>CAWVOJ010000014.1:1471166-2111130 GCA_963930925.1 Coccomyxa viridis | reverse complement strand
AAACCTAAAACTAAACCTAAACCCTAAACCCTGAACCCTGAACCCTAAACCCTAAGCCCTAAACCCTAAACCTGCCCGGAATGTCCAGAAATGTCTGTCTACAGTTGACACCCGGCCACCTCTGAGTTAACGAAAACATTGCTCTGGAGTCGCAGATGTCCTGCTGCAAGCCGAAGGTCACCGCTGCTGCCGCCCTCTCAAGCCAGTACGCATCCTCAATTTCACACTACAACCCAAATAGGCCAGAAAGTACATCTAGGTGCTTTGGAAGCTGCGTGGCACCTGCTGCTGCCATCCTCAGATTGAGCTAGCATAGGCTAGAGGCCATCATTTCAGGCCATTCTTTCGGCTGTGGACTTGTATGGATGTCCTCTATAAAACCTGAGCTGTGGCAGATGTCAGCAGCCTGATCTGGCACCCAGTACTCAGCCAGAGCCAGAATAGCCTGGTTTGGACCTTGGAGCAGGCTGTCAATCATGGAGCTAGGGCATACTGAACTAAGAGGACTACCAAAGGGCCCAGCCTTGCAGGGTGCTTGCTGCACCCTGCACACAGCCTTATACATACTTTTAGGCAGCCCATGACCTTTGGAACAGGCCCATTTGGCTAAGTATGGGCTGTATGGAGTCGACGAAAGTAAGCTCATTGGAAAGCCCTTGACATCCTCTGCCATCTTTCTGTAAGGCAATTAGCTAAAAGGTTGATTCACTCATGGGAGAGCTCAGAGAGTGCCCAATACGGTTTTTTGGGCATAAGTATGCAAGCAGGTAGTCTTTTTGCATGAACTCAGTGCCATGGACCTTGTATTACAAATACCCAGGCTGCTATGTGGTCGTATTGGACCAAAACAGGCTGCAATGGGGTAGAATTTCAAAGCTGACCCCTCCTATAGGTGGTAAATAGGGTAGCTCAGAGTATACTTCCATTTCGGGGCAGCTGAAGCCGTGCACAGGCTTGTATTGATGTTAGACTCTTAGTCTCTCATGACTGCTGTGCAGGATTCAGCCTAAGGCTGCCAGGTAGCATGGCTCATGCTGAGTGGTGCCAAGTGAGACTAAGTGCTTGCCAAGTCAGTGAGTGCCAACTCAGCCAAGTGCTCAAGGGTGCTCATGTGAGCATATGTGGCCACTGGAAGCCCTTGGCTACCTCACGTGCTGGGCCAGCTCAGAGCAGGTGCAGCCTTGGTGCTGGGGTGTTATGCCAGATCCTGTGCAAGTCCAACCTAAAGTAATAAAATCTGACATGCCCACGACTTTTTGGCATCTATGGTAGAAGCATTAAACTCATTACATGCTCGCAAATTCCAGTTGTGGCAACCCGGCATCAAACCTGAACTTCAGGCTAAATAAGATACATTAATATAGAATCGAAAGCATGGCACGCTTGCAGTCATCACTGGCAACATCAATATTGCAAAACTTTGACATCCTAGCCAACGAGCTTGGGCAAAAGACACAGCAACAGCCCCCGGCAACTGAGCTGCCAGCATTCGATCGATGATGATGATTTCAATCTTGAGCAGTTCAACAGAGGTAGAAGAATAAGTTGCTCTCACTGTCCCTCCTGTCCAGCAAAATCATATTTCAATTCATCACTACACGTCTACCGCTCACTGTAGGCTTGCCTGTGATTTGTGGGGATTCAACTGCAGATGTGCCCTTATCGTGGCTCAACAATTACGGCAGCGGTCAATGCAGGAACCTCGTACGTCCTGCTTGTAGAACAAACCCTGATATTCCGGGTGAGAGGCTCGCATGATCTAGACTGTGTAGGATGCATTTCAAGGTTCTTAGCTGCATCTGGCCAGTCCCCTGCAAGGCAGAATGATGCTAGTAGATGCACTCTGTGTTGAAGACGATAGACTGCCAGCAATGAACTACTACAATACAGATTTCGCCAACAAGTTGGTGCGCAAGATGTTGCCCTCATCCGCATTGTGTTCTCAATCTTCTACATGTATATAGTTGAGGAGTTGTTGCCAAACTAAGCCAAGACTATGCTCAACGGAAGCACACTAGACAGAAGAGAGATTCTTCATGCCAATGCTTCATCTATTGGGCTCATGAGCCTGATAACCAGCGGGTTCATAAGTTTGGCCCTTCACAAGTCCATGTACAAGATCTTGAAAATGGCACACCTGTGTACCCCTCGCTGCTTGCATTGTAGATAATCAGGATACGGTGCCATCTACTGTCATGCGTGCAGTCCTCATTGCTCGCCACTTCCATAACAATCACGCTAGGAACCTGTAACTGATGCAAGCAATCAGTCTCCAGGCATGACCTTGGGCTGCCAACAAAAGGGCTTGCAGTCAGGGCATGTTATGAGGGCAGCAGTGCATCTCAGCAAACATTTTGGGCAAGCCCATCCCCATGACTTCATTTGAGCAGACAAAATGGCCAGACTGGTAGCTACAAGAGCCAATTGCCTACCTCGTGTACATTTGAAATGTCACATGGAGAAGCTTCTGGTCTGTGAGTATGCCTACAGTAGCCTTATTGGGCAACATATGCACATGGCAGCCCAATCAACTACCTGACTGGGCCCTGTGTTGTGGAAGTAGAGCTGCTGCTTGATGTGGGCTGGGTGCGGAAGCCTGAAGAGAGGCGAGGAGTAGCGGATTTGCAGAAGCTCCAGAAAGTAGTCCTTGGAAAGCTGCACGAGGTACACCTCAGCCGGACCACAAGGTTAGGTCACATCAGAGAGTGTCGTGCTGGTGCAAACACTTGGAAAAATGAGTGGTGGCAGACAAAGCTACAATGCACATCGCCCCAAAAGCTTCAGATGCCCCAGTGTAGGAAGACAGGGCGCATGTCGAGGGGTCACCGCACTTTAATGAGCTGTGGGGAGGGCTTGAGGGATGTGTCTGCAAGAAGGGGCTGCTTGATGGGCCAGGTGGCCTCATTCTTGGCTGCAGGCGGCAGGCCCACTCCAAAGTTGTTGGTCTCATAACTGAAGTCCAGCCTGTTAAACCAATCTCCTGCTCCAAAGCATTTACGTAAGTATAGTACTCTCTCACTACAATGATGCCCAGGCACAACACTCTTTCAGCTGCATGACCTACACTGAAGCTCTTTGACACGCGATAGAAGGCTAGACAGGATGCGGCCATCAACTCTCACCTGAATTATAGGAGTCCCTGTCCAGAGACTTTGAGCGCAGAATTTCATCTCCAGCATGAAAGAAGGCCACGCCTTGAGAGAACGCGACGAGAGCCGATGCTAGCCAGCAGCGGCGCACACGTGTCTCGATGTCCTCTTCTGCAGCTGCCTTAATTACGATCTGAATAAATAAGCCCACAATTTGGTGGATGCCCAAAAGAACATCTGAATAGACTATGGCACTCTATTCAAGTGACACGCTTCTGTATACGGTTGAGGACTGAGACAGCCGGCACATTATGATGACGGTCCCCTGAATGTAGTGCTGCGTGCAAGAGCCTTGCCTGGTCAAAGAGGGTTTCGTTGTCATGACAAGCGGCATAATTGACTGTCTCTATTGGACTTGCTGCATATGCTGCTGGGTAAGCTCCATAGAAGACCTTGTCACCCCGAACAACCTCCCCAGCAGCATTTGTCACCTCATAGTCTTTCAGGTTGCCGGCTAACGATATGCGCAGCATGTCTGAGAACTCCAGCAGGAGCGACAATTGTCTGGGTGGATCCATATCAGCCTGCAGCTGACTGATGCCTTGACGAGACTTCCAGCTTCCAGTCAGAGCTCATGTGCATATCAGCAAAGCATACCGCCGTGACTACAGGTCCTATCATAGCCATCACTTGGTGTGAGTATCCCTTTCGCTGTATACACAGTAGTCTCATTGATTGCCGTAGCTGTAGGGGTCAGACCTGTGTGAAGGAATTGGGCTGGCTGTGCAAGCCTGTGACAAAGCCCTGGTAGCGTGGAGATGCAAAAGGCGACCCGCCCATCAGCGCATCCCTGAAGCGGTCGTTGAATGACCCCAGCCCTGTACCCCCAATGTTCAGCTGGGATGCATTGATGCCGCGCTGGTTGCAGGCCACCTGCATGTCATGTATGATTTGTCACTCATTCCGAGGCATGAACACTACCGGTCCAATGAAGGAGACTAGGGCCGCAGTGACTGGTCCCTTGAGAGACAAGTGTCAGAGTTTAGTCACTGTGTCCACATCCCAACATGTGCACTCCTATCAGCGCAGTCGAGGCTGGCACTGTCTCCACACTCGGCCTAGCGTCCTCACATGATGCACAGTATTACCTCGCCAAAGTCCCAAGCTTCGCCATATATGTACAAATGCTTCCCGTCAACTCCATCCTGAGCAACCGTCAGAGCACCCAAGCCACTCTGTATCTTTTGCAGGGTGGGCACCATTAGGTGTCCCATGATGTCAAAGCGGAACCCGTCCACCTGCGCATTGCACAGTTACAAGATTGCAGCTGCTCAAATATTTATGTCTGAAACTGCCATGCTTCTCCACTCATGCCAGTCTTGTGCTGCACAGGGAAAGGGATGAAGTGGGTGAGATGAGGGGACGAAGGGGAGTCAACAGGACACCATCATACCTTGTAGGTGCGGGCCCAGTGGGTGATGTCATCAATGACAAGGCGCTCCATCATGAGGTGCTCCGTAGCTGTGTTGTTGCAGCAGCAGGAGGCGCAGATGTTGCCCTGCTCAGTGCGCCGGTGATAGTATCCAGGCACCAGCTTGTCCAGAACCGCATATGGGCTGTCCCCTCCTGCGTCCACCTCGAGTAGCTGGGCAGCTCACTATCCAGCAGGCTTACACAGCCATTGTCTCACATGGACGAGGCATTTGTATGGGCACATGATAAGGATTGCGGCCACACTCGCAGTGGTCATGAATCAAACCCACCGTCTTGCAAGGAGTGGAATGTGTGATTGTATACAACGTCCAGGACAACACGGAGACCTGTTTTGTGCAGGCCCTGCACCATCTTCCTGTGCATGCACGCCCTTAATCACACCATGTACATTGTGAGACCTAGATGATCCTGAAGGTCAAGTGCGAGTCGGAAATGCCCTCTGACATACAAGCCGCTCGCATCATCTTCCACAAGCGGACTTTACAACGCAGCAGGCCAATCTGTTGTTATTGAGCACACACACGTCATGGACCTCAGCAACAATTTTGCAGGGAGGCTCACACCTGTACTCAAGGATGCGAGAAGAGCCGTCGGGGTCAATGGCATAGCTTCCCTCTGTGGCAAAGGAACACGGGCTGTTATACAAGGACACATGCATCCTCTACAACACTCAACCAGACTGAGAGCCAGCTTCCTGTACTGAAGGGTGACCATCACCCTCCTCGAGGACAACATCATAGGCAGCAAGTTCAATTTGGTCGCAGTCTTATCATGGCGATATCATGCTGGAAGATGTATCATGCATGAAAGGCCCTACCAGGAACTCCATAATGCACAGGATCATAGCCCCACTGGAAAGCATCTGTGGCAGCAACTTCCCACACTGCTTCTTGCTGCTTGGAGCTGTCTGGAGGATATGATGCCAGGTCGTCCTGTCGAGCAGACAGATGTAAAGATTGAGAATCAGCATGCCTCTCGAGGCTATGCTAGGATGCCTTCGACAAATATTTGAGAAGAAATGCCAAGGGGCCGATGCTTGCATATCTGCATAGGTTGCTCACCCTTACAATGTCCTGGTCCTCCTCTCGCTCAGGCACAGATCCATAATCATATGAAGGCAGAAGATGGACATGGGTCAGCCCTGCTTGCTGCAGGTCCTTCAAATGCTGAACGCCTGCTGTTCCCTCCTGCACCCCATGGCCACAGGTGCACCAACGGCTTGCAGGGATTTCAAGGCCATGAAAAGCCTGTCCTACAAGACTTTCATCAGGAGAACAATCGAAGCAACCGCAAAGGGCATTGAGGTGAGGCGCGCACCAGTCCAAAAGCGAGGTACTTGCCCTTCAGGTCATCTGGCACAGTGTTGTCTGAGGCCGAGAAATCCCTAATGTGCAGTTCATATACGGAGATGTCTGTGAAGGCGCCCTGCGGTGGCGATGTCTCTTCTGCCCAGCCTTCTGGTGCCAGGTCAGGCGCTGAAAGGTCAACGATCTGCGTTGCAATATCGACGCACTCACCCAGCACGGATAAGTCTGACAGAAGCAAGGGCCGCCAGGATCTACCAAAGACAAGGCGCTATGCAATACTTACACCATCATGACAATGCTGACAGATTTTGGTGGCCATAAGCCTACCTGGGTTCGGGCTCCATCGGCAGCCAAGCTGCGTGAGTACGGGTCTGTTGCTTCCAAGACTTCTATGCGCTGGGACCATGGGCTGTATACGGTCACCCTATACTTGTAGTACTTGCCGCACCATGCTGCAGGCCCCTACACAAGAATCATCCTCGAAAGTGTTACACAGCACACAGTCAAGAGAGCTGAGTCGACGTAGCTAACTATACTGTGATCAGCGCAACATGAAAAAGAGGAGCCCTCATATGCAAGCATGCCAAGTGGGAAGCAGACCCGCATGCTCCATGTCCCCTTGACATCCTGTTGCATTGGCATTGTTTCAGGTTGGCCCCCTTTGGGGCCATCCCACAGCAGCAGCTCAACCTGCAGTGCACGCCATACGTCAGGTGCTTTGCAGGCTGCTTGTGAGTCAGCCAGTCCAGGTGTGTGGCCATGCTTCGCCCTTGACAAGCGCTACCTGCTGTGCCGTGGGTGCCCAGACGGTGATGGAGACCTCTTCAGGGTTCAGGCATGCGCCCAGTGGGCCCTTATAGAAGCACAGCTCGTCCAGAACTCCCTGAAGCTGAACACCTGGGCACTCCATTGCAGTATGTCAGGCGGATGCCTGACGGTACACGTTTGAGGTGCCACACAGGGAACATGCCATGTGTTGTGTCCTCTGAAGAGAGAAGGCACGCATCAGAAGCACCTGTTGCATCAATGGATGTGCCATCGGCTTCGGTTGCAGACACCACCAATTGAGCCTGCAGCAGTGTCTGCACCTGCATGGCAATCTTCAGTATTATTTAATGGTAACACCGGCCAATGCAGGAACACACAGTCAGTGGTGATTGCAGAAAAGACTTTATAGCAGTGGTTTGCACTGTTTCAGGCATCAACCTGTTCGGCATCAGACGCAATGCTTGAGGGCAGCTCCAAGGCCATGCAGCCGACCAGGAAAGGAAAGCGCTTCACTATTGGAGACCCTGTGGGAAGTGCATCCCTAGCCTGTAGCTGGATCACCTTGCGGTGCTCACTGACACCATCACCTGTATAAGGCATCAGGACACCAGACGTTTATCTCCCACGCAACCAGTCATGACAACAATCATGTTGTCCAAAGTGGCAGGTCTTTGCAACCGATGGGCAACACAGGTTCTGCCAACGTGCAGCTTGTCCCCGACATGGACAACACTGTGTCGGTAAGTCTGCCCTTATGCTACAATGTGAGGGGGCTGCTGGCAGCACCTGTCAGTCTGAGAGCTGCATCTGGACTGACGTGAAGTGTGAAAGCGCGACTATTCCCACCAGGTCCCAGAGAATCAACTCTCCAGGCAATGATCCCAGGCGTCACCCTGTGTACGCAGAACTGCTGTCTTGCTGAGTAAATTCTGTCTCGTGAGGGAGGCTGGCACTACATATCACGCCTGCTATACACTACCTTCATGGTGCCTGCTACTGAGGTGCCTACCAGTGTGCCGCTGCCTTACTGAGATCCCCCTTGGGCAGAGACAGGACATCCGGCTTCTGGAAAAGTACACTTCTGTGCCCATCTAGCAGCCAAATTTGTGAGACTTGGTCTTTAATCTCAACAATCTCCCCTCCTGCATCCTTGTCGTCGCCTACATACAATGTCCAGACGCTGTCAACACTAGTCTCATGCCTGCTTGCAGGCAGTACACAGCTGTACAAGGGTTGGCGAGGCTGTGAGGTGTGCATACCTCGATGCACCAGAAGGCCCACCCAGTGATGAAAGTTGACCTTTTTCTGGTCAGGCACAAGGTCCACCATGAAGTAGAAGCCGCTCTCTGCATCCCTGATCAACAACAGCAGCTCATAGACATTGCTGGCTGGACATATACAATCACCAGGGACTGTGGCAACATCAATTGGAGATGCTACATGCTAGGCTGGACGGGCCTGCTGGTGCGCACCCCTGCAAAGGAAGGGGTCGCTGCCATTCGGTCTCAGACTTGACATCTGCCCAGACGTGCAACCCCCATCCCTGCATGCAGCTGGGGGTCAGCCATGCCTCTGTTTACAGCACCTGCATGGTCGCCAGTCAGATGGTCATCCCACCTCGTATATGCCATCTCTTCGTATGTAATTCACTCTGACTGTCCTGCCCTTGGTCTGTAGAATCTCCGGGACTGAGCTGTGGGCTGTAACTGCCTCCGTGCCTTGATTTCCCATGACAATCTGTGCACTTGACTTCCCGCCAAACAACGGGGTCTGTACAGTCTGGCGAAGCTTTGCATTACGTCTATAAGACAGCAAACATCTTCGGAACGGTGCGCATTGCTGCCCTAGTACCGAGAAGCTAGTTCCAGACTCGAGTGCTGCCGTCATAGATGCCAAAGACAGCAGGCACCATACAGGGATTTCTTCCACTATTATATCCTCTTCATAAGGGCGGTATGCATGTGTGAGCATTGAGCATTGAGCAGCGATCGAGATCAAGCAGCTTCCAGCTTCCCGATGTGGGGAAGCGACGTGAGGGCACCATCACATGAGTGCCTCCCTTCATTGCAATCATGCAGAATGCCTTCGTAAAAGAAAGATAAAGTCAACAGATCTCGCACGCTGTCTATGCACTTAATATAGTACGGCATGCCGCCATCACCAGCCTCCACCCTCTGGCGTCGCAGCGAGGGGGTTGCAAACCTACAGTGCTTACTCAGGTTGCGCATCTTTTTCTTCATTCACTTAAACTTCATTTTGATATATGCATAGTGCGTTCGCCGTAAGACACCTCCATTGACTCCTCGATATACGCAGGAGGTCCTTTACGAAAGCATGTGCTGTGAACACAGTCTGCACGAGGGGAATAGAGGAGACCAGCCTTGGGTCTACGAAAGTCACAGGAAGCCAGAGGCATGTTATTCATACTGACAGCAACGGTGGAAGCAGTTCCACCCCTTCCCAGAGCCCTTTGCTCGACGTAGCTTCAAGCTTGGAGCACAGGCTCAAGCTGCTGCAGCAGGAGCACATGGACAGCCAGCTGCTGCATCAGAGTAGTCAGAAAGATCATCGCCGAGCTCATCAGGTGGTACATGAGGATCAAGGCAGGCTGAACCAGCAGTGGGCAAGGTATCAAGAGCACAGGGCAGCAGCAGACCAATACGCTGTCCAAAGACAAGCTGGCTCGCATGATGCCACTTTGGACAGCAGCCTGAGCAGTGGAAGTGATGTTTGGGAAGATGGACCAGGCGACGAGGAGTGTAAAGGAAAGATGCAGCAGCTCAGAGAACTTCTCAACTCACCCCTCTTGTCGAAGTCACAGAATATGGGTCTTCAGGAGGAGGCAGCAGCCTTCAGCCAGGACACGGGGCAGGACAGCTCCACCGTGAGGCAGCCAGAGGAATCGCATGCAAAGACGCAGCCTCCTTTCAGGACAAAACGACATACAAACACGGAGTCCATGATTGTGTCGGGGGTGCTTCAGAGCCCCAGGCAGGCAGAGGTGGTGCCAACACACAGTCAGCAGCTGCTGCAAACAGGCATCATCGGTGTACCAAATTCTGGGAAATCCACATTGACTAACGCATTGGTAGGCCAGAAGGTGAGCCCCTAAAGCCCCTGATCAGTACTTGTGACAATCTCAACTTTTTTTGTTTGGTATGCAAGGCTATGAATGTCCTAGAGAGCTAAGCCTCATGCCATCCGGGAAGCAAGCGCATTGCTTAACATTACCTTATCATGCAGGTTACAGCGGTTTCAGACAAGACAAATACGACCGGAGCTGCCAGGTTGGGGGCATTTACCGAGGACACCTCGCAGGTGGCCCTGTACGACACTCCCGGTGTGGTGCACACAAGGTGTCAACTACCCCAGACCCTTCAGAGTGCTCTTAAACTCCCGTTGAAGCAAGCTTTGGGCAGAAATTGCACGTGCACCTGTAGTCGCTTCATCTCCATGGCTTGCACATGTGGGGCAACGTCAGGCCTGGTGGTGCCTGAAGCCGTGACAACAAGTGCAGGTCGCTGCATGGGCCTCGCCATGCACGAAGTGTGCGCTCAGCTTGGGGGACAGCCAGCCAGTGTGATATGCTGATGTGCATTGTGGACGCCCACAGGCAGGTGTGGCCACTTCTGCGCAAATACTTGCTCAACTCAGAATTTCTCGATCATGTACAGCATTGAGTGCCATTGTCACTACTCCAAATCTATTGTGTATGCATCTTCCAACCGTGTTCCAAGTTTCAGGAGCTGGATCAACCACCAGAGCTTAACGTCAGCAAGGCTGTCATGCAGATCCTCAAGCCTGACATCAGGGTATACGGCCTGGTGGAAGAGCTTGCTTCCGGGCCATTGCCAAGCTGGGACCCTCTTCCAACTGTTCTCATCCTGAACAAGGTCTGTCTGTCCCAGGCTCTAACAGCACTGTGTATGTATCCTAGATGGCTGTGATCTGCGGTGGCCAACATGATGCACATTTGGTCCATTGTACTGCGCCTGTGTGACGCCGTACACGTGATATCCTTGGTTGCACTGCAGGTTGACCTGCTGTCCAAGGAGCAGGGGGTGCCTCTGCTGCAGCTGCGTGATCGCTTCATGCAGCTGTTCCCTTTCCAGGATGTCTTCTGCATCTCAGCGCGCCACGGCGCTGGGGTGCAAGAGCTCAAGCAATACCTGCTAGAACGGTGGGCTGGCTCGGCTCGTACTCGTCTAGTGTCTCAACACCAGCTTGTGTTATATGAAGCTCACAGATGCCCTACCACATGGCTGATGAAGCCTAGATATCATGCGTCTGTAGAGGCACCTTATCACAGTGTATGAGTGCAGGTGTAAGCCTGGAAGATGGATTGTGAGGTCCTGGGAAGCAACAGACATGGGCCCGTCAGAGATAGCCACCGAGGTGATTGATGGTGCCTTCTGCTCGTCCTCTAGGAGTTGCGTTCCCGCGCTGGTGGCTCTCAATCTTGCTTGCCTATCAGTTCAGTAAAGATGCACCATATACTGCAGTCTGTCATCGCGTTCAAAGGCAGTATCTGACGGCAACTCTGCATGCGGTCTGCAGATAGTGCGGGAGAACCTGTTCAAGCGTCTGTACAAGGAGATCCCATACAACCTGGACATTGTGGATGTGTCTGCAAAGTATCTCAGAGACGGCTCCATCCGCATAGAGAAGCACATCATGGTAGCAACAGAGCTGGTGAGCAGTACTGCTAGCATGTGACATGCCTTATGACAAAATGCAGACCTCTGGATACCCCACTGCCGCCCCCCCTGACCTGACAGGGCTTCAAACTGAGGCATACACAGTGGCATACCTGCTCCTCAGTCCTGCACTGTTGGGTCTGACTGTTGCTCCGTCCTGCTTGCAGATCCGAGGGATAGTGGTAGGCACGAAGGGTGCAGTCATTGGAGAGGTTGGCATAGCCGCAAGGAAGTCTTTAGAGACCATTTTGGCCAAAAGAGTGCACTTGATACTGAATGTTAAGGTAGCCTCACATTGAGGTAGAGCGGGAACGGAGACCGTCTGTTCTCACACCCACAAATGTAGTGGAAATAAATAAAATGAGTATCCAGGGACAGGCATCTGCAATGGCAGGATCCTGTGTACACATGGATGTGCATGCCTCAAATCCAGATAGCTGCTATATGAAGGTGACGAGCACCTGCTACCCTAAAGTGCTGTGACCATCATAGACTCCCACTGAGACTTGTCAAGGCGGTTGCGGTCTGCAAAGCAGCTGCCCAAGTGTGCTAAAATGAGTCATGTGCTTAGTCAACTTTTTTTGCATGACTTTTCTCAATGCCCACGACATTCTTCAAGTAGCGGTTCTACACAAGTTGCCGGTGGATGCCTCGACATCTCTCTTTTCTGGCGAAATACAGCTAGTCTGAGTGCTCGCTCTTGGCCGACCACGGAAAGGAGTCCGTGTTGAAGGTTCCAGGATACGAACCAGTAGGCTCCATGGGAGATCCTAATGCCATTGCGAAGGTAAACTTCATTCCTTGACATGGTATGGGGGCGGTCACTGGCTTCACTAAGATGCCAGAAATATTGATTGTACCGAAGGCGCGATGGTCATGCACATGAGATGTTTTATCACTCAATACTCGCATAGTGATGTGCTGCCATTGACAAGGGGTCTGACGTCAAAGCGGGTTACAGGCTTTCCAGGAGCATTATTACAGCACCTTCGGCAGTAACCGGCAGGGTCTGGCTGGCCTCTACAAAGAGGACGCATTCATGTCATTCGAGGGGCAGCCGGCTCAAGGCAGCCAGGCCATCACCCAGAAGCTTACCTCCCTTCCTTTCCAGCAGGTCAGACAGTCGATTGCCCCTGCGGGTCTCTATGCCTTTGGCAGTCCTGAGAGTTGCTGCCCTTCATGTAAGGCTCCTGTGAATTCGCAGGTCAAGCACCACATCACATCCACAGATGCGCAGCCTTCGACAAGTGGCGGTCTACTTGTCTTTGTCACTGGTCAGATACTGGTAGGTGCATCCGCAACCAGGCATTTGCCTGACCCTTTTCACTGTGCGGCTGCCTGGCTGCAACCAGGGAAAGCAGAGCTGCATATTGAAGGCTTATAAGGGCATTGGTCCTGTCATGCGCCCCATGTCAAGAATCCTTGCTGCCTCCTCACCTGTACAAAGCGGCGTAATGAGGGCAAACTGCTTTGCAGACGGAAGGGGAGTCTAATCCTCTTAAGTTTAGTCAGATGTTTCATCTGGCAGCCCAGGGGAGCTCTTTTGTCATCACCAATGGTGCGCCTGTCACTTAAAGCCCTTTGCCAATACTCTTACCTCACTTACAGCATGCTTTCGTGTACAAGTGCTGAGCCCATGCTGCCCTGAGAAGACTGTTCAAAGGCACCTAATCAGTTGAGAACATGGATAATCCCTGGCAGCAGCATTTCAAGGCCCACAATGTTCACAGGGTTGGGAAGACTCCCACCATCTGTTGATTCGGACAATGAGATGTGCAAGGAGCTGCTGAAAGACACTGATATAAGCTTCCTTTGAATGTCTGCGCAGACATCTTCCGGCTGAACCTTGCCTGATCGTCCCAGATTATAGGAGGATTGCAGCCTGGCAATCTGACAGCTGTGCAGCAGATAAGGGACAGGTCTGCAATACAACAGACCACACAGCTCAGTCACACATGGAGCAAAGCTGCTTGGAAACCTAAGCGTTCCAGGTGCAGAGTGGATCGGCAGTCATGGACATTGTGCGGGCTAAAAATCTTGACAGCTGTGCTATATGCTGCGGTGGGGTCGTGCTGCCCAACCCACATCCTGTGAGAGCCTGACTGTGCTCAGAATGATAATGTTTGGTACACCTATTCAACCTTTGCTGAAGCACAGTCCTAGGTGGAAAGAGACCCGTGAGAAATCAACAGCCATCTGCACCAAAAGTAGTCGGGGACACGAGGCATCTGAGCTTGGCTATAGCATTGTACAGCTGCTGGGTGCAGAATGCGCATATAATACAGTAAATTGTCCAGCTTCTCTCCAATATGTTTGATATAACAGTTGCTTGGATATCTCAGACGCAAGGTTGGTTACCCAAAGTGCAGCTGTCAAAACCGCATCACTGCCGCAGTGCTGTAGCTACTATAGTCTTGCATCCTTGACCCTGTCCGTCTTCTCAATGCTGAGGCCACATGTCAGGCCTCCTCTATCCAGGCAACGGCTTCGGTCAAGCCATAACGTATCTCATGGACCCCAGGGGCTGCATTGCAGGCCTGCCAACTGCCCCACGCATGCCCACATGGGCATGGGTATACCGTACATACTGGCTGGTGCACGTGCTCGGCATGCCTCTCGGGCATGCTAGCACTTTGCAAGTCATTACACACTATTTGGCAATGTGTGAATCCTCATGTGACATGCTCACTACTGCCAGTGCCTGGCGCAATGACTCATTCTTGGCGCAATGACTTGTGGAACCTGGGCAGACTTTTGGGGAAGCTGCCGAGCTCTGCTCCTCTTCAGGGATGCGCCAAGTCCCACCCAGCCAAGAAGTTTCCATCTACTTTGAGTATGGATGCCGACAAGTTATTGCAAGCCGTCAGTGGTAGCGCACCACAATCAAGATGGCATGGTAACAGGTACAGTCATCAGCTGAGTACAATGAAACGCTGCATCTGATGTCTGCGCTTTGCCGAAGGAACCTTGCTGTATGCTTTCTGCAGGATCTCTGGTAGCATCAGGCGTGCAAGATCTGGCCGACATGGTGTACACCTTCATTGCTGTTTGCAGACAGAGGAAAAGAGACACCATGACAGCAAGAGCTGTAAGGTGAGATGTGCTCATCGACGCTGTAATCTCAGATACAATGGGGCCAGGTAATATACAGGGAGGGTTGACACCACCAACAGGTACTGCTAAATGCGAATTAAGACGCCTTGCAGGCGACATTTCTCACAGAGACTAGAGGCAGGGATTCCAAGACATACACGCTTGACAGCCAAGGCCATCTTTTGCTTCAACAAGAATCCAGGAGCGATACACGGGGTGGCAACAGCGTGCTCACGGGATTGAAAGGTAGAGGGGCCCTCCCTCTCCGGGCGCTGTAGCTGTCTGTTGATGATACGTAAACACAAAATTGGCCACCAACCCTGGAGTACTGCCTGCAGGTTTCATCTTACCAAAAGGATACCCTGATACTGTCACTCCAGACTATTTGCCATTCCAACTGTGGGCAGTTCCTGCACACATAACGGGCTGGATGGGCACAAGTTTGGCCACGTCAAGTCTTTTAAAGGCGGTTGGTGTTGCAAACAGCGCAGAGGGTGCAGCTGCTGCAAGCGCAGCAATAAAATGGATTACAAAGGACGGAATTGGGGCTGCAGGCCGATCGCTGGTGCGTATAGCAGGCACGTGGCATTGGATTGCACTGTAGTTGTGCATCCGGCTTGTCTTTCCAACTCACTGTGCATACAGCCTCTGATTCTCCACATGGATGATATGTGAAAAGGCAAACGACAACTTCTTGGGGCTCTTTATTTGGTCGTCCTGGCATGTCCTGAATTTATAGTGGGAAGGGCGTTACACCCTAATGAAGCTGAGGCCTTCGCTCTGTGAGCAGGTTGGTGGCCGCCTAGGAGATGTATTTGATGAGGATCCCCGACGGTGGCGAATGGTTGCAGAAGCTTTCCTAACAGTGGGGCTGGCCTTGGAGATTGCCACAGCATTTTCACCCACGAACTTTGTGCTTCTGGCCGGTGCTGGGAATCTGTCCCGGGCTGCTGGCAGGGGCATGACCAACCCCTCCTTCCGCATCATCCAGACGCACTTCGCTGCGGCAAACAACATAGGCGATGTCGCCGCCAAGGAAGAGGTCAGCTGCTTGTGTCACAAAGCCAGCTGCCCTGAGCATCAAGCATGGAAGGATCTTTGCTGTCTGGTGGTCAGTCATGTCTGGAGCAAAGAAGCCCCCAGCATAAGGGATGTATTATGAGACTTGTGAGGTGCCATGCAGGTTTGGGAAGTGACTGCGCAACTGGTTGGTCTTGCAGGCAGTGTGGGACTGCTGAAGGCAATAGAGGCGACAGGAAAGCCTGAGAACGTATTGTATGTGTGGGCAGTGAACCAGGTACTTCCCTGCATCATTCTCCCCCCCAAACTCTGGCTTTGATCCATTTTACTCTATCCTGCCCAGAATGGACTACTCTTCTGAGGAAATCAGTAGATGCTTGTCTTTGAAGCCTGCCAGCAAGAATGGCGTCCTAGAGGGCGATGCTTTTCATGCAGATAGCACATGCGTGGCTACGGTACAAGAGCCTCGCCGTTCTTCAATTCGACAACATCAACCAGAAGAGGGCTTGCCTTCTAGCCAGAGCAAGCGTCTCTGGCCAGGCGCTTCCAGGTGTGGTGCAGAGCAGCCTATGTAGCCCGCTTACCACGGCGGCATAGCCATTCAGATGAGTATTCTCTGGCTTGATGTGCAGGAGTGCAAAGAGGCAACAAAGAGGAAAGTATACTAGCATGGCCTTCCCTTGCACGCCCCTCCCTTACTTTCGCAACCTCCCTAGAGGACATGTTCAGCGCAACAGCAAGCTCCTCTGGAATACAGGTGCAAGCTGCTCAGGGCTGTTGGCAATCTACTCCGCTGCTTTGTGTTTCTAGAACGCTTGCAGATGTGTGAAATGGTGTTGTAGCAATGGCTATTGCTGATGCAGGATTTGTGCGACATGTATACTGGTCAGAATTACTTGTTGACATGGCAGAGTAGGCGATGCAGAGTCATCTTGGAAGAACATGCATCCCCAGAGGACATCTTGCTAGCAGTCTGGCAGGTGATCTTTGTCACTTGAACGTTCTCGTGTGGTGTTTGGGCGCTCACCCGTACAAGCTTTGCAGGTTTTCTGAATGGTCAATCCTAGTCGATGCTCATGCATGGCTCCATATGGCTGGAATCTTCTCAAACTCTTGCAAGAACACAGCATCTGTACAAGTATAGGGTGTGATGCAGGCAGCCTGGCTGGACCACAAAGGGGTGGGGGATGCCACCAAGAGAGAGTTGCAAGCCAGCATTGACGCTGTGCGGAAGCAAGGCCCTGCCTTCATTCATGAGTTGAGGAGAGGTGGATGGCAAGTAGGAAGCGTCACAATCAGAACAGGTCAGGTGCGCTTCAAAAGGCACGATGAAGTGGACCTTGCGCCTATAGCATAGCAGCTACATGATGTTGTGTAGGTCTTGTAGACAGCCCTTTAGTGAACCTCAGTATATGAGTGCGAACACAGTGAGGGCAGCTAATGCCGGGCAGCCGTTATCTGCTTGACCAGCAGTACTGTGACTACCAAGAGGGAGCTTTAAAGGGCAAAGCAACATCTGTTGGGGTGTCTATGGGTTGCGGGCACCACAGTTAACGAGAGCGTGACCAGTGCAGCATTGCCATTGCAGCCCATGAGCTGCAGTAAGGACCACACTCGTCAGCTGCAAGTACTTGTGATTGTAAAACCCAATGCTCTTTTGACTCCGTCTTTATAGTGTGCAAATGGGCATGGAAGGAGCCTTCCTCTCTGCTGCCCCAACAGCTTAGAGCTAGACATCAGAGCTAGACATCAGAGAGATGCAGCAGTCACCACCATTCAACACTTTCTTGAGGACTAAACTGAAGCGCCTCCAAGACAGTGAATAACATCTGCCAAAAATGAAAAGCTCTGGCTGGCCCAGTGGAGGACGCCCCAGTCTATACATGCTGAGGTCTTTCTAGCAGCTTTCATCCACCAGGAAACACAATACGACAGTCTCCTCTAATGCCAAGGATTCTGATGTTCTCCGCCCGCTCCGACTCTGCGATTTGCGCTCCACCGGGTCCTTCTTGTTGGCTCAAGGAGCTGCTTGCGAGGCGTAAGTCATTGGCACTTTTGCAAATTTCGAAGAACAGGTCTGCAAAAGGAGCAGACACAATCTTCTGCAATTCTTCGGGGTGCTTTAAAACATATTCCGCCTTGAAGGCCAAATTGCCTGGTATCTCAATTCCCTATCCTGAGCCCCTTGCACTGATGCTCCCGGCGCCCCACCTCGCACCCGGCATCACAGCCGTCCGCGCAAGACAGAGCACACTCCTCGAAGCTGAAGCCTGTGCAGGTCGCATCTCCCACATGCATTGCTGCAGCATTCTCACATCTGCGCAGCACCTGCACGCAAGGCCTGCAGCTTATGTCTGTGCGCCAATCATGTTACCCTGGTCATTCGGCTGCCTGCAATGTCGCCCTGGAAAATAGCTGGGGGTTTGCAATACCTCTCAGTGCATCAGATACCTCAATGGAGTGACATCTACAATAGTTGACATACCTCTTCCTTCGTGGCACATAGCTGACTGCATTGTGCTGCTGGATTAGGCCGCTGTCTGACCTTTGAGGTCAGAGGGACACCAACAGTAGCGCTCAGGCACACACCTGCGGTGAGCACGTAACCATGATTTGCTTCACATCACCACATCAAGACCCAGCTAGACAGATATGCAGGGCAACGCCTGTCCCTCATTGGTGGCGTTCGCAGGCTCGGAAAGCACTCACCTTGAATATCACCACCCTCACAGTGGCATGTTATGCGCGCCATTGACGCTTCTGCCATCTGTGTGCTGAGGGCAAGCAAGATCGCGCTGGCTAGAACTATGAGCTGTCGCGCCATTTGGAGCGCGATGCTGCTGGAGCAGCACGCAACAATTGTTATTTAAGCGCTGACACTGTTGAAGGTGCTGTTTTGAGCAGCAGGCTCCTTCTGCGGACTCTTGTCGGTACCCTCAGAAGAGCCCTGATCGAGGAACGGAGGCTTGAATGGGAAAGTTACCCTCCGCGCAGCCTATTATAAGTCCTCGTTGCACAGATTCCTACCACTGTGAGGGTTCCTTTCGGATGAGCTCGCAGTCAGTGGCAACCCCGAATTCTGTGCTGGGGTGGTGGCCAAATTTGGCTGCCGCTCTCGGAGCATGAGTGAGCCGTCCTTGGACTCTCGTCAATTCCACTGCGCTGCCCATTCTGGCCGGCGCCTTCCGCGGTGCTATCATGCGTTTGTCATCGCATCATTTGTCGCATGTGTAAACTTTCGCATATTTGCTGTAAGTCTGCGGATTTGCTTGTGCTCGGATAGCTTGCGGCCGCACTGCTCGCATCGTCTGGCCTTGGCTTCTTCATTTCAGGCTCAAATCATACCAAAGCTTGGTATATGAATGCTAAGCTGTCTTCGAAAGCGTACAGAGCGGCATCGAGTGGACTCTCATCTTGCAGAGACCGGTACCTGCTTGAGAAGCCCCTCGGAACACTGACAGCACTGCACCACAGAGCTGGAGAGCAGCTTGATGAGTATTGGAGTTGGCTGGCATGCTCGATTTTGGGTCATCTTCACGCTCGCTGCTCGATGTGTCGCTGGACACGACACTCAGAACGGCTGCAACGCCAATGGCCCTAGGGTGCCATGCGGTGAGTATGACATCAAGATGTTGCAGTTGGGGGTGTACTACCTGTTAAATGTGCAGCGCGGGTATGGGATGGTACTGGAGGGGCATGCTGTTCTGAGTCTACTTCGTTCTCTGCTTCTTCCATACAGCCCTGATGTATCACACTTAAGTTGCCAGCCACATGCTGTGAGATGCATCACATATGTGCAGGTGCACAGTACATAGAAAGCGCCGACTGTCTGAGCCAGGGCTGCTGCTATGTGCCAGCGCCAGGCGATATTGGCGGCACCTATCTGGAGCTGCCGGCATGCTTCATGGCAAATGAGGGGGCATCCGACTATGCCGTGCGGGGATCAACCCTGCAGACAGGAGGTGTGTGCTGTCTGTAGCAGCTTCAATGCCTTACAGCTCAAGCTTGCAGGGAGCCTGTTTGTCCTGAGGACTGCAAGCAATCCCCAGTGCCATCTTTCAATTACAAACCTCAGCATTTCTGCTGCTCTGTTGCAGCGGATGGGGCGCAGCAAGCCTCGTTGGATCTTCAGGGAAATGGCACCATGCAGTCACTGGGCAGTGACATCAGCCCAATCACCTTGTCTGTGGAGAACGTAGATCAAAACATCCTGCGAGTGAAGATGGGCGCAAATGGGCGCTTCGAAGTACCAGGGAGTCTCTTCCAGAACACAGGGCAAGGTGACTCCTTTCCCCTTCATGTGGCTCAAGCAAAGGAACATAGCCTCTTGCAACAGGAGTCTGCCACCAACAGGCTGCAAGAAGGTCATAAGATGGCCATGCACATTGCATCTCAGCATGATCACACCTGCTGCGCAGGCAGGGTGCAGGGGAACCCAAAATATGGACTGCAGTACAGCGCGTCGCCCTTTGGGTATGCCGTCACCCGCGTGGGTTCAAGCACTGCAGCGCTCTTCAACACTGCTGGCAACCGCATTGTTTTCAAGGTGTGCTGCTGTGCTTTCAAGGGGGTGCAACACTATGGGACACCATGTCCCCCCAAGCTGATGTGCCTGATGATGCGAACCCATGCATGAAGATGCCCCATCTAACATCAAACACTTCTGCTGAAGATATGGCATCTCCTGCTCTGCAGGACCAGTACCTTGAAGTTACCTCTTCCATTCCGCCCAGTGCCACTCTCTTTGGCTTGGGGGAGTTCAACACCAACACTGGGTTTCCTCTGAGGAGAGATGGCCTTCCATACACGCTGTGGGCTCGCGACCAGCCGCCCGCGGTGCCCAACATCAATCTCTATGGGTCCCACCCCATCATCCTGGATGTGCGCGATGGTGACACTTCCAAGCGCAACCGAAGTCAGATGCATCATCTTTCATATTTCCAGAGGCATGACATGTTCCCACCTGGAGCAGGCTATAACGTGAGTTGACCACAGCAGGGGTTGCAGATCACTCATTGAGGAGGAGGTGGTGTGTGCAGGCGGCGTGACCCATGGAGTGATGCTCATGAACAGCAACGGCATGGACATTGCCATCACCAGCAACACCCTGCAGTTCCGGGCGATTGGCGGCATCCTGGACTTCTACTTCCTGCTGGGCCCCAGCCCCATGGATGTGCTGAACCAGTTCACCAGCATTGTTGGTCGCCCGGTCATGCCGCCGTATTGGAGTCTGGGGCTCATGCAGAGCAAGTATGCTGTGCTTCACCTGCCCTTCTGACGGTGCTGCAGATGGTGGTGCAATCTGCCAGCCAGCACTCCTCCATCATCCCATGCCCCATAAGCTGTGAGGTCAAGGTAGACATGTGATGCCTGAGTACAGGGTGGCCTACACAATGACAGAGAAAGCATAGGACACAGGGCCTGTACAGAATTCAATTTTGCATGTCTATCTGTCCCTGGAGGACTATGCAGCAGCTGTCATGCAGACTGAACTGAGACAGATGTGCATGCAGGGATGGCTACAATACTGTTGAATACTGCGAGCAAGTGGTTGCCAATTACATACAGAATCAGATCCCCTTGGAGACATTTCTGACAGATATACAATACATGAACCATAATCAAGACTTCACATTCAGTGATTCATATCCCCTGGATGAATTCCAGACATTTGTTGCGAGGCTGCACAACAACTCACAGAGATGGGTGAGAGCCTTGTCTGCTCTGTTTCACACGGTGTCTGCTGCATGAGCCTGTCTCTGACCTTATGAGATTTAGTAAATATGAGCCTTCACACCACAGGGTGCATTCGATTTTGAAAATGCCATCTGCTGTGCAGGTGCCAATCCTGGATCCCCAGATACATATACAACATGGCTACGCGCCATACGAGCAGGGCATTGCTCAGGACATCTTCATCAAAGACATGAGTGGTCAGCCTTATAATGGGCAGGCAGGGTTCCATGGCCCTTGCATAAGCCTGGAAACGCCTCACATGAGTGGCACCATATGATTGTGCTGGACAGGGTGTATTGCACGATATCTTTGGAAGATGAGATGGTATATATGGTTACATGCAGCTATGGCCGGGCGCTGTAAACTTCCCAGACTTCTTTGCCCAGCAGACCATCGAGTGGTGGACGTCTCAGATACAGGGCGTTTACAGTCAGCTGCCTCTGGACGGCCTGTGGATTGACATGCACGAACCCAGTAACTTCTGCACTGGAGACGTTTGTGTGCTGCCAGGTGCTCTCCAGACTCGCCTATGGCAGTGTCACCTCTGCAGCATGCTTGTGTGTGTCAGTGCTGAGGGTCAAAGTCAGCAGAGCCTTACACGCACTTGGCTGGTTCCTCCGTGCAATGCAGGCACACTCTCGGCAAGTCCGCACCCATACACTACGCCTTGCTTGCGTGCGGTACAGTTTTGATGTGCAGCCTTTTCTTTGCAGACAGCACAGTGGATGCCAACACTGACTTCTATTGCAAGTTGACCTGCACCAGCGGGACAGGGGCCTCTCCAAATGCAACCTTCATAGCGCCTCCAGGAATCTATGATCCACCATACAAGATAAACAACAACAACACGCAGCTGGACCTTAGTACAAAGGTATGGCACTTCCCTCACACAGTCAACTGTTAAGTGAGGTCTCAGAGCGTATATCCTGCAAGATTGGCATAAGGTTTATCTGTTGGATGAGGTGGTCCTGATGAGCAAGAGGTGTGTTGGTGGATGCAGACTGTACCATTGAGTGGTCGGCATCTTGATGGGAACCTGTCCTATGACTTGCACAATCTCTATGGCTTGTCACACAGCATTGCCACATATAAAGCCCTCATGTCAACTCTGAACAGGCGGCCTTTCGTCCTCTCTCGGTACAATGTGCTGCCTCTCCTTGTGTGCATGCTACTCTAGCCCATCTATCCATGCGCAGATGAAGTGCAGCGCTTCGTAACCCTGTGACATGTTATCACTCAAGTACCTGACATCTGCGAGCAACAACTGTACACCTGTGGACGTAGATCAACTTTTTTGGGATCTGGAGCTTGGACAGCGCACTGGACTGGAGACACAGTAAGCGACTGGGATGATTTGCAGTGGAGCATCGGGGTGTGTTCAATGCCTCTGCATGCTACACGATGCCTGTTGCTGGTAGGCTTAACAGCTGCATCAGGCCAGGACCTGTTCTGGCAGGGTGCATTACAGGGAAATGCTGTGACTGATGAGTGCATAGCTATGCGCAGGACATGCTACAGGCAGGCATGGCAGGGATATCCTTTGTGGGCGCTGACATCTGCGGCTTCAACAACTATGCCACAGAGGAGCTGTGCGCACGCTGGGCAGCAGCGGGCGCGTGGCAGCCCTTTGCACGCAACCATCATGCTGACGGCTTCCAGGAGTTCTACATGTGGGCACCTGGCAGGCTCTTTTAGAACGCCTGGCTGCAAGCGCATGCACTCATTGCTTCTGAAGAAGCCAAATGGGGGTCAACATGGTTGTTGCCACAAGGACCTTATACTGCAATCATCTGGGATGGCCATGCAGATTCTGCATCTGATGGGTATGACGACGGCGAGACTGCTGCTGATAAAGTTTCCTTGAATTGCAGATGGCCAACTGTGACAACAGTGGCTCAGAAGGTGTTCACGTGGCGGCTGCGGGTCCTGCCCTACCACTACACTGCATTTTTTGACTCCCACACCTACGGCTGCAGCGTGATGCGACCGCTGTTCTTTCCCTTCCCAGGGGATGGGTCGACATACTACAACAACTACCAGTGGATGCTAGGGGATGCCCTGCTGGTTGCCCCCATCCTGTCTCAGGGGACCAGCACCCTGTCGGCCTACTTCCCCCAGGGCGTCTGGTACAACTTGTACAACTACAGTGTCATCGACACCAGCAGCGGTGGCCAGAACATCACAGTGCAGGTATATTTCCACTCTTGCGCTGCAGTTTCAGCAGCACTGTCCTGCCTTGGCCTGTCGCTCGCAGACCTGGCTCCTTTTTGTGCTGTGTATGCCCTTATTCAAGGCAGCCCAGAGTGCCATGGTGTCAGTTGAGTGTTCTATACACAGGCGCAGACGACAGATAATCCTCCGGTGTACATCCTTGGCGGCAACATCGTCCCTATAGGACTGAACGGGACCAACAACACCAGTGCCGCCAGGACAGCCAACCTGACGCTGGTGGCAGCACTGCCCGGGGCCCAGTCGCCCTACTTCTACAGATGCGGGCAGGGCTGTGCCGCAGAGTCCTCGCCGAGCAATCTGGTGGCCTGTGGACACATGTACCTGGATCAAGGTGCGCCTACCCACTCCTGTGAGTGACGTTTTCTCATGTGAGCAGCATGAAAATTATTACATTACAGAGCATGGTGTGGTGCCTTTCATACTTCCATGCTGTCTTGCTGTGACGACATGATGCAAGTATGGGACAACGTCCTACATGCTGGCATATTCTCTTATTGCTGCCTTGCAATCCCTGGAAAAGGCTCGCTGTGTGCAGGGGAAGAGATGTCTGTGGGCAGGTCTCAGAACAACTACCTGGCATTTGAGGTGCGGGTGGTGAGCAGTGGACTGGGAGGAAGCAGCCTGCAGGGCTCGCTGATCACTTACTGGCCAGGAGTGCCAGGTCAGGGTGCTAATGGGTGCAGCGCCACTGTGAAATGGCCGATACTGGACAATGTGACAGTTCTGGGTGTGCCAGCTGTCAACGCGGCCTCTGTTGCTGTTCAGGTGCGTGATCTCTTCACAGCAAATGTGTGAAAACCACTTGGTGACAGCTATCAATGCGATGCTCAGAGTGATGCAGAGTGGGCCATACCTTGCACGTTTAGCGTATTTCGCCACAAATGTGGTGCCGGCCTCTGCCACTGCAGGGTGGGAAAAAGATGTCAGACATCTGATGCTAACGCCTTGTGCAAAATCAGATGCAGGCTAAATGCGGTCCCAATGCGCTGCAGGACATAGGTGCACAAACGAGCGCAGCTGCAGCCTTTGGGGCAGCTGGGGTGGTGCAAGCTCAACAAGCTCAGGTGGCAGCGCCATCTTCCGTTGTGTTCAGCGGCTTGCCCCTGCCTTCAGGGGATGTTGCATACGACAGCGTTGCTAAGGTCCTCAGTATCACAAATCTTGGCTATCAGCTGTCTTGTCCAAATGCTCTTAAGATCACCTGGCAGCCGCCAACCTCTGCAGCCCCTAGTGGCTTAGGTGTAGACGGTTGACAGAGGCCCTCACAGCAGTAGCCATTCAGAAGAACTGCACCTGCTTGTGGCTGTTGCCAGGATACTGGCAGAAGTCATGTTCTGCACTGATAGCTTCTAGTCCAGCCCGGTGAGATGTGGCACAGCACTTTGTGGAGAAATAGACTAGCGAAACCATCTGGCAGGAACTTCCGTTGAACGCACACAGATTCAAACTGGTATGCATGGGTTCAAGTAAGCAAGGTTTGGTAAGAAGGGTGACACTCTGATATCTCTCTCTCATGAGGCCTAGGGTGATGTTCAGTGGCTACACTGGGTCCACTTGCGGTAGCACATGGTTGAAAAAATACTCTCTGCCTGGCATCTGCCCTATGCAGCATGAATGAAGAGTTGAAACTGTACATGTACAGCTGTGCGGCTCTGCAAAGAATACAAAGAATCCCTCAGAGCTCTGCTTCAAAGCAAAGTTGTAGTTTGAGCACTCTCAGGCTGCTCAGTTACATACTGCCAGGAGCACTCCTTGACACAGCAGCCTGGATGCTGGCCATCAGCGTGACCATCACGCCATATCGGATACCAAGGGCCTGTGCCAGAACAGCAGCATTGGCTTCCTACTGCAATTGTGAAATGATTTAATTGGCATGCTGCTGCCAGTTCTGGCCCGGGTTGCCCAAGGAGCCAGCACCTTCACCTGTCCAGCTGTAAAGAATGTCATGCTCTATTGGATCTGTGGGACCAGGTACATGTGCAACTAATGACATGCTATCATCAACCGCTCACCCAGTGTGCAACCACGCTATTCTTTGGTAAAACGCCAGCAGGCGAAATACCCTTTCATAGGCCTGTTGATTTGCTTCCTGGCGGGTCTTGGGTGTCATCACCAGCAGTGCTTAGAGGCATGCATGTGCATGATTGCATTAAGAGATCAGAAGGTCACCTCTGGCACCACAAAGCGCATCTTCTGCACTGCAGATGCAGCATTGCTGGGTGCAATAAGATCGATCTAGGGCAATTCGTGTTGATTGGAGCTTTGCTCCAGTTTACACATGAGTCAGCCTCGAGCTGGCTTGCATGAATCCAGCGAGTTTGAGGAGTCATTGGACTGCCAGGTGTCGTAGTCAGATTCACGAGATCGTCCTGCAAAGCACCGGACGCCTACGACTTTGTAGTGTCTTTAGTGTCAGCAAATTGTATCTGAGCGCGAGTTGTGCCTCTTTACAGATGGCTTCGCTTATAGCTATGACCAGCCCGACAGCTTAGCAACGGTGTCACTCTACCAGTCACTGGCAGGTCTCTTCGCCGTGACAATCACATTGGACATTGAGCCATGCCTGGCTTTAAGATCGCCATCGCAACTCTTGTGGCACTTATGAGCGCGTGTGGATGTCAGCAGATTGACAACAGCAGCCTTCTGGGCATTGTCCATGGTACGGGCGAAGTGCACCGTTCAGCTGTGAAAGCATTGCAGACTCCCGTCATGATCACTCGGAATGCGTGAGGCCCACTTGATGAAGCATGCTCCTAGGCTAAGCTACAGAGACACGGGCTGCAGGTAGCCCGGGACATGCAGAAGTCACTGCTGGGTATGCACTGACAGGAGGAGCTCTCAGCAGTGCAGGTTTCATCCCGACATGCATGCTGGCTCAGCACTGCATGAAATGAGCACTCTTGCGGTGAAGCAGCATATTTGCCGTGCCAGCTTAAGCAGACTGAACCTGTTGTGTTCTTATCCTGATGTGCAAAGCTTTGCATCCATTGCTAGCTGCTGTCCAGGTAATGGTTCCTTGTTTGGTGTGTTGGAGAAGTATGGGCCCTCCAGAAATGAAACTCTGGGACCTGACATGAGTCCACTCAATGTGCTTGTTGAGCCCATTGACTCCAACATACTGCACCTTAAGATCAGTGCGCCTGGCCGCTGGGAGGTGCCTCAGAGGGAGATCTTCATCAATACCGGGGTTGGTGAGTCCTAGCCGGCAGATCCTGAAGCTCTCAATGAGTGACTGTATGAGGTTTAGTCCAGTGCATACCATGTAAGTGATGGTACAGCGTCCTCTGCGTAAATGTCTAAAACCATATAAATCATAGCAGGAATCTTTATGCTGACATTCCGAACTCTAGCGGAGAGAGGGTGTGTGTCATTGATAAGATATCTGCAGTCAGAATTTAAGGCTTCCGATTGTGTGAAAGGTAGAAATTCACCCTCAGACTTGAACATGCTGACTGTAGGAAGGGTGCCTGGACAACCTACCTACTCTCTCAACTACAGTGCGGCTCCTTTTGAGTTCACCCTGAGCAGATTGACAGCTACTGCGTCTGTGGCGCCTCTTTTTGATACTGGCAGGTCTTGCCTCATTTTCAAGGTGGGAAGCGTCCCACACCTTTCTGGGGCCAGCATACTGGCCCAGAGACTGTTACGCTGTATCATTCTCACCTTCTGCTCATCGCAAAGCTCTTATATCAAATTTACAAGGGGTCTTGTATCAGGGCTCGCGCTGCTCCGCATGAGGGGCGCATGACCTCACTTACCTGCATTGGGGCGCCGCAGGATCAGTACATGGAGATATCCACTGCGATCCCTGCCTCAGCAACCCTGTTTGGCCTGGGGGAGCACACCAGCACAGACGGCTTTGCTCTGCGTCGCGATGGAGTGCCTTATGCGCTGTGGACACGCGATCAGACCGCCAGCACACCCAATGTTGGGCTGTACGGAGCCCATCCTTTCTACATGGACGTTCGAGAAGGTGTGTCTATTGTAATATTGAACCAATCAACCCTTCTGCACAGCAACTATGGTGGAGGCAGATCATTTGGGAGGCAAATGGCATCTTCAGTGGTAATCACGCTGCTAACGTCGTTGTGATAACACCTGCAGACGGCCAGACGCATGGGGTCATGCTGCTGAACAGCAATGGCATGGACGTAGTCGTTACAGAGACCAAGCTGCAATACCGCGTGATTGGCGGCGTCCTGGACTTCTACTTCTTCCTGGGCCCCACGCCTCTGAAAGTCATTGGCCAGCTGACCAGCATTATTGGGCGCCCCTACATGCCTCCCTATTGGGGCCTGGGCCTCATGCAGAGCAAGTAAGGGCTGAGAGGTGTCTGGAGTGGCTTCATAGTCATAATCTTTGCCTTCTCCTCATCTGCAAGAGGAGAGGCTCTCGTAAGACTATGTGGAAGGCGATGCCTGTGTGACAGTGCTGGATGAGCAGGGATATCGATACCACACATGACACGATGTGCATGCTATGCAGGGCCGACTACGTTACACTACAGTATGCAAAGTCTGTTGTGGAAAAATACGCTGAAGCAGGCATCCCTCTTGAGGTGTTTGGCACGCTGAAAGACGCTTGGCGCGACAAGTGAGCCTTGGACTTCTACAGCTGTCCCTTGCCTACCCTTTACAGACAGCACCTCAGGCTTCCACCCATTTGGTACAAGTATGCTCTTGCACTGGCGAGCACATCTATTCTTGACTGAGGCTCTGCTCAGCAGGGAAACCTTTCTACTGAGCGATGGGTACCCAGAGCAGGACTTTAAAGCCTTTGTAGATCACCTTCATCGCAATGATCAGAGATGGGCAAGCACACTCTTTCTTTGTTTGGATCTCAATATACTGTTCAAAACAACACCAGTTCTACCATGTGACACTGTACAAACCTGAGGTGCAGCGTGGAAGCGCCTGATACCATCTGCAGAAGCCCTGTGTTGTCAGCACATTGCTTGTGACATTGTCTGTTTGGCTCACACCTCATTGCATGCCATGCCAAGCTCAGCTGGCTCTCTGGAGTCAGCCTAGTACATGCCCTGCAGTTCCCCATAGTGAACACCCAGATGCACATCAGACGTGGGTATGCGCCGTATGACTTGGGAGTCCAGAAGGATGTTTTCATCAAGGATGTCACCGGCAGTCCCTATGTAGGACAGGTGAGCAGCCAAAAAGGCCTCCCAGGATTCCATGATAAGTTGGAGCTTAGCTGCAGTATCTCTCCACTTGCATGTCGAGGGCCCCTGACAGAAGGATCAGTTTTGAGCAAATCTTCAATGTGCAGCTGTGGGCGGGCGCTGCGCACTACCCAGACTTCCTGGCACATGAAGCTCAGAGCTGGTGGAAAGACCAGATTGACACCTTCAGTACCATGCTACCTGTAGATGGTATCTGGCTTGACATGAATGAACCTGACAACTTCTGCTCCTGTGATGTCGCCTACGATCCCGGTAGGTACCCTGGTTTGCAGAAGGTATCTTCCAAATCAAGGCCAGTAATGTGGAAACACGTTGTTGCTGAGCTGCATAAAAAGGCTGCTTGTGCAATACAGTGTTGATATCCGTGCCTGTGTATTTGAACATTTCCCTGGTTCTCCCTTCACCCTGAATTGCTGAGAGTACCAGCTCAATTGTGCAGATAATGTAGGAGCGGCTGCTGACTTTGTGTGCAGGGTAGAGTGCAAGCGGGGTCTTGCTGAGGTGGCAGGCCTGACAAATGGGGTGCCATTGCCACCTGCTGGCATCTTTAACCCTCCCTTTGCTATCAATGTTGGCCTGAATCAGCAATCTATCCTCACCAAGGTATATGACCCCATCCTTCACCACCCATCCTTGTTGGAAACAATCGTCTGGGTCCATCATGGTGACACTGGCAACGTAACTGCTGAATCACTATGATCTCTTTGATGTGCTTTGATGGTCAGTGTGCAGCTGCTATGATTTGCTGAGTCTACCTATCTGCTATTCACGTGCCTTTTATTGGGTATTTCCAATCTAAAGCAGTGCCAGGAAGCTGAACTCCCCTTGCCAATTGCAGACTATTGCTCTATCTGCACATCACCTGGATGGGACGCTGGAGTATAATGTACACAACTTGTATGGCCACAACTCCGCAATGGCCACGTGGAGGGCTCTTGGAAGTATCTACCCCAATAAGCGCCCCTTCCTGCTGACCAGGTCTGCAACAACAGCCTTGGCTGACCGCATGCGCAGAGTGCCATGGTGGGCTCCATGCTGCCATACCATTGAGCCTGAGAAAAACTCCGAGTCATCATGTGAAAAGTAGGTTGCTTTGGCCTGCAAATGTCAGCGGCTTTCCTCTGCTCTGCAGATCAACCTTCCTGGGAACTGGAGCATATGGGGCTCACTGGACTGGGGACACTCAGAGCAGTTGGCAGGATCTTCAATGGAGCATTGGGGTGAGGGCTTTCAGATATTATCCCATCCACCGCTGCTGCTACATAGAGTGTCCCTTGTGTTGATCAAAATTGGCAGTGAGGTAGCTAGCCATGGTGCCAAGTTGCTGGTCTTTGTGGATGGGACCTCACCTTGGAGCATAATGCATGCAGGACATGTTCACCAATGGCATCGCTGGCATAGCCTATGTGGGAGCTGATATCTGTGGATTCATGGGTACTGCGACTGAGGAGCTGTGCGCACGCTGGGCAGCAGCTGCGGCATGGCAGCCCTTTGCAAGGAATCATCACGCTGATGGCTTCCAGGAGTTCTACCTGTGAGTCCTACATATCTGCTTAAGTATTGACCAACCTTTGACCGGATATGCGAGTGCCATGAGCTTTCTGTCTGCTATGCCCAGGACGCTTCTCGCCTGCAGACTGAAATCAGACGTCTGATTGTGTCCTCCCCGCAATGATCACAGCTTACTACATGTCATTCTTGCAGGCACCCAAGGATTGAAGCACTGACAAAAAAAGCCTATGACTGGCGGCTGCGTGCAGTGCCATACCACTACACAGCCTTCTATGATGCACACACCAGCGGCTGCTCAGTGATGCGCCCGCTCTTCTTCAGCTGGCCCTTAGACACCAAATCGCTCCTCATCGACAGGCAGTGGATGCTGGGGGACGCCATTATGGTGGCTCCTATCTTGCTGGAAGGCACCAATACAACGCAAGCGTACTTCCCTGCTGGGAGGTGGTACGACCTGTACAACCACAGCAGTATTGATACCAGTAATGCTGCGCAGCACCTGCCTGTCGTGGTAGGTCTTCTCCCCCATGCCACTGTACTCTACTCTGAATATGCCAAGCACCCAGTCCCAGGCCTGAGTATAGATATGCGCACCCCCATTGTTTCTGGCCTATCCAATCGTCAATGTCGTTTTGACGACATCATTGAGAGGTTAATGCCACAGCATTCCACACTGCCTGACCATGACCTGACCGAGATGCGTCTACCACTTGCCTGATGAAGCCTGACATTGGCAAGCTCTTGCCGTCCGCAGGCTGGACTTGAGGACAACCCCCCTGTTTATGTTCGTGGTGGCAACATAGTCCCCTTAGGAGCGTCCGGCCTCATGACCACCACAGCGCTGCGAGCCAGCAACCTGACCCTGCTCGCAGCATTCCCCTCAGCAGAGTCTCCACACTTTGAGCGCTGTGGTCAAGGCTGCAGAGCCCAGAGCACTGCCCAGCGCCTGGTCACCTGTGGCCACATGTATCTGGATCAAGGTAAAGCTTGCTGTGCCTGCAGCTGTTTGCAGGTGTCTCATGCCCCTGCACATGCTCTCACCCCTGTTCTGACAGATTCTGGCATGCAACGAGGCTCTTTTACCTCATTCTCCTGCTTTTGAGCCTTCTTTCTACCAGATGGCCGTCAAGACGTGGCAGCTTTTGCAGGCGAGGACCGAAGTGTCGGCCATGCTCAAGATAACTACCTGGGATTTGAGGCCCATCACGATACTGATGCTGGATCAGGCAGTCTGTTCATATACTGGCCTAACGCACCTGGTGGGAGGCCTGGCTGCTTTGCCAACACATCATGGCCAGTACTTGATGCCATCACTATCCTGGGATTGCCGCCAATCAATGCCAGCTCTGTGTCTGTCCTGGTAGGCAACCCACCCTCTGCTAGTCTTTCACCTCAGTAGCTAATCGTCTGCGAGGCAGTACCTCAATCCTGTTCTCCCGTGAGGGCCCTAAGGCGGTACATCTGATTATCGATGGTGGCATTCTTGGCCGTCACGTATCCTGCTGAGCATACATTCCTTTGCATGTGTGGGACAGTCTATAGACGGCTGAGTGACATGTTATAGGGTACGTACTGTTTTCGTCTTGTGCAGGAAAGTGTCAGCTCGCACATGAATGATCCAGCTTTCGTGTTTGCTGACACTCCTCAACAATCAGAGGTGCAAGCAGCAGTACATAACAGTTCATACCTTCCAGCCACCAGGGAGCTCTCGATGTCAGGTGGCTGTCTCACCCACTTAGCTGCAGTACACTGTGAAGATGATGCCTGATCTGTACTATGTCCTAGCAATTCCCAGATGATGAACAGGCTATTTCTGCAGGTCTTGCACTGCAACTGGCATGCCCACGCAGCATGCAGATCACCTGGTCATCACCGGGCCAGTCCCATGCGCTACCGCCAGCACCTACTACCCTCAGCAGGAACTTCTTTCATGCCTTACCACAGGGTGCACAGCAGCCAGGACAGGTCAAGATGCAATCTCGTGGATAGTGAGAGTACACATATAGCACAATCTACAGGACGCAGCGCAATATCAGACCTGGCGTTGCAGCTCCTGTCTGATTGCGGAAAGCCAAAGTACTCACAAGGAGGCCAAGACTGTGTGCCTGTGATCAGTGCTTAGGGGGCAGTAAACACCAACAATGATGCGGCCCATCTCTACCGTTGGGGCTCCTAGGGATAGAGGGTCCGACGATAGCCCCTTGGCCAACACCGGCCCATGTACAGCTGGGACCTCCAACTGATGTGTTGCTGGGTTTTCCCTTGATAATGCGCTGCTTGAAATTTCTGGCAGTGGCTTCGCACAATCAGTTTCTGTAGCCGTACTATTTGGCTGCTGATCGAAGTCTGCCAAAATGCTTTTGACCAGCGAAAATCTGATAGATTCGAAGACCAATCATTAGGCATCCTGTCAGCTTAGGAGCATGCAGTCCCCTACATGTCAACCACTCGACAGACGGAACTGATTCAACTGGGCCAGCAAGCTGCATGATGCACCAGCTGCCATGATGTCAGTACTCTGCAGTCGTCAGTACTCTGTCCAGCCCTTTCTTACGAAGGGTGAAGCTTGCTTTGATGCTTCCATACTGACCTGCAAGCTGTAAAGTGCTTGTCTCGCATAAGGCCCTCTGTTGCGACATGAGCATCACATTGCTGGCTTGCATGAATCCGGTAGTTGCCAATGTCCACGTGGCAAGATCTAAGTAACGATTCTGTCCGACCAAAAGGCTGATCGCTGCGCGTATTGCCATCGCATACGGTACACTAAGGAGGCAAAGCGCATTGACTTGCTGCAAAGCTGTTGAATTTGGCCATTCTCGGTACGATAAACAATGTCAGCTGGTTGGTGAGGATATTCTTAGACAGGAAAATCACCGCAGTTGAGCGGGAAGCCAAACCCACGCAGATTGGTGTTTGAGCGATGCCAAGCTTTGAAGTCGCCCTAGGCATCCTTGCAGTTCTGCTAGGAGCGTGCCGAGGTCAGAACACCAGCGACCTGTACGGCGTTGTCCAAAGTAGGGTCCTATCTTTCTCGTTTACAAGGCGGGGTACAATTTTATACTCTGTATCTGGCTTTGTCTGGGCTTGGTCGTTGCAGCCTTGTGCATCACATGATTGTGATTAAGGCCAGTTGTCCTGAAGGGCTCGGTGCTGTAGGCGCATCTGTCGAGGACTCTGTGACCACAACTGGCTATGCACTGAGAAATGGAGGCCTCGTTCAATCAGGTGAGCTAGATTTCTAAAAGCCGTCTGGCTATGAGACTCGTCAGGGTCAATTCCGTCCTGGTAAAATCTGCTGTCCCCAAGCATACTAAATTTCACACTCTACTGTGCAGAGAATGGTAGCCTGCATGGTGTGCTGGAACTGCGCGGCCCAGGAATGCTGATGGGCAATGCATCCCTGGGCCCTGATATAAGCCCCTTGGAGGTGCTTGTAGAGTCCATAGACGTAAACATCTTGCATCTCAAGATTGGTGCTCCAGGCCGCTGGGAAGTGCCCAAGGATGACATTTTCATCAATACTGGAAGTGGTGTGTCCCTACTGCCGTGAAGTGTTCCTCCACAGTCCCCACCCTACACCTTATATATGCTGCTTAGAGCCACTGTGTGACACAGAACAAGGTACGCTGAATGCTGAACTGATAGCACTACCATTCTAGAGGTTGTGAGAAAGCGTCCTGCTATCTGCAGGTAGGAAGCCTGGAAAGCCCATATACTCTGTGAGATACAGCAGCGCCCCTTTTGGCTTTGCTGTCGACAGGGTTGGGGCCAATGCATCCGCAGCGCCTGTGTTCACAACAAATTCCTTCCCTATCATCTTCAAGGTGGGCAGCAGCTCTCCCCCGCAATGGTTGTTCCAGCAGAAGTTGCGCTGTGGAAAGTTACAGTGTGTCTTGCTGTGTAGGATCAATACATAGAGATATCCACCATCATACCAGCCTCAGCCACTTTGTATGGGCTAGGCGAGCACACAAGCGACGATGGCATTGCCCTGAGGCGAGATGGCATTGCTTATGCCCTGTGGACACGCGATCAGCCCCCTACGCTGCCCAACGTGGGAGTGTATGGAGCTCACCCCTTCTACATGGATGTCAGAGAAGGTGCGCCAGCAGCAACCCGCAGATTGTAGCAGAAAGAGGTCTGTCTTTTGTGCTGCAAAGTTCTGGCCTGGGCAGCAAGCCGTGAAGCCCCTAAAAGATTTGTCGCACATCTCATCTGTTTGTGACAATGCTTGCAGATGGTCAGACGCATGGGGTCATGCTGCTGAACAGCAATGGCATGGACGTTGCCATCACAGAGACCAAGCTGCAGTACCGCGTGATTGGCGGCGTCCTGGACTTCTACTTCTTCCTGGGGCCCACGCCTCTGAAAGTCCTGGACCAGCTGACCAGCATCATAGGTCGCCCCTACATGCCTCCTTATTGGGCACTGGGCCTGATGCAAAGCAAGTAAGGTTTCAGGCTGCAGCTGGTCTGAATTTGCTAATCTGCTGATTTCTAGATGCCTTGAATTTGCATTATGCTCTGTCAAGCGCTATCAGACCACAATTTCAGTGTGGGGCGTCCATTGGAGCACCGATTGTGGCGACACATGATGTTTTTTGCAACAGGGCTCAGGAGAGGGTTGCGCTGTGCTGCTGCAGTGTGGCTCATGAGCTGTGTGCACTCAGATATCAGAGTAGCCTATTGATGCATAGTGACCCCAGGAAAGAGATTACCTGACTGACCCACCCGTGGCTCTGCAGATCGGGCTACCTGACCCTTTCATATGTGGCCGAAGTAGTTGAGAACTACACCCTGGCGGAGATTCCACTAGAGACTGTGGTCATAGATACTGAAGCTTGGAGCAACATCGAGATCTTCACATTGAGCGAAGGATATCCCCTGCCAGCCTTTCAAAATTTTGTGAACAGGCTTCACAGCAGGGGCCAGAGATGGGTGCGCACAACTGTCACCCTGTACCTGGTGTCACTGGTAAAGGGCACGCGCTTGTGCTTTTACTCCAGCACCAGACATGAGCATACCAGTTTGCCTGTAAAGCCGTGTTCAAGCCGTCCCAATGCGGGTGTCCATCTTGCGGGATTGACACATTGCCAAATTTGATCTGGCATGTATCTGGTGCAGTTTCCCATCCTTGACACCCAGATGCATATAAGGCAAGGATACCCACCACATGACTCAGGCATCCAGGAGGACGTCTTCATTAAGGATGTCACTGGGCAACCATTTGTGGGACAGGTATCTGCAATCCACCGCACAGCCATATCCATCTGATCTGAAAGACGTTATGTGCACGAACAGGCAGAAGCTGCCCTTGCAGTTTGCTCTATATCCAGATAGCTGCTTTGACCTGATCATGGCGCGCGTCTTCCTGTACCTGCGCCTTGTCAAGGCTGAAAAGGTAGCAGTGAGACATTTCCTTGTACTGTGAAAATGTCTTATCTTGGCATGCTACTTGCAGCTATGGTCAGGTGCTGTCAATTACCCAGATTTTTTTGCAAGGCGAACCCAGCGATGGTGGGAAGAGCAGATCCGAGACTTCAATCGTCAAATCCCACTGGATGGCATCTGGATTGATATGAATGAACCTGATAATTTCTGCACCGGGGACATGTGTTACGACAGTGAGTCCCTCGCCTTCTGGTCCATTGACATGCATCCTTGGACAAGGTAAAGGGTGGACTAGTGGATACAGCATGCGGTAGTCTCAGCAAACTTTTATGATTTGCTGAGCCAGTGTTGGATCTGTTCAACAGCCTGGTAGCACTTATAAGCAGTGCAAGTAGCTGGAGCAAGTGCTGAGATGGAAGAGAGTGCAAGTTGATATCTGAGGTGTCTGTGCAGGTGATGTGGCTCCTGCTGTGGATTTTGTGTGCAGGCTGAACTGCAAAAGAGGTCTGGCTGAGGTCCAGTCTGTCACCAACATGCCACTGCCCCCAGCAGGCATTTTTGATCCGCCCTATGCCATCAATGTCAATCTCACCCAAGTCCCTATAGGCACAAAGGTGAAATCTAATTCTCATGCAAGCCTGTCTGAAGGTTGCTTGGCCGCCCATTGCTCAGTCTAGGAACTGTATGGCCTTGACTTCTCACATGGCCCAACATGTGTCTGGTTCCACCTTCTGCAGATTTCACCTCGAGTGCTGAAGATTATTTTGCATGAGTCCTTACCGTATTACACACAGTTCCTTTGTCCAGGTCATTTCTCCAACTGCACATCATCTGGATGGTACTCTGGAGTACAATGTGCACAACCTATATGGTCATTCCTCGGCAATGGCCACCTGGCGGGCCCTTACCAACATTTACCCTGAAAGGCGCCCCTTCCTGCTGACCAGGTACAATAGGCACAGACATTGTGACATCGCTGCTGCTAATTGTTGAAGTAAGGCTGACTGTTCAGTGATCCGCTGTCAAAGTATGCATAGCGTGCACATCTGCTTTTTTTGAGCTAAACAAGGTTGTGATGCAGTGTTCAAGTGACCAGCAGCTACAACCTTATGGTGTCTGTGTCACCAAGCAGGTCAACTTTCCTGGGGACTGGCGCCTATGGTGCGCACTGGACAGGTGATACAGAAAGCCGCTGGGATAATCTTAGGTGGAGCATAGGGGTAGGTCAGCGTCGCATGCACCAGTAAAGACCTCTGCAGCCTTATGCCACATACAGTACATTCGCAGGATGAACACAGTAACATCGCCCTCTGGGAGCCTCATTGTGTAGAGATGCCTGTACATCCTAGGCTGCAACACAGAGAGGGAGAACCAAGACATCTCTTCCAGCCACCTAGAGAGTGTCATGCGCCTGCAGGACATGCTGACTGATGGCTTGGCTGGGATAGCGTTTGTGGGTGGCGACATCTGTGGCTTTATGAGGATTGCCACTGAGGAGCTCTGTGCGCGCTGGGCCGCCGCTGGAGCATGGCAGCCATTTGCCAGGAACCACCATGCCGATGGGTTCCAGGAGTTCTACCTGTGAGCTGTTTGGCACTCTTTGATGTGGACCTAATCCTGGTGACTCGCCCTTGGCTTTGGAATCCTTGCTCATGTGGCATGAGGGAGTGCCACCTTCAGCAAGCACAGGCCACAGATGAGAGGAGACTGTCTGACCCTCCGTTTTCATGCTTCAGGCACCCGGTCATCAGGCGGCTGACTCAAAAGGCCTATGACTGGCGGCTGCGCGCAGTGCCATACCACTACACAGCCTTCTACGATGCCCATACCAATGGCTGCTCAGTGATGCGCCCGGTCTTCTTCAGCTGGCCATCCGACACAGCATCCTTCCTCATCGACAGGCAGTGGATGCTGGGAGATGCCCTCATGGTGGCTCCCATCTTGCTGGAGGGCACCAACACGGTGCCAGCCTACTTACCTGCTGGGAAGTGGTATGACCTGTACAACCACAGCAGCGTCGACACCAGCGTTGCCCCTCTGAAGATCCCTGTCACCGTAAGTGCTCCCTTCCTTGTTACTCACCCCTGATCAGCAGATAGCATGAAGACGGCCATGGACCATGCATGGCAAGCTCGTGACTGCTGCTCCGCAGACATGTCAAGGCCGCTGCCGGTCATGCTGACTCATGGAGAGCAGCAGTCCAATGATCTTCCTGCAAAGCGCTCTCGTGAGAAGCAAGTAAGAGCACACTCATCACAATCCCATTTGCACGGGATGTTGACACTGCTTGTTGCAGGCGGCGCTGGAAGACAATCCACCGGTCTACATTCTTGGTGGTAACATTGTGCCTCTGGGCTCACCTGGACTGATGACCACCAACTACCTGCGCGCAAGCAACCTGACGCTCATAGCGGCATTCCCGTCTGAGCACTCCCCTTCCTTTGAGCGCTGTGGCCAGGGCTGCGCTGAACACAGCTCGTCCAGCCGCCTAGTCACCTGCGGCCACATGTATCTGGATCATGGTGGGCTGCTAAGACTGCCGAAAGAGCTCTAAAATTGTGCCCAGATAAACCACTGAGGGTCTCTGCCACAGGCCTTGCTGTGCATTCCATGCATGAGTCAATGCTCTACGGTGCTCAGTGCCCACTGTCTGTGCAGGACCAATGTTCACCTGAAAGAAAAATGTGATGCAGGTGAGGAGCCAGACGTTGGAAATGCGCAAGACAACTACTTGGCATTTGCAGCACGCCAAGACACCGCAGCAGGGTCAGGCGCCCTGGTCGTCTATTGGCCCAATACCCCTGGTGGCAACCCAGGCTGCTCCAGCAACACCTCATGGCCAATCCTGGATGCGGTCACAGTCCTAGGCATTCCAGCCGCAGACCCCGCATCTGTGACTGTAATGGTATGTATTCCATACCCTGCTGCAGGACCTGACAGGCTTATGCTCAGTCAGCTCGCGGATTCTGCAACTGAAGGGTAGCCAGCATGTGATATGATAATACGGCATGTGCAAAGTATCACTGAGACATCAGATCATTTCTGGCATCTGCAGGGTGCTGGAACTTCACAGGATGCACGCTCAGCATTCTCCACAGCCAGCTCTCCTCTCTACTCTCAGGGTGGAGGGGCTGCGCAGCCAAGTGCAGCACCCACTAGCAGTTACATTGCACCCACGCAGGAGCTTAGCATCACAGGTTGGAACCCTTACTTATTCCACATGCAGGGCCAAGCAACCCAATGTAGTGAATGTGCTCCTGTAATGGTATGGTGCCATGCTAGCAGCCTCGTCATTGCTCTGTACATGCTGCGCTAGGCTCACTTTGCCAGGCTGGTTGGTAGCCCAGAGCGGGCGATAAATTAGGTTGGGATGTCTTCTGCAGGATTGGGAATACAGCTGCAGTGCCCCCAGGGTGTCAAGATCGCATGGGGATCCAAGCCTGCCTCCCCTACACCCTCGCCACCTCCCCCCAGCCCCAGCCTTCTGCCAATCTCAAGCCCATCGATCGTCATTCCAGGCCCAGTGGTGGTCTCAAGCCCTGTGATTGGGCCTCTCACTGGCCCTGCTGAGGGCAGCCCTTCAGCAATCACAGTGAGCCCAGCAGTCACCAGCGTAACCCCAGAGACAGTCAGCCCTGCATTCATCACTGCTTCCCCGGTGATGGTGAGCCCCGCAGTCGGCAGCACATCCCCAGCCACAGTGAGCCCGCTGGCAACTGGCACGTCCCCCCCTCTACCCAATTCAAGCCCAGCTGAGAGCCCGCCCCCGCCCGCACCTGGGACAACAGCCCCTGCAGTGGCAGTCCCCAGCAGCCCGGCAGCAAGCCCTCAGCCTGCTGCAAGCGTGGGGCAGAGCCCGATGAGCCCTCCGCCAGTGCCGCCAAGCCCTTCGCCAAGTCCCCCGCCGCCCAGTCCCCCGCCGCCCAGTCCGCTGTCAAGTCCATCACCCCTTCCTAGCCCTGCTGCCCAGCCTGCAGGTCAGGCTTTCAAACTTTGCAACTCTTATTTGTGGCGTTGAGATCGCAGCGAGTGTGTATATGCTGCCAGTCATCTCAAGACCTACTGCCGGCATGCCCTGATTCATCTTTGCTCATGTGATTGCCCTTTCACGACGGCAACACTCATGCAAAGGTGCTGATGCAGGCGCAGCCTCTCCAGCAGGCGCGGCTCCTGCAATTGTCCCCGTCTGGCCGTCAGGCATTTCGCCTCCTGCGGCGACAGCACCACCTGTCCTTCCAGCAGTCTCACCTGTCCAGCCAGCTGCGCCTCCGCCAGCTCTTCCCCAGGCCTCGCCTGTCCAGTCTTCGCCCAGCCAGCCAGTCGCCCCAAAGCCCACCATTGTCGCAACTCCGTTCCCCCAAAGCGCACCAGCTGGACCAGTCACATCCTTAAGCACTGGGGGGTGAGACTGCCCCACATCCAACCAGCAAGCTCTGCTTCTGGAGAGCCTTCTCTGGCGGCACAGGGTAGTTCCTGTGCTTAGGAGGTCTGCCTGGTGGAGCAGCTCACACACGTAAACGATTGCCGGGCTGCCCTGGCATGACAGTCATGTCCTGTGTGAATGCAATCTGTGGCCTGTGGTGAGCAAGCACTGCTTGCCTGCTGGAACCATATGGACGACTTTGTATACTGCTGGAAGCTACAGCAGTCTTCAGGCCTGCGACCACCTCTTCTGTGCATGAGTCACCTCCCGGAGAGGGGCAAGTCGCCTGTTGCCTGTAGCGTCAAGCACGCAAATGCATGGTGACAACAGTCTCCTTCAACCTGGTTAGCCTTATCCCAGCAATTTTGGCCTGCCTCTGTCCCTTGTCGGCTGGCTGTAAGCCATGCCAGGCTTAAGGTGAGTCTGCAGGGACGTTGGCATGAATTGGATGCAGCATGCCAGAGTTTGAGGTACCAAATGCGTTTCTAGAGTTCTACGCTGGTATCCTGCTTGAATCACAATGTGCAGACTATACCTCTGGAACAAGCTTGGCCAGCAGCAAATGAAACTTTAGCAATACCAAGAAGCACAGGTACAGCAAGGTGGAGAGACACACACGTGCTTGCCACAGCTGACAGCACAGCAGAACATTGCAATTCAAGCACAGCAAAATGGCAATACATCCTGCACTCTGTCAAACTGAGAGTTCTTCTCGGCAACATCAAATGTACAGTGAATAAAGAGCTTACTGCAGGAATGTGCCTGTTCATGCAATGCATGATGGCAGCCTTGTGAGTATCAAGCATGCGTGATGCACTTGTCCTGGCCGTGTATGAATTTCATGTGTGACATTATGTGCTGCAATTGCACCAGCTATAATGCTATGTAAATCAAGCTCATGAAGGAAAGCCTAGCGTTGATAAGGCACTCTCCAACAGGGGGAGCCTGGCGTCCGCTACTCAATAACGGATCATGCAGCTGTTTTCAGGCCTCCTCCAAGCTAGGTACAGCAATCTTTAGGCTGTCCTGGGAAAAGGCCTGTAAGCCCCAAACCAGCTTCCATCCCATAGGAAGCTGCCGCCCGCCAGTACCGTGCACAATCCATATATATTCTTGGCAGAGCCCAGGTGGTGTGGTGACGATGCTTGCAAATCCACAACTTGATCTTTCGGATCCGGCGCACTATTACAGCATTCGCTGCATCCTTCTTGCGACGCCTAGTATGACTCACAAGGATGCAGACGGAGCTAATTTGCGAGCATTGGCGCAAGACGTGCTCAACGATCCGCTTGGAAAGGCAAATCATGTTGTAGCTCTGCTCAAGGCTGTGCACGCAAGCAAGCCGGCGGTGGGCGTCCAAAGAGACCATCTGTCTGTCTGCTGCTCATGCTGGGACTAGTCTTGACGCTTGGTGATGTTGAAATACCTTTAGAGCCTCCCATGTAATGCACAGGAGGCAGGTGTAGCAGCCATACGAGGTTTAAAGGTGTTCTTTAGCGATAAGCAAGAGAAGGGACACTTTGACGAGTCTGACGTTCAAGTAAGGGCCATGGACGTTTCATTCTGCACCCTGCATCATGCTCATGTACTTTTGCAGCCATCTGGTTTGTCGGTGTCCTTCAAAGTCCATAGCAGACCCTGTCAGATACACCTGAGTCTTGCCCTCTGCAGGAAGATGCCTCAGCTGCAAACAAATTCCGCACTTGGCTGGCAAAGCACCAGAGCTCCTTCCATGCTCGCTTGAGGTTCCTCTTCAAGGATGAGGCTGCTGAAAAGATGCAGGTCAGGGTGTCCATTCACCTGGCCTGCCGTGTGCTCTCCATGGTGTCAAGGCAACAAGCGACATTGTTGGTGTCAAGTGAAGTGCTTACACTAGGGCAGCTCGCAAGCGAGCACCATATGTAACAGTGCTTCTGTGCAAGTACAGGTGGCTGCGGTGGCTGCGTTGATGGAGGCTGTGCGGGGTTGGGAGGACTCTGGCACCTTCAACGTGCCGCTGTTTGACGAGACACTTGAATCTCTGTGCTGTCAGACCACCTCTGCTGGGGCTCTGAGCTTCTTCATCAGCACATACTTGGACTGCCCTGATGTCAGGTGACACTGTCGTTATCACATTGCTCTGGTCTGGACCAGGTTGCATGGTGAAGCATAGACTCTGAATTGTCTGCCATGCCACCTGTGGCAGCAGAGCAACTGCAGTGCTGTTCTGTGCTTATGCAGGTACTACACCCTCAAGTCAGTCATCAAGCTCCTGCGGCAGACGACAGTGAATGACGCTGACAGCGGCAAGACGCAGCAGGGTGGGGAGCATTTGGCAGGCGCAGGCTGCAGCATCTCTGCAGTGACTGATGTCCTGATGCATGCCAACACCGATATGGAGGGTGGTGCCGACAGGCAGCCCTGGTGCGGAGGCGATGCGGCGCAGGGGCAGAAGGGGGCGCTCGGCTCCAGGGAGCGCCGCAAGCGCAAGCGCAAGCGCAAGGAGGTGCGCCTGACGCTCATCGACTTAGCAGCCCTCTCTGATCCTTGCAGACCTAGCACAGGGGACGGGCTCTTTCTTCACACCTGAGACATGTCGGAGTCTGGGCCATCAGTCAGTCCTTTGCCCAGCAGACATGGTGCTGCGGCCTGCTGAGTGAGGTGGGTTGCACATATGGAGCTGACGATTAGGGCTGTGGATGTGCAGCAAGGTGGTGAAGCAGCAGACAGGCCAGCTGGGAAGCCAGTGAAGTGGGCCAATCCAATCCTGCAGAAGCGAGCCTGGTCAAATGCTTGGCTAGCATTACTTGCAGTGCCTCTCCCAGAGGGCATTTTGCGGAAGGTGAATTCCCTTTTCCACCCTGCAGCGCTTGCGCAGCCAACTTCAAGCGAATGCACTCCTCTCATTTGTCTTCATCATCCTGTCAGCGGTACCCTTAGCTCTGTGGCAGACTTGCCACCATCACAGTACGTGCTTGGGTCGTGAACTCGGTCATGTTGCTGTCAGGTTCTGGTGAGGATGCACACCAAGATCATTCCGCACATGGCGAACCCGCTGCTGCTGACGGACTTCCTGTACAAGGCGCTGGAGGTCGGGGGCCTCATGGGCATGCTGGCCCTGCACGGCATCTTCACCCTGGTCACCAAGCATGGCCTGGAGTACCCCCACTTCTACCAGCGCCTGTACAGCCTCCTGGTCCCCGCATCCCTCATGGTCCGCCCCTGCTCCCCCCAGCATGCTGTGCAGCTACATTCTGGTACCTGCAACCCTTTGTACTTCAGTGTTGAACCAACATGCATGTCCACACGTGGAGCTGAAGAAGTCATGCATGTGGACATGCACCTTGTGAGAGTGTTTCGGCTCCTGTGAAAGCTCTGTTTGGTACAACTAATCCAATGTACCCTGGCATTTCATGATAAGAGTCGTTGTGCAGGCAAAGCACAGGGAGCGCTTCTTCCAGCTGGCGGACGTGTTCCTGTCCTCTACGCTAGTGCCTGCCTACACCGTGGCCGCCTTTGCTAAGCGCTTTGCTCGCCTGGCCCTCACTGCCTCACCTGCAGGTGCCTATTTCAGACATTTAGCCCTTTCAGTAGGAGGAGTGGCCTGCATGTAAGCTTGTTCTGCACACATTTTCAGGCACGGCAGGCTGTATAGGCTGTAAGCAAGACTGCCTCAGGTTTCGACTGTTGCCATGTGCCTGCAGGTGCAATGATTGCCATTGCCTTTGTGCACAATCTGCTGCGGAGGCACCCTGCCTGTACAGTCTTGCTCCATCAGCCGCTACCCACAGCTCTAGGACATGCGGATGCCAATGGAGCCGCAGCAGAGAGCAGCGGTGCTGCCAATGGGCAGACTGCTGGCCAGGCCTCAATTCTAAAGCAGCATGGACAATCTGGAGAGCAGGGAGCTGAGAGCCCTGAACAAGGAAGGGAAAAAGTGCATGTTCAATACGCAGAAGGAACGTCTGAAGTAAATGGCACTGCGCAGCAAGAGGCAAGCCCAGATGACGAGCACATTTCGAGACATCTTGCTATTCACCCTTTACTGAGCCTGTGCTGAAGATCGATGTCCTGGACTTGAGGTGTGCAGGAGGCTTACTTGCTGCCATGCTGACAGCGATCTCTTTTTGCAGGGTGTGCTTGGCAAAGATCCTTACAATTCCTTAGAGGATGATCCAGGCAGGAGCAGAGCTATTGAGAGCTCCTTGTGGGAGATGGAAAGCCTTCGGAATCACTACTGTCCCCAGGTCTGTATTACCTCCCTCTTGAGTCTGTTTTGGTCAACTTGTCTATGAGCATGCAAGCTGTCGACACGACTCATGGTGACATGGAGCCTGATGATCACAAGCAGTGTGGGGGTGAACAACCTGCAGAAGCTGGTCTCAGGAGCTCACTCTTTGGGTGTGCTGGCCAGGTGGCGGCCTTTGTTGTGGTGCTTGACAAGGACCTTGCAGACAGAAAGAAGACGGCGGAGGTCGACCTCGGCCCGCTGCTGATTCTGTCCTACTCTGGACTGTCAGCAGCAGAACTTGGCCGGCGCCTGAAGCATGTGCCTGTTGCATTCTATGCCCAGAAGCCCCCTGAGCTTTTCGATCTGATGTGTACTGATACCCGGCTGGGTGGCGCTGAGTAGGCTTTGCCAAACAGAATACGCCTTCCCGTGTGGCAAGGCATTAGGCGTGAGAGGAGTGGAGAGTAAGAGAGCGTGAGAGAGAAAAGGAGAGACATAAAAAGATTAACATCTGTTTGATACAGAGGCATCCCAGCGTTCCAGCAGACTATTGTAACCCCTCGTCAATCAGAATAAAAGCCTCCAGACCACTTTTGGAGGAAATCTGACAGTGTGTGGTCTTGGCAAATTGACAGGTGTTGTGCGGCATGTACCCAAAAGTATGTGCATCACAGCGACGCGGCAAGCTCGGTCGTGCACACCTGTAGCCGCTGCTGAATGGCCAGAGAAAGGCACCAGGGAATTGCAGGCGCACCATTGCAGGGGCATGGTTGCGCAAGCATAGTACACTGTTTTCAGAGCTGGCTGGTGCACTGGCACCGGGCATCCCAAACCGCTTGATTGGTTACTCAGTCCACAAGCTTGAGCTGAGTGGCATACAGACCGGCTGAGTGTGCGCCTTGGACCTGCTTGAGGATCTGCAGGTGGAGTTTGCCAAACCCGATTTGGTCTCAGCCCTCTGCTATTGATACATAGAATCTTGATAGCCCGTGTGAGACTGTAGCACGCAGACAGACAGTGCATGCCCTTGAGCAAAAGGTCCACAGAGGGTGTCCGGAGACCGCACTGCAGAGACAGGATTACAGCAGTGACACTCTGGAAAAGGGCCCAGGCCAGGTATACTGTCATACCAAAGCACAGGCCTTCGTGCTTTAGGTGCTATAGTGATCTTGTTGCGAGCACCAATACCGATCCTATGGCTGTCATCAGCATCCTTCAAAGCTCATGAATCATGATCCTGATGCGGCGCCAGCTCAGCAAGTGGAGCACAAAGCGTCGCCCTTGGACGCTAGATAGTGTTAAGAATTCAGTAGATACTTTGGGCTCTCATTGCTTACTGTCAGGCCTTTTGCACACTGTACCTCGCTGCAAACGCCAGACCAGACATGGACTCTGGCGAGGGCAAAACCCAGAGGTCGCAGAAACAAAGGCCGCCCAAAAGTAGGCCTGCTCCCTGTGTGCGTGTGTGATGGTCAGGTCGATGTCTTTGCGCTTTTAACTCATCAGAGGAGTCGTGCAACACTGATCGTGCCCAAGGCTGCTTGCGCCTTCCTCGAATCCAAGCCCCCGGCCAGCTCTCAATGTTTTCAGAACTCGACACAAAATTACATTTAGAGCGTGCAAGTGCATTGTGCATCTTTGTGCCTGCAGAGAGAGCGGATCGCCGCAAAGCTCGGACGGGAGAGGATGGTGAGAACTGGGACGCTGGCTCCTCAGCGAGCGCCTCAACAATGGCAAGCATCAGAGAGTTCGAGGCTGCAGAGCCCGAGGAGATAGAGGACGAGCCCTGGGAAAGACACATTGATGCTTTGTACGAGAAGAGGTGTGACTCAGCTCTCATGGGATATGACACTGTTTTAGGACTGCATCCTGTCTGTCCTCTGAAGCTACCAAGCTTTTATCTCCAAGCTCTTTGGCTGCAGGGCCACGACACGTGAGAGGGCTTTGGGAGGAGTGGCTAACCTGCTAGCGCTCACCTGCAGCCTCGATGATGTTGACAAGAGGTGAGCCGTCTCTGACGTTATCATGCGCTGCGCATGGACACATGATGAGCTGTGCAGGTACTGCTGCAGGGCTGCCCGCATGACATGTGGTGGCTGGTGTTCTCCTTGCCCCTTACAGGAAGTTGCAGAGCAGCAGCCCAGCGCAGTGCAGCCCCCTGAAAGAGACTGCAATCTCTGATGTCCTTGCTGCTACTTACCCCATGATGTCCATTTTGCCAAACACACCTGGGAATTTCTCTATTAGCTGGTGTCTAAAATGCTGCCAGTCTGCACTGACACCAGGGGCTGAGGATCTGTGGGGGGACTTTTGCAGGAAAGAAACTTTGATAGGGCTGTTGATCCGGAGCGTGCGCTATGGCGGCAGTGCAGAGGCATGCCTGGCTGCGCGCTGCCTGGGCCTGCTGTCCATCACTCTGGGCGCTGGAGACGACAGTGAGAGGTGCAGATCGTAATTTCAACCTTCCGCGTGCAGTCATGCAATTGAGCGTGGCCTCAGACGCCTCTGGTCAGTCCCTGATAGATGCTGGGAGACTGCATGGCGGCAGCCTTCTGCTGAACGGTGGAGGTTGCAGCAGTGGCATGACCACGATGAACTGCTGAGAAGGCCGTATGGCTATGTGAAAAGGGGCTCGACATCCTGGAGCACGCTTGTTGACCTGAAGGTGCCTTTCTATGCAGGTTGCTGCAGGAGGGAAGGGGTCTGCTAGAGACAGCCAGCGAATCTGGCAAGACCCCTTCTGTGAAGGCTGCGGCCGCTGAGGCGCTGGCTGTGCTGGCCTTTGTGGGCAGCGAGCATCCCAGTGACACCCTGGAGGTTGCACAGCACCTGCAGAGCCTCTGGAAAGGTGATGACTCCCCCTTGCTGCTGCAGCCTCAGGAAAAATGTGAGCAGACACATGGCATGCTTGCAAGAGGGCTCTCACATGCTGCAGGGCTGTCGAGGCAAGATACTACAACATGTCCTCTGCATAGTTTGTGTAGAAAACTCCTTGCCTACGCTTAGGCTGCTGAGCATAGACCAGACATCTGAACCTCATACACAGTGCCCCGATGAACTCTATCACTGCAACAGCCTGCGTCTGCTGATGCAGATCCCTGTCCATTGTTCATCACTCATGAAGCTTTTTGCTGAAGTTTGCCGACCGGACACAGGGCCAACAGGGGCGAAAGTAGCGGCTTTGAGAGGTTGGTCCCTGCTGGTGAGCACGCTGCCCACCTACAGCCTCACCACGGGCTTCGTAGAGACGTCCTTTGCGGCTCTGGCGGCTCTACTGTACTCGGAGCATGTGGACACCAGAGCCGCAGCCGGGGAGGCCATCGCCCTGCTGTACGACAGCGCCGGCCTGGCGCAGCTGGAAGGCGACTCAGGGGACTCAGGTAGGGCAGAAAGCAGTGGCCAGCTCTGATGCAAGATCTGTCAATAAGGGTGTCCTTTCGCATAGGAAGGCATGTGTACAGGGCCCTGGGACATACACCATCCCCTCGTCAATTGAGGAAGGCCATCCAGGACGTGTTCCTTTGTGTGACTCTAGCTACATAATCTACCGAGATTGTAGTATGCGCTTCAGGCACTGACAGGTGGCCAAAGTTCTGCACTGCGTAACTGCCCTGAACATCCCCTGGCTGTGCAGGGGAGGAGGACATCTCAGACTACCCAGCGCGGGCAGATGCGGGCGCGAAGCGGTCGGCGGGGATGGAGGATGTGGTGGCGCGCATGAAGGACCTGGCCACCAACCGGGGCGATGCCAAGCGCCGCTCCAAGAAGGACCGCTCCTCCCTCAAGTCAACCTTCCGAGACCTGTGCAGCACCCTCGAGGTCAGCACTCTGTCCCCTGTGAACGCCTGCCGGAGCTGACTTCTGCACCAACACATCCTCTCACCGGAGCAGGGCTTCAGGACGGCTGCATATGTTGTAACATGCAATATGGCTTGATGAGGAAGGTTCATGTGGGTAGGCATTCAATGAGAGGATCTGAATTAGCTATGATCCCTTTGCAGGATGGACAGGTGGCGGAGACCAAGATCAAATTGCGAGCAGGGGACACCTTGGTCATTGACACAGTGGCCGGCAACGTCCAGCTGAACTTGTTGAGGCGCTTCCTTAATGAGGGTTTTCAGTCACACCTTCAAAACAACGAACTTCTGCACCAGGTGAGTGTAATCTTCTATGCTGCGTTTGAGACATTTGCGACCGCTGCTGTCCCTCCATATCTAAGGCCTTACCACTGAATGCTGCTGCATTCTACTGGTGTTTCCCGCCCTCCCAATTGTCCCAGGATGAATCTAGAGGCAGCGTCAATAGGGGAGGACGTCCTCTGCTGGGCATCTTCCACAATGTAGGCGCCTGTCGCAGGTACAGGCCGTACTGAGACAGTATGCATGCTGTTTTTGCAGGTATTTGATTTCACACCGCTGCAGGGCCGAGCAGATAGGTCTCAGCTGATACACTCAGACGCAGCGGCTTCCAGATCGCGATTGAAGTCCCGCTCAGCTGTGGCAGCCTACAAGGGCGCCATGATGGCAGTTGAGGGCTAGGAAGAGGCGGTCTCAGGCAATCGTAGCAGCATGGCGTCTGAAGCTCACCGCTGAGATACATGCTATCTTGGGAAAGAGTGTGGTGAGTAGGCTGCCTATACAGTGTACCTTGCGAGATGGCTCTATTCACATGGGGAGCATATTTCAGCTGCCGACACAGGTTCATACCTTCACACGCCTTGGTCTGTGGCCTCATGGTGCTGGCAGGTCAGCGCTAAGGCGTTTGGGCATATCAGGTGAGTGTCTGCAGATGAGTGTGAGACTCGAGCTGTTTGTACAAGATGGCGGTGCAATTTTCAGGATGCTGGACAGTGCACCAGGGACTGCGCCCCAGCTTTGGCAACCTCAGGCTTGGAAAGAGTGGGCAGACAGGACCACTTTATGTTGCAGACGGAGGTGGTCCATGCATGAGGCTTGAAGTCAGCAGGTCTGCTGTCTATACTTTGTAAATTTAACATTAACTTTAAAGTTGGGCAGAATCAAATTGCAATGACCATATAAACTTCAGGCCAGATGCATGAAGCACTTTTGCTACAAGCAAAGGATCTTAGCTTGACCATCAACAGACCAAGCTTGGAGTCGTTCTATACATTGTAAAGTGTAAATGTGGTGCTTACAATCCCAGTCATACAACACGTCTTGTTGCAGACTCTTTAAATCCATCCCCAAGCTAGGGGCGGCTCATGCCCATCTGTACGCACATGAATGCAAAATGCTTTGCCCATCTGATCTAGCCATGCAGCCTATCTACACATCTTTCACATGGAACCCAATCATCCGCAGCACACGGTCAGCTTCAACTGAGCAAGCTGAATCACAATGCACATGATGACATAATGCCACTTCAAGCAGCCCCCTTTTCTAGCCCCCTCCAGCCCTGAGATACAGGTATGATACAATGGCTGGGTAGAGCCTTTCATGGTGTACAAGTAGTCTTCATACAGACCCTGGTGCCTAGTTTACTCCCAATTCCTGGATGATCTTATAGCGTTCATACACTGCTCATCAAGTGTAGCATTGGATTGCCGCCAGCCCACAAAGCTGCATTGGCGAGTTTGACATCGCTGTAGCGCTGAGGCTGCAGCAAGTAAGAATGCATGCGACCCCTGCAGCTCATCATTGATTGGTACAAGATGTAATCTGGGGTATGCCGGACTTGTACCAGCAGGCTATACTGCACAAGCTCATCTCCAAAATTCTCTTCTCAAGGGTTAGAAACGCGGATGCCTTGATAAAGGTATACAGCATCTCGAAGGGCCTGCAGCATGGCAGCATCCAACATATGCGAGGGCGCATGAAACCCTATTTCACCTACACTGTGTCTGCTCTTGTTACAAGAACCGCTTGGACGGACCCAAAGCGGGTCATGAGGGACACATACAAGCAGCAAGGCATCAAGGTTGGTCACTGCCCCTTCCCCATGACCTGCAGATCAAACAAAGGCAGGAGGTGGTGTCTCTGCGTCTTCTACGGCCCATTGATAAGGCCTCTGCGTCATGCAGCTCATGCGTAAACAGACCAGGGGATAGCAGCGCTGCCACCAAACCTCGCCCTGCCACCCAAGACTGCCCTCTGACTCTCCTTTGACATACATTGTGAGCGCTGCGCACTCCTAGCCATCGGCCAGATGCAGTCATGGCAGGCTCATGCAGCAATTCTCAGCCTCCCCTGTTGGGTTGTGCCTTGCTGCAGAGCTGTCTCTACCAAGTGTGCAGGGATTGACCAGCCTGTACGTTGCAGCCTCAAGGCCATAGGGTTGCGTCAGGGACACTAACCCTGGCCAATGGCCTGGGCCTCAGCCTGCAGGCCAAAGGAGGTGAGCTCGTCCAAGAGGGAGCCGCTGCGCGTGAAGATGCGCTGCAGGATCTGGCGGCTGTGCTCCACCTCGGAGGCGCCCAGGCGCAGGGGGTCGGCCTCCGCCCAGCCGCTCTCAAACACCTCCACCCGGTCGCACTGCTCCAGCTGCTGGTGCGGGCTGATCACCTCCTTGTGGTTCACCTGCGCCCACGCACATCTCTCATCAGCAAGAGCATGCCATCAAGGGTACCTGAGATACATACTCAGTGCGCACAGTCAACACTTCAACTTTGCCAGGAATCAAGCAGGACTTCAGCCCATAGGCTCAACAGGATTGTCTAATTGCCATGCCAGCATGGAGGCGCATAACATGTGCGCAGATGGGCAGAGCGAGGTGCTGCAAGCAGCCAAGGCAGCTCACCAGCATGCGGAGATGGCCGCCAGCGTCGCTGGCACTCTGGCTGAGCTGGTTTGCCAGCTCCCCAGTGGTGAAGCCGTTGGGCAGCTGCTCTATCCTGTACTGGGGCGGGCTGTTCTGCGGGCTGCCCCCGCGTCCGTCCGACAGGATGACATACACCGGCGCTGTTGAAGCTGTGCCCAGAGCGCGCTCAGCGGGGAGGAAGTTGTTCCTGCGAGCACACACGCAGAGGTGAGCATGGGGTGGAGAGCCTGCATGCCGACAGCATCATGCAAGTGTCAATCAGGATACCTCCCAGATGCAATCAGAAGCACTGCAAGGCGGACCTTGTCCATGAGAGGTAGGCTGTTCTCGGACTGTGAGCAGATGATGTGAGTAACAACACTGCTGTGAAAGGCTGGCTGTCAGGGGGCGCACCGCTGGAAGTAGTCGGCAAACTTGCAGGTGCTGTCGTGGGCGGGGAAAGCGCAGATGCGGAGGTGGAGGTTAAGGAAGCCGGAGTCGCGCGGGGGGCTGCCTGAGGGGCGGCACTTCTTGTCTGCCAGCTCCATCTGGAAGCTCACCAGGTACCGCGACCATGCCACCTGCGCTCGCAGTACCATAGAGTCAGCAAGAGCATCAGGTTATGGACGCATAACACTGGCTCAGGGAGGCATCCCAAACAGACGCCAGTGTTGTGATACACGTCTGATGAGTCAGCATTGACCAATCGAGTCCTGCACTGTCAGCACACAGCCAGAGAGCTGAAGCATTAATAACATGCTGCATTGATGACACTTGGGAGGGCTAGAAGTGTAAAGAAATAAGATCTTCAAGCAGACACAAGCTGCTGTGCTGCATGCGTACCTGCTGGGCCTGAGCGATCTGGTCATCCACAGCCTCCTTGTAGCGCCAGTGCGCAGCCACGCCATACTCTGCGATCCAGTGCATCTTCCGAGTCCTGATCTGGACCTCCATGGGCACGCCATCAGCACCCAGCACCACCGTGTGCAGGGACTGGTAGCCGTTCTCCTTCTTGTGCCGGATGTAGTCCTTGAAGCGCCCCTCCACAGGGGCCCAGAGCCGGTGCACCTGCACATGGCATGCACCCATCAGATGTAATGCGTGTGAGTTACCAAAACAATAAGCAGCCCTGTTCTGGAACAGGCCTTTCCACAAGAGCAGATAGTACATTCACAGTGATATACACACAGACATCCGAAAAAGGTCAAGGCCATCTTGCAAAGCGCGGAGCTGTCAATAATCTCACCTCCCGGAGGACTTCATAGCAGTCAGCCTTGGACTCCACGACGACACGCAGCGCGCGCACATCATAGACCTGGTCGAGGCCATAGCCCTTCTGCAGCATCTTCCTGTACACACCCCACAGGTTCTTGGGGCGCCCGCTCAGGTCCCCCCGCAGGCCCTTCTCCGACAGCACCTGCTTCAGCTGGTCCAGGTTGGCCTCGATGGTGCCGCGCCTCTGCGACTCCTCGCACTTCGCCTGCAGCTCTGCATGCTCCGCAGAGTGCAGCGCCTGCAACACCACCGAGGCTGGTAAAGGAGGAGCAGGGCAAGTCGTGAGCTATGGCAATGTAAAGAAGAATTGTTTGCTTGCAGACTCATTGAACAATTGGCATACGCCCAGTGCAGCCCTGCGGTGCTACAATGATGTGCATTACTGCAGGTGAACGTGCAGCGGGTGTCCACTCTGAATTGGCTTATGGCCATCCAGGCAGCAAGGTCTTACCTTGAAGGAGAGGTCCTCCAGCTCGGCCTTGATACTCCACACTCCTAAGCGGTTGGCAAGGGGTGCAAACACATCCAGGGTGTCCTGCGCAGCGTCCCGGGTGGGCTGCGTGCGCATGAGGTGCAGCTGGTCCGCCAGCACGATGAGCACTGCCGGGACGTCCTCCATTGCCAGCAGCATTGCCATGAACTTGTGGTGCAGCGCCTCTGTAATCCCACTCTGTGACTGCACCAGCTCCTTGTGAATCTGCGGGGGAAATGCCGCACAGTCAGCTAGAAACAAGGACACCACACTTAGACGCGTCCCGATGTGCGCACTCAGTCTGCAATAGCTTCTGCTCCTAGGCGACAATCACACGGGTTCAATCTGCAATTTTGCACTGACAAGTGGGGCCTTTCCAGATGGCATGCAAAGACAGCGCGTCATAACGTACGCATGGTGCAGGCAAGAAGCATCATTTCCTGGGATTACTGAAAGGATTGGGGAGCCAGGTACCAACCTTGCAGATGTCACTCATCTTAGCAACATTGCACACAATGTCGCAAACTTCTGGGCACATGGCCTCGCGCAGCTTCTGCTCCGTGAGCATGCTGCTCTCCAGCGCATTGTGCAGCAGAGCTGCTGCCACGCAGTGGTCACTGGCCTCCAGATCTGCCAGGATTCTGGCCACCTCTCCGCTGCGGACCTGCATCAGCCCCAAATCTTCATTTAGCACTGAGTAATGGCTCCACCTGTAGCAAACCCTCTTAGTGAGGGCCCTGGATGCACGATGCAGAGTGGGACAGAAGAAAGGCGCGTCAAATGGGGCAACAGCATAATGTGCCATGAGATACAAATCAAAATCTCTGACAAGGATGGGAAGGTCACCAGGGGGCGTGTGGAACCAACGTGAGCTGCTTTCGCTATGTTGAACGCTCTCACAACAACAACGTTGTGGAAGACCTCGAAGGACATCTGCACGGAAGGCATCCGCTTCACCTTTTCATACTAGGTCACAGAATATATCTATGAGTACACCAAGAAAAGATCATCTGCAAGTATCCAAGACGTCTTCGATCATTATGAAAAGTCTTATACGCGCACCTGCAGTGTCCTGAGGAGTAGGGCTGGATCAACGTCTCCAGCTTCTGTTGGCTCTGCTGGTGACTTCTCGTAACACTTTTGCAAGCGGTCCTGCGCGATAAAACTGCTTCTTCAGCACGACGAAGCTCACTCACGCCATTCTCATTATTCATTCACACCCACCGCGCAGCAGAAAACACCCTGCATGCTGAAACGGTCGCTCGAGATTGCCCACCTTCAATTGCTCTGAGGCAGACTTCGAAGCCGGTCTTGGCGCTGGAAGGCTGTCACTGCTGAATTCTCTGCTCAACAAACCCCCTGGAGCCACTGGAGGCCGCGGAGAGGTGACAGGCGCTTCTGAGGCATGCTCTGTGGGCACGTTGAGAAAGCCTTCCTGTCTGACAAAGCCAGGCCCTCTGGCAAATTGTGCACTGCTGCGCCTGTCCGGTCTTCGCAGACTGCCGTGCGACGAGCTGTAATCCGAGAGCGACATGCCATCATGGGATACAGACAGCCTGCTTCGCTGCTGCTGAAGTGACACACTAAGTCGCTGGACTGCATCTTCCCCCGCTTTGAAGCTGCCGGGTCCTACGTCCTCTGATGCACTAGTGCCAGACCCTGGTCGCGTGAAGTGCACGATGTGGCTCTTCCTGACCCCGCCTGCCGAACCTGAGCTGCTCCTGTTCACGAGTGGCTGTGGCGTTGAGCTCCTTGAAGTGTTTGGTGTACTTGCGAGATGCCTAGACATCGCACCTCTTGTCCTCTCAGCACGGCGAAGCAGAAAATGTCGCTGAGCACGGGCAAGACCAGTCCTTCCTTCTCTTTTGTGGACAGATCTCGCAAATAAAGGCAGAGCTTCTGCGTGGAAGATACGCTGACTGGGCTCGCCTCGGAACCAGTCACTCATCCACGTGATTGCTGACTGATCTTTGCAAAGGCGCCTCTTCTCAAGATAAAGGCCAGCGCCAACATTGTGCGCCTGCAGGACCGTCTTGCACTGCCTCGAGTGCCATTTAATGACGAATTAGCAGCGGGTCCAACGCCCTTGTAGGGCCCGCCATGAGGGCCGCGCAAGTAGCGCAGTGAGCACGACAGCCATGTCGGATGCAGACAAGATTGAGCGTCAGCCCACTGCTCGGGGTAAGAATCTTACACAAGTGCTTCCTGTGGACACGACATCCGAGGCTGGTGTTCCCAACTTGTCAAGACGCCCCTTAGTACCAGTGCATATCTCGGAAACGTTGGCATCCTGCTTTGAAGTACGTAGTACATGCTACAGCCAACCATGCTACAGCCAACTTATACTCAAAGTATCTGTAGGCCAGAAAGTTCTTGCTTTTTGTTTCAGCCTCTAGGCGGCAAAGACTTTGTATCACCTTCTGGCCAGGTTCCTATACAGCCAAAGCAGGAACATCAGGGTTGTCATTGGTGCAGACGAGCTACCAGAGGGCAGGTTCCACAGCCATGGAGTGCTGGACCCTCAGAGCCAGGCGAGAGAGTACAGGAATGCAGCTGGGGGTGCTGCCGCGACAAATGCTGGCCAGCCCTGGAATGTGGTTGCTGCCCTCGCAAATGACGCCGGCAATGCTGTGGCCAGGCGCATGCAGAGCCTTGACTTCCGTGGCGATGAAGGCGCCAGAGAGAGGTAGCTCTCGCAGAATACCCAGCCAGCTGTGTCATGTGTATGCACTTTCATCCAGGCACACCGCCGGAGCCATTTGTCAACAGTGAGATCTAGCTCTATGATGGTTATGCAGAAGAGCCGCAGCCGCACGAGGAAGCGGTGGACTTGGGAGCGGTGCGCTGGGCAGCGGCAACTTTGGCAAGACGTTACAGGATGGGAAGTCCTCAGGGGAGATGCCTTCCCGGGCGTCCTCCGGCAACCGCTCAGGGAGCCTCCCCTCCCGCACCACCTCTGGCGTGCGCCCATCTGTGGACCAAGGTGGCTTGCACTCTTGCCCTTGCACAGGCACAACAGATGTGCACTATCACTTTACTGTTCCTGCATGGCATGAAAGTTGGCGGTGGGACTTGGTGACGAAGACTCGTGTCTACACGGCTTGGCCCTGCTTACAATGGGGGTGGATCACATCTGTATAAAGCTGCACTGACATGCTACAGCATTGAGCGTTCATGCTCAGTATGCGCGATGCAGGCCGGGGGACACTGGTGCATGTGGGAGAGATGGAGTGTAAGGAGTATTGTCGAGAGCAGCGAGCGGCCAGAGCGCGGAGCCAGGCGCTCAGTGGAACCTCATCTGGCATCAGTATGAACCGGCAAGGCAGTGTCCTGGTGCAATATTCTCCCTCAAAGGCGGAAATCTGGCATCTACACCGATGGCTGTAACTCTCTTTCATGCATGCGCCTGACAAAGTACCTTCTGTGCGTGGCATGTCTGGGTGCTTGCTAGACTGAAGACCCATGTCGCCATTTATAAAAAGATCACTGAGCTCAATCCTGATTGTGCCAGTAGCCTTCAAGCATATCCATACCGCCTGCAGACTCAGCAACTGGGGACGGAGTCAGCGGCCAGTGCAGCAAAGGCCTTCTCGGATTACATCCGGGACGAGGGCGCTCGGCTGCACTCCAAGGACCAAGCCTCCCCGCGGTACCAGCGGCAGGAGGACTTTGATGAGGAGGATGAGATTGAGGCAAGCCTCTCGTGACAGTCCACTTGTTGCATACATGCTCATGAGCACCTGACGAGGGGCACTGTGTCACATGCCGTTGCCAGGTCTTGGCACCTTTCCGGTCTTGCAGTCGCTACGAGGTGTGCACACAATATCAGCGAGGAAGTCATGGCATGCATTCAATGCTGCTGAACAGAATGGGGTTGTGCGGCAGCTCGATTGTGCCATCCCAGTTCAAGGTGTTTGCTATGCACTGCTGCAGGGGGACGGGGAAGAGGAGGAAGGGACGACAGAGTCGACGGGGGAGGGGGGCGTGATGATGGGCGGCCCAGCACGGCGGCGTCACAGGAAAGGGCGCCACTATGACGCCAAAGATGATGTGATCCTGCGCTTGGAAGCCTTGCAGCCACAAGAAGTCAAGGTACGGCCAGACAATCAACCATGTTGGTTTATGGTTCATGAATTGGTGGCTGTCTGATGGCCGTTTGATAGCCTGATGCCCAGCTCAAGTTTCCATGCGGCATATTTCAAGCCCTGCATACAGGGCCTGGTGCATGGTAAAACGTTTTTTGCACCCGGTGTTGATAAGCATGACAGTCAGCGCTGCTGCATAAGAGGAAGGTCACAAGACATGGAATGATGCATATGGTCTCTAACAGAAGACAAGTCTGGACCTGCAGGTCATGGTCATTGTGCTGTGGATCAGCACAGTAGTAGCAGCCATTTTTCTTCTGGCTGAATTCATATTGAAGTACGAGCATGTGCGCTTCCCTCCTTCTGCTGTCACTGGAACTCTTAACCAGCATTCTGGTATTACAGTTGTGGCATTCTTTGGAGACAATAGCTCTGCTGTCAAGCAGCATGCTGTCACTGGTACTTCTAGGCCCCTGATGATCTGGGATACAATGCGGGCTGTGCATAGATTCCAAAGCCCCTACTGCCCGTGAAGATCTTGCGCATGTCTCATTTGATGATCCTAGGGCTGGTGGGCCTGCGTAGGCTGCCTCGGGTGAGCTGATACTTGGGAAACCCATCAGTGTCTCATTCTGGGCAGCAGGTGAAGGCCTTCGATGTGCAGAGTGACACCCCGTTTGGCAACCACAAGCACATGGCTGTGATGAACTTTGTGGTGGGCATCATCTGTCTGGGCTTTCTTACGACCAGCCTGGGCAGGATGATAGTGCGCTTGGTAGGCTGCCGCAGGCTGCACAGAAGATGGTGAGGCCTGCACCCCAATATCATTCCTATCAGTTAATTATCATGACATGCTGAAAACCTAGCATCTGCACCAGTTTTTTGTCTGCTTCCAGATCTTCTGAAGCATGGCACACTACACCACCTCTTTGTGATGGCACCAGGGCTGCTCCCTTCTCAAATGGCTAGCAAGCAGGCACGTTACAGGGCTGCTGCAATGTGCTCCTGCTTAGCATGGGATAGCCTTAATGATGGCCGCTGTGTCTGTGCAGGGCTGCCAGGAGATATTCCCATGCCATGCTGGCCCTTGCAGAACTCATCTGCGGGGTAAGCTCTCATCAGATATGAGTGCAGTCGCTCTCCAGCTGAGGAGCCTGAAACACTCTTTGTGCCTGCTATGTATCACCAAACTCCTGTGCCAGCTATATTTGTCTAGAATGATAGCCTCAAACAACATCTTTCACCATGTTCAGCTGCAGCAGAAGCAATCATGTGTTGGCAATCTGTTGACCTGGCAGATTGAGATGGAGGCCTGCCTGGGTGCGTCGTGATGGCTGCTGTGACTTGCAGTGGGTCAATAACGCCAACTATGTGATCCCCAACTTTTACCTTCTGGTCGTGCCTTGCTCATGGCAGAGCCCTATCATAAGTAAGCCCTTGCTCAGCAACCTGTGCGTGAGTTATACATGTACCGATGAAAACCTCTCCTTCTTGGCCCAACGAGTGTTGCTCTCTGAAGATTGCTCTTTTGTATGCATATGAGTCAACAAGCCAGGATTTCATATGAATGTACACCCTTGCATGGACTTTGTTACTTTGTGTCCAAGGGCCTTGCTAGGGAGAGACATGGTTCTTGTGCTGCAGCCTGGTGCTCGTTCGTACGGTGGACATGCTACAACACCGTCTTCCTGCTGTTCTGGGTGCATGCACACAATGCGGTTCCCTGGCGTCATGAGTTTGGTGCGCCCTATATCTGAATGTGTTGATCAACATATTGCCGGCTCAAAGCAGAATGAGCTGGCAATAAGTTGATCGAGAGCACTGATGGCTCCGCTTATAGTGCTGCCCCAGGTGTGGGAAGTCCTGACATCTCAATGCCTATGTTGGCATCGGAAGAATGGACAGAGCAGATAAGGTGACAATGCCAACCACTGATTACTAATCATTGCCTGTGCAGCGGGCTCCAAGATGCTGAGGTTCATCGCGCAGCAAGACTGGAAGCAGTCCTCTGAGGATGCCATTGTGCTGGATGCTGGTTTCTTGTATCACTGGCCTAAATATATCTTCTGGTGAGTCCTCATCACAAGACCCGACTGCATGCTATGCCCCTCAGCATGTGTGAGCAGGGTAGGGCAAATTGATGGCGAAGAGCTTACATCAAACGCTGTAAAGCCTTCAGTTGTCTCCTGAAACTCTGCAGGCTATTGTTTGAGGGGATGTTGCTGGCTGTTGTGCTGAACTATCAGTATGGGCCTAACTCTGACCGGAAACCGCCCAATCCTTTCCCAGGACAGAGCCCGCACGCAAACTGCGATAACATGCAGTGGCACTGCCAAGTCTCGGTACGACTTCTCATTCCAAGAGTCCTTTATCACAGCAACACAGTGCTAATTGGAAGCCTGAGCACTGACGCGTCAGCATGGTGCATGATTTTCTCTAGTGGGGCCTGGCTCAATGCCTTGTGTATGCAGACTGATCGTTGTAGACCCAACAGCATTGTAGGGGTAGTGCTATTATCGCTTGTGTGATGTGCAGAATAGACAGATAGCTTTGGTGGCATCTCTGGTCTTCTTGGCGTATGTATACTTCCTAGCCTACTTTGTTTTTGTCAGGCGGGCCACCAGCAAGCTGGCGCATGAGTCTTACGCCAAGTACAAGTGCGTCTCTGCTGTCTCTCCTAGCTGCATGCCATGTCACCCTCTGCTGAGGTGCATGAATCTGCATATTTCCCCTGATGATCTGTTGAATGTTTACGCAGCCCGTATTCAGGCTGTATTGCATGAGGAGTTGCGGAAGACAGGATCTCTGGATTGAGACTCTCCTGTACTGTTTGGCCTCCGGTCTATATGCCACATTGTGCAGTCCGCTATAACCTTGCATGGGACAGAGTATTTTTGGCTGCAATTAGTCTGGTGCTGAGAGTGTGTGTTTGCAGGATGGGCTGCATCTTGATTAGGCTACATCAACGCCTGAGGACGAACATGGTCATCTTCTTTGCTGTCACCATTCCTGTTCTATATTTTGTAAGGCACAACACATGCCGCTCATACATCGAGATATGGGGTGGCCTGTTACCCGTTCAGGTACGCTTCCATTTGCCAGGCTGCTATGCACATACTCTGTTGTGTGTGTGTCAAAACTGCGGTTCCCTCAAATTGTGACTTGTAGACTCCTACACACGCATTGCGGGGAACCTGCGCATCCACAGATAAACAAAATGCTGCCGTTGGTGCAGATTGTGATGACAGCAGTGGTCTGCTGCTGGGCCCATCTCATGACCCCAGCTGACCCTCGCAAGGCCTCGCCCGTGCTAGGGGTAAGCCTACCGCATTGCTCTTTACTGGAGTTTGCATTGTGCAGACAGTATCACTGCAGATTCAGACCTTTCATCTCCGCAGCTGACATGTTATTCTGGGACCATCTATTGACATCACACTTGCCATATTTCGTTGCTCAGCTCTCTACAAACATGACGGCCAGCACAGCATGCACGAGCCATTGCCCTGATGGAAACCGTCAGCTCACAAGGTGGTGTTACTGAATGTCAAACTCATGGCTGGCTTCTGAAGCAGCCCTGTACAAGATACTTGACTCCCGGCTGCTCATTTGTGCCAATGTTCTGCTTAGCAAGAGGCTGCTGCGGGGTGCAGGTGTGGCTGCAGGAGTTTGCCTGGACGGAGGAGGACAAGGAGGAGGACATGTGCAACCGGTCCAAGTCCCGGGACCGCCTCAGCAGCAAGGACGCAGACAGCCTCCAGAAGCAGCCGATGTTCTGCATGGAGACCGCTATCAACATGTTCTACTGGTCCGTCCTGGTGTATGACCATGAGGAGGTGTGCAGCCCTCTCAAGCAGCACACACACAACATCGTGGAGTTGTGCTGTTAAATGACAATGCATTGCGGGGAGATTGTGCTGCAAGTGCATGGGGTTGCAGGAAGCAGCTATGCTGACCAAGTGCTCTGAGCATGTCACAGCATTTGATGGCATCATGCCGTGGCTTTTGTTGTGGTCTGTAGCACTGAGGGAACGGTAGTGTCTTTGTCGCATTGCCCACCGGTGGGCACTGCCTTGGGCTGCCTCAGCGGGCTTGCCCTGTACACTGCACAATCATTCGGATGCTGACCTTGCAACAGTGATCCCTGGGAGCCTAGGAATTGTTGCCGGGCATTTTTTGCATGGTCTGCAGGTCCCTCCCTATCCTTTTGAAGAAACAACTGTACTGCTGCTGCAGGCGCTGGAGTCCAAGGTGCTGCTGGATACAGCCATGAGCCTGTACGGCCTGGAGCACTCGGAGCTATACTGGGAGAAGGCGCAGGTGGTTTTTCTGCTTGATAATATATAGACAGATCCCCAGTCACAGCAGGCCCATGTGTTGCATCTGCACATGTGATGTACACGCTTGCCACACATTTTGATGAGTGGGTGCGTGGGGATGTGCAGGATACCAAGCTGCTGGTGTCCTGGAATGACGACACCATCGTCATTGCGTTCCGGGGGACCAGTTCCATGGCAAATGCCTTGGCAGACCTGCAGGTACCCGACTCCCTCCCTTCTCTGCTCTGTGATTATGAAACTGAATGTAATGGCTGATGTGCACTTCAAGTGGATATTAGATTGCCTTTGAGTACTTGTGGGCATCAGGTCAATAGCTTGGCTGAGCTGCATTCGAGGAGATCTGCTGCATATGCCGCTGTCCCGCACGTTTGCTCCATCCCCTCACATGCAAGCATCTCAGGGGGTTGTCTCGGCCTGAGCAGGCATGGCAGACCATCCATCCGCCCAGGCGCGGGCGGGGGCTGCGGCGGCCGAAGGTGCACATCGGCTTCCACAAGAGCTGGGTGGCGAATGACCTGCACCTGCGCATCAAGGAGCGCGTCATGGAGATCATCAAGGACCACAAGGGCACCACCAAGCTCTACATCACAGGTCAATTGTCACTCACTACCCTGGCTTCCCACCAGTGCCTGTGCATTTGCACATGGTAGAAGGACAGATGGAGTCAACTCCTGCTTTCTCTCCAGATGACCTGCTGCTTTCATTCATCGCCTGGACAATGATGTAGCGCTCGAGTGCATGCCCAGGCTGCAACGGGTCTATGATCCTCTTGTTAGGCATAGCCTGCTCAAATGTACCCAGGGCACTTGACGCTGCAATGATATCATCCTGAATCAAGGTGAGTATCAAGATGACGTCGACCTAAGGTCCCTTACATCTCAGGGCGCTGCATCGCAGGGCACTCTCTGGGAGGCGCTCTGGCCACGCTGGCGGCATACGACCTGAAGAACGTGGCGGCCAAGCACAACCTGGACGTGCAGGTGTCCTGCTACACCTATGGGGCACCCCGCGTTGGCAACCACGCCTTCGCAGAGGACTTTGACAAAATCATCAACGACTGCTTCCATGTCGTCAACCACCAGGTACACCTACCGCGATGTGGGGCAAATGCAGGACAACTATGGTACCTTTTCTACGGGCGCTTCTCAAGAAGCTGCTTCTGCCAGTGTGGCAGATCTCACAAGTTCAAGATGGTGAGCGTGACGGCTCCTTCTGACATGCTCTTGGCCACTTCTGGATGGGCGTCACCCCTGCTGCTGACGCTGGCGTGGTGTCAGAGAGCCTGATCGGCTTTCGTCATGCAGGACATTGTGCCCAAGGCGCCAAAGTTCTTCATCATGTACAAACGCGCCGGGTACCGGGTCATCATCAACCACAACGGCGACATGATTGTGCGGCCATCGGCTGTCGAGGCCAGCATCCATGTTGCAGGTGCAGCACATTGTACAGCTCTGCGTGCTGTTGTACTGTCTAGGCGGTACTCCTTTCTGATTGACAGAAGGACAGTCGCATCACTCTGCAGCCTGCCAGTTGCGCATGATGCCTGTTTATTCCCTGCACTCTGGTGCTGAGCACCTGAGAATGCAACTGCTCTGGTATTGCATGGGCATGCCTTGCCAGTGCTGTAATGTTCGGTCTTCTGAGCCTTTGGCGGTCTTGAGACTAGACCTGTCACTGATCTTTTGGCTTCATCTCAGAGTCTCCTGATGGCCTGGTCCCCCTGCAGGCAACAGTGTGGCTCACCACTTGATGGGCAGCTACCAGCGCTCGCTGCTGGCAATCATGCTGGCGCAGTTCACGCGCAAGCGCTTTGCTGGCGGCATGGCCGGGGTGGTCCGCTTGGCCGCTCGCAGCATCACTGTGCAGGTCTGCTTCACTTGCCTTTGTGCATGCCTGATGTCATAGATGTTTGCAATCTATGTGAGAGGCTCTTTTGCAACCCTCGCAACAGGATGGGACACATGTCATGTATGTGCAGGAGCTGCTGATGGAGGAGGCCGGATTGGATGTTGCAGCTCTGCAACGCCTGAGCAAGTGAGTCACAGTTCCCTGTCCACACATGACATTGGGAACGCCACCACCATTTGCACTGGCTCAAAGCCTTGCCAACGCCAGCCTTGCGATGGCTGGACACACACGGGCGCATGCAGTCCATCTACATGTATGTCCTCGGCTCTTCTGAGGAAGGGAACTGGCAAGGGGCAAATGTCTACACGGCAGATGCCTCACACAAGTATACCGTTGCCCTGGAATAGAGTGATGACAGCTAGAGTCCTGCTTGTGTTGATGTGATTATTTGAAGGCCACGCCTTCTTCATAGCGGTTCAGAAGTTGGCTTCCAGTCCTGACAGATCATGGAGATACATCGACAGCTTGGGTCCAAGTGGCAGCGCATGCCTTCCGGCTGCTACTCAAAACCTTGTCGTGTCAAGCCGTGCAGCACTCTCACCATCAACAGGGACCTTGTATGTCACCCAGCTGAGAAGATGTGTCCTACGCAACAGGTGGGGGGACATGGCGCCCCACATAGGCGGCAAGATCGCACCGAGCCTGGAGGTGCGCCAGAACAAGACGCTGCTGAAGATCCCCAGCATGCCCGCCAAGCTCATGCGGAGCCTGTCTGTTGGTGGCAGCGCCAAGTAAGTCTTCCCCCGCAGCTTTGCGGAGCTTTGCCTGCTGTCTACGGCATACCTGGGGCACACCAGGCATGCTTTCAGCCTGCCTGTTGATGGCATTGCTCTGCCAATCTCCTCTAGTGAGACTGGCTTCAGACTTGCCTACTTGTCTCCAGGGGAAGTAGCGGGGGGCCTGCTGATTGTAAAGCTGTGCTTACTTTCCAGTCTCAGCAATGTCCATTATGCTCCTGTCTGCTGAGGCTGTGCTGCTGACGCCTGAGATGTCAGTATCTGCGAAGGTTCAGCAAACGCATGATGAGCTGGACGCGGCGACAACCCGAGGAGCTTGCACCGGTCCAGGAGGACGGCCAGGACGATCATGAGATGGGCGATGTCAGTCCTCCTGCTGACCTGGCAGCCTCTGGTACAGCGTCCCCAGCGCGGTCGCATGCTGGAGATGAGCACACTCTTCGTGAGAGGTACACAGATAAGGGGAAGAGCAATTCACCCCTCGCCTCCGAAGCAGAGCATGAGCCATCTCAGCCGACACTCACTGCAGCTGCGAAGGATGTGCCTCTGCAGCCCAGTGCGCCAGTCTTCAGCCCTTTTGCAGCAGTGGCTGGGAGCGCTCTGGATACTGCAGAAGAAGATGACCTAGAGATCGGCATGGTGCACGAGCGGCCCCCTTCCGGCAAATCCTGATTTCACCCATGTGAGGAGGTCACATTAGCTAGGCCACTGAGCATTGTTGCACCCAGCCTGCTCGCTGCGGGCCCTCTCACGTAATTGTACATCATGTAGAGGCTAATCTGGCAGGCTTCCGATTAGATTAGGTCGCATACAGAGCCCAGGAGGGCTGTGGCAAGAGGTTAGCTAGACCTAGCTAGACGGCATTGCTGGAGTCGCGACGATCGTGCACAAGCATGAAAACTTGTCATTAAAAAGCAGTTGAGAGGGATGTCCCTGTCGACAGTCAATGTCAGGTGCGCCCGTAGAGGTGCAGAGGTAAGATATTGCAATCATATGCTCTCGTTGAAAGCTCTACTTCTCTCGGTAGCTTTTCCCAGCTCCTTCTGAGAGCTTATGGCCCAGGAAAAGACACTGTGCGCAGCACTTGAAAGAACCAGAGCTACTTGATGGCTGCGATTTCTTTGCCTGTCCGGAGCCCTGCAGTCCCACTGTAAGGCCTGGACAGTCCCCCAGAGATCTCTTTCACTTGCGCCCGTTTGGAGTGCTAAAACTGTGTAGTTGGAAATGTGCAAATATTAATATTGAAGTAATTACAGTACGTGCTGATTTATTCAGACGTGTCCCAGAATGCCATGGTCAAGCTCTCTTTGCAATGGTTCATTCCGGGCAATCCAGGCAAAGCCTTGATGAGGCTGTGAACAGGATGCAATACCAATGGCAGGGCAAATTGCTAATATGGGCTGTAGACGGACTACAGCTATGAGTAGCCTTGCAACAGGGGAGTGCACTTGTCACGCAGGCTTGGCGGAAGCGCCCTGTGGAGGTGCTCAACTATTGCTTCTGCCGAGTATCTCTGGGAAAAGTGGATGAGCAGTATCGCCTCATTCTGCAGTAAGATAGACATCCTTAGTATTGTTGAGATTGTGCGGAAGAACAAAGGATGACATTGGAAGCAAGGTTTCACGGGCAAATGGCCAGGATTCATGCGCCAAGTGAAGACAAACGGCATCATGCTCAGTCCAGCGGCGATTCATGTTGTGAAAGTGTCTCATCAATCAACACTCCAAGCCTGTGGATCACCTTGAAAGAGTCGGCTCTCTCAGCAATCTCTGAGATGTGCATGTGTCCATAGCTCTGCATGGAGCCAGAAAAGATCTTCACAATTCCGGCACCTGCCTTGATAGCCTGAAGCTGTGACACAATCACAACAGAGAGCATCTGTACTTGTTGCAGGATACAATGCGCACCGTAGCCAGCAACAATCACTTTCACATATCATTTCCGCATTTGCATACACCGCACAGTGAGAAACAACAGACTTTGCTCAAAAAATATAATTGAAGTAATGGCTGTGCGCCACGACTGTGCCATGGTCACCTTGGCGTGCTCCGGCGATATGTCGTCTTCCAGAAAGGTTGCTTCTATGATGAGCAACTTGGCAGCCAGGGCATCCTCAAAGCCCGGAGAGTTGAACACCTCCGCTGCTGTGTCTCCAGTAAAGGCCACCTCCGGCGTCACTACAGGGTACGTGACTTCCTGCAAATGACAGCTCGGGGTTAGAACTCCACTCTGAAAAACTCACCCACACTGTCCTCGATCAGCCCCCAGTGACAATCATCTCGGTAGCAAGATTTCAATTCACTCATTCATTCATTCGAGCCAACGACAAACATGCCCATGCAGCCCATATATACTTGCTCATTCCCAGATATACGCGGGATGTAGACTCATGGCATTAGCCCTCAACTCTGGGTCTTTCATGCAGCATTTCAACTTCAATTTCGCTTCCAGTGTGACAGCAGTGTGCTGCACGGAATAGTCTGCTGAAGCAGCCCGGAGCGCTGGCAGGAAGCACACACCTCGCCAGCTAGCCTTCGATCCCTGATCTCCGCATTTGGCAGCTTTGCCAGCTCAGGGCGCAGCTTCTGCTTTCTGGAGTAGACCACATATCCCTGCAAGGCAATGCCAGTTCTTGTCATTACATCACAGGGTGTGGCCACTCGTCTGTAGCACTGGAGCAGTATGCATTTGGGTCCATGCCTGATCTGATTGGCAATGCAATGACTTGCAATGACGGCAACCACAGAGAGAGGATGCAGCACTATACAGCGCAGAGCATGTGTTGCAGTGCTGAGGCTGCACAATTGCATCCAGACATTTGATTTTCTGTAGTGCACACAATGGGAGACTCACACCTGTGACGGCACTGTGTGCACAGTTGGGAATGATTTCACGAAGTAATTGTTGGCAAGCTTGTACTCCTGTCCCGCACATTTAAAAACATCAATCCCAGACTATGGAGTGCCGCAATGAGATCTGTACAGGCTGCATCAGCAGAGGCCCGGCAGCAGCACAACAATCCACTCTACAACCACGTGGGCAGATAATCATGTGCTTGTAAGGTGTGGCAAGGTCATGGGCTGGGCCAGTCCAGAATACAGACCATGCCTGGTGCTAAGGGGACAATGCTGCAGGGCAGCGTGCTGCCATCAAGAGCGCCGTAAGCATCCAGCAAATTCTGTGTTGGCTGCGCCAGGGACTCCGGCAGGATGACTATGGACGGAGACAACCCCAGCATTGCCCTGCACATGAGGAGTGATCTTTGGACTCTGCCGGCAATGCATGAAAGGAATGCACCAGCAAATGCGGAGCAAGCATCTTGAAATCTGAAGGACGGCACTCAGACGCTGAACGCGCGGACTGCACATAGCATGGCAAGCAAGTCGTCATAGGGACAGTAGGATTAAGCCCTTATCCGCCAACTATTGGCAGTCATCAGCACAAGGAGCAGACCTAGTAGCCACATGGAAGGGTAGGCCGCCAATGTGGTCCATATGGGAGTGCGAGAGGAAGACATGGGGCTGATACACTGCCCTCTGAGGGCATCTCCCGGTATCAAAAATCAGCTTAAGTTGTGGGATGCTGATGCAGGTCTCCTGCACGGGAGTGGGACCCTGACTTCATGCAAGTCAGCAGCCAATGTAGAGGAAGGAGCTGCTCAGACAGCAAACAGTGATGCTCGTGCAGCCTGGTGCCTGCCTGCCCAGCAACTGAGATGCTGCCAGCTTCAACGTCATACCCAGCAAGGGTCAACGCATTGCCTTCGACAGTCCCTGCGCAATGCCGCAAACATGAGAAAGTATGTCCATCTCCAACAAAACTTCGGGCTATTGCTGATTTATGCCCACGAGCAGATCGCATCTGAGATGTACCTCTTGATGGCAACATCTTTACAATATGACTCGTTGCCCTTCTTCCATGGAATTGGTTTGCGTGTGTATCAAGGTTTTTGAGAGGTCTGGGAAGTATCCTTAAGCATCGCGCAATGGGAAGTTGGCAAGACTTGAGGTGCATCTTCTCTGTAGCTGAGCGGCATGGTGACTGTTCAGACCAGTCAAAACGTAAGCACATCCGTCCGAGCCTATATGCGGTGAGTGAACAACATTTCAGACTCAAGCTACCCAAGGACCTGCCCAGTTGCCCAGCTAGCCGCATGGCGGGTGCATCATGCTCACTATGTGATATCTTGTAGCAATGCGCCATATCTAGCAGCGGGACTCTGGAGTATGCATGTGCGCATGACGTCGCTGGCGGACTCTGCGGTCTCGTAACCCATGCCAGCCTGGGCGCAGCTTCGCGCGGCTTCGGCCCAAATGGCTCTGAAGCATGGCTGTCGGGGAAATCATCAGACTTCAAAGCTTTCAAACCTTCAAGAAGCCATAGCTTCTACGTGATCCCTGTGCCACTAAGTCTCGGCCACTGCCATCCCCATCACCCGCTCTGCCGCCACGGTGGTGTCAGACATCGACATAGGATGCCTCGCCATGACTATACTGAGACTAAACCCATCAATAGGTCAGGAAGTCAGCGGCTGTATTCTTTTTGCGACAGCCGGGTGCCTCATGACGCCCTCCGAGTCGATGAGACCATGTCCGAGCTGTGCAAGCGAACGAAGTGTTTGATGTTTTTCCTTTGGTGGCATGACTACATCCAGGTGAGAGCTTGGAAACGTCAGATGTCTTGCTGTTGCAGCTAGCGGGAATTGCACAAGGGGTGACTTTAGCGGTGTCCGATGAGCCTACCTATATTTGCCAAGCAGGTTATGAAGGAACATGAAGATCGGGCAGCAGAGAAATCCTTACAGAACGGGTCGGGTGAATTGCCCGATCGAGAGCAGTTTGCCTTGGCCCTGATGCACACATGCCAATTGGTGTGTGCCCTCGCCCGCTAAGCCGTTATTAGTGCGCAAGCAAATCACTGTTTCAGAGGGCATTAGTTGCTGGAGTCTGCGGTGCAGGTGAAGAACATACATGCTGTAAAGTCAACTTTGGTGAAGAAAGAAGTCGATCTTAGCTTGCATTCTCATGCTCCTCGTGGCGAGTCTGCTCCACTGGCACAAGAGGCCCTGATGAGTGCTGACGACCTAGGAGTGGCCATTGATCAGAGCACCGGTGTGAGTGACAAAGACATAGAGATTGCAGTAGCGCTTGATTTGGCTCGTACCTCAGACACTGTCAAAGAATGGGTACTTAGCCGCATGGCTGAGACGCAGAACTTCGACGGCCATGTGAAGGTGATCAGAAGCCTAGCGTCATGCACAAGTGATCTCAATTAGCAAATCTAACCTCTGTGAATTTACTTTGTAAGCAGCCACATATGGACCTTGTGACTTGCGCTGACATTGATCGTCTGAGTGTCGGGCAGGCAAATGCCGCAGGAGACAGAGCAGCGGCAGAGCTTCAGATGCCCGCTAGTTCGGTACTCTTGCAAAAGGTGGCTAAGCACGGACGTGAGGTTTTGAAGCACCGGCTGTGGCTGAGTCCCCTGCCTAAACCTTACATCGGCCCAATAGGGGAAGACCTGGAATGCATACGTCTCTTTCAAGCTAATCCCTTTCCTTGTGCCGCCCACATTCAGCCCTTAGGCATCTTAGAGGTAGGCACCGTCTCAGCACGACCACGGTGATGCTAGCCGCGCTACCAGCATAAGGGGCTATCTGCTCATGCTGAGGATGGACTTGTGCATGAAAGCACTTGCGATTTTGCTTCACCATTGAACCCATGCAGCGCATATCTCTTGATCGCATACTAGGTCAGGAAGTAAGTGACGCTATGCTGTGCCAGGTATATGAGTTCCAGCTGCCCAAAGACGGATTGGGATTTGGCTTTTTGCAGCTTGTTGATGTGCTACACAGTATGCAGAAGCTACCTGCATGGCGCGGCATTGCCCAGCAGGTATTGCTCTCACACAATGCGTGAACGGGACCATGAGCGCATGTCTGGGTGCTGGCAATTTCACAAGCTGCGGTCCGTGCATTATCAGATATTTATTGACTTTCTCTTTGCAGGTGCACCATTGTTGCAGGTATGGCGATGCATTGCAATAGCACCATCGAGCAGCAAATGGCCATGAAGCAGGCTCAATGGCGCACCCACGACAACATCAAGATGAGCGACGGTCAGAATCTCATTCTAGGACATTGCAAAACCTTGGCACCATATGGCGGGAGGGATGATGCCACTAAAGTCAGTATCATCGCCTCTGCATCTGGTTCACCCCTGTGGGACAAGAGTGGAATCTGGGGTTCGCCAAGGATTTTGATACAGAAAATGTAAGTAAGCGTGTCACGGATCGGACGGGCTCTCCAATCCCTCACATTGCTTGCCAGTGGTCTGGCCAAGCCGCAACAATCCTGTTGCTGTAAAAGGAAATTGAGACGCTTAGGAGGCACAGCGAAGGCAACTTCCTTGAAGGCCAGAAGCTTGCAGCTTTAAAAGTTAAAACTTGTAATGGGAATATGTTATCATGATGGCATGGCATTCTCGTACTCTTAGAGACCACAACATTTGATACACTGTACAAAACTTGCTACATTGTGACAGGCTGTTGTCATCTACCACGTGCTAGGCAGGAGCCCTTCCGAAGGATGCCTTCTATGTCAGGAATCTTTGTACTTGAAATTATTGTGCTGAGTATCCTTGAGCAGCATGGCTACGGCTGGTCTATCTATCATATGATGTCTTCGAGATCGTATGTTGAGAGGCTATTGCTATCGCTAAAGGCTTGGGTTCTCTACAAGGTGTCATTAGCGCTATTTATCAAAACCGTAGGAAATTTCTCACCCCTGATCCAGTCCCTATCGGGTATATTCTCCAAATCTATTACTGCATCAGTTGCTTCCTTGGGCGTAGCTTCGCGTAGCTTCCACCCCACAAGGCCAGAAATGAGCTGCCTTCACAGAGTGGCAATCTGGTAGGGCTGGCAAACACTCGTGGTTCAGGTCCTCAGAGAGCGTGCTATTTGCTGGCTTTTGGCTGTAGTACTGGTTCATAGTCTCTAATACTCTGCGCGATGTCAACGGGCACGAATGGAGTTGACAGCTCGGTCTCAGATACTCTCGACTTTGAGCTTGAGGACATCAAGTACACAGGGAACCAGCAGTTCTCTGACTTCTTCAACAGACGGGTGCCTCGTGACGACGGCTTCTGGCATAAATTTGACGAAATCGTCCTCAGGCTGGTTGAGAAGCTAAATTGGGACACACGACTCCGCCTGGACTACAACCAGGTCAGTTGCTAACGGCTTTCAATGCAGATATCTACAATGGAAGGTACCAATACCGGCCCAATCTGCTCTCACGCCAGACTTGAGCATGTCTTTGCCGAGCAGGTCATGCTAGAACACAAGGACTGGAGGGAGAGAATATTTGAGGCCGCAATGGTACTATTTCAAGCTAAGACGGGGAAAGAGCCCGACCTGGAGCAGTTTGTCTGGGCCCTGCTGCACCTATCTCATGTGGTGAGCGCACGCTGCTCAGGTTGATCTGTCGTCCACTGAGAGACCCAATGGTTTGAGATGGCGTTGACCATTTAGACCTGTTGTGCAGGTGAGGGAGATATGCATGGCATTGCTAGCATGGTATGTGACAGATGTGGACCTTAGCAAGCATTTTGCCACTCCTCATGGAAAGGCTTCTCCTCTAAGCATAGTGGACATGAAAACTGCAGAGGATGTCATGAAAGCCATAGAAAAACGGGAAATCATAGACACCAAGGGGCCAAGTGTGGCAGTGGCGCTTGATGTTGCTCTCTTCTCAAAAGGGTCATCCGATGTCCAGAAGTGGATCTCCAGCCGCATGGCTGCGAAGCAGAAGGTGATTATGCCCAATATGTGAATGCTGTGAGCTCCTGAGTAGCAGACATGTGTTTCCAGAGGATGACTCATACTCGGAGTTGCTGTCCCTTTGTTCTGACATTCTACCGAAATGGGCCTAGCAGGCAAGAGCTGAAGGATGGGGACACGAAGCAGCGGAACAGGAGCGGTTCCTGGCCAGGCGATCAATTGCAATATCTAACATCCTCAGGCAGATGGTGGCAAATCAGCTGGAGCAGGCCAATAACCCGCTTGACGGCAACTGCTGCTTATTGGACAGCATGATGAGCGATCCCAGCTTTTTCAAAGACAAGACCGACATTTGTGCAGCTTACATCAAGTCCTCACGGATTTTGGAGGTGTGCATTCTCCTTTCTTTGCAATGTTTGGTGTCATCAATATGACTCGTTGGATGCATAAGGCCCTCAGTATATCATCAACGCTAGTAAGCTGGGGACAGTATTGCAAGTATCATACAATAATTGTAAGTGTGAAAGCCCTTTAGAGCATGCCATGGTGTGTAGAGTGTGAGTAAAGCTTCATGTGCGTGAAAGACAGCAGAAATCAACTAATCTGCACTATGCTCCAGGTAGAAAGTGTGTAATGAATGAATGAAGGAATGCTCCAGGTATATAAGGTGCATAAACCCGAGGGATGCCGTGATGGCCAGCTGGAGCTAATCGCTGTAAAGCACAATGTACATGGGTTGTCTTCATGGCATGATATTGCTCAACAGGTATTACATCATCACCATCTGCCATTTTATGTCATGGCATGGCATGGCATGTCATGCTATGAGACTGTTGTCAACAAGTTCCAGATCCGGGTACTGCATCACATAGTGTCTATCAACAGCAAGCTCCTTCCAGACTTATGAGTTGTACCTGTGTGCAGGATTTTCATTTAGGAAGCAATGGCTTGTTGATGGCTTGTGTTGAGGGACAGATGGTAAGGAAGCCTTCAGGCTAACTCTTATGGCTCTCCATGATTCTACTATGCTTGTGTGTCATCCTTGCCAGACCTGCAGTATGAATCCGACAATTTTACTTGCAGAATAAGTCTGCATGGGATATGGACATGCGACAGAAGTGGCATTGGCGGGGAAGGGAATATGTGCCAAGAAAGGTAGCAACCACAAAAGGCGGTAGCATTGTTGCAAAGGCCATGGAGGAGATTGTCCCGAAATCAAAGGGAGGCTGGACCTTTCTCATGCGTGGGCAATCAATGGGCATTGACAAGAGCAAGGAAGGCTTTCAAACACTTGAGATGTGAGAAAACTCTGAGCCTGTAGACTCTTGATTCATGTTCACAGCTTGTGCGTCTAAAGGCCTGTCCATCAGCCCCACCTGAGGTGCTTCTCTCGTCGATCATGATCTGATGATCTGTGGGCTCTTGTCTTGCAGGTGCACCGTTGCCGCAGGCTTATCATTGCGGTTTAACAGCAGCCATAAGGGCAAGTATGGGCAGGCAGCTGTAGTGAAGGAGGCATATTGGCACACCTATGACAACATAAAAGTCAATCAGCATTTAGCGTGCCTCACTGTTGGACACTGGGTCCCCAATGCGCCGAGCAGGAGCCGGAGCGATGGTGCCACCAAAGTGAGCATCATTGCTGCAAAGAATTCACTCCTGTGGGGGCTTGAAAGCATGTGGACATAGCCGCATCTTCCACAATGTCAGATAACATGTCTTTCTGAATGCAATGCTGCCAAGAATCCATCAGCGGGATTAAGGAGAAGATATCACGTTTTGGGCTTCACGAACTTTACTACTTTATTTGTACACTAGTGACACCAAGGAGCAACAACAAGGGCAAAGCCGAGACAGGGAACTTGCACCAAGATGTCGCAAAGTTAGATGTTGATGGGTAAGCATAGGATGTTCATGCTTTAAAACCTTCTTTGAAAGGTATTTATTGTAACACCAACGCTTAAAAGTTGTCAGAAAGGATGTGTGTACGTCGAACAAACGTCTTATGGCTTGGAATCATCCGTCATCCAAAAGGTGTTCGTGCAAGAGCAACATGCAAGGCTGCCGGCTGACTGGATCGGGGGGATCCCCCTTTATAATGCCGCGAGAAGTGTCCTTGAGCTGCGTACTGATAGGTTTTGTGCCACCTGGGCGTAGCTTCGTGAAGCTTCGGATCCAGCGCCAGAGCGTGGCTGAGGACATTTCCGAATTATTTCCGGGCCATTCAAGAATGCTTTTGCGTGCAGACCGCATAACTCGGACCCCGGAAACGCCTACATCTCTGCCTGCGCAATGTCAACAATCATCGCTCCGATTGACATTTCTGCCGGTGAACTTTGCAGAAACATCAAGGTTGATGGTATCGGAGACATCAGCAACCAACAGGAGAGTGACTGTGTCGAGACAAGGGTGCTTCGCCGTGAGTGTGACGACGCCAGACCATGGCATGACAGCCTGCCTCTGATGGATGCCAGCATATTTGAGCATTCAGGTCTCGACGACCGGTTTCTTGCGCTGTGGCTCATTGACGAATACAAGGAGGTGAAAGATTGCATCTATCATAGATAGTATCTGGCGGCTTATTGCATGGATGGTGCGTCCGACAGCCTGTGAGGGTCACTGAGCAAAATTCCTCTCTGGCAAGCAGATTAAAGAGAAGCACCCGGAATGGACAATAGACATGTGCAAAGTCGCAAAAGAAATTTCACAAGCAGAGTCGGGCGAGGCATTTGACCTAGAGCGGTTTTCTTGGGCTCTTATATACCTAAGCCACTTGGTGCGCGCACTCTTTCATTCAAGTAGCCACTCACGAAGGTGTGAGTCTTTCTGCTGTTTCATAGGCATGGGCATCCAAGATTTGTTGTGCAGGTGGATGAGACAAACGATGCTTTATCAAAACTAATACTAGAGAGCGTAGACCTTGGCAGGCAGTCTGACGCTACTCATGGGGAATCTTCTCTGTTGGTGGATGTGGACATGAGGGTTGTCTCTGATGTTGGGAAAGCCATGGACCAGTGTGCTGGCATAAATAGCAAGGGCAGAGAAGTTGCAGTAGCGCTTGACGCAGCGCTCAACTTGGACACTGTGAGGGAGTGGGTAGTCCGCTGCAGCCACATGGCTGAGAAGGTGAGTATTGTGTGAAGAATTCAGAGATCCTTCACCTCACAAGTGACTTCTCTTCTGCTTTGAAGGCTAGCATTGAGGATTAATAATTAGCCCTACCCTATGACGTGTGTATGGTGTTTCCAGGCCAACATCATAGGGGAAATAGGCAATGCAATGATTGAGCCTCAGATGCCCAAGCCCGTCAATGCAACCCTCATGCACATGGTAGCAAAGTTTGGGCGTAAGTTCTTGCAGAAGTGGGACAGTCTCAATATTACCCCTCAGTCTCAAGACGCAAACAGAATAGTTGATGGTATCATGGGCAAAGATGGCTTCTTCCAGCATGTCGATCACATTTGCGTCGCATACATCAAGTCTTTGCGCATTCTTGAGGTGCGAACCACGTGGGTGTGACTCGCTGCATTTCCTGCGAAAGCAACCTCATCCGTGGCATCCCCCAAGATGATGTTAAAGATGTGCACATCCTTTATAGCACATGCGGTCATATTATGGAAGCCCGCATGCTTGATGTACTAGTAGCTGATGTCCTTACAAGCAAATAGAGCCAGCATGCAATTGTGCTTTTATAGGTGTACGAGATACAGCACTCTGCAAACGACTACGGCATGTTGCGACTTATTGAAGGGATCAATGATGTTAAGAAGCTGAGTGCATGGCTTGGCATAGTTCAGCAGGTAGGGCCGTCACCTAGACATTTTGTTATGATTGCCGCGGGGTAATGCATTTTTGGGTGTGTCTTGCCAAGCTAAGATTTGGCCATTGTGATTGGTCTTCCTTTATGCAGGATTACCGCATTGGAGAAGACGGGAGTCTGACCGCTTGTGTACAAGTAGAGATGGTGCGAGAGCTTCTCAAACCTCCTCAGCATTGCTTCACCCCTCTCACATGGCTGAGGATTGCGGCATCCTGCCGCAGGGTAAGGATGCATGGGACATGGAGAAGGGCGAGAAACACTGGACAAAGAGGAGATATGTGCCAAGAAAGTCAGTGGCTACAGAGGACGAGCGTGTGGTCCAAGAAGCTATGAAGACAAAAGGCGTCTCAGGCGGTTGTTGGAACCTCATCATGCAAGGAAAGCCGCCATGCCGGAATGCAAGCGAGGAGGGCTTCCGGATGCTAGAAGCGTATGACCTCTCTGAAGGCTTCCAAAACCCTGTTGCCTATCGTTGTCGCTTGGCCGGTGCACAGCGCCCTCAGAGTGAACCTTGTCGTAACGTTTTGTACATCGTTCACGGGCTCTCGCCATGCAGGTGTACAGTTGTGGCGGGCCTGGCGCTCCACTTTATAAGCACCATGGGCCAGCGCAATGTATGCAAGGGGGCATATTGGCAGAAAATGGAGACCATAAAACTTAGTAACTCAAGAGTTCTAAGTCTAGGCCACTGTGCTGTCTCGGCAATGGTTGACGGGAAAAGAGACAATGCAGAAAAAGTCACTGTCATTGCGGGAAAGGAGTCATATTTGTGGCAGGAAATTTGGCACATGGGATGACATTCCCAATTCGGGTGTACAGCTTGTCAATGTGAAGATCGTCGCAATTCTTGGTCATGCTTTGTGCTGACCATGCCAGTTGAGCCAAAGGGCCAAAGCTTTGGCCTGGAAGCAATTGCTTTATAAATTAATTAATTATATTAAGGCCACAGAAAATTTTGCGTTTGCTACACTTACATCATAGGAATGGCACGGCAAAATTGGGGAATTTTGCCCAATACTTGGAATACGATTTTACATAGTGTTGTTGTAGCAATCACAGGCCTGCTTCAAGGAGCCCATTCTCAATTTGTTGCTGTGTGAGTTCTTCCCCCAAGACAAAGGCGACATGATACACATCTCGCACATTGCACAAGGGCAACGAGCGGATGCTGCTGCATGTACAATCCTGGGGATTTGCGGGCTTAGACTGCAGATTTGTTTGCTTGAGTGCCAATCCCTTGTCCTTGCCTGAGCGCCAATGTACTTTACAACCTCCTTGTCCGGATATAGTAATTCCGCACCTATGTCCTGCATGTCGGCATGCAGACTTTAGAGAGTTCACTTAGAGAGCTTAAAGAGCACCTGCCTATGAGATATCATGCAGAAGATCAACCCCTTCACATGACAGAGCATCCAGCACAGTCTGACACCATGCTTACGTGGGGCATTTTCAAAAGGAGCGGGCGTTGCCACATGGCATGTTGATGGCCGACTTCCAAGAGTGGCAGCCGGCAATGTTGACACCTTTGAGTATTAACACATAACAAAGGACAGCCCAGAAAATCCTCGAAGTATCTGTAGCAGCCAATACAAAGCCCAGATTGCCCGTGTGGCAAAGGCTTACTTATCCGCTTTGCATCCTGAAGTTGTAAGAATCTTCTCTATATCCAGGTGCTTGCGATTGGCAACGAGGTTAGGCAGCTGGGCAGCCATGCGGTCCAGAGCTGCCTGAAAGGCTAGGCGGCGCTGCAGCAAAGTCTGCAGGCGGGCGCGCATGTACTGGTGGCTCGCCATGTGAGCCATCATCAGCACCAGCAGCATTCCTCCCTGCACACCATTGCCCTACCTCATGATTTCCCAAAGAGTTGCGGGTCGGTGCAATGACTATAGCCATGTGTGTCTTGAATGGCACCAAATCTGTCCCATGTCCAGGGTCCCAAGGAGGTGATTGCCATCGGGAGTTTACAGCTGCTTGTCAGCAAAAGGCCCCTAAGTGGCACCCCACAATCAGAGAGTGAGCGCTCTGTGGGGTGGTGAGAAGAAAGAAGAGGCAAAGAGTGTGGCACACCTCGACAATCATGGTAGGTGTGTTGCACAGCAGCTGCGCAGTGGTGGTCCACTGCATCACGGTTGCAATGATGAGCAGAGTTGCCACTACTCCCACTGATGCAAAGGTGACTGCAATGTGCCCAGCGACTCGGCTGCGTCACACAGTGCTCGACGTCAGCACGCTTCTCATCTTTGGCTACACGAGTCAGCTTCCTGGAACAGGCTGCCCTCGCCAGGTGATACATTTTCAATACATGTTCAATCCGCGGGAGGCCCTCTGGGGAAGGAGCACCTGAAGAAGAAGCTGATGCGGTAAAAGATGCCTCGGGATGCCTGATCAGGCGCTGGAGGACTTATGTGCTTGGTGCCCAGGAGCTCGGCAATTTTGGCATCTTGCTTATCCAGGCTGTTACAGCAGGCTAGCAGCGCCACAGTCTGGCGCTTCATCACATTCCGCAACACAAAGGCGTCTACAAAGCCCACCTGCGTATTAAGACAGAAATTCAGTACCTCAAAAGCCGAATGGGCCGGCCTGGCAAGTTGTCGATACTCAAAGCTGTTGGCTCCTCCTCAAGGTGGATGCATACCCATCAGGGCTGCCTCTGCATGCGCATACAGCTCTGAAATGGTGCCATACCATGCCGTTAATGAAGCATCACCTTTGGCAGGCAGAATGTCATGACCCTCTTTCAAAGCAGTGGAGGGTGGCAGGCCACTGCAAAGGGCAGCTTACCAGGCCTGAATAGGTCCCAATAATGAGCAGCCAGTTGGGGTTGTCATAGCCCATGGGGGCGCCCAAGCCAACCCACACCCCGAGCAGCAGCACACTGAGGGTCAAGCCCCCGATAGATCCCATGAACAGAGCATAGCGATCCACACAGACATGGGGGCCAAAGTTGGCACGCAACCAGCCGCAAACGCCAGGCTGGCGCTTAGCAGGCTTGATAAGCTCAAAGTCAGAATCAACCTGCATCGCCCAGACATGCGTGTTCACTCCCTAGGTCATGTGGCTACATGCCAGTCTCCCCAGAAAGCATTTATGGTGCTTGCAACAGCATTGTTTGTTGTATACATGTTACAATCCTCAGTCTCCTTCAATGTTTCGTCATGCAGATTGACAGAGTTCCCTTTATGGCAACACCTCTGTACAACCAAATCTGCCGTTGGGGATTACCTCGTCCACAGTGGCTTCCCCCAGCAGCTGCTCCTCCAGCTCAGCGTCCAGGTCACCCAGCTTCCGCGCGCAGGCATGCATGTACAGGCGGTGGCGGCGCTTGGTGTTCTGCAGGAACGTCGTCATGAGCATGAGCTCCACGGCAACAGCCGTGTTGATGTCCAGCTGCCAGTCGTTGTCAAACTGCAGCGGGGGCCCCATCGCAAGCCACGCCGCGATGCCGCCTGCGGTCAGCATCAGTCACTGCTCAGCTGGCCTGCTTGCCTGCTCTTCTGCCAGGCACATTACCAGACTGCCAGCTGCACTAGGGGGGATGCCTTCCAAATTTGGCAACACGCATGAGATGGGCAGGTAAGGCTTGCGTCTGCCTGCTTGCAAGAAGCTCTGACAGCGTATCATCTTGTCTCTTGCTGAAATTGGACGAAGATGCAGGCAGGTGCTATTTAAGGGGCTTGCCTGCATAGATAAGTTGCATCCATGGCGAGCCTGCTGCTGTGCTGATCAGATCTGCTGTGGCATCATACCTGCATTCTCCAAGCATATTCTCAGATCCGCAGGGTGATGCATAGTATCCTGATGAAGCATTGTACGGCTCATGCATGGTAAGAGCGCCTGTCAGGTCCCAAGACAGACGTTAAAAAGCGCTTCTATGTTTATACGGGACTTTGGAATAATTGATGACCCATATGACACAGAGAGTACTAGTGCGCAGCATTTCTTTTTGGCAGCTATCCCGGTGTGGCCTGCATGCTGGCAAAAAAGGCGCATACCAGGACTTCTGTGGGAGGGCCTTGTAGCCAATTTGAGGGTCGTCGCCATCAGCCTCCACCTGCACAACGGTGCTTGACGGGCTGTGCTTGCCGAGATGGATCTCCCCGCTCTGTAGCTGACGCAGCTTAGCCAGCTTCAGCTCCCCGCTTGCCTGCGCAGAGCGTCTACCTCAGGTGAAAGCCGTGAGCTGAGCTGCTGTAATCCAATACCATCCGCCCATGTAGAAGCTGTGAGCAACCCGTTTGCTTGACAGAGGATTTAGGCGCTCCTTGCTGCACAAATCGCAAAAGTATAGCCACTGCTGTCAGGACTGGCACCTCAAGTGAGTGCTGCACATGACAGTGTTCGCATCAGATGTAGTGGGTGTAGGCTTTGTGGCAGTGATGTCTGCTTGCCTGTAGGTGTGAGATCTGCTTGGCAAGCTCTATGTTGTCTCTCCGCTGGGCAAACAGTAGGGTTATGTCCCACAGGTAGCACTGCACGGAGCTCACGTTCTGCATAGGTCATCCACAATCTCAATTCTCAGACTTCTGCAAGCGCTGCTTGCAAGTCATATCAACTTCACATTGTCAAAGCCCGCCCATGCTTCACTCTTATGCAGAACGGAAGGGCAACTCATTCCAGAGCAAGTAGGTCAGGCGCAAATACGAGACAGAGCAGACGCACAAGCGGCAAGTCTGACAGGCAACTCCAGCGTCAATTGCATCTTCATACTGAGGGGCCACACACCAAGCAGGCAGAAAAGGCATGGAGGGAGTGCACACCTGTATTGTGATCTGCCAGAGAGCATTGGTCGCCAGCCATGCTCCTGCTACGGCCCAGGCAACGATGAGGAGGATTGTGATGGCAAAGGTGTATGATGATCCAGCAAAGGCAACAAAGCCCTGCGACAGCAACCATAAATCTTCCAGCTCTAGCGATGCTTGGCTGAAATAGCAGATATCGTCCGGCGCACATTGAAAATGTTCTTGTATACCATGCCCCAAGTGATGCCCCTCACTTTATCATGTGCTGATGCAACAGGCGTCCTGTACGCTCCTAAGTTGTCTCTTGCTATAAAGCACCCACAAGAGGTCCCCGCCAAACATGGTCGGAAGGTTCAATGACGGAAGCATTCAGGATCATCGTAGTGATCTTGCCATATACCTTTCACTAGGTCAGGCTTCCAACGTGCAGGATGGCCTACTAACAGCCCTGTTGTATCAAGTATATCACATCTAAAGACTAAAGTTGCAGATGAAGGATCCTCATACATTGTAGGCGATATATTTTGCGCCATCGCGAGAGGATGGCTGAAGCCGGATCTCGTAGATACCCAAAAAGCAATGGACGTTGGCTATTGTAAGCATGCAGTATCAAGTTCACCATCAGGTCAAGATACACGCCACATCAGGGCCACAGTACAAAGTCTTGCCGAAGCATGAACGGCGGCCCTTAGCATGGCGCACCTGCAAAATGCGGACCGAGAGCGAGCTACGGATCATGTTGCTAGCGCTCACGGAAATCGGTCCTGGGTACCTCTGCGTGGGTATACCACGCTACGCTTGGAGGCAGCCGCATTGCTAGTCGTCTTGGGACACGCGTTCACTGCGTGGGAACGAGCATCGCTTCCTGTATTGAGCTACATAGCTATAGGGCTTCGAAAACCTTTCGGAAGGCCAGGCATGATGTAGTACGAACGTCCACCGTGCATCGTCGCAGGCCTTGCTGTATCTCATGCAAGGTACCGTAGCGACGAGCGACAGGCAGCGATAGGTTCTTAGAGGGCTGCATACCTGCATCCATCTGATGAGGTGAGGGCTTAAGGGTGTAAGCATGCACCAGGCGATTGGATGACGCCTGCCTGGGCATGTCCATCATGGGATGTGAATTCCTTGCGATGACTCTCACATTAGTTTGCACACATAGAGATGCATTGCGAAACGGATACGCGTGTTGACGTAATTGCACGATCGCAATATCGAGTTCCGTAAGGTCTTTTTCTGGCTTGATCCAGCAAAAGATGAGCACAATAAAGAATTTTCCTTGGACAGCTGTGGAACTACTGTGCTAAACTAAGATTTATAATGGCGCCTGCATACTGGGGCTCTGTCGATCGCAACGCCCACTATGGCAGCAACATGCAGGTACTGACCTAGGCTGCTTTGTGCGAGGGCATAGACCACGCCTGAACGCCGTTCAGACCCATCAGTATAACGTGATCCGATATGTCCCTTCATCGTAGTGAATTATGCTGCTGGACCGCTCTGCAAGATGTGTCGTATATCTCGAGATTAACCCTGGGTCTTATTACGCACCAACGCGTTCTTCTTGCAATTCCCCCCCCTGAGTGAGCCGTGCTCTTGAAGGATGTTGGCGGCGAGTACAAGGACAATCACGCTGCCATCGGTCAGGCATGCGAGGATGCGGTCGACACTCCCTTATCAGTGGCGATCAAGAAAACGGACAAGCCCGTGAAGTATTGGTGAGCTCACGTTAAGTCCGACAAAGAGCTGCGTTGGAGTGAGTGTTGAATGTGTCCTTGTAATCTTCGTCTGGCTATAGCGCACCGCACCGCACCTGCATACTCCGGCTCACTGGGCGTCATGTCCCAGACCTTTGGTAGACTTGTTGCATGAGCTGCCCAATGAAGCTTTAGCTACGTCCTCAACGCAGGGAGTTTCAGTGTCACGCGCTCTGCTGCCTGCTTGTGGGCGGCGGTCATGTCAAGTCCGGTGAAGTCAGGTCGGCTTCCCATCCCCCAGAACTTGTACTATACCTTCGTCATGCGCAGGCATATGTCCCAAATAGTCTAAAAGTCACTTCTAGGCGTGGCATGGTCTAAAAATGTGCTGAAAAGGGGGCCAGGGTTTTAGCAGAGTACGAGGGCCCCTTGAAGGCGGTACAGCTTCTGTAGTCGATGTCTCAGCTATGCCATTTATGTGCAGTTGATATACTGTAGGCTGCTAGGGATCCTTGTAATGCGTGTCTGCAGGCAGGGCTCAAGAGATGAGATTGCTGAGCCAGCAGCCCAGTCTGCCAGTCAGCGTTTATGCAGCCCAAAGGCAATCAGCAGCAGTAGCACGCTTGAAGTGAGAGGTGAACGACAGATGTCTTGAGAGCTCGCTCTGTGCAGGCGTGCCATTGAATTCCTCCCCCCAGCCAGCTTTGCCAAGAAGACTTACTACGAGAAGTGGGCCGCCGCTGTTGCGGTACGCTCTCTGCTCTCTGCAGGCATCCCTGCTTCTCTTGAACAGCCTGCCTGGAATATCTTTATCCTGCCCAGCCCATGGCAAACGAGAGAGGTGGATTCTGCGGTCACCTGGCAGTCGCTCCATGCAGCGCCTGTGACAGCCACATGCATCCGCTGGCTGTTTCACATCCATCAGGGTGATCAGGCCTCATCCTATACATGAACGGAACTTACATGCTTCACAGCTTGGCTAATGCAACGCGTACATGCAGTGTTGCATTTGAGGTCAGGACTGTATCTGACCATGGAGTCCCATAGATACTCCTCGACAAAGATTTTTTGATGCAGACCACTTCGATTGAGCGCGGAACCATCACTCAGAAGGACTTGGATGAGGCGCTTGGCGAGTCTCACGCCACCCCAGAAGTCCTGTGCGTCTCTCTGTCACACCGCACCTGCCAACACTCAAGAGCACAGCTGTTGGCTTGGCTTTCAACCGTCGAGATTGAAGGATGGCTGGTTGAAGCGGTTTTCATATTCCTGGTCACACCTGGGCTGACAGTAGCTGCTCCCCAACGCTGACACTGCTCAAGCTGCCCTGACCAAAGACCGGATACAGCTATGCGGGTGCAGGTTCAAGCCCGGCGACTATGTGCGTGTGAAGGTGGAGGACTCCAGCACGCGCTACCGCAAGCCCCACCTGCGCACCCCTGGTGCGTCCTCATCAGTCATCAAAGCGCTAGCGCTGTTCCTCCTCTGCGCGCAAGTGTCATACAGCCCATCAGACATGCATGCCTGAGGCCTCTCATTGCAGCCACTCCATGTGTCTCTAGGCTAGGATGGAAGATTGGGGCCGCACCACGGCATTTCATGGCAATAATGCAGAGGTAGAGCATACTGCGCCTATGCATCTGGCACAGAGCTCTGGCCTTTCACACTTGTAGCCTTGACGCTGCATCATGCTGCAATGTACAAGTGGACGCGCTGCTATTCATTCTGGCCAGAGAACAAGACGCGGCCTCATACCAGGAAAGAAGGACCCATGGCAGTCAGTGCTCTGATGCTTGCAGGATACCTGTTTGGCGTGGTGGGACGCATCAATCAGCCCTGCATTGGGTACGTTGAGGAGCCGGACATCGATGCCTTCCACTATGTGGACGGCCCCAAGCAGCCCACCTACCGCGTCACCTTCCACCAGAAGGACCTGTGGGAGGGCTACCAGGTCAGCCACCCCCCTCCAGCATATCAGGATATCAGGATTTCTTCAGGGCGGGCGAATGAGATGTGGTTGGCTTGGGCATTCTTTCAGCAATTTCTTTGTGCGAAAGAGGCTGAAGGTGGTACCAGGGTTGATAACTGCTGTTTACTAACACAGGCTCTCTTATAACTGTGAAGGAGACTGTCATCCTTTGAAGTATGTAAATTTCTGGACTGTGAAGGCAGAAATGATGACAGCATAGGTCTGCTGTGCAGGGCACCGACAATGACACTCTGGACATTGAGATCTGGCAATCCTGGCTGCTGCCCTCGAACGAAGCCGAGTTTGAGCACCAGCAGGGGCACAGGTGATGTCCTCACCGTTTGCCCAGGAACCGGCCGCTTGTTGTGCTCTGCTCTGCATTTCTGTGAGTTTCACTGCTGTAGTGTATTGGAACTGCATACACAGACAGAGCTGCATTTGCATGCAGTGCATGATTTCTCATTTTAGACGCTAGTACCTGTGCGATATCAGCAGAAAGCCCATATGCCTGAAGGAAGCGTGCAGCACGCAACCTGCGTTCACGACTAGCACCTCAATATGTCGGCTGAATCACAGGGCCAAGCTGGAGATCACGAGCGGACACAAGCACGACCACGGCGACCATGTGCACGACGAGCGCACAGAGATCGAGCAGAAGGCGGTCGATGCGGAGGGCGATGATGCCGAGCGCTCTCGCCTCACCAAGGCCCTTGTCAAGGTGCATCTTTGCCCAAAGCTCCATCTCATCCTGATTTACCACACGCAAAAGTTACCTCCGCCATTTACGCGAGATACTATGCGAGACGCGAGACAGATTGTGTGCCTTGCTCTTGCACTTGTGAACGGTAACTGTGCAATGAGGGGAGCACAGGCCAAGCCTCCTAGAATGCCTGTCTCAGTATCTGTGACAGAGTCCTGCTCGCCGGGCCCTTGGACTTGCCATGTCTTGCGTGCATGCAAGCTCCTGCCCTGCTGTGCAATCCCTTTGCCACCTGGATTATTTAGAAGCTTGCCCTGCGGCTGCGGCAGGATCAAAAAAGGGGTTCGGCCATGCAGGTGCACATCGACAAGGGCGTGATCAAGGCGGAGGACTTGACGGCCATGATCGAGGAGCTGGAGAGCTACGGCTCCCGCGGCCTCGGCGCCCGCATCATTGCCAAGTGAGCTGGTTCGGCCTTGTGCTGTCACCTATGTTTGTGAGAAACTTTTGATGACGCTTGTGTCTTAGTGGCTCACTGTGAAAGTCCACATTGCAGGGCGTGGGTGGATCCTGAGTACAAGAAGCGCCTGCTGCAGGATGGTGCGTCTGCCGCTGCTGAGCTGGGCATCAGCTCTGAGGGCTGGCCGCCAAATGGTGGTGTCACGGGTGAGCATTCCACCCCATACAGTATTCTTGTCAGCTCTGATCAGCGTGATTCATGCAGAGGCCTGCTTTGCCCATATCTACTGTGTGCTTCTTCCATGTCATAGTGAGAGCCACATCGTCACCCGTCCTGAGACCATGTCAATCAGCATGTCCTTGACCTGAGAGCTGCTGAGCTTCTGTCTGGCTGCGCAGAGCCAAACGGCCAGCTCTCGGGCGTGCTGCTGAAGGTGGTTGAGGACACACCCACGGTCTACAACCTGCTAGTGTGCACTCTGTGCTCCTGCTACCCCATCTCCATCCTTGGCATGGCCCCCTCCTGGTACAAGGTGAGAAGACCCTACAGTGATTGATGCACAAGAGGGTAGAGGCTTTTCCTGCCATCATCTCAGTTAGCAATGCAATCCCCTGGGACAAGGTCTGAGACCTCCAGAGCTGCGCAAGTACATCCCACCCTTGGTGCTGTGTACTGCTTTTAACTATGTCTCAGCACATCCAAAATTGTCTCATGACAGTGCTGGCAAGTAAACACTCCCGCACAGTGTGCTGCACTTTAAGTGTGCGCAAAATGCGTAGAAGTGCATGCTCCTCAGGTTCTTTGCAGCGTATCCCGTTCTCAGGCAGGTGCACAAATATGCATGCTGGCTGTGCAGGCGCGCAGCTACCGCGCACGCGCTGTGCGTGACCCCCGCAGCGTGCTGAAGGAGTTCGGGACAGTGGTCCCCGAGAGCATGTCCATCCAGATCTGCGACTCCAATGCTGACACCCGGTATGCTGCCACATCCTGCCAGCTATCCACATGCTGGAACCACCCCCTGCCCCAGAGTGGCATGTGACTTGCAAGAGGTTGACGGGCAGCTCACACAGGGGTGCCGGTGCAGGTTCATCAAGGTCCCCCTGCGCCCCGAGGGCACCGAGGACTGGACCGAGGAGCAGCTGCAGGCCCTGGTGACTCGCGACGCAGTCATTGGCGTGCGCCACGCCAAGACCGTGGAGGACTTTAAGAAGGAGGGCGGCGTGTTCAACCCCAAGAGCGAAGGGTGAGCCACCCAGGCCTTTCACCCGATGTTGTTTCCTATCTGACTAGGTATCTGTCCGTACTGTGATGGCACTCACCCGGGTAGCCTTCAGCATGACGACATCGTCCCTGAAAACAAAAGGTGCCGCTGCTCAAATTTGGCCGCGCTTGCTGTCTGGTGCTGGGTTGCCTGCCTGTCACAGTGTTCAGAGTGCAGAAGGCAGGCAATGACTCAGGAACATGGGTGTATCAACCCTTCCTTACTTGAAGTGGCAGTCTCCAAAGCTTCCTGGCATAGACATGGAATATCATCATTAACCCAATTGCACAGACAGTAGATGCTTGTCATTTCCCAAATACGAAATGTTAACATACAAGCACGCTGTGCAGATTCAAGGGCGGCTTTGTCTACCAGTGAGCGCTCCTCCATGGACAAAAAGGCACAAAGTTGGGTGCAAACTCAACTTTGCAAGATGGTGCTGGCTTTGACACATGCGCCTATGGGTCATGTGCATACGCAACTCCAGGAGAAATGAAGAGGATTACCAGAAACCCTGGCATTGCAGGCCAGGCGGATTCAGATGTTTCAGTGCCTTGTGTATCATCAGTCTTTCTGCACATCAAGAAGGGCCGCTGATTGTAGCGGTTATGCAGTCCCCATGAAGTTGTCACAGAGCTGTGCGACTGTGGCTACGAAGTAACATCCCTGGGCACTTTGTGCGGGGAGCACAGTGGACGCAAGTACGGGCCAAGTCATCTATCTGCTGGCTGGATGTTTCCTGGCATCACAGCAGCCTTCAGGGGGCTTGGTTCAGCAGTGTTGGAGTCTAAGGCTCTTGAATATCTTACGTTGAGAGGTACAGTCTTATGGTGCATCTGCTAGAGGTGGGGCGAAAAGTCTCCTTTGTCCCTCATCCAGTCCAGTCCTCCTGCCATGGCCATCAAGACCAATCTCAGATAGCCTACCTTCAGTGCGTGCATGCGTATGTATCTGAGCTTCCTTAATCAGTACAATAGCAGGTGCACACAGGGTGCAGTGTATGGGTGCTGTCTCTGACGTGAGCAATTGATCAAGGCCACAATATCAGTTGCTTCATGAATCTTTGTTGCCAGGTGTATACTGTACATTGTAAAATAATTCTAGCCATTTATGGCAGAGCTCAGACTGTACAGTCCGACTGTAGAGAGTAATAATTTGCAGACAGCGCCGCAACAGAGACACATCCTTCAAGCTCAGGAATCTGCAACGCTTGGCATGCTTCCCTGACTTGATACACAATGTGTGCGACATGCAGGACTGCTCGAGTACCCCTTCGTGTTGGTGGCATCCCAAGGACGCTATCCTGTGAAAGATCCATTGAGTAGCACCGTGCAACAGACGTGATGGGGCGGCACGGCGCTAGTCGCTGCAGCAAAGCCTTTTATGTGACAACGCATTTTTCTTCTTGCAGAGCCGACCTTTGTAGAGCTATCTTTCTGATCTGTCCTGGTGATCATGATAGTGCTGGCAAGTAATGATGCGCAGGAGTGTCCGGGAGATGTTCCTACCAAGGGGAAAGGTTGCCTTGTACTGCCCGGCCATATGTTTGCATGTTCACCTTGCGCAGGTGCTTGGCAAGATGTGTCTGCTTCATTACTGAGACCATCATAATCTATGGGGCATAAACCAATACTATCAGAGCATTAGCATCGAGCCTAGACTCGAAATGAACCATGCCGTGCCGTGCCGTGCCGTCACCACCGTTGAGCGGCTTAGTCATCAGGATCGATACTCCAGGTCAGTAAGAAAGCCCAGCTATCACTGAGAGTGTTCTGGGACGTTTAGGGCTGGTGTGGTCTTCTTTAACAGCGACATGACATTTGAAGCTTCTGTCACAAGCTTCTCACTGGATGTTGCTGACTTGTATTCGGCATGAATGACTATGCACAAAGATGTCCACAGCAATGTGTCAAGGCTCAAGACAGGATTTTTTGAGGTCAAGATGTTGTGTCGCCATTCACATCTCAGTTTGGCACTTCAGCACAAGAGGATCCTTAGATGTCTGGCACGTCACCGAGGGCTGCACATCAGCTGTGCTCACCAAACACCAGCGCCATCGGTAACAGTCGTTGGAGGCGGTGCTGCAGGTCTGACGGCTGCATTCTTTGCGGCTTCGGAGGGTGCTGAGGTAACAATCGACAGAGCTTGTACCTGTGCATTCGTGACATCATCATCATTTTTGACCAGAGTGGGAGGAAATCTTGCACACGTCGCACTGGTGTGCCAGGTGACAGTCTTGGAGAGGACACGTGAAGTTGGAAAGAAGATCCTTATATCTGGAGGAGCAAGATGGTATGCCTTGCCTACTGCTTTGTCCTGGACCTTTGCGCTTGCTGCATCTCTGCTGCATGCACCCGTTATACCCATGCTTGCTCCTTGGATGCAGAGCTTGCATAGCATATGTCCATAAACGCTATCAATGGCTCTGCTCCTTGGATGCAGAGCTTGCATAGCATATGTCCATAAACGCTATCAATGGCTCTGCCTTGTCTGTGCAGCAATGTGCTTCCCATGGAGGTGGACATTCAGCGCGACTTCTTTACAGAGAGCAGCCCCTCTGCGCTGAGAGCCGTCTTCAGCTCCTGGAGCCTGGAAGGCTGCAAGCAGTGGTGCGCAAGACATCCCATCTGTTGCCGAGCCACAGGACAAGCCTGTGCAATGTACAAGGACAATGGCCTGTTGAGTGGTCTTTTCCGTTCATCTTATAGAGCTAGGTGTGATGTGTATCTGGCTGACATCACACTGGCACCATATCTGGCAGCTTGAATGTCAGTGGTCCTTTATGCCCAGCCTCAAGGAGTTGTGCAGACTGCACATTCGCAGGACAATGCTGACGCTGGCCATTTGACTGCAGGTTGGAGGAGGATATGGGGCTGCAGCTGGCGACTGAGGCTGACAGCTTCAAGTACTTCCCGGCCTCCAACAGCTCCCGAGAAGTCCGGGACCGCATGCTGGCCGCCTGCCAGCGCCTGGGCGTGCGCGTGCAATGCAAGGCGCCCGTCACGGGGGTCTCCAGGGACGCTGAGGCAGCGGGCTGGCGGCTGCGCCTGGAAGACGGGTCAGAGCACTGCAGCGCTAGCATCGCAAGTCCCTGCTCTCACTTTCATTGCAAGGCACCCTTAAAGCCCACAATGATGTCATCATCCAAGGCTCTGTATGTCATGCATACCTGCCAAGTCCATGCATGCTGATGATGAATGCAGGGCATGGACCCTTCAGCAACACTCAGAACGGCAGAATGTGCATGTGCACACCCAGTGGTGCTGCAGTTGTGAGCGGAAGACATCGAGTGACTCAGTGCCTCCTCAGGTGATGGCCACTGGAGGGCTGAGCTTTCCAAAGATGGGCACAGATGGCACTGGGCACCGAATTGTGCAGCGGCTTGGGCACTCGATACACCCTGTCTACCCGGCCCTCACACCCCTGAAGGGTAGCCATCCTGCTGATGGCCAACTCGCAGGTAATGCAGCGTTATTGAGCAGACCATTAGGTTGGTTGAGCCAGGGACTCCCATGTTGGATTCACCTCACGGCACCTATGCTGCTTCTCACCTGTTGAAGGGCCTTCTGCAAGATGTCTCTGGATTATTAGCAACACAGCGTCTCGTGACGCTGAAACGATTGCTTGGTCTGCATACTGGGTCAATGATGGGAACATCACAGCTCTAAAATTATGCAGAGCCCTGCAATCAGCTTGCGTACTGAGATTCTTAGATTCCTGAGACCCGACTGGCAAGCCATGCTTCAGCCCTGTAAAATGCTGCTCTGTCGGCTCACAACATTTTACTTGACTGAAACGACAGATTCTGCCCTTGTGCACTGAAATTAGGTGTGCTGTGGAAGCCCAATGTAGGTGCTGTGATTGCTTGCTGGCATGCAGGGCTGTCCCTGTACAGCGCGGAAATATCCTGCTTACCGGCAGCTGGCGAAGGAAAAAAGAATAAGAAAAAGGGGCAGCGAGCACACAGATCAGCTTTTCTGTTTACCCACAGAGGCTATAGTGGACCCAGCGTCCTGGATTTGTCCCATAGCATCACAATGGCTCTGGAGAGAGGCACAGCAGTCCCAGGTGAGCACTTCAAGACTGGCCTCACAGACTGGCCAGCAAGGCCATGAACATGCAGAGGGCTCTCTAGCCACTCCAACAGCTCTGCCAAGATGTGATGTGACAGAGTTGGAAGAGCCGCAGTGCATCTCAGGCTTGATTTGCTGCCCCGATGCCAGCGCAGCTAGTGGCCCTGTGCACGCTGCTCCCCTTCAAAGTTGTTATACAATGACCTGCGCGTCCTGCATCCCAGAATCTAGCGGCCCATCCTGCAGGGTGACACGTGTGCTGCTGTGCAGTGCTCCAGGCAAACTGGCTAGGCGACAGCAGAGAGGCATGGCAAGAACGCATAGACACAGGCGCGGGTGCATCCTCAGTGAGCAGCATGCTCCGGAAGCATGGCCTTCCCCAGCGCCTGTCCGAAGCGCTCTGTGCTGAGCTGGGACTCCAAGACCGGAGGTGATCCCCCTGTCCTTTGTCCTCAGATCCCCTTTCGTGAGCCCTGCACTGCAGTGTGTGGCAGTGTCAGCTGAGTCTGTTTCTAGGATCTCGATCTCCTGCTATAATAGGGAATGCTCCAATAAGCTTGATGAAGTGAGGAGATGCTATGCTGCAGGCTTGCAGAGCTGAGGAAGACAGAGCGCTTGCAGCTGCTGGAGAAGTTGACCGAATATCCCCTGGCCTTTGATGGCCACGAGGGCTATGCAAAGGTACACACAGGCCCCTCCTTAGTGCTGGACAGTGAGAAACCTCTGCCAGCACACAGTCAGCCTGATGACGAGAAGCCAGATACTCCTCTTAATAGTGTTTCCCTGTGTGCACCTTCTCATGTTGTGTGGTGTCCTATTGCAGGCAGAAGTCACTGGTGGGGGAGTCAGACTGTCAGAGGTGGACTGCGGTACAATGGAGAGCCGCCTGCTGCCTGGGGTGTTCTTGTGCGGGGAGATACTGGATGTGTTTGGGCGCATAGGGGGTTTCAACTTCTATTGGGCGTGGGTGTCTGGTCGCCTCGCTGGCATTCATGTGGCCAGAGGCGGGCGCTGAAGATTTCACATGCACCGAAGCGGGGAGAGACTACAGGTTTAGTTGAAACATGCAGGTGTGATTTTTGCATCCTGTAAAAGACCAAGCAGTGGCCTCTCCGCTGATGTGAGGCTGCCGTTGCCCTCTACTGCATGTGGGCGCAACACGAGCAATACGCCCTCGAAATTGTGTTACATTACGATGACCACTCTTTCTTTCAAGTTTAAAATGCCACAGCGAGGTCTGTGATCATCGTGGCTGTGGCGTGTTGATCCCACATGATGTTTCCCACTCCCTGTTCCTGAGGTGTGAGCCAGCTTCCATCATGTTGGCATCTGAAGCTCCAAATTCCCTTTATGAATGCCTCAGCCTCAGCCATCATTCTTTTTGACTTCTTTGGCCGCCCTACTGCGGACGCAAAGCGTGTATTCTCCCGATCGTCTAGCCGTTCAGCTGCGTAACAAGTCTTTAACTGTAATCCTGCACACCAGCTCTTGTCAGCGAGCCGTCTCATGCGCAAGCTGTACTTGTCAAGAGGCAATTCAAAGATCTTGAGACAGCAAGCCAATGCGTCACGCACAGCTTGACGCATCATGGGAGGGCCCACTGCTCCACAGACGAATGCAAGGTACACTGCGTCACTCTGCGTTTCTCCTCTTCCTCTGTCTTTGTGAGCGGTGCGCAGCGCATTTAACAATAACTTCAAGGTAATGGAAGCCGTTAAAAACGTTCAGGGCAAGCAAGAGGCGCAAAAGCATCGGGAATGCGCTTAACGGTGCAGAGACATCAGCCAGGTAAATTATGACTCTGCAGCCCCTTCTCTGTCGTGCCAGCAAGCATCTCGACTCAATACATGCTTTCAAGCCTATAGAGCTCCTGCATTGACACAAGGATGTTGCGCAGGGCCCTGTTCCACTGTAACTACTGCAACAAGGACATCACTAACACCATACGCGTCAAGTGCGCTGTATGCCCAGACTTCGACCTGTGCTTAGAGTGCTTCAGCGTTGGCGTGGAGGTCCACCCGCACAAGCGCACACATGCATACCGGGTCGTGGACAACCTCTCCTTCCCTCTCTTCACGCCAGACTGGGGGGTGAGTCTGCCCGGCTCCTTTCAGCTTGACTGTTTGCTCACATTTCAGGAATATCTGTGATAGCAGGGTTGCGCATGTTCATGTAGATCACAAGTAGGTAGCCAGGAGCTTGTGCAGGCGCAACTGGCTGGGTCACAAATCAGTCATGGCCCAATTAATTGTCGGTACAGAGGGCCTTCGGCTGCCTGTTTCTGTGCTGACAGCGGAAGTAGGGAGGTGCAGGGACTTCGCTCAGTGAATATAACTGTGTTGGCGAAGCCTTAACAATGCTTCCGCTGGGATAAATCCTTGGAGCTGCCTCTGCTGTTCCTGTAGTGATTGTGTTCGCTTTTGAGTGGACTAGAAATAGGCGTAGCATGCCTCCAGGCGTATATCTTTCGCCTGAACCTGTAAGCTGTGCTAGTAATGCGAATGGGCAAGGATTGCTTTGAACTCTGACTCACAGGCAGCATTACGCACACAGGCGGACGAGGAGCTGCTGCTGCTGGAGGGTGTCGACATGGCAGGTCTGGGCAACTGGGCAGCCGTGGCGGAGCATGTGGGCACCAAGAGCCAGGAGACCTGCAAGCAGCACTACTATGACATCTACATCAGTTCCCCGGCTTTCCCTGAGCCCATGCCTGCCCCCAGCATGGCCTCCATAGACAAGCTGCAGGTACTGTCGTCACTGTGCTACAGAAACTCACTTGCAGGCCTGAGCAGTTGTCGATAGGAGAGCAAGGCATGGAGACAAGTTAACAGTTGCGCAAGACATGCAGCGGGTGGGGCTTATTGCAGATCAGGCTTCCAGGTAGTGCTGATGCGGTGGGCCACATGAAGTGCATAAGTATGTATCTACTTACCTTGAAGTATCTATTGAAACATCCTTGCGCTTTTGGTACACCCGCAGCACCAGCAGAATCTATGCTCGGCTCTTCACGACCTCAGAGGCACTGCAGGATGCCAAGGGTTGACATGCAATGCTACTGTGCAGGCTGGCAAGGACAGGCTGAAGGCGCGCATCGGGGACGCGCACCTGGCGGCGAGCGCTGCGCCAGAGGCGGCGCCCGCAGCGTCAGCGGCTGTGGGATCTCCCCTGGAGTCCGGCATGGCCTCTGGTGTGGCGGCAGCGCCTGACGCAGAGCATGTGGACGATGCCGGGACACCTCCGCGGCCCATGAAGGTGTGCTGTCCTCCTGAGAATCCAGGTGTTGACGTCATGCTGTCATGGCCCATGGGGCACTTTGTGGTAATACTGTGAGCACTTGCTTAGTGCTGGCACAGGTGTGCAGGTGCGAATGCACTCTAAAGGAGCTTATGCAACGTTGCGAGCACAGTTGTCCATCATCATAAGGGCTAGATGGTTAAAACGTGTTCTTGGCATGTGCAGCATGAGGAGGAGCAACCTCCTGGAGAGGAGCAAGCTCCTGGACAGGAACAGCAGCGGCAGCAACAGCAGCCAGCTGACTCAGCTTCGGGGAAGAGCCGGCCGGGCAAGGCGGTGCCGGGCGCTGTGGCCGTCAAAGCAGAGCCGATGGCAGACACGGATGGCCACGCGCAGGGCTTGGACGGCCAGCTAGGGGGCCCATCGCATGCCGAAGACGGTGCGTCCCTCCTCCTACAGTAAACTGTAAGCAGGTCCTGCTAGGGGTTGTTGATTTGAGGAGGTAGATCACCCAGGGCGCATGCGTCATGCCCCAATCTTGATTCAGATGTGCCGTGTGTCGGCAAGTACTAAGCATTGCCTCAGCCTTGGGTGAGATCATGGAGCAGCATTTCTGGGATGCCCCAGTACTTTGGGATCTCAAGCAGGTGGCTTTGTGCTGCAGGCGATGGCTCTGACAACGAAGGTGCTGCAGCGCCTGGAAAGAAGCGCAGAGCGCCTGAGGAGCAAGAAGGTATGCTCGCTGCCGTCCAACATCACAGTGAAGATGCATGTGGCCTGGTCGACCAGATCTGGACCTTGTTTGCATGAGGGATGAATTATGAAGGTGTGCTGGCTGCGCAGGTGAGAGGGATCACCCGCCACAGAAAGGCCAGAAACGGCTTCCTGAAGAACAGGTGAATCTCGGTAGACCATGCTCCCTGTAAACTGCACGCCTTGCTTGCAGATGCTGTGGCCATATGTGGCATCAGCAGAGACACATGCCTTCCCGGTGAGCAACAAAGTGCCACTTTGACAATCTGAGGGAGAGGCAGTGCCAACATTGACGCTCATAACTCATGGGGCCTCACACTCTGACCAGGTGCACCTCTCAGTGAGGCTCTTAGCTGAAGAGTGAGAGGAGAATGTTATCTGTCTCTGATTGATAAGAGCATGATTGTGCGCAGGTGGGCCAGCGGGGCATGCCGGGCAATGCAACGCTGCAGCAGGCTGCAGAGGCTTTGGCTACTCCCAAGCCCTCAGCGCAAAAGGGCCCCTCGCAGCGCAACAAGCAGGTGCTGCTCCTGACTCTAGCACACATGACATGCGCAGATTCGGTGCACTGATATGGCATGCTTTGTCTTACGATGCATCAATGAGCACAGCACTAGAGGCACAGTCCCAGCCAAGGACTAAACCCATAGACCCTGCAAGCAGATGTTGTAAGCCGGCTCATGGCAGCTCGGATCAGCATCGACTTAGCTTGAGTGCAACTGCAGGGTGGCGGTGGTCAGCATGCAGAGCTGAGCGGCTACCATGCGAAGCGCCACGAGTTTGAGCCGGAGTATGACCAGGACGCAGAGCTCATGGTGTCGGAGCTGGAGTTCCGGGAATCTGACACTCAAGTGCGCTGCCCCGCACAGCGGCCCCTCGCATGCCCTCCAGTACTGTATGGGCATACTCCACCCACCATTTGCCAGCAAGTCTTGTAGAGATGATGGGGGTTGTGACATGGTTGATCTGCAGAGGCTGATGTACTGGGTCTGCCCCAAGCTCAGGCCTCTCAGTGCACTGCCAGTTAACCTTGGGGCTGTGAGTCGATGCTCCGCATTGCTGCGCTGGGTAAAGATAGGAGTGATGCAGGCGGAGAGGGAGGAGAAGCTGCGGATGGTGGAGTTCTACAACGCCCGCCTCAGCGAGCGCGAGAAGCGGCGCGACTTCCTGCGAGCCCGCGGCCTCCTCAACATGAAGCGCATGCAGGTGTGCCTTGATGCCCCTATAAAGCAGCCTCCTCCTGAAATGCATCTCTATGCCTTGCATGCTGATGACCCCTCTCATGCTGTGTGCAAACGCTGTCCCAATACTCATTTGCATGGCAGCGTGGATGGTAGCATGCATGGTAAGGTAAACGGACGGCACAGCTGCATCGGATGGCTGTGTCCTTTGGTATGGCGATGTGGCTGCTAGAAATCCTGAAGGAGCTCGTGAGCAGTGGAATGTGTAATTGACAGGGAGTAGAGCGGAGGCGGACGCCGCGCGACAGGGAATTCCATGCGCAGCTGCGGCCACTGGCCAGGTACCAGCCACAGCCGGAGCATGAAGTCTTGGCGGAGGGGCTCCTCCTGGAAGCCCGCCTGAGAGCCCGGCTGCTGGTAAGGCCGCTACTTTCTTCTTACAGGTGGATCGTGGCGGCGAGGTAAATGTGAAAGATGACAATTGTTCGTACACCCATTGAAGCTGTGGCTGAGAGTCTGTGTTGCTCTGTGAAGCATGTTCTCCCAGCATCACAATGGTTGTGTGGCACTCGTCTGGAGCCCATTGTGAAGAGCTGGGGCCAGTGCTGACACAGGGCCCCCAAAACGGCACGGGTGAATGTGGACCTGAGCTGCTTCCACCCCGTGTGCAGGAGCTCAAAGAGATGAGGAGAGCAGGCGTGCGGACGTTTGCGGAAGCCGAGAACTACGAGGCGGACAGGAAGCGCCGCGCGCTTGAAGAGGGCGGCGCCCGGGGGGACCGGGCACATGCGCGCCATCGCGGCAGAGCCGATGAGGACGACCCCGCCATTTTGGCTCAGGTGCTTATTTTTCATCTGGGGACCCATCGTCTGCATTTCTTCCTTTGGATGCTTCATTACTGGCTGTATGCGCGAGCTCCATCAGGGCAGACCTGGCAGGGAGGAGGGCGCTGCTCTGCCAGGCAGCTGAGAATTTGCAGTCTCCCTAACACATAATCAAACCAGGCCCATTTGCGCCATCTGGAGAGCATCACCTTGCGTCTCTACAGTTCTCACTGAAGGCAATGCTGAGGGGAACTGGATCAGAGAGTCGGGCTTCTGTGTGCAGGCGAGCGAGCAGCTGACAGGCGGAGGCGTCGGGCAGCGCTACATGTCAGGCTCAGCAGGCGTCACAGTGTCCAGTCAGCTAGCCAGCTGGCGCAGTAGGCGAGGCGTGGGTCTTGACATCACTGCTCTGCCAGACATGCAGAGCCTGTCTGCCAAGGTCAGAAGAGCTCTACACAGATTGTCCATGTGAATGCTGAGCAGTTCTGGGCAGCTGTTCCCAAGTCTCACCGATGTGCAAGCTGTCTTGCCAAGGAATGTAGGTATGGCCAAGCTGAAGCTGGCTGATGTGAATGTGCGCCTGTGCAGGAGAGGGAGGTGTGTGCGAGCGCTCGCATGCTGCCTGCGCACTACCTGGCTGTCAAGGCAGCCATGCTGCGGGAAGCTGCGCGCCGGGGGGTGCTGCCCCGCTCGGAAGCCCGCACCATGTTCAGGCTGGATCACAGCCGTGCCCTGAAGGTGCGCCCTTTTCATTGACGGCCATCTGAGGACTGGAAAAGTTCAGTGTCATGGACTCCTCAATCAGGCCCAGGTGCAGACCCAGGGTCGCCCAAACACTCTCCCTTAGAGCAGCGCGCACTGAGGGAGGGATGTGGGGCTGCGCTCGGATCTGCAGCTGGGCCTGTCTGGTGGCAGACAGTCAGTGGAGATGTGCTTTCTGCATGTCCTGTCTTTGCAATGTTGAGTTTCTGACCCTGAGCCATGTTGTCGAATCGCAAGTCCATCCTCATCTCCAAGGCATCTGCCATCAACCTGGTGTCGGACAACAGCTCATCCCCTAGCGTGTATGCTGCAGGTGTATGATCTGCTGGTGGCGTGTGGATGGATGGCAGGAAGCCACACGTCAGCGCCCTCAGCACCGGCGCATCGGATAGATGGGCAGCCCCCGCCCGGGAGCATTGTGAAGTGTGATCCGCTAGAGGCGCAGATGCATCCTGTCTTCAGTAGCAGTCTGCAGGCCTTTCCTGGGTTCCATCCTGGGCCCTTCCAGATATGAGGCCTGTTCAGTGTACCACACATATTGACTGACATATTTGATCTAAAGCTATAATTATATTCACTGACGGTCATGTACATGTGGTATCCGGTTGGAAGCTAAGCCCCTAGAAGTAAGTACGAGTATGGGCGCTGGCTGGGCTGTGTCCTTTTGGAACAGTCAAAGTTCATCTTCGCAAGTCTCTGCTTGCTACCAGTGAAAGCAGCCAGCAGGAGGTCCCGGTCCATACTACGTACTCCTCGCAGAAGTCAATTGTCCAATGTGTCCTGCAACGGTAAAAGGCACGGACCTCTCTTTTATGGGGTGTTGAAGAAAGGTGTATCGCGGGACTGCGCCATGCCGAACGAGTCGTAGCTTGTGATCGAGCTCCTGCCCATCTTCCCATCACTTGGAAGCTGCCAAATCTGAGAGGCAGCTTCTTCCGTGCACGCAATGTAGCGGCTCTGCCAATCGGCATGCTGGTGGCGTACGCAAGCCTGGATCCGTCAGACCTGCTTCAATTCACAGGGCATGGCACACATCTGGACAAATACTCGGGCATGCGTGCATACGATTACATTCGTGGCCGCGTCCAGACTTCGTCCTGTCCAGTGGTGACCTTTGAGTCGTGCTGCAGATGCAAAGATCCACCCTTGCAGCTGGAATGAGAAGGGAACCTTAAGCGTATGTCCCCTAAACATGGCATCGGAAAGAGACCTCCAAGTGGGTTCTGACTCTATTACAAAGCCGCAATTCTCAACCCCGTGAATTTCTGGGTGAGGAAGTCTCACATCGTTGCAAAATAACCTGATGCTGCTGAGTTGTCTTGTTGCAGCGGGTCTGGGAGCAATCCCAGACACGGCAGAGGAGCAGGCCAAGAGGCAGAAACGCATGGCTCGCTTCCAGGAGGTGAGACAGCCAGCGGCACCTGGCATTACTGAAGTACACAGTCATCTTCCACATCTGTCAGGAATGTTTATGCGCTGCCTCATGTTGTCTGCAGAGCAGGGCGCTACGGTGGCGGGTATGATGACCTGTCAGACATCTGATGCAGGCGGTCCTGCCGGATGACAAAGCGCCCAAACAGGCATCTGCAGCTGGCAGCCGTGTGCGTGGGTCCAGTCAGGCCATAGAGAAGCCCTACTTCAGGCTCACTGCTGCGCCTGATCTGGCCACTGTACGCCCGCCGTCTATGCTGAAGCTGGCGCTGAGGCATGTGCAGCAACACTGGATCCAGGTGAGGAGCATTCTGGCCTCTGGCACGCACCCCAGTACAGCAGCCCAGTCATTCCTTGGAGTGGCCATGCGTAACACTGACCAACTCCTCGCATCTGCCAGAAGAGGAAGGCACGGATATCTTAATCATGCCAAATGCATATCCACGACATACAAAGCAAGGGCATGGCCCTCTCAAATGCATTCATGCTGACTTCACAATACTGACCTGCTCTGTCTGTGCCAGCACGCAGATTACAAGTACGCATGCGAGCAGCTGAAGAGCATACGGCAGGATCTGACGGTACAGCATATTCAAAATGGGCTGGCTGTCAGGGTGTACGAGACCCATGCACGAATAGGTGACGCCAGTCAATGCAGCACCTTGCCAAGTCCGCTTGCAAGCCAGAGTCATTCTCAGCCCTCAGGACATGCCCTCCCTGCAGCCTCCTGTGTCCGGACTGCTGACTTCTGGACACAGGTCATGCACCCATTGGCAGCTCCATCCTTAGCATTGTTGAATCAAGGCCATGTTGCCTGCAGCTATCGAGGAGGGAGACCTTGCAGAGTTCAAGCAATGCCTGGCAGTGCTGCGGCCTTTGCACAGCCGAGGGGTGCATACCCATGACTGCAACATCATGAATCGACTCGCATCAAAGCATTGCTTGCGCTTGACACGCACACTGGGATGTTATGCACCATGACGAGCGATTCCAGCCTGCAAGCTGTAAGGTAGTGCTTGACTGAGCTTGCGACAACCATTGATCTGCTAGGCGCATGAAGCAACACAGTGAGCTCTGCATGGTGTTGCAGGTGAAGGGCAATGCGGAGGAATTTGTGATGTACGCGCTGCTGCATGCAGCTGCCGCCAGCCCCAAGCAGCTTGCCATTGACATGCGAGATGTACCAAGAGACCTCTGGCAGCATCCTTTCTTACAGCATGCCCTACAGGTGACGTGTCTTGAGGGTTCTTGCATCGATGCAGGTCGTCTACACAACTGCACATTGCATACTCGAATCTCGAGAACAATGCCATAGCATGAATCGCTGTAGAAGCGCAAATGTACATTGAGTGGCCTGGCCTGGTAAAGTTTGAGTGCGTACACTCTTGCCAGAAGCTGCTCTGCATGCAAGGTGGCTGCTGCTATGCCCTTGCTGATCCTTTCGGTGGTACCTGGGTTGGGAGGCATGGCAAGTGAACCTGAGACATGTCTGGCTGAGTACAAATGAACATGCTGCAGGTGTGCAAGACAGTGTGCCACCAAGACGCTCGGGGTCTGGTGAGGCTATACGCAGATGCTCCTCGCATGGCGCCTTACCTAATGGACCCCATGCTGGAGCGCCTTCGCAAGCACTGCGCTGCTGTGATGCATGCCTACTCAGGCCCCGTCCCACTCTCATCAGCAGCCACCATTCTGTGCTTTGACACACGGAAGGAGGTATGCCCTACACACTTGCACAGATGGTTCTGTCTATGCTGATGGCATCCTTCCATTGCACATCTCACCTATCCTTGAGGTCATGTTGATCAATGATCGGAATCACGAGTTGATGTGGTGTGTGCAGGTTGCAAAGTTTTGGCAGAGCTGCAATGGAGAGGTTGATAGGAAAAGGAAAGTGCTACCATTCAAGAGAAGTGGCAGCAGGGAGCAGGCAACCGCTGGTCAGAGTGTCGTCAGCACTTAGGACTAGACCGAGCAGATCAGCAGAGCCTTGAGCGAGTGGAGCGTGCATAAAATTGTCTGCAGTGTGCAAACGAGCACTAGATTGCTTCCCACGCTGTGCTGTGTTGAGGCAGACATCTTTCAGACACCCATATAAAGTAGCTCTGCAGACGCCCTAGCGCAAGGCAGCATGCATTTGGACTTCCTAGGCTGGGGTCAATCACGATACAGAACCCTGTTCTACACGGCATGTAAGGCGAAATTGGGCTTCCAGATTGACACACGGACCCGACGAGGCTATACATGGAAAAGTACAAGGAAAAGTGCACAGCTCAAAGAGATGACCTGATGGTCTGCAATAGTCCCAACGCAATCGTAGCACGGACTAGTGGCTCAACCCTTGACACAATGGGATTATATGGCGGGGCGCGAGCAACAAGGCGCTGATTTCGCAGATTTGGTCTCATCTGACCCAAGTGAGCCCCATGTGACGCCCACGGCGACATGGGCAGGCATCTAATTCATAAGATATTCTGCCTGCGTAAACCTCGACCGCTGGTTTGGGCATTTGCAGAACCTGCGCTAGTGAGTCGGTACATATAGAACATCGTGCTTACGTGAAAGCAAAGACATATACCACGTGAAAGTGTGTGGCAGCTCGCAGCTGGCCGGGTCTCGACATATCACCTGATACTTGGGCCTGCTTTTTGGTGTCTGCCAATACTGAAAAGATCTGAGAACACTCAGCAGTATGGTTCCCGGCTTAGGCCTATTCAGAAAGCGCAGCAAGGGCTCGAAAGGCAGCAACGCCGAGGCCGTTGCGCCAGCCCAAGAAGGCGTCCTGCAGGTTCCGCAGACGAAAGGAGGGCTCCGGAGGGAGGCACCAGCAGACATCAATGACTCTGTGCATAGTCTGCACAATCTGGACACAGAGAGCCGCAGCGATATAGCCAAGAAGTCTCCACCAGCCCCACCATCTCCCACGTCTATACTCCCCAATGTAGATTTTCTGGAGCTCAGCGGCAGCGGCAGCGATGGCAAAGGAAGCGAACCCTCAAGCATCTCTCCCGACGAGCAGCATACACTTACTGCCGACGATCCTGAGTGGGCGTGGCACGAGCCTCCCTCAGAAGTAGACCCCAAAGATGCTGCCACACCAGACAGGTGGGTATTTCTTGTAGTCGTAAGGCGAAGCAATGAGGGCATTGATGCTACTTGTAGGCCTTTTGCAGTGCTTGATTGAATGACTGATAGGATGCCCTATTTGCCCTTACCCTCACCCAGCATTTGTATATGCATATTGTGGTGTGCTCATTCGAAGACTTGCTCTTCAAGTGCCTTATTTGCACGCCTGTGCAGATGGGTGAAGCGCAACAGGCATCTTGTGCGGCTAACAGGAAGGTAGAATTGCGCTCAACCTGCCACACATCTTGGTTAGAGCTGGCGTTGTTAATGCTAGGGCACACGTGTCAATGCAACACCCCTTACCATCTAGGTAATACAACAGCGCTCCTGAGCGTGTGCAAGGACATATCAATGCAAGGTCCCATCGATCTGAATGAGGTCTCCTCTTCAGTACCTGCAGCTGAAGTGTCCCAAGTTGCTCTGTAGGCACCCCTTGAATTGCGAGCCGCCTCTGCCGATGCTGATGGAGAAGGGCTTCATCACGCCCGTCTCCCTCCACTATGTACGCAACCACGGAGCAGTCCCCAAGCTGGACTGGGACTCCCACAAAGTCAAGGTATCCTGTCACACCCAATTTCATGACAGTTCTGAGAGATACGTTGATTGTGAAGAGCAAGCTGGAAGTTTTTACTCTGGTTACACATGTCCGCAGAGGCCGTAGCGCTCACAGCCCCAGACATGCAGAGCGCAACATAGCATCAGTGGCGATCGACACTGGTGTTGCTAGAAGCATTCCTGATGGGTCAGCTTTTGCTGCAGGTGACTGGCATGGTGGAGAGGCCTGCAGAATTTACCGTGCCTGAGCTCATCAACCTGCTGCCCAGCTATACCATCCCTGTCACCCTCGTCTGTGCTGGTATGCCTCCTTTCCTACAAATGTCCTCATTAACTTAAAGTGCTGAACGCTATTCTTGCGCTGCTACCCATTTAGCACCCACTTCACTAGAAGCACAAGCGAAGGAAGTGATCCTGTGGAAGACAAAAGTACAGTGATCTCCTGCGTTTTTGGTGGGCACTCTTACAGCGTCCTGGTACATAACTGCCCTCCGCTGCAAGATGTGCCGGTATCACGACTTTGCGCCCTTGCCAATCGATAATTTGCCTATGCAGGCAACCGGCGCAAGGAGCAGAACATTGTGAAGAAGAGCGTGGGCTTCAACTGGGGCCCCAGCGCAGTGTCCACCACCTACTGGACCGGCTTCCGCCTCAGCGACCTCCTCAAGCACTGCGGCGCCAAGACTCCCCTGGAGGGCGCCCGCTATGTCCACTTCAAGGGCGTCGAGAAGGAGCTTCCGCAGGTGTGTCAGCTACTAGACATATCTGCGTCATCAGCGCCCTCATCAGAAGCGCTCTCTCTGAGTCCTGCTTTAGAGCAGTGCTTGCTTGACTGACCTTTTTTTGGCTCAGCGCTCCTCGCACTGCTTAGGACCTTTTGCTTGGCAGACATCACTCTAGGCAGCTTCTCTCAACTCGCAGTCCGGGAGTCCTCTGGAAGTCAGTGTCTGCATGGGCTATATCACTAGATTGAACTTGATTGTCATGTTTGGGCAGGGAGCAGATGGGACGTACGGGACGTCATTGGCCTATGGCACAGCCATGGACCCCTCCTGCGATGTCATGGTGGCCTACAAGCAGAACGAGCGCTTTTTGGCGCCCGACCATGGATTCCCCATCAGGATGATCATTCCTGGACACATTGGTGAGTTAGCCTCCCTCATGCGGCAGTGGAGGTCTGAGTCTGCTCTCCTGATGTGCAGCGCCAGCTCATGCATGCTGACATTGGTCGGCTCCCTTGGCAGCTCCTGATGCATTGGAGCGCTTGCAGGCGGGCGCATGGTGAAGTGGCTGTCAGAGATCAGCGTGGCGCCCGAGGAGTCGCAGAACTTCTACCACTTCCACGACAACCGCGTCTTGCCACCCGGCGTGGACCAGGAAAAGGCCAAGGCCGAAGGTGAGACCACCTTCACATCGCGATGTGACAAGTCCACATGTGCTGACGGCTTGCTACACAGATGGCCTCATGTGCTGTAACCTTGCAGTTGTGGGCGCATCAGAATGGTCATAAGCGCAACGCTGATGCCCAGCACGTGAGGTTGACCAGCATGGCACATAATATCTGCTGACATGCATCCACGTGTCTGCAGGCTGGTGGTACAGGCCAGAGTTCATCATCAATGAGCTCAACATCAATGCAACCATAACGTCACCGGCACATGACGAGTCGGTGCCCTTGACGCAGCAGCCATACACCCTTAGAGGCTACGCCTATACAGGTGAGTCAGCTCTGTCATTGCGCATCTGCAGATGCTTGCTGTGTGTTGTCGGCCAAGCAGGACACAGTGACTATTCTGAAGCGGTGCTATAATCCTAGGGCTCCTCACAGGCCCTCTTCTGAGAAGGCCTATGCACTATGTGAACAGACAGTCTGCAGCACTGTGCAGCTGCACATGCTGAATACTGTTGTCCGCGCAACGACAGGGGGCGGCAGGAAGGTGATCAGGTGTGAGGTGTCGCTCGACGGGGGCGACAGCTGGCGCCTGGCAGAGATCGAGCGGCACGAGAAGCCCACGCCCTACAACAAGTTCTGGTGCTGGGTGTTCTGGTCCATCCCCATTCCCACGGTGGACCTGCTCAGGAGCACAGAGGTCCGCGTGCGCGCTGTGGACTCGTCCAACAACATGATGCCCGAGAAGTGCGCCTCTGCTCATTTGTAGAACAGCACACGATCAGTGTTTCTGATTGCAGCAGATTGCCATGATGCATCAGGCGTGCTGCACCAGCTTGCGGATGGTGTAGGCAAACACTCGCTCTGTGGCGGTGCATGCTTGCACCCATTGTGCGACGCTCCACAAGAGTGTTGCCAGCATCCTATAATGACTGCGAGAGGCGTAAGCCAAGCTCTTGCACTGCTGCAGGCTGACGTGGAACCTGATGGGGATGATGAACAACCCGCATTACCGGGTAAAGGTGCATGTGGACACCAATGCCACTGGACACATGGCCATGGTCTTTGAGCACCCCACCAAGAGCGGCAGTGAGAGTGGCGGGTGAGCTGACATTCCCAATGTTCCCTGAGCTGATGTTTGGAAGGACCAAGTGAGCATGTTGTGCCGGCAGTCTTGTGAGCAACGAAGTTTTCGTGTGATGCGGTGCTGTCTGCCTAGCTAAGCGTGGAGTCTCGTGAGAAGGGCGCCTCCAGCAGCTCTGAAACGGCTTGGCCTCTCATATGGGAATTGTGCTCGCTTTCAGGTGGATGGAGAAGGATTACGGGCACCATGTGGCAGCCTCACTGCCGGCAGAGTCTGACACCGGCCTGTCCGCCAAGAAAATCATGGAGGAGGGCAACCTCCCCACATTCACCCTGCAAGAGGTGAATCAGCATTCCATTCCCACTCCAGCTTTTGTGAATGTTAGGTACTGTGGCTTGTACTGTCCAGCGGAGCTCACAGAGCTTCACAAAGGTCGCCTTGCCTTGTCGTAGCTCAGTGTGAGGCTCTGCTGCAGGTGGAGTCGCACGACAGCCGGGAGAGCGCCTGGTTTGTGTACGACAACAAGGTCTATGATGGCACCAAGTTCCTGAGTGACCACCCTGGCGGCCCAGAGTCCATCCTCATTGTTGCTGGCCAGGTAGGCTCATCTGGAGCAGTCTCATATTGACAGTGCAGACAGGCAGCTCTAAAGTGGGTCACACCCCGTACATGCTGCCGCTCATGAGGTTTTGACTTGCCGGGCCTACCAGCTGATGCAGAGCTGAGTCTCACATGAAATCAGGCATGGATGGGTGTGCAAGCACCTTCATCTGGCCATATCCTGTGCCACGATGCAGTGTGCCTCTGATCAGAAGCCTCATTATCTGAGAAGCCTCAGCACCTGAGAGGCGCCTGCTGACGCAGGATGCCACGGACGAGTTCAATGCCATCCACTCAGCCAAGGCGAAGGCCATGCTGAAGGAGTACCTCATTGGCCGTGTGGCAGAGGCCAAGGCAGTGCAGGCAAAGCTCCCAGGCATCAAGGAGGACGAGGTGGGTTCATTCATCATTCCTCGATATATGTCTCATCTGCCATCAACAGCAGAGGTGTTGTTTCTCTGTTTCTGCTGAGAGCAGTGCTGATGCAGTGACTGGCCCCTGTGTTTCGTTTGGCCCCGAAAGAGTACATCTTTTTGTGTTCTATCAAGCCCGCCTTGCAAAGTTGTACGACTCCATTGAAAACCGGCACATACTGTTGTATCTTGTTGCGCAAATTCTGAAGGTCCATTCATCGCCTATAGGAGGAGAAGGCAGGAACAGCCGCTGAGACAGACCTGGTGGCGCTGAACCCCAAGAAGAAGATTCCCTTTGCGCTGACGGAGAAGATCGAACTGAGCCACAACACGCGGCTGTTCAGATTCGCGCTGCAGAGCCCGCGCCACAAGCTGGGCCTGCCCATTGGCCAGCACATGTTCTTCTATTGCAAGGTGTTGCCGCGCTCACCCTCTGATGCCCCACGTCCAGCACCTCTGCCTCATTCTGACAATACTGAGTTGCCTAGTGCACTGAGGTGCCTAGTGTACTGAGGCCAATCGTCTGCTGAGACAGACTTTGGTCATCCCGTACATGGTCAAGACTTTGCCTTACCTTGACCTCCATTTGACATATGCTGTGACCCGTAATATCAGGGTGGGCTGATCTGCCCATATATGCCCTGCACACAATTTGCTTGGTCTATCTGGCAATGCAAGGCACGGGATGGTGTGAATGACGATGGGCTTTGTGTGGTGCAGGAGAAGGGCGAGCTGGTGATGCGCGCATACACGCCCACATCCTCGGATGATGACCTGGGCCACTTTGACCTGGTGGTCAAGGTCTACTTTGGCAACCAGCACAAGGACTTCCCAGAGGTGCGGCTCACCATCACCTGTTTGAGCTTGAACCTTAGCTTTTTCCTGCCCTACATATCGAGTCCGCGTCCTGCTAGTATATAGCGGAGTCCTGCCTTGAACCTATCTGTTAGGGGCCTGAGATTGTCGAGGATGTGTCATGCTTCACCAGGACATCTGCTGCCCCAACCCTTTTGGGGCTTGCGAAGAATACAGCAGCCTGCTTTTACAGTGCCAGGTGTTCATCAGCATGCTGGGCATGCAGGGCGGGCGCATGAGCCAGCACATGGAGAAGATGCAGCTGGGGGAGACCATCGACGTGAAGGGCCCCCTGGGGCACTTCATCTACGACGGGCACAGCCAGTTCCGCAACAGCGGCAAGAAGGGCACCGCCAAGAAGATGAGCATGATTGCTGGCGGCACCGGCATCACGCCCATGTTCCAGATCATCAAGGTGCGACGTCTTGCCTCAGTTGCACATTAGGTCCGCCTGTAGGCAAGTGTTCACGTGAGGGTGCATTCACCTCTGTCCAATGGTGATTACCTAGGTGTCTCGCATCTGAGGGGCTTTGGGAGCCAGTCTTGTCTGCACTCCCTGGCCGAGTGGCGGCTTCAGTGCTGACCATGACAGGGAGAGAGGGGTCTCTGATGTGCACCAGCTGCATGCACTCCCATCCACCAGAAGCAACACAAAGAGAGTCCTGACACACGGTTGCTCTGTTGCAGGCTGTTCTGAAGGACAAGCAGGATGAGACTAGCATCCGGCTCGTCTTTGCCAATCAGACAGAGGAGGACATCTTGCTGCGGCCAGAGCTGGACGCATTTGCCCTGGACCCGCGCTTCGAGATTCACTATGTGCTCAGTCGGCCCAAGAACCCCAAGGAGTGGATCTGTGGCAGCACTGGCAGGTGAGATGCCTGCCCAGCCTGAGTGTGGATGCACTGCGCAGGCATCACGGCTTGATTGAGTCGTGTCAATCATTGTGTGCGGGAACAGAGCTTCAGGAGCTGAGTCTCAGGACATTCGCTTATTGAGGCACCACTGCAGAGTGTGTCCTTGGCAGATGGCAAGTCTGCATGTGGTGCCACACAAGGTTTGAGGTGCGCCCTGTTTGGCACATCAGGTGTCCACAGCGAGGAAGTACCCCGGTAAAGACATGGCAGGCGGAACTTTCTGGGTCAGTACTTTGAACAGTACTTTGAATGCAGGGTGTGTGAGGAGATGTTGCGCACGCACCTGTACCCGCCAACCAGTGAGACTCTGGCGCTCATGTGTGGCCCTCCGGGCATGCAAGATGCGTCCATGGTGCACCTCGAGAAGTGGGGCTTCAAGAAGGAGGAGGTCATCATCTTCTAGGTATCACGCCAGTGCATCCTTACTGGACAATTCATGGTGAGAGAAGACAGAATCGTAGATAGGAGTGTTGCCGGTCTCTGGCCAAGCCCCGCAAAGGATGTCAAGAGGCCATGAGAGGCAGAGAATGCCGTTAGACTAGGAGTTGCTGTGTTCATTGTATCAATGCTGACTTTGGGCCATCTCTCAGGCGCGCCTCTTGTAGAGCACCAAACTTATTCTCTTTACGCTGCGAGGGCAGCTCAAAAGAGTTTTAGATTATGACAGTCATCAGGGATGGTGTCTTTCCCTGCCACTAGATTACACTCAGATGCTGAGGACATGCTGCTGGTCTATCAGCGTGCAACAGCGGCTCAGCTTGCAGCAGAAGCCTTGCGCCCATGTACGCGAGCACAGCACACATGAGATGCAAGAGCATCTGGACTGTAGAATGACTTTTTTGACCCACGCGGGCTGCCTGAGCAGCAAGTGCAGCACAAGAGGTCAGTCAGACCTTAAGTCTGTGCCACAGGCAAGCCATATGATAGTCTTGGCACAGGGAGCACGCATTGTGCATTTCTCAGGGGCGCGGTATCAATCAAGTATTGAGACACATAAGTTTTCAGTGGCAGCAATACCCAATGCATGAGGGCCTGTGAATGTCAGCTGAGGGCTGAATGTCAACCTCAGCACGTCTTTATGGTCATGTACAAGACGTGCGCCATATATGAATAATGTGACCTAGTAGAGCGCGCGCAAGGTTTGATGCAGCAACCGTGCTGGGACGATAACCTATGCCCAAGGGGCGTGTCACCCTGTAGCACTATATAGTATCTGTGATGTTCCTGTGCAGAGTTGTCTGCAATGTCATGTGCGTCGGCCTGGAGGCCAGGGGCTGTTGTAGCCCATCTCTCTGGGTCTGCAAGGAGACAAATTTGAGGTCTGGAGCTTCTGTAGCTATGTACAACTGAAAAAAGATATCTTGGCAGTTCTCTTTGTACATCCAAGGCATATGTATTGTGCTGCAAACCGGCATGGGCTTAACATTAACCCAAGTTCGAACAATTGTTTGCAAAATACCCACCACAAAGTCATTTTCACCCTGTCCAGCTGTCTTGACATACTGGACTCAAGTTTTCCTGGACACTCATGTACAGCCTGCGGATCAAGGTGTCCTACAAGTACAGTTGCATTCAATGCCTTCCTATGGAGCTCATGTCAATATACCACGCACTCGCATGCGTTCTCGGATAGTCTATGGCCGTTATGGGTGCAATCTGCATCTATCAGGTGGCGCCTCGTTTGCGGGCCTTGATGTACCCCTCCACAAGCTTCCTGATCTTGGCTTCCCGCTCCGGGCTCATGAAGCCCTCGGCAGGCTTCCCTTTGCTACCCTCCAGAACCTTGTTGACCGACTTTCTGGACACCCACTTGAAGTCCTCCTTGCTCAGCTTGTTGGCCTTGAACAGCGGCGTGAGGAACCCGTTCACAGAGCTTGCAACAACGTCCTCCAGCTGCATGCAGACCTTTTGAGTCAGCCCCAACAGCATTAGTATGGTCTCTCACATGCCTACGCAGATGCACCACCTGAGGCATAGATGGCCAAGTAGAGTCCATTGGGATGGCTCTGACTGCCCTCATGGCGCTCGTCTGACCAGAAGGCTCTCAGGCACCAAAGTCAAAGTGCGATCCTCTTTTGTATGCTCAAGATATCAATGCTTCATGCTGCAGCATCTCAACCTCAATGAAGTGTGCAACATATCAAGAGAACTTGTAGGGCTAGAAAGAAAGTCACCTCTGTGTGCTTCTTGTGGACTTTCCCATTGCTGCTGCTGTGGTGCTCAGCTTCCCCAGAGCTGCTGCCTGGCTTGGCGTGCCCATTTGTGTGCTCGGGATGCTTTACACCCTCAGCCTCAGCCTCTCTCAGAGCCTTCTCTGCCCTGCACAAGCACATACAGAGCTGAGCAAGATGCTGAAGGCCTCCAAAATCACCGGTCTGTTTCTGGGGGAAACCAGCAACTACACCCGGTCATGCAATCTCGGAGAGAGGTCTGGTCAGATGCTGACACAACAAAGGAAATCGTTCAGCACAAGATGGTCTGCTCTTACTTGAGCCCACGGAGGCGCACGTAACGACAGCTGTGGAAGGATGCATGAGGCGCACACTGTCAAGGGCAAGTGAGAGGGGTCTGCCATGGGTAGCTGACCTGGCACGCCGCTGGGCGAGCTTCTCGGCGCGCTTCTTGTCACTGTCGCCACGCCGGCGCATCTTCTTCTTGAAGTCCTCAAACGCTCGGATTGATGGCACATCCGCCCCCTCAGCCTTCCCCTTGGCCAAGTCCTCCTCAGCTGCCTTTGCCAGAGCCTCCAACTGCAGCACAAAGAACAAGACCCCTCATGACAGACACCTCGTGGCAGCTTGCAGAGCATGGGGGGACCAGGGAGATTCTGTGCTGCACTGGACAGCCATCATCTATGATAGACTTCAATCATCATGTCTCCCATGCGTCATGGTTTCCGCCTTTGCAGCAGCTTCTGACTATCTCGCACCATGGGCTCATAGTGGCCAGAATCATGCCTGTCCCAAGCAAGGTCAGGCTCTGATGTACCCTGGAAGCTTGCACCCAGAAGGGCATTCCCTCAGCAGCGCACCTCCTTCTGCCGGTCCAGCATCATGAGCAGCTGCTCGTCCATGAGCTCGGTCTCATCATCATCCTCGGACACTGGTGCGTCACTGCCAGGCACCACTGACGACGCCCTCGAAGCTGCTGCAATGCCGCATAGGGCAGTCAGCCAACAGAGAAAGCCGCTTGCTCAGGTTATGAGAGCTTAGCTATGAATGTCTAATGTCTTTCAGGAACATGACTTTATTGCATGCTACACCCAGCTGTGTGACACAGCGTCAGGATTTGGTGATTTGGACTCCAGCTCCCACAAAAAGGTTGCGGCTTACTTCTTGCATATGTCCCCTGAGAGAGCGCAAGGTTCCTTGACGCGCGTGGGTGCAGGGATACCCGAGGCTGACCTTCAGAGGCAGGTTCAGTCTTGGGCTGGGCAGTGGGGGCAGGCTGGGCAGGCTTGGGCTCCCAGCGGTCAATCAGATGCTGCGCAAGCGCCCTGGTAGATGACTTGCCATGGTCCGAGAGCCGCTCAGCTACTGTCGCCTTGATGCCTGAGGCCTCCAGAAGATTTTTCGGCACTGGCAACACCTTCAGCACCTACAATTCAGGAGTCTTTGCTGAGCTTTTCACTCATGCTCTGCGAGTCACACAGGAGACAAGCGAAACTCAGAAATTGTTGTAAAGGATATAAGCTTGGCAAGGGACATCTGCTGCGCAGCTCTCCACCCACATGATGTCCTCACCATGGATGGTGTGGGTTCCCAGCAGGCGCAACAAGGCATGATGGGAGTCTATCATGCAAGGCACCTGTAGGATGTCCTCCAGGATCTGGAAGGCGCGGGTGTCTGGGATGAGGTCGATCATCCAGAGGTCCAGCGCCCGCAGGCAGTCCAGATCAGCGGCCAGCCTAGTCAGCACCTTCCTGTCCGACTTTACTATGGAGCCCAGCATCTGCGACTGCAGCTCTGCTGAGGAGCTGGCAAGCAGCTCCCGCACAGGCATCATGTCACCTGCGTGACACCAGATTCCCTCTGCTTCAGAAGCCCTGGGCAGATGTCAGAGCCACGGGAGAAGTAGGGGTGAATGCAGCCATCAGCTTACATTCTGTACTGTTCACAGACAGAGGGAAACGCCCGGTCGGGTGGACACGTATCAAGATGCGCCAGAGCTTCTCGAGTCACACAGCGCTTCAGTGCCGGTAGATGTGGCAAGAGTCTGCATAGCCGAGCAAGATGCTGAGAGTTAAGGGTCCAGGCGGCTCACCCTCCCCAGCAGAGTACAGGGCGCGGTAGATGAGCTTGTGCTGGTCTCTGAGCGCCTCCCGCTTGCGCAGCTCCGCCTCGCGCTCCGCTGCTGTCATGGGCAGCTCGGGCGACTTGGCCGCCGCCCTCCTCTGCCGCTTGGCCTGCACAGACCATTACATCTCTCAGTAAACCCCAGGTCAGAGCAATACAGCATCAACCTCGTGCCTTCTCATGGCCCTTGCAGCTTGCAGCATAAGCAGACCGGAGACATGACACAGCCCTTGTCTGCCGCGCAGTCTGCATTTGGCTCCCCCTGCTGCTGCTGTAAACGTCTGCCATCCATCAGAGCAGAGAAGAGCAGAGCGCCTCAGCATGGTAGCAGGTAGCGCACACTCCTGCCACGGAGGCGTGAGATCTTGCCTGCCTCGGTGACGCCTTTGGCAGGCATCACTGGGACCGGCAAGATCTCATGCGTCACACGAATCAGGGCTGCACCCACACCACAGGAGTCCTGAGAACCCCACCTGGAGCCCCGCAACCTCTTCAGGCTCCAGCTCCTCTTCTTCCTCTTGCTCCTCCTCCACAGTGCGGCGCTTCTTGCCCGCCTTCTTCTTCTTCTGCTTCCTGGCGGGCGCCTCCTCATCAAACAGGTCGCCGCCCTCCTCCAGCTCCACCTCCTCCGCCTCGCCCTGCACAGCAAAGTCAATGCATCCAGGGATGCTCGACCTCTTTGGCCGCGCCTTGCAGAGCAATAATGAGTGTTCCATTATCTGGACAATACCGCCCAGCTGTAGACTTGAAGGCAGCGCTGTTATGGCGCCGCTGTCACCTGCTCCCTGACTAAACCCCTGAGCATGTCAGCACTGATCTACAGCGCCCCTTGAGCTGCCTGCTTTGCAAAACAGAGGCAATTGCAGGCAACTCAAGGGGCTTGGGACGAGCCCGACATGCTTCGGGGATTGCTTGGAAGCACAAAACCCAACTTTAAGCTGCCACCAAAAAGCCGGGCTCTTTTATGCCAGCTGAGGCAGCATGAGAGGTGTACTATCTTCTTGCGCTTCCTGACAGCATCCTTGTCAACCAGGGCTGCAGCGACCTTGCCAAAGGCGTCCTCCCCCTTCAGCATGTGGAACACCCGGATGGCCTCCCGCAAGCCAGTCAGCATGGCGCCTCCCACTGTGTCTGGGTGCTCCTTGCATGTGTGCTCCCCTACAGGCACCAGAGATACAGTGGGGTGAGACACTAGGACACTCTGTTCGGTAGTTTTGCATAGCTTGTCATCATGCAAGGACCCACAGTGTAGCGACTCCTTGAGCTGGGGACACGCCACGTATGACATGATGCAGGGGCAGGGGTGAAGCACCTGCAAACAGGATGCGCCGTCTGACGGGGGTTGCCAGGTCATCGTATGTCTTGGCGCTGGAGCCGACTGCCACATAGGAGTAGGATCCTGCACCCATAGGCCAGTCTTCAGTGCTCGCATGCAGTAACTTTGCATCTCAATCTGCCAGCATGTATGTGTCACGCAGGGTCCTGTGCACAGCAGGGACAGAGAAGGAAGTACCACCTCTGGCATACTCATCGGAGCGCCACTTGGTGACAAGACTGGCGCTGGGCTGCGGAATGGCATTGCCAAACAGGCGTTTGAGCACCTCCATAGCAGCTGCCACTACCTCCTCTGTAGACTGCATCTCACAATCCTGCAGCCGTGGCACTACAGTTGTCACCCTGAACATGTAATCATCACAAATGTACCCCACAGGAAGGAAGGTCTACGCTCTTTTCCCTTGCATCTTCTGTCTGTGTCTGCCGTGCATGCTTCATCTGAGGTGAATCCCCTTGCCTCTGGAAGTACGAATGAAGCACCCGACAATGACAATGACAAAGACCAAGATGCAACAGATCAGTTTACCACCCCCACTACATGATTACCCCAGAGCTGTATGTTTCAGATTGACTTACATGTGCCACAGACCAGCCAAAACTCTGTGTTGCATGCAGCTCTGGGCAGTTTCTAGGGTGCATACCTCAGCAGCCTCTCCTGCAACAACTGCAGTGAGGATGGGCTTCTGCGCAAAGCGCTGCAGGTTCCAGAACATGAAGCAGCGGCCCCGGGCAGCCGGGCCGCCAGGCACTGCCGCGCCAAAGTAGTCCACAGAACCCTCCCAGAATGCCTCAGGGAACTCCATGATGACCTGTTTGTCCAGCAGCTTCTGTGAGCCTGAGTTCTCACTATCATACTGTAGTGCCACCAGACCACTTAACAAATCTTTAAAAGACATGCCACACCAGTCGAGCCTTCATCCCTCATTGCATGACCTGCCTGCTTGGTGAGCATGCCACTTACAGGGCATCAAGATAGTGTGTGCCTGGATCACATGGGTGGCTACCTTGTTCAGGTTGCCGTTGCCTAGCTTGGCTATAGCGTCTGTCTTCCACTCGGGCAGAGCAGGCTGGAACATGACATCCCCAGCCTTGAGGCATCCCAGCGGCAGAGTGATGATCACAGCACTCCCTCTGAAAGTCTCGCCTGCATGCATACAATGGTAGTCATGTAGGCTTGCTGTGGCTGTATTCCTCTTGCCTTATCTGTGCTCTAACTTATACCCGATCACTTGTGTCACATGCCAGCTTGATGTCACAGCTCGGAGTTTTGGAGGGCAGGCCAGAGAAGCACAGATATCGGCCTGCCCATGATGGATGACATACAATGCCGTGCAACCGATTTCATGGATCAGCAAACATTGCATCCCGTACCGTCAGCTGCTGTAACGACCACATCATCGCCTTCCTCTGAGACAGCAGTGACGGCCTTGTTGAAGCGGACGTCCAGCTTCTGAGCCAGGCCGGCCAGGATAGCCCCGTAGCCCCCCACCACCATGCAGTGGGGCCCCCCGAAGCCCCCGTACTCCTCGTCCTGATTCCAATGCGCTAATGACACCTGCAGCAGCCCCGGCCGTCATGAACGCCTCCTTACCAATTTGCAGGCTGTTGCAGGCATGCGTATACAGCCATACACCGCATGTCTCCCTATCCCGACACAATGCCCACACTACTGCCCTCACGTTGCCAGTGGTGTGAAAGGCATGCGAGAGTGCCCTACCTTGTGCAGAGGTGCACTGCAGCCGTACTCCAGGTGGGACCAGTGCCAGTCCAGGATGCGCCGCCCCAGCTCATCCAGTGACTTTGGCAGCTCCTGTTCTGGCTCTGCCTTCTCTGCGCCACCGTCTGCTGCCTCATTTGGTGTCACGGATGGTGCAGCTGCATCCTGCGCTGATGCTGAGGCGGCACCAGCAGCTGCGTCATCCCCTGTCGGAGGTGCAGCTGCAGCTGCGTCAGAGGCTGAGGCCGCGGCGACAGCAGCCTCTGCAGGCACTGCATGCACGCCAGCAGCTGCAGCAGCGCCCCCTTGTTGATCATATGCTGCCTTCGCAGGTTCCTCTAGCGTTTCTGCTGTCTCAGCGCCATCCCCAGATGCCACTGTCGCCTCATGCTGTGCCATGTCCAAGGCCTTGGCTGTAATACTGGTCTGATCTGGCTCCCTGGGAGTCTCTTCACCTGATGGTGGAAGCTGTGCACTAGCTGCCAGCTCTGACTTCGGAAGGTCAGCCTGTCTGCCCTCAGATGCTTGCTTATCTGTATCCATGACCTCGCTAGGAGAGCTCTGATCTGCTGCTGCCTGTCTTGTCTCTTCAAGCAGAGCGCTGCTCTGCTTTACATTCTCAGGCGCTGCTGGTGCTGAGCTGGCAGAGCCGCCAAAGCGGGCAGCGTAAGCATGGTCTAACGCAGCGCCCAGGGACTCGTTCTGGGTGGCCTCCTCGCCCAGCTCATCGACCTTCTCTCTGGCATCATCCATCAGACTATCCCTCACCAGCTCCAACTCCCTGCATTCATGAACGAGACAGTCTCACATTGCCCGTGGCTTAGGGCTGCCCATGGCAGCCAGAGATATCATGCAAAGCATGCAGGCTTGCAAGGCATCAGCAGCAAGCATGCAGGCCTGCTTCTAGCAGCTGCTGCAATGACTGCAAACTTTGTATAGTGCATGAACATGCTTCAGAATCCACCTGTCCATTGCTTCCTCAACCCTTGCTCCAGTGAGGCCATCATACAGGGGCAGGGCGCTGTCCAACGCATGGAGAGATATGCCCAGCTGCCTGCACTCCGGGAGACAACTTAGCCCGTTTTGGCAGGAGCATGCTATGGTACCCTGCTTTCAAGACATCTGCTATGTCATGTCAGGGGTGCTGGAATGCTGCTGTGATGTAGGCACTGATCATCTATATGCAGATGGGAGACAGAAATATAAGAGTCTCACCTGGCCACCACAGCAGAGGGGTCTGCTCTCAAGCCCTTGGCGACATCTGTGGCAGTCCCAGTGATCAGCGAGGCGCCCAGGTCGATGGGCCCACTGAAGCCCGCGCCTGAATAGGTGTGCACCCGGCCGCCCACTCTGTCTCGTGCTTCCAGCACCACCGCCTCTACGCCACACCTCTGCACGAAAACATGTTGAGGTGTGAGTGTAAGATTCACACGCGAGACAGCCTACATACAGAAGATTTCATAACGCAGGCACAAAAGGTCTGCATGCACAGAATGCAGCTTAGCTGGGAAGCTGTGTCCTGAAGGGTCTTTTTTTACGGGCATATACCTTCAGGTGGTTGGCTGCTGCCAGACCAGCAGGTCCCGCCCCAACAATGATAACCTTGCCTATCTTGGCAGGCTTCTCCTTTGCGGGCTTCTTGGCTGGCGACTTCATCTCTCCACAGATGAACTTGGTCACCTGCTCACCGCAGTGCACAGATCTGAGCAAGCATAGCTGTTTCTCTACAATCTGTTTGTACATTATGCTGTTGTATAATGGGCAGCCTGCTTACAGCGCTGCTGTGCCGGCTGCACACTGCATACAGCGGATGCAGGAAGGAAATTCAGGTTCAAGGCCGCTGACTGCCCACTGTGCATCTGGAGTAGATGTACACCTGGCACGAGATGCCGTGACCCATGTAGACTCTTTCAGAATAATCCACCAAAGGCAGGTAGGCCTTGTCCCTGTGAACATGCACAGGCTGAGTGGTGAAAGAGGGGGCACACTGACCTGCCCTTTGATGAAGGCCTTCCTGTGAGACACATCCACCCCCAGGCGTGCCTGCACCTGCTTCCTCACCATCCTCTCCGTTGTCTCCTGCATTGAGGCCATGGACCACTTGTCAGAGCATGCTGGCATGCCATATGCTTCTCCCTGCTATGACGGTCCTTGTGCAATGAAGATGATTCTTGATGTGAGGGTCAGTGCCAATGGCCAACGGCCATCATTCAAATAAGCTGACTGATTGATGGACCAGAAGATCACCGCCAGGTCAGCGTTCTTGAGAATGTCCTGCAGGGCTCGCGTGATGTCGTCGTCTGTGGGGAAAGCCTCAGGCTCCTCTTCAGGCTCCCTGTCCTGATCGGGCTCCCCGGCAGGCACGCCCATGTTGATACACCCCTGCTGCTGCAGAAAGGTGTAGGCATCCCCCATGACGCCCTCTGGCACCTCGCCAGCTGCCTCTGCACATGCAGGGCATGCTTGAGTCACATGCACCCCATAAGTTATTGCCATAAGAAAGTCTGAGGCTTGGCCTTGTGTAGACAGAAGTAGAGGAAGAATGCAGCTTTGCTGCTCACCTATGCAGGTCTGCAGGGTCAAATGCTGCCCTACGCTTGCATCCCATTTCTCCAGTATGATGCTCCTGCAGCAAGGTTTACAGGAGTTCGATGAAGTGTTGAAGGTGAAAGGGCACTCAACAGCCACCGAGAGACCTGCAATCCGGCCATCCCATTGCAGGTGTACTGGTGTAGAGGCCTTGAAGGGCACAGGATCCCGCAATGGGGAAATGGGGACATGCCTGGCTCTCAGGTAATCATGTTGCACGCCAGCAAAGCGGAGCAGCTCGGGCCTGGTCAGGACTCCTGGTCGAAAGCCTGCTGCTACAGTTGCTGCAGCCCCAGGTGCATGCTGGTCGTCTGAGCTCAATGCTGCCTGCTGACGCCTCGGCTTGTAAGCCGCTCTGGCTCGCAAGCCGTAATGGACTCCACTCTGAACCATTGCAGGCTGACAGTGCACTCAGGAAGATAAGACCATCACACCGTTCCTATCTGCTGCACATATAAAGAGCTGTCGAGTGACACACGCACACTGCTTGGTATTGAAGTTACCGTCATTTTTACATGCCTAGTCCGAGGGTCTGACGTGCTTCCTGTGGAGAATGGTCCAAGACAGTCAAGGTTACAGTTTCCCAGGAATGGATATCTATGCGAAGCCAGAGCATTCCTTAATCATCGCGTCTTTGATCTGCCGTTTACAGCACTCATGATCACCCAACATTCCTGCGTTGTGCTCGGGCCTGCTGGGTGAGTTCGAGGCCTCAGTAGGCAGCTTCCCACAAAGCAGGGCAGCTTCTCCTTGAACTCCTGGACTGAACAGGTCTTGCTGCCAGCACTGAGCTTCCTTGTATGTATTCGGCATACAACGAATCTCAACAAGGCGGTCTCACGACGGTAGCATCAGAGGGTCTCAACGATAGAGAGTCTCGGAGACTTTGCAGCATGAAAGCAGGCAGTCGATGACATAGCATGATCTGCCAGAGTGCACACTGATCTATCGCTGGAATCATCACAACAAACAGAAATCTTGCTACTTGTTCTCTGAACAATATACACATAGTGTTCGGCAGCAGACAGAGCCGGCGTTGTACACACCCAAAGGTCACACAGGACACAGAGCACCAACAGAGGACAACTGGGCAGTCCAATGCAAGGCCCCAAGCAACAACAACATCTCAGAGAGCACGTTTTGCGCCTTGGAGCGCTTGGCACCTGATGCACAGATCTATTCCTGCTCAGCCAGTATCAGAATTTGTGTCTGCAAAGCCTAGTGCAAAGAATCTGAGTAGGTCTGCCCTGAAAGGCTCCTAGTCATGCACAACCTATCAGATTGTCACGCAGGTTCCATCCTGAACTGATAACTTCTGAGGCGCAGCCTCTGCAGCGCATTGCTACGCCGATTGCGCTGTCAGGGGTAGCTGCGAGGCCAGGCCGTTCTTGGCTGTGCAGTTGCCGGCAAAGTTGAGCGTGTAGACACTGGTTGTCACGCCATTGCCTGGCTGGCCTGTGCCATTGTACGTAGCCTTCTGAGTGCCTGCATGCACATGGACCCGTTGGCACATTACACTCATTGTGCCGAATCACCTGTATCCCATTGTATCATGTGCCTCACACCGTGACAGGGAATCCTTCAAATCATCTGAAAGGCTTGACCCTCTGCCGTTCAGCTTTCCTGAAGGCCTCTGCTATTCCACAGCAACACCTGAATGCTGGCATAGCAGGACAGGGTTTTGTGTGTGCCCGAGCAGAGCTGGCACAAGGCTCCCTCAAGAGTGACTCCTGCCACGGGGACGACACATGACATTCATGATGTCAACAGTCTCAGTGCGTAATCACCTGCAATGGCCACGCAGCCAGTGCAGGTCGGCGGGGGCGGGGCAGGTGTCGCGGGTATCAGCTTCTCGATGGCAGCACCCACCGCCAACAGGAGATTGTCATCGCCTGCATGTGTAATACAGGGGAGTCAAGACACATCAATTGAGGCTTGGTGAAGGTCTTGCCTCCAATCAAAGGAAGGCCTCAGCTTGACAGGATAGGTGGCGCAGGGTAACATGGGCCTGCAGCTGACCACAAGGATCCTATTCCCCCTGCTGATGAGAATCGCGGGATCTCCTGACACAGGTGCAGAGTGAGTGTGGCATCTTGTGGCAGCACAGGAGCCCAATCAGAGCATAAAGCTTCACCTGGACGGGTCTGGAGCTGGAAGCCTACTGGCATGCTGTCGTCTGCCAAGCCTATAGGGATGCTGAGGCCTGGCGCGCCTATAGAGGACTCAATGACTGCAGTCCTCCTCAGTACTGCCTGCAGGCAAAACCGTGCAGATCAGCTGTAAAGATCATGAGTAGATCAACAGGAAAGGCAATCTGCTTCCACATCACCCAGACTCTAGCACACATGTATCTCCATGAATCTGCAACAGATGGCCATAGTCTGAGCCGTTCAGAGACGGCTGCAGCGTCCACCCTCCGCTGCAGTTCCTTGCACTGCATACCGTTTGGAGGAGTGGAGTGTCACAGCAGGTTATCCTTCAGGGGAGACTCACCCTGTTGGGAAGGTACTGGCCTCTGAAGAGCATGTAGGGCTCCACGCTGTAGATTGGGGGTGCAGTTGAGGGTGTTGTTGGCATGCACATGACGTCGAATGAGTTGTTGGTGTAGTAGTCAATGTACATCTGCCTCATCGCCGGAATGTCTGCGCAGCAGGATAATAGGGTCAGCAGCCAGCTCAGCATGCATGGCTTGAAGTAGGGCGCCTCTGCGGAATGTGTGCAAAGCAAGGGCATCAGGCTTGCAGGAAGGATATGACTTACTACATCAGCTACTAGTGTGCTCAACCAAAATGTTGATGTGCGTGAGAGCTAGGCGAGCACAGAGGGGAGAAGTGCATAGGGGGGCGGGGCTCACAGGTGCGGATAATCTGAAAGTAGTCTGCGTCTGTGGGGAAGGTGCTGCTGTTCCTGTTGATGATAGTGCTAAGCACAGTCGCCTTGGTGGCGGGAGAGGCTATCTGCTGGGCCAGCTGGTAGAAGCTGGTGTTGTAGCCATGCCTCCACATGTACCTGCATTGCAGCACTTCCCTCAAGCTCCCAGATGTCTATGACAAGGAATGCACCCACAAGCAGCTGTGCAGGCATGAGCCCTCAAGGTGCAGGAGTCGATTTCAGAAACAAAGATGCCTCTGCTTTAGCAACTCTCAATCGTATTCATGTGTCCAGTCAGATTGGGCTCTAGTCATATGACTTGCTACATTAGACCTGACATGAGCAGACGCTGAGGCAGGGCAGTTGAGGCCTGATGACGAGTGTACCTGCTCAGAGCACCTCCCAGCTCTGTGGTGTACAGGGTGGGGTCGCCAATGTACTTGTCATTGTACTCGACCACGCTGCTGGCATTGAAGGGCACCAGCACGGCCCCTGCGCCCTTGATTGCCTCCAGTGTCCTGTTGAAGACACCCTGAGTCTGCACAGAGAAGCACTGCATCACTGCCTGTCCTCAAACGCGGTTGTGCGGCATGTCTTGCCATGAGATCACTGTGCACCGTCCTGCGCCCAATGTCCTGGAGAATGCTTGTCGCGCTCGCCTTGATAAGGGGGGTGACACTTGCCTAGAGCCTGATACATGGTGTCCAAGACCCATACAACATGGCAGGAGGAACTGCATATGCTTCATTGCAATAATGCCTCACCTCAGGGCCCAGGTTGGCCCACCAGTTGGTGGCATAGCCTATCCGCATCCCCGTCAAGTTGACGCTGGGAAGCGTGCTGTTGCATGTAGAGAAGATTTTGTTGAGCATGGCAATGTCCGACACGCTCCTGGCCATGACACCTGCATGCCGGCGCTGCCTCAGACGATATCGACTTTACGATTGCCTGTTCTAAACCAGAAGCCACAGGGTGCTGAGGAGTATCTACACAGAGCATGCTAGACTTATGCTAGCACAGGCCGCTAGCTTAGGTGCCATACTATGGTATTGTGAAGCGCTCAGGCAGCAGCTCTCTTACCGTACAGGGGCACTTTCAGGACATGGCAGGCAGCAAGCTCACACCTGGAGTGTCCCGGGTGGTGGACAGTGGGACAATGCCATCGCCCACCGTGTAGCAGCCCTTGGTCGGCCTCAGGCCGGCAACCCCGTTCAGGCTGGCAGGTATCCTGCAAGAGCCGCCCGTGTCTGCAACACACTGGGCTGTGAGCTCACTCGGTGGCACTATCCTCGTTTGCAATCACGCAGCATCATGATGAGGCATGCTCCTCAAGTGCATGGTCGCGAGACCATGCGCCTGCTTAGTACACATGCTTGCGCCATTGCAGCACTGTATGGAAGGGCTTCTGGACGGACAGTTCACCTGTGCAGGAGCCTGCAGACGCAAACCTGGCAGCAAGCGCCACTCCTGTGCCACCACTGCTCCCTGCACACTCAGGTACGAGGAGTCAGTGTCGTCATCCCCACACGCACATAGCACACAACGCATGCTGCCACCCTCAGATTGCTCTCAAGGCCTCAGCCAGGATTTTACCCTGGGCAAAAGATACTTGGTGTCACAAGACTCATGCAGATGCAGTCATGGCATTGAGAATACCCACCGCCAGGGATCTTTGTGACATCGTAGGGGTTCAGGACTGGCCCAAAGACTGGGTTGATGCTAGTGACGCCATAGGCCAGCTCATGCATTCGCGTCTTCCCCATAACTACCCCGTTGGCCGCGATTAGCTTCCTGACATAGTCTGAGTTGTTCCTCTGGGGTGCGGTGCCTGCAAGTCACAGCACTTATCAGATAGTGGCTGGTAGGCCTGCTCATGCTACTACTCCAGTCAATGTTAGCGGACAGAGGGCTCGATGCCATGGTCGTTCATGCAAGCTATAGATTATAGAATAGCCACATCATCTTCCTCTGCGAGTCCCGGAAGGATTTGTAGCAAGATCTAGGAAGGATTACCATTGAGGGCAGGGGTGCCAGCAACAGTTGTGTACCCCTCCACGTCGTACCTGCAGAGCAGGTCCAGTTATCACCTTGCCTGCCAATGTAGCGTGACTATGGAGACATGGCATACGGCACACAGGTTGCGGGAAGTCCACAGTGAGCAGGGGCTCACAGATCCTTGATGACGTACACCAGCCCGCAGAGGGGCTTGATGTCCTGCCCCTGAGCATACTTCTGGTCCACGGCATGAGCACTCTGTAATACCTGTGTGAATTGCTCTTGACTTAGAGATGCCAAAGCAGCTGACCTGCTCTTTATACCAGGACTGCACAAGCGGACCTACTGTAGGAAACCCTAGCTCCGATTCTACGTAACACCAGCCCACGGGTGTATGCTTTGGATGTTGCCAGTTGGAGACCATGGCTGGTTTGCTTGGCATGCAAGGGTGGGTCAGAGAACACATAGGAAGTGCTCACCCTTGAAGCATCAACTTCAGACCAGGCATTGATGCACTCCCACTGCTGAGCCTTTGCCAGCAGTGCCGAGGCATACTGGACTGCCGTGATGTTTCTGCATTGAAGATAAGAAAGCTGATATTACGAGATTAAGCCTGGAGTGAACCTGACACTGCGTACTTTGCCTATTGTGCTGCTTCACGGGATCACCTGCTGCAGAGCTGGGACACTGCCTCTTCTGCCGATAGATCCGTCAGATTCATATGCTGAGCATTGGCATCGTACAAGGTGCTGTTGAGTGAGACGAGCTGAATCTGAGCCCCTGCGCGCAGTACCACGTATACAGGCGCATCAGGTGCAGAGTGTGACTTGTGGCAGTTGGTGGGCCTCGAGAGAAACGCGAGGATACACAGGCCCGCAATAAATGGAAGGATGGGCGGTTATTGCTGAAGTACCGGTGCCGCATGCCGAGACAATGGCCGCGATGCAGAGCGCGAACGCCAGACGCTCCGAGTGTGACGCCTGCATCTCTGAAGGGACAGATCACATTGATGGCAGATGCTCCTAGGAGAACAAAGCCGAGTGCTTGCGCAACCGTCTTTCGTCATGCGGGTAACATCACACAACCCTAGCTTCCACCATGCTGGAAGGCAGAAGTTGCCCAAGAGCCTTTCCCTTAGGGAGCGCAAAGTCCCTAAACCTCTGTAATGGTCACGCCGCTCTGCTCCATCTGCAACTTTGTGGAATACTCATAACTTATAAGAGTCATAAGCTCTTGTAATTACACTGCTAGTAGCTAGCTAAGGTGCCACCGTCACATCTCAGAGCTATGCATGTACAGTATCAGGGCTGAGCCGCAGGCTGAAAAACCTGCCTGCAGTGCTGGATATTTCCCTCCACAAGCATGTACTGTACAAAGGTCAAATAATTCTAGCTACGCAATGGCGATTGGCCAAAGTCTCTTTCCGATAGGGTCACAGACCCCCCAAGCTCCTCCAAGGGCCTGCTCCAGCTCAACGTTCGATAGCATCCATTGCTCAAGATTTCATTGGTATGTCTTGAGCTCCACGCTTCAGCCCTTAAGCACACCCGGTTGCCTGTGACACTCCGAGCATTCTTCCTGGGTCACCCTGTCATCTCTCTATCAATCATGAGCGTCCCTTGATCTGCAGCGCCAAGGTTCATGCTGCGAGCGGCTGTTCCTGCGACGCCGCTCTGCGCTCCGCCAGCGCAGGCGCCTCTTTTGACCGGACAGCCTCTGGAGCGATGGGCTTCTTCGGCGCATCGGGCAGCTCCTCCAGCAGCTTGGCCTCTTCCTTCGAGAGCTCTGGTGCATCGGCCGGCACTGGCTCGACCTGCGGGACACATAGCGTTCATTGCATGCGGTAGATGCACCCATTTGCGCCACGAAGCTTGGCAATCTCCTTCCGCAGCTGTGGTGCATCAGCCAGCACGTCTTTCAGGAGGCATAGCAGTCGATAGGCAAGGGGCTGACTGCCATTGCAAGATGACAGCACAACCAAGGCGTACGTAGTGCAAAGTAAGTAAAAGTAAAAGTCAGCAAGAGGTGGTGTCAGTTGAGGGTCACTACGAGAACTTGACAGAGGGAGCTACAGGAGCTGGCCCCTGTAAGTGATATGGTGTGCAGTGCAGCATCCTGCAGTCACAAGAGAGCAGCGAGAGGAGAGGCCATGCAGGCCCAAAGAGTGGGCATCTGGGGCACCTTGGGCGCTGCGGGCAGCTCGGACGCCTCGGCCTGGGCCTCCTTGCCCTCCAGCTCTTCCAGCTCCTGCAGCACTGCCGCATCGTCCTCCGCTGTCAGCGCCTCCCCAAGCACCTGCCTCACCCTGTAGCCACACAAGCTGTCAGGCCCCACACCTATCACAGCGATGAAGACCGTCACCTGCTTGCAGACCTCATGCGACTAACCTGCAGCATCCTTTATCGCAACGAAGGGGTGCCACATAACAAGACGCGCATTGGAGCCACAGCATGCGCAGGACAGGCACCTATGATCATCCCGCACGGCTATCAGTGGGGTGGTGGGAGATGTCACTTCAAGAGATCAGATGAAGACGTCACACATGCAACACAAACAGGGACTCTGTACAATACAGTGGGGCTTGTCACCTGTCCTCATATTCCTTCGACTCCTTCGAGTCGTCCATCAGCTTCTCGACCTCCTCTAGGGACACCTCCTGCACAGCCCCCACCCCATGAAGCAGGACAGGAAGGGACAGCTTGACCTTGTTAAAGACAGCGTCATCATGCACAGCAATGATTGTTAGAATGTGCCTCCTCCCTGTTTCCCGGCAAGTGAGCGGACTTCATTCCGATCTGCTGGCTGGGTAGTACTAGCTGCTGTGCACCATGTTGCTGCCTACTTGCCACCAGAAACATGGTGCATACCAGAGATTGGCGTCTAGACCACCGTACTACGGCTTCAACTAAAGGAAGTCAGGGCAAAAGGGACAACAGTATTCTGCAAAGCAACAAGGACGGGAGTGGGAAGGCAAGGGCCAAACCTGTTGGAGAGACTTCAGCGCAGCATTGCCCTGCTTCAATGCGTCAAACAGGCGATTCTGCCTTTGTGCTGTCTCGATGTTGGCGAGCACCTGCAGAGAATCGGCGCAGACCTCATTGAGAGTATCTCTGCAGTCTTGATCACCCTGTCATCCCACCCCTGATGCCATGATACCATAAGTTGCACGCCCATCTGACATGGCTGATAACACCCTGCCCAACCACAGCACCATCTCGATGGCCATGCAAGTACAAATCCGCAAAAGGCAGAGCTTATGCTGTATCTGTGGACCTACAAAGGTGAGTGGTACCCTAGCCAAGGGCAGGAGAAACTTGCCTGCTCCACATTGAGCAGGTATGCATCAATCTGCTCAAGCTGCCCTTCTCGGAGCTTCTTCTTCTTGAGTGCCAGCAGGGCGCGCTCCCTGCGCTTTGCAGCAATGAGCTCCCTTGCAAGGGCCAGCTCCTTTGCTATGAGATCCTCCACCTGTTGACAGCACACATTGCCTGTGATGCCCCATGACAAGCATGTCAAACGACTTGAGAGCTGGGGTGTTTGCTTGCTTCATGCATGCATGGGCAGGAGTGGGCAGGCGACCATCTGCAAGCTGAGCTCTTCTGCAGGAGAACGGTGCATCCCATACCCGTTTCTTCTGCCCTGTGAGCTGGCGGCGCTGCGTCTTCAGCTGCAGGACAGCTCTGTCTGTGTCTGTGATTTTGCTCCTGCAGAGGTGAAAAAGCAGATTGAGAGCACGGAGGTGCAATGAGGTCGATTCTGGTTGCCACTACGAAATAATCATGTGCAATGCGGACAACGCGTGACAAGGAGTGCAAGCACGGCAGAGACGCAGAGTAGGGCATCGACTCACTTTGGGGGATGCTTCGAGTGTGAAAAGAGGTTGCCCATCAGAGATCACTTCGCTATAATGGTCTGTATAGGCCCTCCAGGATGGCCAGGAAGACCCCGCGCTACTGTTTCTGAGGGATGCTTGATAGTTTGGTAGTGCTAGCGGTCGTCAAAACATTGCAGCACCCTGCCCGGACGAAGGGGAAGTGACTGCAGCTCGGGTTGCAATGCAAGCTACCGGGATGCACCAAATCACGTGAAGCAGGATTGGTAGCCTCTCCACTTACAGGTGCTTTCTTGGGCAGTCCATTTTGGGCCGGTGACCCTTTAGGTCAGAAAGCCCTGCTACGGTCCAAGATTCCCGACACGAAAGGATCTTCTCGAAGGTCAGCGCGACAGCAGCGAGCTGAAACTCAAAAGCACCAACAGTGGCAATTAATAAAAGCATCCAAGCTCATGAAAGCAAGTTTTCAGCGGTCGAACGCACAGATTTGGCAATTGCTGACACGGAAGCCCTTGCGCCCAAAAAGACATTGGGGGAATAAAGGGGAAGCTAGAAGGCTTGAACCGGTCAAGAAAATGCTCAGGACAAATACTTGCCCTGCCTCAGGAGAATGCCGCGCCGTTCCTGCTCAGAAGGTATGGCGTTAGTAAAAGGGCTCGTTGAAGCTTCGCGCATGCCTCTGTTGCGCTCCTTGCATCCTGACGTCTTGGTACCAGCTTCCGAAAGGCTGTAAAAGAGCTTGAGAGGGGGGACTACTCTTTACGAGGCGAGGGACGTAGCTGCTAAAAGAATTGCCCTGCTTCCTCCAGCTTCAGCGAGCCTCGTTGACCACCATGGGTCAGCTTGATGGTTACATACTTCACGGAACAAGCATTGACAGGCTCCTGTCTCTGGTGCAGGACCTGCTGAGGAGAGCTCTGGTACACTCAGCACCCCTCCCATGTAGAAGCAGGCGCCTGGTCGAGCCCACAGCGCTCGCATACCCGCGTGCCTTTCAGAGGTCCAGCAGCAGTGCACCTGATATAAGCCAACAGGTGTGGCTGCGAGGCTGACTGTCCAGCTCTCTCCCTTCCTCTTTCTATGACGTGATATGCCCCTGAAGCGCATGAGTGTCCATATAACCAGAGCGACTGGTTGCCACTGACCCTGCGGTGATGAAGGCAATATGCGCAGGCAAATGGGAGCAGTGCACCAGTGAGCACCAGCAGCGATGCAGCACCAGTCACATACATGGTGCGCAACTTCTCGCGGTCTGCTGTACATGCAGTTCCACCCCACGTCTCTTCCGTGATTTCCACAGCCAGGATGTGCCTGTAGATGCTGGAGTCTATCCACTCAAATATCCTACATGCCAGCGGCAAGTTTGCCATGGATAAGGGAATCTCAGTCAGAGCTTGGGCATGTGTCTGTGCTGTGTGATCTAGTTCTGTCATCCACGGGTATCCCGGCGTGTCTATCAGATGCACTGATGTCTGCCAGCCGGCAAGCAGGCACAAAGTGCGCTTCACTGCCAGCCTGATGTTCAGTGACGTCTCGTTCCATGTCGCAGGGCCCCGAGGACAAGGTTGCCGGGCACATGCTGTTCATGCACCTCCGCCGCGACTGCACCATGGGCCAGGTAGCCCTTTGCCCATGTCCATCACAGGAGAACTCAGGCAGCAATGTGGATTTGACTGCACTTCACGTATTCAGGGCTGCTGGTGCAATGTGATGTTATGTGCGAGGAACCCAGTTGGCAGGCTTCTCTGTGGCACAGAAGAGGCTGCTGGAAGTGTCCTTGAGCCTGACGTCTTTGTCATTTTGGGAGGCACTGTGATGTTCAGTGTGGTAGAGCGTCAGTTGGGGTGGTCGTCAGCGCTGCTTGTCTTCATGGGGAACGCACTGGTTGTACTAGTTTAGTACAGCTGAGCCAAGTGTATGTTATCTGCCATCTTTGTTGGCGCTCTAGCTAGGTCCCACCTACTGAAACAATGCTTCTCAACCCCCCACGTCCTGTGTGCAGCGCACAGCCAACATTAAATGAGAAACTCATAGGGGATGTGGCACAACGCAGGTGGTGGCACTGTGCAACGGCCTGGTTGGCAGAGTTCCATGCGGCGGCAAGCAGGCTGTTCATGCGCACTTACGCCCCATCTCCCTGAGCACCCCCGCGGGGCGATTTGACTGGGACCCTGTGGGAGAGGTGGGATGTGCCCCGCATTCCCAAGATATGCATCAGCCTGAGCAACAGGCTGTTATTGAAGCAGAGCATCCGGGATAGTCTCAGATGACAGGCGAGGAGAGCTTACAAAATGGCCTGACAATGCGGATGGTAAAATCGATGTTCTCTATTGTGTCAGGGATCATATCCTGGGATGTGGCCATTACTTGTCATGGCCAAGATCCTTGCCGCAGACAGGAGCATCAGCGACTTCCCGCTACATGGCATGTCAGCTGATGCTGAGGGGCAGATCCCTTGCCAGCTGCTGGGCAATTACGTTTGCCCATGTGCACGGCCATGGCAAAGGAGAAGCAGATGAGATTCCCTGCATGCACATGGGTGCGCCAGCGCTGACAACTGCATGTTCTGTCCAGGAGCTGCCTGCGCACATGTGGACGCTGCTGGGGGCGCCAGCGCACGAGTTGAAGCTGAAGATGCTGACCATCAGCCTGAGCAGCGATGCAGACCTGGCCGCGCTAAGGCAGCACGTTGCGGGCATCGTGGAGTACATTCAGCATGGCAACCTTGACAGCGGCCTCTCCGCATCCTTCTGAGGTCTTTTTGCAAAAGGAGCATCGATGGAGGCATGAGCACTTCGAGGCCAAGTCTGAGGAGTCTGGAACATGACAAGAGTATCCGCATCAACTTGAGAATGTGTTGCAGCAAGATGAGCAGTGAACGGACTTGGCTGCTCTGAAGCAGCCCGCCATGGCGGCGCCCCGTCCCTGCAGTGTGTGGAGCATCACAGCGGCCTTTGCGCATTTGATGGTACTGGGAGGAAGAGCAAACCTGCAGCACTTGCCAAAAGCTGCTGACCAGGCAGACATGGCAGACAGTGGGGAGAACGCTGCTGGTGGAGGCCATGTCAGTAAGATTGATGATCAGCAGAGCAGTGCGCTTAGACAGATGTGGATGTACCATATTGGACTGCAAAATGAACAGCCTATAGGCTGTGTGTACACTGTACATGGAGTGCATGGCTTTGGAGCTGATATGCAAGATTGTGTCCTGCATGCAAAATGCTAACAGACTCTGCTATATTGTGACTCTTAGGGTGTTGCAAGCTGTGAGAGATCTCTCAGAGAGCGTCCTGGTTGTGCAGATTCAAATTTTATCTGGCAGGGGGAGCCCTTACAGCGCCATAGAACAGCATCAGACCATTTCAATCGCTTAGATGTCAGCAGCAAATGCGGACCTGCCCTCCACATCAGTAAATATATGATGGTGTTTGGAAGAGTTGTGCAAAAGCACTGGTTTCAGAACCATCAGGCCTGGGTTGCTCCACATGAGCTTGGCTCTACAGGCAACTAAGAGATACAGTTTGAATTGCGTCTACTACCATCACGCGGATCACAATAGAAGTCTCTGCAGGTCTGTGGCCAGCAACAGACTGGTCTTGCCTATGTGCACATGCAAAGCCAGTACAGGTTTGCTGTACACATAGGCAAGACCAGCCAGCTGCAAGGCGTAAAGCCCTTGGTCTCAATGCCATTCAAAGGGGCAAAATCATGCGATTATGTGGAGCCAATACAATCGTCTCCCAAAGCTTGCAATTGGTGCTGCTGTAGCATTCATGCAATCACGGCACTAGAGCAGTGAAGCAGCACAAGCTGATGGAGGTTGCCTCAGACCAATCTGATGAATGCCTAAATCTGAAAGAGGGCCTCATCAGGTTGGCCTGACTGTAGCATCTTCCAAAGGTGGCTTATGTATGAACACTCACAGTGTCATACCCTAAGGAATTCCTGAACACATGCAACGTGCTTGTATCACAACGTAGCACATGCTGACTGGATCTCTCACCTACTGAGAGGGAGCGCACAGGCCCTTGCTCGAGTCAGGTGCACTCACTCACAGTATCTCTGTGTCGACCGGCAAAACCTTGCCTGCAAGGGTGGCCGATGTGGGCCTGAACAGATGCAGAGCCATTGGCCATCACCGCTGGAAGATGATGTTCCGACAGCGATGGCCAAAGCCTATGCAGTTCAACTGAAGCACAGCTTGTTGTACAGCACCTGCCCAAGACAATAATAGGCTCAGTCACCGGCCAGGCCTCCCTTTAGTATGTTGAGAGGTGTGACCGCTGATTTTTGCTCTAAAAGACCTCACCATGGCAGTCCTCAAGGCGATGCTTCCACTTGACAGTGGATGAATTAATAAATGATTCTTTGTTCAGCCACAAATCAATGGTACAAAGTCTAGACTCGCAGATGCTTTAGAATCTTGGCTACCGGGGCTCACCTGATTCCAAACATCCACAACATTGGTGCAGTAATGCCTGCACAGCACGGAGGAGGATGACGGGTCATGCAGAAAGAGCTTAGCTGCCTTGCAGCATGGCCTTGTAGACTGTGCGTTAGGTCACATGCACAGATATGCAGCTCAACGCTATCCTTCCGGTGCTGTGACGCCAGCATAGACATGTACTGCAATGCATCAGCGCAGCAGCTGTCCTGGCACGCTCAGCACTCTCAGCAGTCCATGCTAAAGCGCTCTCGCCACAAGCGATACCCACATTGCAGCACAAAGTCGCTGCATGTAGCAGCGCTTGTGACCAGCGTCAATGTTCCCCATGGGACGGCAACATGAATCTACCTTACACCGATGGAGACAATCCGGGTGATATGCGTTGTCAACCAGGGCAAGAGTGCCTCACCTGCAGTCGATCCGGCTGTCCTTGACGCCACTGCCAAACGACCCGTGGTGGGAGTGCGTCCTGGGCAGGGACAGGTGGTAGATGGGCAGCACGTGGATGTGGCTGCAAGCTGACCCGCACTCATTCTGCAAGTAGTGTATGATCTCTGCACCATGAGGGACGTGATGAGTTCTCGTCCTCCATCTCATTTCTGTGAAGAGGACCCGTGTGATACATGGGAAGAGACATGCCGAGCTCTCAAGACAGACTCCATGGTCATGGGATGCACAAGCATGTGGGTTCAGTACGTTGTACATAGTAGCTAGAGGCTCAGACGACTTGAAGGCATTGTCTGTGCGGAATGCTTACCTGTGTCAAAGAAATACTCTGCAGGCAGCAACATAGACTGTCAGCAATATGTCTCAGCAGAGCACATGGACTACCCTGTGTCATTTGTGCATGTGAGTGTGTCTTGCGTATGGGCTGATTCCAGAGAGCATCGTACCTCCCTTGCTTGCGGGCTGGCAGACATCTATATCCAATATGCCAAAATTCTCCTGTTTAGTCTGGTAGGTTCCCAGCTCACCACCTGCAAGGTCCAGCTTCTTTCAAGTCCTGGACTGATGGCAACAGCAGACAGCAGATGGACAGCGCACACATGCAGGAGGATTGCCATCATGCTACGCTACTGCTGTCTGTAGACACCTGTGACGGAGGAATGTGCGCATGTCCCTCTCAACTCGCCATTCACAGCATTGGCAGCTGCGAGAGCGGTGCACATGTGGATGTCGCAGGCACCTCAGCAGACAACCAGGGAGTGGCCTGTGCAAGGGTCGAGGACCACATCGATGCCGGTGTGTGGATACTTTTGAGGGTGGCTTACCAAAGTGGGAGGGGGCGTAAGTGCGCCACAGGACGGTTCCGGGCACCTCTCGCAGGCGCGCCCCGAAAAGCAGCCTCATGTCGGAGCTGAACCTCTTCCATGACTCCAAAGCCATAGCATCATCAAAGCGTGGGTACCATGCCCCAAACTCTGCACCGGAAGCTGAGGTAAGGCAATTTGACATCCGACAGATACTCAATATCATGAACATATTGCTCTACCAGAGCACAAGGGAGCCCTGATGGTACAAATGCAACGCACGGACAGCCGCACCAGGACTGATTGCCTTTTGAAGCAGAGGGAGCGTGTTGATTATGGATGGCATGCGCAGCATAAGCGAATGTAGGACATAATATTGCACACACAGCTTCATGCTCACCTGCTATGATGATGTCATTGGATGTCAGAGGCATGAACTCGCCCATGACATCATCCCAGAGGGTCAAGTTCAGGACGCCAAAAGAGCGCAGGTAGACAGGCACACTGTTGAATAGCAGGAATCCCCCCACAAATTGTTTGTATATGTGGTGGCCAGGCGTCTCGTTGATCATGTACTCGCGCTCAAAGGGTATGTGTATGTAAGACTCATTCGCATGATCCCAGTGCTGCAGCGCATTGACATTGTGTGAGCTATTGTCTTTCTGGTATGTGCATCTGCTGAGAGGCACCTCTTGTCACATTCCTTCAATAGATGCAGTAGGACAAAGCCTTGCCGCTGCAGCTCATGATGTAGGCACATTGCTGGCACAAATGCGATTGCAGTTCACAGCACACCCTTCGATGTATGAGTTGCTTCACATCTCAAGTGTAGGCTTCTCAGTGGCCATGAGACCGAATAAGGAGGAATGAGAAAAGGAAGGAATGCATGGAGCTTCTCACCTTTAGGAAGCCGTCCCCTATCTGATCCCCCAGGAGGCATGCTAGAGACTGGAACATTTGCCTCATGGTGCTGTCGCCGATCATGATGATGCGCCGGCCCTTCAGGCATTGGGCAAAGTGCTGCGAGTCCATGGGGTGCAGCTCGCATCCATATGGCCTGAACACCTTGTTGAACTCCTGCACTCCAAGCCATTTGTTCTGCCAGTGCTCAAAACGAGGTAATCTGCTGACTTCAGGCATTCTGATATTAAGAGAGGAGCAAAACAGCTCTTCCTCTTGAATGGGCAATCACGCCTGAGCATGCTCAAGTGTGGGAAGGATCAGAAGGGTTCCTAAGGTGCAGGGGCCCAAGAGTGGGCAGTATGCATGCATTCTAGCAAGAGTCACACCTGAGCGGCCAAGGGTTTGTATTGCTCATCAATCCAGTCTCCGTCGCAGTCAAAGTCTCTGGCAAAAGCAGGGCACTTTGGTATGGAGGTGAGGCCCCTATACGAGGGATCCGGGTGAGGTACCTTGCACAACATGTCACACTCGTTAGATCAGCTCCATCACAGCACGTCAGGTGTCATCTACACAAGCTGGTGCAACATGCCAACCATGCACACTCCAAACAGCAGGGACATACCCAAGTCCCCTTGAGAGTCTCAGTCTGTTTGAACCCTCTGCACATGCCGCGCTGGGATGCTTCCAAAGGTGTTCCTGGGTCAGTGTAGTGAGCGTTAATGGCTGCCAGGTGTTGCTGCGTGGTTTTGCGACCGCCCACCCGCCCGTGACTTGAGATGGCACAGGATAACACAAAAACAACCACGCACTGTCCTAACGACGAGAATCTCATAGTTCTCATGTTACAGCTTCACAGCTCTGTGTGACTCTGACGCAATCACATAGGCTGCCTTTCGGAGCCGGCTTCCGAAGCGAGGCTTGTCGATAGCAACAGCTCTATCACGTGCATACTGAACCTTGCGTTGACCTTCATTTTAATCTAAAATACCGCTAACTTCCTGAAGCGGATGAAAGCCGCTTCGATCACTGACCCATACTAGGTCAGCACACTCCCGATTGTTCTGCTCGAAAGTGTCACTGTAATACAGGGTCGGCTGCGTTTGTTCTACACCAGCTGCAGCTGTGTTGTATGTTCCTAAGAGCTTGAAAGTGAAAGGCTGGCAGGTGTTCTGTTGCACCTGAGCAGGAACTTCAATTTTCCAGCGTGGCTCTCCGTAACTGCACGTGCAGGGACTTCCAAGCTAGATAAATGCTGGTGTCACCCACTTTCAAGGGCAGCAGCACATCGAGGTGAGCAATGCAGAATTTTTGTAGAGGTGCGAAAGAATATGAAAATCTTGAAGATTACCTGCACATGATCAATAGGAACGCGGGAGCTGCTATACACTGCTAGTGCCGGCGCTGTCCTTCGTTCTTGAACCCCTTCCGCCTCGATCGGCTACACCACGAGATAGCACCTGCAATCCTCTGAAGTGTGCATATTGACGGGTCATCTGTCTAGCCCTTACATGTAACAAGGTTCGATCGTCGGGACTGGAAACGTACCCTCCTAGCTCATCGCGTGTGATTAGGCTCGGCTTCCTGGTACCGCTCCTGGTGTCGATATATGCATATTTTGTCCTTAATCGACATCGCTGGTGCGGGCAAGAAGTATGGCCAATCCTGGCCAAGCCCTACCTGGCTTGAAAACTTATGCCCTTTACCCCTAGGCTATGCGGTTGTTGTGTCTTGCATACAGATTTGGGGGACCAGTACATGCAATAAGACGCAGGCAAGCCCTCTACTTAGTGCACAATTGACTCGCGCCTCTTGATGGGGATCTGACAGAACATGCTGCGTATGCACAGTCTTTGTTTTATGTCATCTTCGTGAGTCTGTTCGCTCTGGCGAGCGGCATCACAGGCTTCTATATGAACTACAAGAATGAGAATGAGGCGGCTATGCCTCCGAATTGGGTAGCAGGATGTTGCAGCCAAGAATTCTACAGACGGAGCTTGCATGTCTGAGAGGTAGTGCTGCTGCGACGATGTTCAGCGGTCTCTCTCTCTTCACGGGCTTTGGTCCTGTGTGCACACCCTTCGGGCCTCTACCAGCTGGCAGACCTATTGGCATCAATGCCTTTCTTACAGCACTCTTTGCCTACATGGCAGATTAGTTGCCGGTCTTTGTGGCATCGCCAGCAGCTGGAGGGCCTGGATTCAAGCAACTTCATGATCATCAGCATGATGCTCATCAGTAACAGGCAGTCATCCTTGGTATATACACATCACTCCAGTAGCTACCTATATAGCTATACCTATAGGTTTCAGCCTATGTGCTTTGTGTCACTGGCCAGCCTCCTCTCAAGGAGAGGCCTCTCCCTAGGGCTTGACCCGGTAAGCGACATATGGCAGGGCTTATATTCAGGCCACAGGAATGACAGGCACTATGGCACCCACAGGCGCTGAGGGTCAGGTTGATGGAGATGAGGTCTCCAGACAGGCCTCAGATCCGGCTATATTGCTGTTCCGGGTCATCAGCACGCACTGGCGCTGAGCCAAGCTGGCCAGCAGCCAGCAACAGGATACATGCATCCGTGCATGAACTATAGATGCTCTACCCGTAGGGCTCCAGCTGGCCCCAGGAAGGTCCGATGCTGAGCTTGACGCGCATGGGCACGCTGAGCGATGCAGCGCCCTCCATGCACTCCCTCACCAGCGCGCACACCTCCGGCAGTACCTCCCTGTCCACCTCCAGAAGCAGCTCGTCGTGAATCTGCACAGCACATCGACTGTCATCTCCACAAAGTCTCCTGTTGGCTCGCCTTGACATGCAGACTTGAACAGCCAGATTCGAGAGGCTGCCACCTTATCAGTAAGGGCAAGTCTCCTCTGAGTGCAGCTGCAACATACTCATCACAGTGATTGCAATGCTCAGACACCGCCGCAGGCATCCAGTGCAGTCTCTGATCCACCATCTTCTCAAGCACTGGCAAGACAGTCACTGTATGAATGCCTGGGGTTGCACACCTGGAGGATCAAGCGGCAGGCCGCTGGGCGATCGGCAAACATGGCAGACGCCCTGGCGTGCAGCACCACCATGGCGGCCTTGCACACATCCGCTGCAGAGCCCTGCATACGCAATGGACATCATAAAGGGGTTGGTATGCTACTGCCATTGTCTGCTGACAGGATCACTGCCAGCCAAGCCCTCTGTCTGTCATCTGCCTTTAGGGTATGACATGGTACGTGGTTGGCTGGAGAGGTGTGCTACTGGTGCAAAGGCATGTTGGCAATGCCCGGCAATGATTTGAGGAGGCCAAGAGGGTCCTTTGTAGCTTGCAAGAATCCGTTGTAAGTCTTGCTGAAGCTTCGATCAGCGAATTCTCCAAAGTCAAGCACCATCAGAGGTGTATTCACCTGCACGGCGCTGTTGATGGCCTGCCGCTCAGCAGCGGCGCGCCTCCCGCTGTCTGCGCTGTCGATGTCCAGCAGGTACCGCCGCCTGCCCCCAATGGTGGTCACGAAGCGGTCCCGCCTGCAGGCCTCCACCAGGCCCCTCATCCACTTGTCCTGCACAGTGGCAAAGTACCGTCCTTATGGACTCCATATTGCTGCTGATGCTTGTTGGGATTTAACAAGTGCATGTGCCTCTTCACCTTTTGCTGTTGCCTTGTTCGTAGTGTGCGAGCAATGGCTTGACTGAGAAGCTTCACGAGGTTGAGTATAGAACACACCAGGTCTGGGATGCTGGCGCGGAAGCTGTCGGACAGCTGCTGAGCGGTGTCTGGGGGCACGCCCATGTTTCTGGCCAGCGCATGCTTACCCATGCCATACAGCAGCCCGTAGGCCATCTGCTTCGCCTGGGCACGCTTCTCTGGTGTCACCTGCATGGCAGCAGCACTCTGCATGAGCCATCTCAGGCATCAGTCATGCTGTGCTGGTACCCTGCAACATACCGCATGGGCCTCATTTCGGCATCCTATAAACCCAAATGTCGCTCTCTCAATGCCTAGGACCAGGCAGTGCTCTGTTCAACCTGATAAGGTGATAGGCATGCGCACACACCGCTGTGATGGGCTTCACGCGCAGCCACTGGGCCGCCCACTGGGTGAAGGGGTCCTGATCAGGGTCCGCCAGCACGGCGCACAGCGACTCGTCCCCGCTCAGGTGCGCCATCAGCCGCAGCTCCATCTGCGCATAGTCCGCAGACAGCAGCACCCGGCCCTCCGGAGCCACAAAGGCGTCCCTGCAGGAACCCAGCCGCCCAGGACATGAGCAAAGCAAAGCGATGCAGCAAAGCATTCCATTGCCCGCCTCTTTGAGACAAGGATGCGCCTGTCACCTCAACAGGCAGTAGCCACCTCTTGCACATGCAGTCATGCAGATCCTCCGCATGCAATGGCGTGTCCGTGCTCCTGTGTCGTCTTGATGCTGTGTTTCACCAGCAGCTGGCAAGATAAGTCAGCAGCTGAGCAGAGGCCTTCTCACGCTGGATGTAAGCGCACCTGATGTTGGCCTCATGCTCTCGCCTCTTACTGGTGGTGCCCCCAGCAGAGATCTGCGTCTGGGTGGCCTTGACATCAAATAGGCGGGGCTTTGGCACCGTCTGCAGGTTTGGGTCCTCCATAGATAGCCGCCCTGTTGCAGTGGCAGTCTGGCAGAAGTGGCCCCTGATCCTCACAAGGCTGGGCCCCTACACAGGCCCCCCAATTCATCAGTTTCAGCAAAGCATGCCTGACTACACGCAGGACGTCTATTGTCTAGCAGATACAAGCAGCTTTTCAAGATTGGCAGGCACCCTGTTGTCCATGCTGCACAAATGGAAGAGAGGCAAGAATCTCACAGTGCTAGGGCTTCCAAAGGAGGAGCGCCTGGCGCGCCTGTCCAAGTAAACCACAAAGTCGTTGTGGATCTTGTCAAGCGTCCGGAACTCCTGCATCAGCCTGGGCACCTCGTGCAGGTGCACCAGCTCCTCAAGCACCTGAACAGGCACCACCCCGTCAAGGCAGTGTGCCCTGTCAGCTGGCTTTTCAGTATAAGAAACAGGAATATACGGGCAATGCACCCTAGCATCCAGCGCAAAGTAGAAGAGTGGGGAGAAATGTGGGCAGGCAATGCATGAGTTTGCCTGGTGCTCATATACACACGAGGGACCTGCTAGTGCGAGGTATGTGTCAGCAACACTCATCAGCTGGGCTACCTCGTTGTTCGTGGAGGGATTCTTGCTGGCTCCCTTGGTTGCGCAGTGCGGCACAGGCAGCTTCAGCACCCCGAACAGCACCTCTCCCAGCTCCTTGCTGGAGCCCAGGTTCAGCTTCGGCTTCCCACTCAGCCGCCGGACCTCGTGCGTCAGCTCCCTGATGCGCCGCTCCAATGGCGCCTGCACATGCAGAATCGTGATCCTGTAGGCTCGACTCATGATACATACAGGCATCAAAGATGTAGCCTTGTAAGACCACCTGGCAGATGTGGAGTCCACTCTTCTAACAATGCAGAGCATCCTGAATGGACAAGCCCTCCTGTGGCAGTAGTGAAAGGTGTGGCGTCAGGGGTCCACAAGCGCACCCTGTGCTTCTCAAAGATGCTGATGTCCACAGCAATGCCCACAGCCTCCATCTGCTGCAGTACATGCACCAGGGGCATCTCCACCTCCGTCAGAGCCCTCATCAGACCCTCAGTCTGCATGAAAGCCAGACTTGTCAGCAATGTGCTTGGTGGTCATACCCGTTGCCAGCAGCAGAGGCCCTTCCACACCCGATGCAGCCTTCGTCAGAGCTCAGCACACTGAGCATCAGCATGTTGACAGGTGGAATCATAAAGCAGCTACCTGGAGCGCCTTGCGGAAGTGGGAGTAGGCGTGCCAGATCAGGCCTGCATGCTTGCATGCGCGCAGAGCCTCCGTGTGGGCAGCGGCAAGGCTCGAGCTGCTGCGCGCCAGCTCCTTCAGGCTCTGCTCCGGGCCGTCTCCCATTCTGGAGCGCACCAGGGTCTCAACGCCCCTCTGCCTGCCTCCCTGAGCACCGAATGCATCATTCAGAAGAGCATACTGTGCACATTGTTGCAGCTACAATTACAAGACCAGAGTGCGCTGGGGTGCAGCGGCTTGGCAGTCTGTATTGCAACGAGATCTGCACTGCCACAGCATCAATCGTTTGATGCCCTGCTGACTGTATATACAGGGAATGCCATGCTCCAGTATCTTCTATACAAGAGGTGCACCATACCGCAAGCGGTGGACATGGGTTGTCAGATGTCTCGTATGAGTCCGGCCGGATGAGCCATGCTGCAATCCTCACATCCACAACAGGCAGCTTGCAAGCCAGCCCAGGCAGCGCAGCGCCCTTTGCATCGCAGGCCCGGCCTGAGAGCGCGGTGAGCTGCGGCTTCCAATCGTAGGTCAGCTTCTCAGTGCCCGCCATGCCCAGCATGCTGCCCAATACCGCCGATGTCTCTGCACAGCATCCAGTAATTTGGCTGTGGTTGCTGTGTACCCACAGCAGGGAAGCAGTGGAAAGCAGGGACAGCTTCTGCGAGTGAGCACCCTCGCTCTGACATGCGCTGTATCAGGGATGAGGACAGATCATGTGAGCAGGTGCTTGCAACTGTGATCACTTCCATCATTATGCTGCAATTTAATCACCGCGAGGGCTCTGCAGGAAGCCATTGTGCTTGATCATTATCTAGCTTTCCTCACCTGGGCATGCTGGGATGAAGAAGATGTGCTCAGCATCCCAGGTCACTGCAATCCCAGAGATCTTGTGCTTTGCTGAGACAGGAAGCTCCAGGTCCAAACCAGCTGCCTCTTCAGCTGGGCTAAGGACCCCTGTAATGTGCATGTACCAGCTCATACACCTCTGGCTAGCTTCAGCATGTCAGGATCTTCTGCGCAGGACCTTGCCGCCCTACATGTTGCAGTTTCAGCACAAATGCAATCTGCGTGGGGTGACACATGCCTGGGAGCGGTGGCAGTGCCAGGCCCTTTGCTCCAGGCTCAACAGGCGAGTGCAGAACAGTGAAGGCCCAGCGGGGCTTCTGCTTCCAGCGCTCTGCCAGCTGACGCAGCGCAGCGCCGCCCTCCACCAGGTGCATGCCCTATAGCACGCACAGACACTCAAATCCTCTGATAGTAGATGGGAGTTTGCATTACTTCAGCCAATGACAGCAGGTCAGGGCGATGCCTTGGTTGCGAAACTTTTATGGGTATTGCGGCTTTCTTTGACTGGAGGTGTGAGGAGATGCTGACGGCAGGATTCCAAGGGCCTTTTTCTCTGGTCCTATACCTTCTGTGATGGGAGCTGGGATGTGGGAGGGCTCTTGCTGGTAAGCGCAGGGGTTGATTTGGCAGGTGTGCTGGCGTTGGTGGTCGCCGTGATAGCAGCGGGCGTGGCACCTGGCGCTTGCGTGGCGGCCTCAGCCATCAGCTTCTTTGCCAGACGCACCTTCCCCTGCAAAGAAAGTGTCAGAAATTCGACGTCAATGCATAGACGGCATACATGTCCTACAAGTTGACATGCATGTCCAATGTCTGCCATCGGCCTCAGTATCTATGGGCAAGTAGTAGGGAATGCCAAACATGATGCTGCTGCAAAAGCCAATTTCCTCTCAAAGGAGTGCACACAAGAGGGGAGCAGCAGCAGCACACCAGCTGTTCCTGAGCCTGGCGCTTCAAGTGCTGCTGGGCACTCCTGCGGATGTTCCTCGCCTGGCTGCGGAGAATAGCCTTCCTACGCGGGTCAGCACCTACAGAAAGGACACGCCCATCAGAACAGCGGCTTAAGCGCATGGCTGTTGCACACTTCACGATTGGTCTTGATCTAGGTAGGGAATCCATGAAGGCGCACCCTTGGACAGAGCATTGTAGATGACGTCTGCCGAAGTCTTCGCAATGACCTCTGCGGTACGCAGACCCTCATTGAAGAGCTTCCTTGCAGAAGACGCCCCAATGTGCTGGATCTCTGTCAATGCCACAATGTCCTGCTTGACTCCGGCAAACGCCCGAGACTGCACACATTCAGCGCATGTGTTCAGCACGATCTTTTCCTTTGGGACCACTTTAGCTGAGTGAGCACAGATTCCCCTACTCTCAATAAACACTTTCTTGCTATGCTTTCAGGATGGTGCACGGAATCGCAGAGACGAGGTCAGAAAGCATACAAATCTGACAAGGGTGTTACTGTAAAGGTGCCTGAGGCGCTACCTAGCGGAGCTGTACAAGGGTAATAACCAGTGCATCTCACGTGTCTCAGAACAATCCAGATGAAAAGTACTGGAAATAATATAGGCGCAACGTAGAGACACATGCACGCAGCTGACCTGAAACCTGGAGATGAGGAGCGCCAGGTCGCGGTGGCCCATGCGCTCGCAGAAGGCGGCCATGGCGCCCGCCATCTTGCCCGCCTTCTTCTGCAGCTCCTCCGCATCCTTGCGCTCCACCCCGTACCTCTCCCTGATGTGCTCCATGCTGGCCTGCATAAGGATTCCAAACATTGAGGTAGGACCACCAGGTGGTCAGCTGCCTTGCCGGCCTTCTCCTGCAGCTCCTCTGCATCCTTCCGGTCCACCCCATACCTCTGCTTGATGCGCTCCATGCTGGCCTGCATGAGACCTCAGGCATTGCTTGGGGACAGGATTCTGTTGAGTCAATTTTGCGCTTCACCCCTATCTATCACAAATGTGGTCCATGTTGGCCTGCACGAGAAGCCCAAGCAGCGTATGCAGTGCCATCTGCTGGCCCTCTCCTTTTCACATTTTATGAAGCGGGCACAGGTCCAGTCGTGCTCGCAGTCATGCTGGTAGGGTCCCCAGCCCTGTCCTCTCCTTGACAGGACTGCATTGTGCAAGGAATTCTGCTTCACCTCCTGCATGATGTCCTGCAGCACCAGCGCTGCGCCGAACCTCCTGGCAACCCGGATCTTAGGCCAGGCCTTCTCTGACATCTTGGGCACGCCGTAGCCGGACGTGTGGCTGGAGCCGTGGATGACGAGCCAGCTGCAGTCCAGCCCCACTTTCTTACCCACCTCATGCTGTGATCCCTGCATGAATGGCCACCTTCAGCGCGCTGCCAGCGCCTGCAGGACCCGCTTTGGCGCTCAGGCAACCCATCTGGCTGACCCTAGGTTGAAACTGCAGGGAGCAACAGGACAATGCAATGACAAGGCAATGAATGTAGCCCATGCAGAGCGTACATGGACTATCACATTCCTGTATCGTGAGGAGAGTGAAGTGGATGTGTTGCAGCCTGACGCTGGGCAATACGGGATTTATGGTCAGCACGCACCTGCAACCTGACAATGACATCGTAGCACTTCTGCCAGTCCCGGCACAGGATCTCGTTGTAGGGGGTGATGAGGTAGCAGAGGTGAAGGTCCGTCCGGATGTTCAGGCCCTCCATGGACCGCTCCAGATCCTGCGCAGCAGATCATTGCCTTTAAAGTCCAGAGCTGCTCACCTGTTGAGTGCAGGTGCTTATAACTGCAATGCACACCTGCATTCCCATGGCATTCAGCAGAGCAGCAACGAGGTGGAGAGGTTATCTTCCAGTGTGACAGGTTGTCCTTTACAAAGCAGCGGACAAGAATTACAGGCAGTACAGAGCTGTCGTGACTCACCTGGATGTACTCCAGGGCCACGTCAGGGTCCATGCTGGAGGCCATGACAGCGTTGCCCAGCGTGGTGGGGCCCCAGCGCTGCTGCTCCAGGTCCCAGGCGACCATCCTCTGCCCGACCAGCCACTTGCTCGCCGCATGCGTGCTCACAGCCACCTCGCTCTGCATGAGAGGACATGGCATATCAGGCTTTGCGAGATGTTCATGCCCACTATGCACCCTCCAGTGCGGGGCACAGCACACCCATATCCTTATTGCCAACCAGCTTCTGTCGTCTACATCATGCATGCTCTTTTTGCTGCAATGCCTCCCTCGTGCGCCAGATGTGTTGTAAGGATGTATCACGAGATATGCCCGCTCTAGGGGAGGCAGCGGATGGGAGGCACGGGCACAGATGTGCTGCATGCCCACCTCAAAGTCTGTGGTGGTGGCCAGGAGCGTGCACTTGATGTAGCGCTTGACGTCCTGGGCTGTTGCCACAGCTCTGCTGGCAACAACCTCCAGCATGGCACGCTTCATGCCCCGCTTTGCGCCAGTCAGGCAGCTGCTGACCACATCATGCCCATCCTGCGCATGTCAGAAGCGCTCAGAGTCCTTTCCCACAATGATGGCTTGCTGGGCAGCTGAATGCTAAAGATCTGTCGTGCCATGCAGGTCGCAATATGACTGCAGATTGAGCCACGCACCTCGATGAGCTTGCTGATCTTGTCTGCTTGCCGGGTGTACTTGCTCCCCACAATCAGGATGGCCTCCCCGGTTGTGTCGAAGCCGCTGCGGCCTGCGCGGCCCGCCATCTGGCGCACCTCCAGGCGGCTCAGCCAGTGCTTGTCATGCATCATGAAATGATTCCTGAACAGGCACCCGGCCTTGTCAGCAACCAAGGGCAGAAAAGCCTAGTAACTACAGGCGAGGCTCTTCCTCTCCCTTGTGAGCAGCAAGCAGCTGCATTAGCTCACACCAGGGAGAACCCCTCGCCATTGGGAGGTTTGCGTCCAGCAAACAGACCGCCAGCAGATCCTGATCTGGCGTGGACAGACAGGTAAATGAGTTGGGCATTGAGTCCCTACCTGATGATCACCCTGGCAGCTGGGAGGTTTACGCCAGCAGACAGAGTGCTGGTAGCCACAAGGACGCGCAGCGCCCCGCTACTGAAGGCCTCCTCGACCACCACCCTCTCCTCTGGGGCCAGATCTGCAGGGCACGGGTGTCGCGTCAGCAGCTTGCTGGCTTGCATCACAGAGGGCATTTGGCTGTCATGACACTCCTGAGGGGAGCGCATAAGATACGCGCACGCAAAGGCATTTTGTGTTCATGATGTTTGTTCCCTTCACGACGCCGATCATATTAAGTATGATGCACCAGGTAGAGATGCAGACACACCTCCATGGTGAATAGCAACTCCGCAAGGAAAGGTTTCCACAAGCACAGGGTTCTTGTCCGGGATGCCATCCAGCTCCTGGATGTACTTGGCTCTGCTGGTCTCCTCTGGCTTGTCAGCATCCTTGCCTCCCAGCTTGCGCTCCTCAATGGTGCCGAGCAAGGCTGCCACATGCTTCGCAGTGGTGCTACAGCCCTGATTACAGCCACAGACACCTTGTCAGCTGGCATTATTTAAAGACAACCCACCTCTTCAGGATGTTGAGGCCTCTTTCAGCTAGCAGGTGGCTTGTCAAAACACATGTTGTGGGCACAAACAGGTACCATCCACCGGGAGTCGAGGCATTGCAAGCCAAGCTGTTAATCTGAATCATGCTTCAGGACAACCTCTGAGTAGGGGACAGGTTTCTACACCTTCTTAGTGGCGCAGAAGATGAGGACAGACTTCCCGAGCTCTAGCGTCTCCTTGCAGAGCAGAGCCACATGGTCTGGGTCCTTACCCTCCCAGGCTTGCTCCAGGACCCTAAGGCCCTGCCCTGTAGACTCCCTCAGCTCCCTGCCAACCTGTGCACAAGAAAGCCAGACGTGATGTAAAGATCAGAAGGACTGGTGCTGCGCAGCACTAATCACTTACTGCAGGAGTATGACACTGGCTGATAAGCTAGACAAGGCAGAGCAGTGATGGTTGCAATCTTCCAGAACTGTGAAAAGTGTTGACACAGTGCTCTGCACCAATGCAATCGATGAGTCCAGCAGTCATGTTGATAGCCTGTGCGTACCCCTACCTTGACATATTTGCGCAGCTCGACAGGGCGGAAGGAGGTCTGGTACAGCTGTGCGCTGAGCCATTGGGCAAGGTCCTGGGCATTTGAAAGCGTGGCGCTCATCCCGACAATCTGGATGCCCCGCCCATGATTCTCATCCACTGCAGCGGTGGCGTAGCGCAGCTTTGTCAGCATGAGCTCCAGCAGGTACCCCCTGTCCTGGTCCCCCACCTGAACCATGCATCTCTGATTATCAGACAGAGTGTAATGACATGATCAGTGGTCAAATGTGGCATCAGCGTGGGCATGCCAGGTGCTGACGATATCAATACCAAGTTGCCGCCGTTGGTGTTCATGCCTAAGGTCTGACGGGTTGGCACCACAGGCAGCAAAGATGAATGGCCGTACCATGTGGAGCTCATCGACTACAATGCAGCTGAGGTGGCCCATATTTTCCTCTTCCAGGAGGCCAGTGATAGTCTGGTTGGCCTTCTCGATGGTGCACACCAGGACCCCGTCGCTCTCAAGGTCTATGCCGCCATAGGTGCTACGGTCGGCATAGTTTCCCTTCACCTCCCTGCACAGAAAGAGGAAAGCCGTGACGTATAAAGCATCCCTAGCTTGACAGGAATCCTAGGCAAACAGCGCAGGTGGTTCCACTGGGAGAGGGCGATGCTGCACCTTCTGCAAGGTGTTTGTCAGATAGCTGTCGTAGGTCGTGGTAAGTGTCATGAGCCAATGGCAGAGATATGCATCTGATGGGAAGATGCCAACTATGCCACAGGGTCAATGATCAGAGGCGCGAATAGCAATACATGCTGATCACCTGTGAAGGGGTTTCAGCAGCTTCTTCATGTGCTTCTCCTTCTCTCGACACAGAGACACAAAAGGGAGCACCAGCATACAGACCTGCATAGCATACCCGTGCAGCCGTCACTTCGTTAAGTGACCCCTGCAGTGTGTGCATGGTACTGGCATGACATGATTGTTTCATGCCTATGACTGCGGATATGGGAAGTGGGCTGCTGACCTTGTCCTTGAACTCACACAGCCGCCGCAGCATGAGGATCTCTGCCACAGCAGACTTCCCTGCGGAGGTGGGTGCAGTGAAGACCAGATTCCTGCCGCTCAGCACACCTGGCTGGGTCAGCGCCTCAGCCTGCACATCATAGTAATCCCACATGCACATCATGAAGCCAAGCCATGCCGCGTTATGAAAGGTTGAGCTTGTATTGGATCTTCCCCTGCCACACTGCGCTGTCACAGGTCGCAATTCTCTCATGTGGCTGAAGACGTTGTACCATGGCTGGCGCAGCTTTGATCAGAAACATTCTTAAAAAAGGATGGCAAGCACTCACAAAGAGGGGCACTGGACTGCAAGCTGTTCCGAGCACCAGACTCTGGGTGGCGAAGACGGCTGCACCTGCCAAGGGTAGAGGTCATGCATGATGCCAGCTTCACTGTAGGCATCAACCAGGATCGCTGGCAGGTAGGCTGCAAGCTTGTGGGATGGCTTGTCGGCAGAGGCCGGCGCCGGAGTTGGCAGCTGCGTGGCCTGGTAGCTCAAGCTTGATCTGAGCCTGCACAAGAATGCACCACTCTGAGGGGTGCATGACACATGCAGGATGGTGTCACATGCTAAGACACCCTGCTATGACCAATGAATGAGTGCAAGTTTTGTCGAAATTTGTTGATGCTTGACACTCCTGATCCCCTGCCTGCCCATTGGTCAGCTGCCTGTGCGCTCAGTGATATCAACATGCGATGCTGCATGCTGTCATTACTCGAATTGTTGATGGAATTGTTGAGCGGGACAGGACTGGCAACTACGAGTGAGGCTCACCTCCTCTGGGAGCTGAGGGACTGTGACAACGGCTCTGACAAGGCAGGATCTTCATCGTCAAAGCCCTCCAGCTCTGCCTCGTAGTTGTCCTCGCTGCCCGCCATATCCTCATTTGCCGGAGCTGGCACCTCAGTTCTCTGCCCAATGGCTGCTACTGGGTCTCCTGCTGCAAGGAGAAAACCACCTCGCCAAGCTCCTCTCACAGATTTCCTGGTTAATTCCAGTAGAAGACGTACATTATGTATGCCCCACTCTTGACTGTAACAGTGTTCTAAAAAATTTTCACAGAGGAAAAAATTGCCTTGTAAAGAGGAAACTGCTGCTCACCTGACACGCCTGTACCAGTTGCTACAGGGTAGGTCGAGGCTGCGTGCTGGGGTTCTCTGTATGTCTCTTTAAGGCTGATGTGCTGATGCTGTGTGCGCTGGGCGGCCAAGCTCTCTTGTGCTGAGGCTGGCCGAATCTGCCTGTGCTGCATTACCCTTGTGCCACTTTGGTAGGCTGCTGGCTTTGCTAGCTGAGGGCCTGTCCCTGCTGCAGGACCAGGGAGGCTGCATTCTGGCAGCGAAGGCTGTTGCTTTGGCTGGTGCGGGACATGTCCTGAGACTGCTGGCGTGGGGAGTGTACCCTTTGAGGGTTGCCTGTGAGAGGCTGCCAAGGTCTCAGGCCTCCAAGGAGACTGAACAGGCATACTGCTGCCAAAGGGGATCTGCTGCTGCTCTGCCTGATGCAATACATGCTGCTGCTCTGCCGCAGAAGCAACCCCTTTACCCCTCAGCGGATGGCTGCTGTACGTTGCCGCGCTCACAGGCTTGTACAGAGCATTCCCGGGTACACCGGTATCAGCCATAGTGCCTGCATTGTCTGTCCTGCAGTCCAGGGTGAGAGCTGCTGCTCCAAGTGGCTGCTGACCACAATAGGAGTAGGCTGCGCGCTCAACGTGAAGGCCTCCTGTACCTTGCTCTGCTGCAGCGGGTGCAGACAAAGGCCTGGCTGGGGACTGCAGAGCTGCATTGTCAGCGCTAGGCTGGCTCCCCGTCCTGGTCAGAAACCTATCCCGCTTCCTGAAGCCCTGGGATAGCCCTGGAGATGCTAGCGTGTGCTGCTGCCCGCCCTCCTGCTGGCCTGCAGGCTGAGCACCAAGCAGAGATGGACGCCGCTCGGTGCGGGCGCCCCCAGAGTTGAAGGCAATGTGCCTGGTCAGCAGGGGAGACAGTGACGGCCTGGACCCTGGACCTGGTGTCTGATTCCCCTGCACAAGGTGAGGGCATCAGCGCATAGCATTGTCTGGTTCATAGTTGAAGCGGTAGAGCAGCACTAAGGTTTGATGTGCAATCTATGGACGTATGCCTATGCTAGGCATCAACAAGTACCAGAGATAAGAGGAGGCAGGTGCGCATGACAGGGAGAGGTAGGATCCTTCACCTTCTGAGCAGCGCCCAGGGCGCTGCGCACAGCCAGAGCCCTTCTGGATGAGTCTCCAGTGGACAGGTCAGCCGCCAGCTGAGCGCACTGCACCAATGGCGTCTCTCTGTCCCCGCTCTGCTTCAGGCAGCCAGACAGAGGATCATCTGGGGCCACAGCTGCTCCTGGCAGGGAAGGTGCCAGTGCTTCTGCTGCCGTCTCTGTTGGGTCAGGCGTTGCCTTTGCAGCAATGTGAAAATTGCTCTGCGCTCCCTGCGGCTCAGAGCACAAGGACTGGGTGCCTGACAGCTCCAGATCCAGCACCAGCTGTGGTGCAGAATCTTGCTGACGGCCATCTGCACTTCCAGGCGCAGGAGGCAATCTGGCATACGCTTTGTCATCTGCTTGATTAAGGTCGGGATGCCTTGCTGCGGCCCAGCTCTGCAGAGCACCTTCTGCTGGTTCTTCGTCGCCAAATGAGATACCATTGGGCCTGATTACGGGTGAGCCAAGGCTTGCTGAAGCATGGACATTGTCGAGGGTATCGTGAGGGGCCTCCCATCGCTGCACATCCGGAGCGCTGTCTCGAAGGCTGTCACTGACCGGAGTGTCTGGCACCATGCACAGCTGATGCGCAGGCTCTGCTGCTGGAGGGCTTTCTGAGGGCAGCCTCTCAGCGGGCTCATGGGCTGCTGGTTGGGGCTCTGTGCCTGAGGTGTGCACTGCTGCATCCTGCAAAGGGCTGTGCAAGCCATCTGGCCCTTGCAGCGACGCAGCCTGAGGCTTTGCTGCAGGAGCTGGCCTGTGGTGGGCTGCTTCTGCTGCAGTGGCACCAGCTGAGGCTGCCTTCTGGTCCTTGACAGTGCGAGGGCTGGTATCCAGGGACAGCTGCCCTAGCCCATGCGACCCTGCATGGGATCCACCTCGGGATGCAGCAGCGTTCCGAGTTGCCACTTCCAGAGGCAGCCTGGCCCCAGCGCCTCCTGTCTTGGCAATGCGCTTGCTGGCTGGCTCATCGCCATCTGAGCTTGACTTCTCCCAGAGGACTTCCTTGCTGTATGCTGATATCTTCTCAGAGATTGTTTCACGTCCCCTGCATGTGACGCACAGAAATGTTCCGAGTACCCTCCATCTTTCAGTGCCGCCGATCAGGGGTAGGATGTGCAGTCTATCTATGGTGTGTAGGTGTTGCACCAACTATATAGCAAGATAAGCTGGGCTCTTGTCACGGTTCATCCCTCTCGGCACTTTATGCTCATCATTGCGCATTGCAGGAAGGAAGGCACAGCACCGCATTACAGCGCAGTATCACAGCAAGCTATGTGCGTGAGCGTCACGACTATACCTCTTCGATGCGGCCTGAGGCAGTCCTCCCCTGCGAGGCTGCATGTCGTGCCTCAGCCCTCATCACGAAGCTGCTACACTGTAGCTTTTGCGGACAGGGATGCTCTTGCACTCGCTGTGAGGAACGGTCCTGTAAGGGCATGCTGTGCTGGGCTCGGTATTGCTGACGTGGCATCTATTGCACCGTTGGGGCACAGCCCTGGAAATTGCTGACAACTGCCAAAATGTCTTTCGAGGTCAGACAGACGGCTAGAGTAGGACGGGATCCTCCAGCAGAGTACTTGTGAAGCTCTCCTGGTGCTCCTCCTTACTGATCAGTTAAGGGTTACTCAGCTACTCATGAGGTCTGGGCTCATTCCCTTAAGGAATTTCCTTAGGGCCTCAGACGCGGCCTACGTTAAAGCCATAGTCTTGTACTACACTGGCGCTCATGATCCTGCAGGATCAAAGATAGGAGATAATGGCTGTAGTACCACAGGCAGTGAGACGTCATCAGACCAACAGTTATGCTTCCCAGCTTCCCAACCTTCTGTTGGCCAGCCAGTACGCAGAGAAGGCTGCTATCAAGGCTTGAGGATGCTCTGCTCGATTTGGCTGTTGCACATCCATGTCTCCTGACGAGCTTCCCCAACTGCCTACCTCAATGGCAACATCAATATGGACACTAGTCGCTACAATCAAGAGAAGGTGGCGATGAAAGTTGTGACGCTCAGCGGGCGCAGCGGGCAACCGTAGCGCAAAGGAGCCCGCGCTTCTATTCTGGCAACCTGCTGGCAGTCTTCTGTGACAGATGTCCTGTAGATCTCAAGCACTACTCCACTCGCCTCTGGCCAACACTTGCTAAGGTCAAAGTTGACCACGTCATAGTCAATGAGCGCATTTGTTGCAACGATCACTATCTGGGAAACGCCGCCTCCTGATCTGGCAATCAGAGTGCTCTTGGGCTGGCTGCTGTGCAAAATGCTGGCTCCACTGCGGATGAATTGGCTGTACTGCTTAAAGGCATAGAATTGCTTCCCAAGGGTCACATATGTCCCTGTGTGGAAGGGTATCTGCACAGCAGAGACATCTCAGCTCAAGTGGCGTGATGCCACTGTGATAAGTATAGCCTGCCTAGAGGCACGTACACATCCGTCCAGACTTGCAGTCTTATTTGAACAAGAGACACGCAAGACAGGTGCTTCATGCTAGCCATTTCCCAAGATCAAGATATGTAGGGAAGCACTCACCTGCATGAGGCCCCACCAATTGCCCTTCTCGCCATTCTCTACAGCTTGCCAGTAGATCCAGGCATTGGCCTGCAGGTCGTTCATGTCCTGCACGCATGCGCCATCTCACTCTACCCTCGAGTCACGGGGAGCGCAGTATAGGCTTGCTATCCTGCCCTGCCCACAGCAAACAGAAGAGGCACACCAGCCTTGCACTATATACACGGCTTTAGGCGCAATACCAACATAGATGGTTGATGCATCCAGGTAGCATAGGTTGATAGAAGAGATGCCACAAAGCAGTAAGAGGAACCATCTGTCTGTGTTGAATATATGTGTGCATGAGTGTGCATCTCCACTCGTGAGTGCTGCATACCCGCATGATCATGGCAGACAGCTCGAGAGCAGCGCCCATGTCGGAGGGCGGGGAGGACCCGCAGCCAAACTCGGACATCCACAGCCGCTTCCCCGTCGGCTTCACCAGCTTCCGCATCTGCGCCCGCTGCGTCCCCAGATACTGCAGTGCCCGGCACAGCAGCCTCAACATTTTGGAATGAACACCACAGACAGCATGCTGCATAATGGCCTCTTTCGCTCTGCAGATTATGCTGGTCCAGGACCTGCTGGAGCAGATTGCCATGATGCTGCAGCAATACGAGCTAGCTCGTGTTATCATCACACTGAGTGGGACTCACTGAGTGGACATTGTACTGCGTGAGCGCCTGCTGAGTTGCCGGTACATAGTTCTGGAAGGACAGCACTCCAACATCAATGCTGGTCTCATCAGACGCAGAGATGCTTACTCCGTCCTGCAGTAGCGCAGTACTGCCTTGGCCAAGCATAATTCGCAGCTGTTCTAAGGACAGGTCTTTGTCTACACCAGCAATGCAAGCCCTGGGATGCAGCTGGTATGCTGATGAGTACCAGCAGCCACTTTGGGGGACAGCTAACCTGAGCGAGGCCCTTCTGTTCCAGCATGCTCTGCAGCTTCGCAATGATGATGTTCTGTGTAGTGATGTCGAAACGGCAGCCCTCCTGGTTGTTGCCTGCCCACCAATAGATACTGCTAGGCTCATTGAAGGGCGCTATTGTCCTGCACAGTCACACAATGCTTTCTAGAACTGATCAGGCTGCAGCTCTATTGCATCGTAGCTGGGATGGGACCCATGGTGAGGCTGCCAGACTCCTGCATGTACGCCCTATGGCTCTAGGCTATAGGCTATCACCCTTCAAGTAGCACCGAGTGTGCTGAGGCGCTGCACTCTCTAGCCCAAAAATGTGACTCTGCCACAAGCTCCGCTACCCAAGAGCCTCGTGACGCCAAGCCAAGTCTCACGAGGTACCTCTTGCATAGCGAAGCTGATAGACTTGCTACATTTCTGAGCTGAGAAAACAGACTGATCATGAAGGCAGTAAGGGTCAATGAAGCGAGCGAGCAAGATGAGCACCTCACCTAAACAAGACATCATGCTTGTCCCGGTACCATCTGACTACTTCTGTCAGGTAGTGCACAAATTGGTCGTAGTACTCCGGCCGGAGGTTGTCCAGCCAGGGGAACACATTCCCGCTGGAGCGCCCCGAGACCGTCATCCAGTAGGGCGGGGTGTTGGAGAAGGCCTCGAAGATGCAAGCACCCCGCTGCTTGGCCGCCAGCAGCATCCAGCGCTGATTTGCATCCACGGTCCAGTCCCACTCCCCGTTTGGGCCCCAGAAGCTGCACGGGGGCCATTTGGGGTCAATAAGACGAAGGTCAAGAGCCAGGATGCAGTCGTTCTATTGGGTAATACTGACTGCACATCATTGACTGCAACTTAGAGTCACACCTTGCAGTTCAGAGGCTTCACTGCACACCTTTCAATGTTGGCCCCATAGCGGAAGTTGGGGACGTCCAGAGTGCCCCAGCCGCTGCCACCGATGTTATAGCGGCATATCTGAAGCCCCAAGCCCTTTTGTGGATCAAAGAGGAGGTCAGCCAGGTAGGTCCGCTGTGGATCAGGGTACCCTCCAGCCACATTGGCAAACCAGCACAAGGATGTTCCCCAGCCCTCGAATGCTTGCTGCTCTCTGTCTGCGGGATTTCCAATAAAAACTTCAGCCAGAATAAGACTTTGAGCAAGTCAGCGTCCTGAGAATGTAGTGTTATTCATCCCTCAGATCAAGACGTGCCGCTCACCAGGATCGACAACAATGATGCTCTCGTTATCAGGAGCTACTCCCTCGTAGCTGTGAGTGAAGCTATGCATAAGCTCAACAGCGGCTTGGGCTGGTGTCGTGGTCTCTGCTGCACCCATGCTAGCATGTGTAGCCTCTGCTGACTGGTCATGCCCCATTCGTGACGCGCTTCTGCACTGCAAGCGCCGTGCTCCCAGCCTTACATCGTATGAAGCTAAATAGTCTCTGTTCTGTTGTGGCCTAGTACTCTGCTGGCCAAGGGTGACCGTGTGAGCCGTTGCTCACTCTGCTGCTGAGCAACTTCTTGGCAATGACAGATGTGCGCAATCAGCCCGGCACTTCACGCTTTCTGGACGAGGGAGCCCTATGCAAGCACTTTGCAGGCCTCAGGCGGCTGGTTTACCTCGTGGCACAGGTCTGTCTTTGCCCCTATTCTTTTGCCTGTCCAGATTTGGCTCTGTCGAGGAAGGCTAAGAAAGAAGCTGGAGAAGCAAGGCTGCAAGGTTGGACCATTCTAGATCGGTAAAAGTCATTTGCTGTACTACAGAAGGCTTCGACATGTCGGCGGCGCAGTGGGCTGCCATCGCTGCGGGCAGTGATCGTGATCATGATAGGTGGGCTTCCTCGTCCCTGCAAGCAGCTTTCCGACAGCACAACGTCCTGCTCTGTCGATACAAGCGCCTCCAGTTTGGGGCTGGCTTAAGTCTCAAAGCTGTGATCTGTGCAGGCGCGACAGGGATCGTGACAGAAAACACAAGAGCAGCAGGAGGTCTCGGTCAAGGTCTAAGGACAGGTGGGGAACACTTACCACAGCCGAACGGCATAAATCATATGCGAGAATGACCTTTTACAACCACAGGGTCTTGGTGGCTTCATTCATGTCCCAAGTTTTGCTGCAGGAAATCGAGACGAAAGGACCGCTCTGAGACGCCCCCGCGCAGAAGGAGGCGCGAGAGGAAGTCAGGTTGCTGTTACTCTTCCCCCTTGCACCCTTCCATGCGCTGCTTTACCCACCCTAACTCCTGCAGCTTCTCACTGCTGAGCATCGTGTGCATGTGGTGTCATGCACACCAGGCCACTGCGGCGTTACTTCTCACGCGAAGGTTACAGCAATGTTCTCCATCTCTGACCTGGGTGTCTGAGCAAGGCCAGCACGCTGCAGGATTCGACATCGCACCAGGAGCCGCAGGAGTTGGAATTGGCCCGGCAGCAGCCGTGCCTGCGCCATCAGTGGAGGGCTTCACCAGCAACGGCTTTGGCAACGCGCCGCCAATGATGGGCAGCAACCCAGGCCTCTCTCTGGGTGATTTTACCCTCAGGAAGAAGGCGCAAGCCCTGGCTGTAAGGCCAACTATCACTGTGTGCAACAGGGGTTGCATGAACGTGCAGCTTTGAGATCATGAATGGATCTGACATGGTCAGGGCATGCCCTGCCATGCTTTGCTGTGCAAATGCACCTTTGCAGAATCGTGAGCTGCTACTTACCATTCTGTGCTCATTTCTCATGCAAGATGTTTCCCTCTCGTTTGTGACACTATGCTGGTCCTGGCAGAGCCTGACCTCCATGAAGAACTTCCTCGATGTGTTGCCGTCTGATTATAACAAGGTGCACTGCAGCCGCACAGCCGCCGTCACAACAGGCAACGCGCCATGCGCGGAGGGTGTATGTGGGCGGTCTCCCGCCAACTGGCAATGAGCAGAACATTGCCACCTTCTTCTCAAATGCTCTGGCTGCTGTGGGAGGCACCACTGCAGGACCAGGTGTGTTCACAAAGGCTTCTGGGATATTATTGCGGTACTTTTTGGAAAGTGTGTGCTCCTGGCAGTCCTTCAGATTGATGTGAGGAAAAAGTGCACTCGGTGTCATTGTGCCGTGCGCATTGCAGGTCCCAGTGTGGTGAACGTGTACATCAACTATGAGAAGAAGTTTGCCTTTGTGGAGTTTAGAACAGGTGAGCCCACACATGACCCCAAACCTGGCACCAGTCCTGTTCAGCTGTTTCCAGGAAAGCCAATTTTCTGCTGGCCATCAAGCCAGCGCCAGACTCGAGTGCTGCAATACATTATGTAGTCTTGCACCGCTGTCATGTTGCATCACTGTCATCTCATGTGACCATTGTCCTGTCACCTGGAGCTCGCGTATGTGAGGAGACGGTCATGTGTGGTTCTGCAGTCGAGGAGACCAGCAATGCCATGGCGCTGGACGGCATCATGTTTGAGGGCGTGAGTGTGCGCGTCAGGCGGCCCAATGACTACAACCCTGCAGCTGCCGCTGCCCTGGGTCCGGCCGTGCCCAACCCTACCCTCAACCTGTTAGCCATTGGCTTGCACCCTGGCGGCATGAATGCTGTAAGCTTCGCTGCCCTTGCCTTTAAAGAGTAATACTTTGAATGCATGTGTGGAACAAGCAGCAGTCCCACACTCAAGATGCTCTGACGTCAAGAGGGATGTCTTCACTTTCAGTGTGCAGGAAGAGTGATATGTGTTGTGTGGGTATGCAGGGTACCTTGATAGATGCTGCAGAGAGGATATTCGTGGGTGGCCTGCCCTACTACCTCACAGACGACCAGTGCCGCGAGCTGCTGGGCAGTTTCGGCGCAATCAAGAGTTTTGACCTGGTCAAGGACCGTGACACCGGCAACTCCAAGGGGTGCGTACCTTGTAAAGATTTGGCCATGATCGCGATGCTTGTCTCCTGACGGCCTCAGACCTATAGGCTCTGCAGAAAGCCTCATGAGTGCTACAGCCCATCCTGTGAGCATCATAGTCTGTCTCATGTTCAAATTCTCCTGCTCATGAAGGGGGTAGGTGCAAGCAGCATTCAATACCCATGACTGTATGTCCTCTGCAGGTACGGCTTTGTGGTGTACCAGGACCCTACTGTCACAGACATTGCCTGCGCCGGCCTGAATGGCATGCGCATGGGCGAGCGTACCCTCACAGTGCGCCGTGCCACTGAGGTGAGGCCTCTTTCTTTAAACAACCTTCAACCCAGTCAGTGCCTTGAATATCCTCTCAAGCCTGCCCATGGTCGCAACGTGCCTCCTCACCTATCTATGGCTCTTGCTTCCCCAATTTATCAGCCTGTTCATTGTACAACAAGGCAGTAGTGCAACTTGAAGGCATGCACGGTATCAAGTCTCCATAGCAATGTTCCAACTCGTGTAGCACTCCTGCTGTTGCATGTATCTGACTCCATGCATCGTTATCTGCTTGTGCTGAGCCTTATGTGATGTCCGTGCAGCAAAGCGCGCCCAACCCGGCAATGCCGGAGCCGGCGGCCATGACGTCGCGCATCCTGAGCCTGCGCGAGGCGGTGACTGTGGAGGAGCTGCAGAACGACGAGGAGTACAACGACATCGTGGAGGACATGCGCGAGGAGTGTGGCAAGGTCCGCAGCGTCCCGCCCCTGACGTGTATCGTGGCCACCAGTAGTATATGGTGGCTCTTGTGGTCTCTTTGCATGTGCGGGAGAACTGCTGTGCTCTTTTTAGTGCATGTCTTGTTGATATCTTTCGTTACGCCAGCTGGGCCCTGCAAGATCATCAGTGTCCAGGGAAGAGAGGCATGCAGCCGCCTGGGTTTCTGCCCAAGCCCGATGCATGCTCTCGGCTAAGTTGTGATGTTATCTCTTGTCCATGATTCCCATCCATATCAAGCATTCAAGAACAGAGACTCATTCAGATTTTGCTCTGCGCAGTTTGGCCAGGTCAACAATGTGATCATCCCACGCCCAACAGCGCCGGGCACACCGGCCCCGTCTGGGCTCGGCCGGGTCATTGTGGAGTTTGCTGACGACAATGGCTGCACAGCCGCTTACCGTGTCCTGAATGGGCGGCGCTTTGGCGGGCGCACTGTGGTTGCCACCTACCTGCCCGAGCAGTCCTATCAGGCCGGCCAGTTCGACATCTGAGCGAGCGGAGCTGCGGGCCCTGCCTGAGTCTTGCGTTGGCACCTGGAGATTTTGTAGGAGCTGTCTCTGGTTGGAGCATATTTCGTGCAGCATGCAGATGGGCTGTTCTCTGGCCTGCATGTATGTACCTGCAGCAATCTTCTGCTGAGTGTGTGGGCAAGTTCGTGCCACCATCAGCAGCTTTGGCTACGCCTCCAAGGCAGGGCCAATCTCTGGGCGTGACGGGCATTTACAGGGCAGCGCTCCTGCCAGGGCACTGCATGGTGTGGCAGTGGCTGTGCAGCCTTGTGCTGCAGGGCTCCCTCTGAAATGGATAAAAGCATGTGCGTGCAGATACACGTGATACCCAACACTCACCCTGGCAAGCTCCCATAGTGCTAGAGTTGCAGGCAAATGATGCAGGAAGGAGGCCTGCTAGTGTGTATGGGCAAACTTTGATGCAGGCTCATGTAGGTTGCAGGACTTGACCGTGAGGCCCCTCCCTCAAGCCTCAAGGTGAGACGTGCATGCCTTGCGACACGTAGCAGTGGTGTTGCTGCACAGAAAGCATGTGAGTGATATTCAGGCATCCATGTGTTGCACAGCCACGTCCTCACGCAGTCATTTAGGAGGTCAGTCAGATGGCCCCCCGTCCTCACAATCTTGCACCTTCACCAAGTCTGATCAGATTGTCTGCCCTGTGCAGCATCTGTGATGCAGATGCGGAGAAAGCTGCTTTGTGCATGCAGTCTGCAGATTGCTGGAGCGGTTGGTATGCCATGACTGTCCATTGCGCCTTGGAGACTGGCCTGTGACTTGTAACCTCACCAAGAGCTAGGGAAGCAACACTTATGTAAAAGTTTCCTTCTGCAATCTATAGCCTGGCTGGCAAGCAACCATGGCCATGGTGTGGGTACACAATCGTCTAAGCATCAGCGTTGCTAGCATGCCCTTAAGCCACAGCTCATCACTCCACATGCTTTTGCATATGCACCATAGAGTGTTGCCTCAAGTCCTTGCATGCATCAGCAGACCACATACTCTCAGAAGCTCATGGCCCGCATGATTGGCTTCAGATGAATGGCAAAACTGCGTACTGAGCATAGAACAGGTTCCAGATGCCCCTGTAGTAGGCTGCTATAGCTGGCTGAGTATACTTTGCAGCGTCCACCCGAGCAGTCTCATACCACAGGTAGATGCAGAACAGGACATTTGCGCCAACCATGAGGGGCACTCTGAAGGCTTGCTGCATCCTCAAGGCCAGTGTGATGGCTGTGATGTAGTTTGCCGCCAGAAGGCCTGAGCCTGTACCATACCAAGAGATCTTCTCATGGGGGCTGCTACAGTATAGCAGCTACACTATGCTTTCAGTATGCGTAGCAACAGAGATGCTGCTTTCAGCAACTGCTGGGCCATACTGCTACCGTTACAACCCGGCTTTGCCTTCATTGCAGGCTGTCACACATTCAATTGCCCACCCAATGTCTCGCTAGCAAATATACTAAAAAGGGTGGAGCATAGGATGGGTAGCTCACCCAGGAAGGCGACGGCACGCGTGCCCATGCGGGTGCTCAAGGTCTCGATGCCATACTTGCGGTCCCCCTCCACATCCGGGAGGTCCTTTGTGATGGCGATGACGGTGGCAAAGGTAATGACTGAGCAGGTGATGAACCTGCACGTGCATGATCTGCTGTCATGCAACCTTGCCTGAGAGGATCCAGAAAAGCTTGTGTCCTTCCTGCTTAGCTACTGTGAACAGTTTTCTGTCATATTGAGGGCTCTTGCAGGGGTTTCGAGGAGCTCACAGGATAGCAGGGCTCCATTTAAAGGATAGGCCTAGGGCGGCACGTGTAGCACTATACACGCCAAAGTTGAGCAGGAAGCCGCGCACAGTTGCGATGATCATGAACGCCGACACAGCAAAGCGCTTCAGCCTGCACATAAAACTCACACTCTTCTCAACAACCTTGTAAGCCTTCTCAAGCACCACGACGTCACTGCTGACAGTATGTCCTCAAGACTTCCAACAACCTGCAATTGCAGATGCCGGGTAAGGGGGCAACCTTATTGCGTGTAACCTCATGCAGGAGCAGATGGAGCTCACCTGAGGGGAGGGACGCTGTATATGGTGCCCAGGAAGAGCCCAAAGCCGTACAACATGGTGATCTCCCTGCCAAAATTGGCTGCTGTGATGACTAGGCCGCTGACTGCCAGGCCGATACAGAGGACCCATGCCAAAGCAGGCGACAACTCCCCTGTCAAGCCACCACAGCATATGAGTGCTAAGACCTCACGGATAAGCCCCACAAGCAACGGAGCCTGCCATATGTGTCACAAGAGGAGCAGTACCTCCTTCTGCTGATTGTAGGAAGGAAGCGGGACAAGCCACAGAAGCAGGGATGCTGACATTGCTAGACACCAGTGTGCCTGCTGCCGTGAATGACATTGTTTACATCAATCGTGGCTGTCGAGCATGCATCAGGCAGGTAAGAGAGGGGCTCTCACCTGCAGCGACTGGTAGGAAGGGCTTGTTGACTTTGTCAATGTTAACATCGTACACCTGGTTTATGCCCACAATGTAGCCATTCCCGGCCAGAAGGGCCAGTACCCCAAGCATGGCCCTTGGTAAGAGGCCCCAATCAAGCTCCTGCGACAGCAGCATCCCTTTCAACTCTCTTCATACAGTCACACAGCATTAGCAGATAGCAGTCGCATTTCCTGGCTCCTTGGAAACAACGCATGTTCAGACTGTCCAAAAGGACCACTATGCAGAAAATGCTGGGTATGCTGCTGCAAGCGGACAGCATGACCATTCGCCTCTAATGAAGGGCCAGTCAAGGAGTGTGCCATGTCTTGTGCCAGGATCAATGCACACGTCATCTTGTCTACAGGTGCACAATTGGAGATCTCAACAAGAGGCCCACCACAGGGCTCTCTATCAGGGCGCGGGCAGTGACTGCGATGGACCCCAGGATGGTCCCTCGGATGGTGTGCGGCCGCAGAAACTTCCAGAAGGCCTGCTGAAAGGCCACCATGCGCTGGATGGGGCCCAGGGCAATTCCTGCTGGCTGCCCAGCGCCTGCCCCGCCATCAGCTGTTGCAGACGCTGATGCAGCTACTGTGCAGAAGCTCCTTCGCTGATGCCTGGCGGGTAAGGCTGTGCAGCGCTGCTCATGGCTCAGCGCCTGCGCACAGGTGCTGGATGACTTGGCAGGTGTTGTGCAGGAAAATCAGGCCTTTGAGTAGAATAAGCGCAGACTTAATAAGATGCCCCTTTCCTGAAGGGGGCCAGCCGGATAGGTGAGATATAGGCACCTTGCGTAGTACGTTTGTCCGTCTTGATATCCATGGGTGGCTTGCTGCTGGCTTGAAGGCGAAGCAAGAGGTATTTCCGCCGGAGAAAGCTGCTGCCGCCTCGCAGCCCCTACAAGGAGTGCAAGTAGTCTAAAAAAAGATGAAAGCAGTCATCCCGCTCTGTTCGTAGGAGCAGTACGGCATCCTGCTGAGGTTACTCGAGGACACTCTGAGGCCGGAGGTCACCTGCAGCCTGAGGTCATGAGCTGCGCTGCCATGCTCTCAATAGCATACGCCTCTCTAGAGTTAGATGCTATGCAGGTCTATTCCTAATCCCGCCCCTCTGTTGGACGCAGAGCTACTTCACCAACCTCACATTCATCTCTCTTGGCTTCTCAGCGGGGGCTCAGCGCACGCTCTGATAGTCTCTGGCTGCTTGAACAAGACAATAAGACAGAAAGAAGCTGGAGGGCATGAGAAAGAGTCTGGTGAGGAGCTGCAAATACCGGCAGGTTGCCCAGCGTGTTCGACCTGCCCAGCCCTCGCCCACAATCGCGTCTTTGCTTTCTTTCGGACGGACAAGGCTCACCACAGTCAGTAAGCTGCAAGCAGTGTGATTGTGGCCATATTGCCCTCACCCGATCACGTTTAATGTGCACAGAGCACACTGAGTGTGGTCTGCTACCTGAGGATCTCCTGCGAATTTAGAGCAGCGTACTCTGTTTCGCAGCATGGGGAAGAAGTGGCTTCCCTTGGAGTCTAACCCAGACGTGCTTAATGACTTCTCCACGAAGTTGGGCCTGGACACGAGCCAGTACAGCTTCCATGACGTCTATGGCATGGATCCGGTAAGCCCAACGCTGTGTGCTCAGCTCCGTTTTTCTTTATCGTGTTGGCCTGATAATTTTCTCGTGACCTAATTATATGCAATTGATGGCTCACCTGCCATGACGATGAGACTTCAAACATGTTGCAGGAACTCCTGGCTATGCTGCCACAGCCTGTCATTGCTCTGCTGCTGCTATTCCCCATCACTGATCAGTCTGAGGCTGCCAGCAAGGCAGGTGAGTGTATTGTGTGATAGCAGGACTTGCGCAGCACCACACTGACCTTGAGTTTGTGTGATCACGCGCCATGTCACAAACTGCCTATACGGCAATGCAATGCTTTGAGTTGATGATCTCCTCATAATCAGCATTGGCCACAGCATACCTGACATCAAAGCTGGTGACTCATGCTGACTGGCACTTTGCAGAGGCTGACAGGCTCAGGGATGAGGGCTACACTCCTCCTAAGGCTGCCTACTTCATGAAGCAGACAATAGGCAACGCCTGCGGCACCATGGGAGTGCTTCATGCCCTGGCCAACAATCTCAGCACTGTCTCAATAGGTGAGTCAGACTTTCTGGACCCAACTCACTTGCTCCGGCATCCTTATGATATGCTGGCTGCTCACCTTTGCAGCAGCAGTATGATATTTTGGTGACACTCTCATATGCTAGCATCATGAAATTCCTGTCCCAATTGCCGTTCAGCTGGATCCTGACCACAACTCAGCGTTGTTGGCCGGCAACTATGAGCATTGCATGCCTGCTGCAGATGATGGGTCCTTCCTGCAGCGCTTCTACGAGGCCACTGCTGACATGGACCCAGCGCAGCGCGGCGCCTACCTCGAGCATCCGCCAGAAGGCGCACCAGACATTGATGAGGCCCACCATGTGAGCCACTGTGATCATTCCACCTGCCTGTACAGAAGTCTGTCGAGATCATACTTTGAGGCAAAGTGCCTGCCTGCAGACCATGTTTTAGCTTTTGCCCTGGAGCAGCACCTATGCCATGTCATGTGTTGTTGTAACTCCCTGGGACACCCCCGAGGACATGAGATGCAGGGCACATGCACTACGCAGGGAATTGTGTTGCAGCGCATGGATGCAAGCTGCAGTGTCCATGATTTGAATATGTATGCAGGCAGCAGCACAGGCAGGAGAGACCAGGCCGCCTGGGCTGGATGAAGTGGTGGCGCTGCACTTTGTGGCGCTTGTGCAGAGGGAGGGCCGCCTGCTGGAGCTGGACGGTCGGAAGCCCTTCCCCATTGACCATGGAAGCTCTTCACCGGCCACGCTCTTGCAGGTGTGCAGTCAGCTACCGACCTGGGGACATCCACGTAAAGCATGGTTGCATGCATTCCCTGTCGGTGGTGTCTGCACTGAGCTTGACATCGCTGTGGATCAGGAGTGGTATAGGTGCACGGCTTAGCATATCACAGGCATGCAGATCACACTTGCGGTGCCCCTGTGGAATGTTGAGCAGCTGAGAGCCGTGTCTTTGAAGTCCTCTGGCAGTCAGTGTTCACATCTATTGTGCAGGACGCTGTGAAGGTGGCGCAGCGATTCATGGAGAGCAATGGGAGCATACAATTCAATCTCATAGCGCTTTGCGCAGGCCTGGCAGCTGACTGACATGCCTGTTAGAGTAGGAATGAGCAGATGCAGCTTCAATACCATGCACACGCCAGATCACAGTCGCACGGCCAGATGTGCTCAGATAATGCTAAGTCCAAGTCTGCCACTCCCACTATGACAGGCTCCAGCAACCAGCCACTGTACTCTCCGCAAGAAAAGTTGCGTGTTTACAGGCCATCCAATTCCCGCAACCCCTTACCACCCTCAATGCGTCATCTAGGGGAGGTGGCACTGGCTTGGTTGGGGCCTGGAAAGTTGTCGGAGACAGACTGCTACTGGAATTCTGGCAACCGCTGCTTCATGTGATCGCCAATCACCACAGTACCCTCTTATTTGCAACTTTCCTCGGGCTTCTTGTTCACGTGTGTCTCTCACTCCAGCGTCCCATATCATGCTGCACAAGATGACCAGGTGACAATGAATGTAAGATTCCCCGCTTCAGGATCACGGCGTAAGGCGCTTGGGGTCACGTGGGAACAAGGACGCCCTCCTGATGTTGTCCAGGCCACAGAAGAGCATTACAACGCGCTCCAAACCAGCCCCCAGGCCACCATGTGGGGGGGCTCCATCCTCGAAGCAGTCGATGTACTCCCGCAGGCCCTCTAGAGGGATCCCATTGGCCTTGGCCCTCTCTGCGGTAGGAAGCCTATGTGTCAGTACCTTGCGCACGGTATGTGAGCTTCCTGCCCCTATCTCTGTGCTTTCATAGGCAGCAAAGGATGGGGGCTCCCGACTCACATAAGCAGACAGCCCAGGAATCATCAGGGTCTACAGAGCCCCAAGCAGCTTTCCTCCCACGTGAGAGGTCTGATGGAAGCTCCCCAAGGCATGCCTCACAACAGTGATGCTGTTGGTGCTGGGTGAGGTGGCAGCTGACCTGTGAGAAAATCTGGGTCGTGAATGCGCTGGCCTCCACTAATGATCTCCTCTCCCCTGAGGAACACGTCGAAGCTATTGCTGTAGCGGGGGTCCTCAGGGTCCGGCATGGTGTAGAAGGGCCTCGCCTGCATTTGCAGGGCCTGCTCTGATGGCATTGCCTCTCATGTGCTTAGAACCACATCTTGTACGCTGGCACATATGAGGTTTCCCTGAAGAGAGCCAGTGGCACGTAGGAGCATGGTACTTGCAGGCATTAGGCCTGCAACCTATACCCAGTCACAGGATGGTTTGAGAAGGAACTGCTCTTTGGTATCAGGCAGGAAAGAGCGCACCGCAAGGGGGTAGCGGTACAGCACATAGAAGTCTGTTTTGTACTTCTTTCTGACAATCTTCCCTAGTTCACGCTCCAGCTCTGTTGTCAAGTGTCCCAATTCCTCAGGCTGCGGAAGCAAGCAAGTCTGTCTCCTACCATTCAGACATGCTCAGCAAAACATCTGGCAATATATATAGTAGGGCAGCCTCCTAGCTTTCTGGCAGCCTTTGCCAACCCTCATGAGAGACATATCACCATTTAAAAGGCCCAGCATGTGATAAGCTACACCCACCTCAAAGCCAGCTTCCTGCAACATCTTCATACCCTCCTCAAACGATAGCCGCAGCGTCTTTGGCAAATACTGTAGTGGCTCCACAGGCAATTGCTCTGCGATTGTCGCCAGCTGTTGCGCTGCATGACGTACACAAGACTCAATTTGTGTGCCCTGACATATAGCTACCAGCAAATAGTCAAGGAGGCACGCAGTCTTGATCGTTGGTGTTTGCAAGGCTACCTTGCAAGGGCTGCCCATTCCTTTACGGCTTATGAGGACTGAGCGGGAAGTGCATAGCGATGCAAGGAGGCGCACCGTAGTTCTTGTGGAGACTGTTAAACATGGAGATGAAGACGTGATCCATGACGTCCAGCACCTCATTGTAGTGCTCGTTGATGGCCATCTCAAAGTCCAGGCCCGTGAACTCGCACAGATGCCGGTGTGTATTAGACTTCTCCGCCCTGCAAAGTGCATACAGGCCTCGTCTTACACAGGCTATGCAGACCTGCAACAGGACCCCGGGGAATATGAAACACAGTCATACAGTTCATGCCGTAAGGAGGGTGCACTCAAGGGTGGTGTATGGCCAACAAGGGAACGAATATCGCTCTCTGCTAGACACTCGCACTTGCACACATTCATCGTCATCTGCGGAGGGGTTGTCACCTGAAGACCGGCCCAGTTGTGAAGACGCGGCTCATGTTGGTACACAGCGCCATCTGCTTGTGCAGCTGAGGCGACTGGGCTAAGCAGGCCTCCTGACCATGGTACTCGAATTTGTAGACGGCTGCGCCTCCCTCACCGGCACCTGCTATGGTCTTGGGCAATTGTAACTCCCGGATCCCCTCTGAGCATAGGGCTCCCCTGAAGAGCTGCACATAACAGCACATCCTTGGCAAGGGCCATGTGCCACACATCTACCGCAAGTCGTTTTCCCATGTGTTTTGGGATCGGTAATCCGCATGTGGAGCAGCGCGCGCAATTATCATGCCGACCTGCTAAGGCATGGGCTGCATACCTGGATGACAGCAGCCTGGATTGCCAAGATGGCGTCATTGGCGGGGGTGCGAAGCTCAATCCACCGCTTGTTCAGGCGGGTTTCCAGGGTCACAGTGGCGAGTTGGGCATCTCCCCCCTGCAGCTCCTCCTCAGAGCGCATGGCGTCCGTGAGCTCATAGGGCAGGGTGCGCGCTCGAGACACGCAGCGGATGCTGTGCACCTTCAGCTCCACCTGCAGCAGGGAAAATTCTAAAAAATTGGCATGGGAGGCACTTCATGCATGCTTGGCTCTAGCAACATGATGCCCCGTTACCCATCAAGGTGCATACATGCAGCATTCACGGAAATGTGAAAGGAGTCTTCTCTAACAAGACCGATCTGCAATGTGTGGTGTGTAATTAGGCTTCGCATGGTCAGTCAGTGGATCAACAAGGCTTGCCTTGGAGCAGGTGCATCCAGTCACAGGGGTCTCTGGGACATGGACTTCCCCAGACACATCCACAAGGGATTCTCGTGAAATGGCTGTTGCATACTTCAGCATGCCCTTGCTGACGGTCTTGTCGTCAACAAAAAGGACCGCCTGCACACATGCACATGCTGTCTGTCTTAATACGTCACCAAGTTCCCATAGGTGTACGCAATTGGCGGAGAGAGTCTTGCTTACACAGGCTTTTGCCTAGCGGATATGCTTCTTACTTGCCCTTACCTGGACTGTTGCCCACTCCTGCCGCAGCACTATAAAACACGCTTTTCCCTTCCCACGCACTGATAATAATCTGCCCCTCACAAGCACCTGCATCACACTTCCAATGTGTACCAGGCAAAATGAGTGCATATGTCAAGCCTGCATATTGACCAGCCCCAGCGGTTTGCCTGCCAATCTGCTGTGGCAAGCACAAGATGATGTGTTAGGCCTTGGAGCGCTCAGCACCTTTCGCCCGCTCTGCTCCTCTGAGAGCCTGTCGATGTCCCAATATGTCTTTGTTCCCTGTGTGCAGCTCTGTATGAATGTGTCTCCATACTGACTGCCTAATGGGTCCCCTGCTTCCGCCTGGGTCGGAGCTGCCACCTTTCCGCGCTGGGCTGCCTGCATGTGCAAATGTCCTTCTTACACTGGCACTTGTCACAGGGACAGGTACGATTCGTTGTCCTTCAGGGCACACGATCGCATTCAAGGGTTCCATTTCTTGGAAACCTGGCAGCACCATATGCAGAGCTAAGGATGTGCATGGTAACCGCAAGGGCGTTGACAGCGCAGCATAGCATCAGCTCCAGTAGATGGCAAAGGTCGACGAAGACCTCACCCTCTCTGCCTTCTTGGCAGCCTTCGACTCATTTGTCTCTCTGATGCCTTCCTCACCCGTGACCTACACATTACCGAAGCCGTGTGTAACACGCGTGTGCAGCATAGACAGCCAGACGTAGTAGGCGGCCATCCGGGGACACATGAAGAGTGTCCTGTCGCCATGCAAACATGCCGCTGGAACGTCAAGGATCGAATGCAGAAGAGATCGTCACGACCCTTTGCAAGCTGTGTGTATCTTACCCCATTTATGGTGAGCTTCGCCAGTCTCTCGTTGCCCGAGGTCACCTTGACGGTCATAATTCCCGTCGTACTACACACTCGGACTTTGGCTTCTGAGCTGCCTTTGGGTATGCCTCGAGGTACCTTCTGCTGCAAACACTTCACTATCTGAGGAAATGCAAGTTCTTCACACGCCAGACTGTGTTCATTCCAGAAACTCTCACCGAAACTGCCTGCGATTGCTAAGGAAGCTTCCTCCTTTCTGCAGGCAGCTTCCCGATCCTTCCTAGCAGCTTTCTTCTTATTCTTGCTAAGACTAGAATTGCAGCTCACCTATAGCCATGTCTGCAAAATCGATGCGTTTTTGAGGAGATTACCCATTTATCCTCAAGGTGCAGCGTCGTTTAGACTGTGACTGTAGCTCTACACGAGAGTGTTTGACCGGGTTACATTTGAGTCTCAGCTTGCCTGGCCAGCGCGTGAAAGCTTTGCATGTATGCTGCAAGTGGTGCTCAGTGCCTTCAAGATATGTACAGTACTTGACCTTGGAGCAACTTGGATCAGGAAACCATTTATTTTATTTCATGCATTCCCATGGGCCCTTGCAAGGAAAAGGGCTACACCCTGAGAACATGCGCACTATGTGGAGATCAAGTGCATAGAGGCGGACTTGTACGCTTCTAGCTATCAGAGGACCTCTCGTAAGGGTGCGTTTACCTCTTCAAAAGCGTCATCATATACACAGACTCGTGTGCGATATATCAAAACGTACTTGAGCCAAGCAGGTTATCTTCCTCAAGGCGCAGCGTATACATTTGGCCATGAATGAAAGCTCTGCACAACAGTGGGTCACTAGTGTGGGCCCGCAAGCTAACTGACATGCAAGCAGCTTACATGTGATCTCTCCTCATACGGGCGTGGCTTAACGGCCATGTATTGCCACCTGGCCTAGTCGACCTGAATGTGCTACACCACTTATGATCTCTCTCAGCAATCGCAACAATTAGATTTCAAGAAGAGGAGGTCACATGTCTATACACACTACTCCTTGGAATTCTCACAGCCAAATCCGGTAGATGGCTATTACACATTTCCCTTTCCAACTGGAGGTTTAACCAGGCAATAGGCTCGCTGTAGTCTGCTCACTTGGTCCGGCTGTGAAGCTATGTCTCATGGGACATGGCTATGGCTTGCTTACACTGCAATGACCAATATCCGTTCTTGAAGCTACCGTGCTGCCTGACCTTTCATAGCCCGCCAAGTGCATTTAGGCCATGTGCAAAGGCCCCTCAATATTCAAGGCCAGGTTCTTGTGAGGATGGATGGCTTTATTCAGACGAAGCCAACACCCCTTCGCTGTCCAGATGTTGATCGAAAGAGGGACACTCCGTAGTTGAATGTAGCGTGTTGTAAAAGTAAGTGGCGCCTCGTCTGAGCCTAGTCTCTGACTATCAAGCATCAAGCACTCCAGCTCACTATAGCACTCCACAATGTGATGGATATGACGGACCTGTAAGTCAGTAGGCTTGGGTGCCCAGGCATTGCCAATTACCAGGGATGCCAATGCAATGCCCGGAGCTGTGTGGCTGCATGGAACATGAGCCTCTTCTGTTGCTACCCTGCCCTTTGCCTCAAGCCTTTGCACATGATAAGGGGTCCATCAGATACTTGGACGAGGGTGGCTAAACGTGGCAAGCCTCAAGCCCAAGACTGTGAGGTTGAGAATGTCCAAAGCATGGCTTGGCTCCCCCTCGGTGTCCCACTATGCATGGGAGTACTGCTTCACCTGAAGGTTTGGAAAGGCTTTGAAGAGGTAGGTCACATCAGTCTTTTCGAAGCGGCAATATCTGACATCTGTTAGGCTCAAGCGCTTCATACTCTTTAGCAATTGGGTTCCGCCCCGGAAAGCTTCTTTTAAGAAGGTGAAAGCGTTATCGGAGGTCGCTCCCGATACGAGCTAAGGAGGATGCAGCCTTCATTCTCTTCAGCGCGAATCTGTAGCCTGCTCACAACATCACGGTAGCTTCCTCAATACCTGTTGCGTGTTGTATGAATGAGGAGATGCGTTGGCCTAGGCAATCGACATTAGCTTGTTCACCTCCATCGAGCCGCTGCGGCACACCTGCCACCGAAGTACAGTCAGGCAATTCAATATGTGTAAGCTGGCAACCCCACGATGCCTTGCAAGTACCAGCAATGCGAGCCCATTCCTTGGTCGTTAGATGCCTGCCTAGATGTAACAAGACGTCTTCAAGACCTTCTACAGCGAACTCAGGTATCTGCTCTTCGGCACGGCTGCTAGCTCTTGTATCGTCACCCATGGCTTTACAGCACTTGAAGAATCATGATGTGCAGCTTTCACACGCCAGGCTGGGCGCTCGTCCAGAAACTCCCACCGAGAGTCGCTGCCTGCTGTTGCCTGGGAAGCTTCCTCCCTGCTGCAGGAAGCTTCCCTCCCCCGAGATTTAGCAGCGTGTACCTCTTCTTCCTGTCATTTAAGTCTGTGAAACTGGCAGATCCACCTTTCACATAGAGCATACTTGTCCCTGCGGCAACGTTAGCTTTCTGCGATCTAGCCTGCAGTAATCTGGGACTGCCGCAGCTGCATCACACCATGATGGCGTCCAAGCCCTTCGTCTTGAGAGGAACACCTGACCAGGAACAAGTTCTGCGTATTGTCTGTGGTAAGATAATACCCTCAACGAGAACGCATCACCCGAGACTAACGCACATCTGCTTCCCCCGTGTGCTCATCTGGCACACCTTCACTACACTTCTGAGTCCAAGGAAGCAAACGCGGTGCGATTCGATACAGGTCAAGAAGTCACACTCGATGAAGAGGCAGCATCACGGTTCACGAGTGCATCACCACGCTCCGACTCGGAGCGCTGCAATGTAGAGAAAGGTCCTAGAGGCCTGAACGGCAGTGGATCAGGAGAGCTGAACCGGTTCCAGGTGTGCAGCGGGGCACCAGTATATGCCAGATTGCTTTAGCTACCACTGTCTCGTATCTGTACGTCCTGCGCCCTAAAAGCGCCGTCTTGCCAGCTTTGGCTGCTCCTGGGCCTTCCCGCTGCTTACATAGCCATCAGTATGCACCAAAGCTCCATACATCTCTCTGCTTGTGCAGATAAGAGCTGCACTGCTCGGTCAATTAGTCAGCTTGGTTTATGGCAAGAGCAGTGCTCGCCTCTCTGTTGTTGAGGCCTTAAAGGCTGCTCTGAACGAGAATACACTCATCCTGAGCGGTGATACCACAGACAGTGCTCTCAACCGGCAGATAGCCGAAGCGCTAGCAGGTGACACCGTGTACACCTGCAGCCTCTATCTCGGTGCTGTCACGCTCACCCAATTTCAGCTCACAACATGTTCATCAAGGCCTCATTGTAGCGACATGGCACTTGTATGAACAGCTTGAAGCAGCTCTTGTGGCAGGGCGTTCTCTAAGTTGCAGCATATGCTTGACACTGCAGGGAAGGATGGGTTGAGTAAGGCTGAGCAGCTCGCAAAGTCAAGCAAGCAGTAGAGGCATTGCCTCATTTGTAGTAGCTCTCGCTGAGCCCATACTGACAAGCGCTACTGCAGTGGCTGCGCTGTCATGTGAAGCGCTTGAAGCCCAGGTGCTGCTCGTCTTGGATTGTCTAGACTGTCAAGCTCTCCTGGGGTTGTTGATCTGCAGGTCTTGGGCAGTACTATCGCCTATAATCTGGTGATTCAACCGTGTCTGTGCTCCCACAAGTCTGCTCCCTAGGCTTAGAATGTTTGCATGCGTGCAGATGGAAGCATTTGAGGGGCGAAGCGGGACTGCGTCGCCATACCCACCTGTCGCAAGAGTTGCCCAGGATCTGAAGGGGCTCCTCATAGGGTCTACAGGGGTCAATCACAAGAAAGATGTTGACTCGCTTTATAGCATCAACTCAGTGCCAGAGGTGACATAACTAGCCTGAAGGTCCACCTTCCTGCACTCCAGCAAACCCTCATGATTTTTGCATACTGTATCTTCTCTTTGCTGACAATAACCGGTTTGTATAGAAGCCTTTACCCTAGAGTGCATTGCCTTGGCCGATGAGCTGGTCACCTAGCTCAGGATGCTGCAGCCGGTGTGTAAGAGGAAGGATGCATGGCGCCACAATTTGCAGGTGCCTGCAATACTCCTTGCATGCATCTGCAGGTGCACGGCACAGCTGAGGCAGCATGTGAGGCAGCTGCCGCCACCGTCCGCACGGAGTCTGCTGTCGGGTGCCCCGCACGCAAGGATCTAGAGCGGATGCGGCCGTCCATGCAGCTGTTCCCCAAGGTTTTAGAGCTGGGGAAGAGCCTCAGGGCAGCTGCGTGCCTGAGCATGGCTCGTAGCTTAGCTTATGGGTCCACAGCTGCCTGCTTCGAGGTCTGAACTAATTTCTTCTCCGTTTCATGGAGTCTCGTGTTTGCTAGCACTCAGCTTGCCACAGACAAACATCTTTGGCGATGATATTACTATTTCACATCATCTTGCATTCAGCCATCATGGTATATAGCTGCCTCTGGTCGACTTACATTGCCTGGCTGACCCTACAAACTCTGCAGCTAGGAGTGAGCGCATTGACTTCCTGCAGCTGTCTAGCCATGTTGCATATCCAAACTCGTGACTAGTAAGCCCCCATATGCGTACAGGGCCGGCTAGAGGAACTTCTGGCAGAGGCCGGCCTCTTGATGCACTCAATGGGGGAGATATATGCGATGTCAGGAGCTGCGGATGCAACGGATGATGTCAACAAGGCGTGGACGCTCACGCCAGACTTGGGTGCAGCGCTACTAGCTGATGACTGCTTGCGGCTCCTCCAAAGTGGGTGATAAATGCCTTACACTCTGATTTGTCCAACAACACGAGGTTGCCGCTTGTGACTGCAACACTTGTGTGGCGTCTGCAGTGGTGTGCTTTGTGTACTGTCACTAGCAGGATTGTTGCATCCTTGGAGGTGTCCAAGATGAAGCAGGAAGTGCCCGTGGCTGCTTTGCCCCACGATATTGTTAAGGCTGTAGCGCAATGAACCATGCATATAATGCCGTGGGTGCTTGTGCAGAATGTATCAACATCGAGGCCTGCTTGGCGCTGGTTCAGCTTAGGAAGCAGCTAGATGATGCTGAGGAAGCTGCTATAAAGAACAAAAGCAAGAAGAAGAGTAAGAAGGATGAAGGTGGGATTTTCTAATGCCCAGTCTGGGAGATCAAGTCTCCCTCAAGAGCTTAGAGTTTGCTAGGAATCAAGTGCTTCATACTGCGGGTGTACCTTTCTGTATTTGCTCTACCACTCAAAGCTCACTAGCTCTGGCTGAAGCATGTTGGGCTAGATCCAAGCATCTTCTTTGCTCACGACCCCCATGGGAGAGAAAATCTGTTTGCAAAGATGCGAGGTCAGACTTGAGCTGCTTACGCCCATTGGCTCTTTTGTGCAAATGAAGCCTTGACAGACTTGGCGCAACTGTGGCAGGTCGTGAGGTTGTAACGGGTGTCTCTGAGCTGCGTGCCTATCTGGAAGGACTTGTTCAAGACAGCACAACCGGGCCGGCTACAATGCAAGACCAAACACCTGCCACCAGCACCCCAGCAGCTATGAATGGGGTCCCACAGCCTTCAGAGGACTCCAAATCTGCAAAGTCCACTGAAAGCTTGGAGCAAATTCTTGAGGTACGTACCTCGTCAGCACAAGTTCATACCTGTTTGCTCTCCTCGTGTATGTGCCATCCTGTTCCAAGTATTGGAATCTGAACTTGCCTAGCTGGTGGCTGGAGCTCATTGCATGACAACAATGCCTTGTGAAACGCCTTTTGAAGATAAAGGTAGAGGCTCTCAATGCTTGGTGAGAAGCGACAGTGGCAAAGTAAGGCTCATTAAGGAGGCCCTTATCGTTGTGCAATGCAGGTTGTTTCGGCGGCTCTGGAACCTTTAAACGGACAATCTGGGATATTGCTGGACGTCCTTGAGGGTGTCATCCAGGCAAACATGCCGGAGAGGACGCCCAAGGTGCCCAAAGGCGCCCGGGACTTTGGGCACAAGGAGATGACCATCAGGAAGCCCATGTTCAAGGCAAGCTTCGACCTGAGTCAATACCCTATCTTGTAACCGTAGACCTCCGTGAGCTGTGCACACAATGTATAAAGTCCATCATCTCGAGAAGAATGTTCTCGCATGAGGACCGTCAAATGTGACAGCAGAGTATGTTGCAGTGCATCATGGCTGGAATGCGGTCCTTGCAGTCCTCATCATAAGCATGGGCTTCCACATATGATAGATTACGATGTCACGCCTAACGCAATTTGCAAGCCCGAGCTCTAGTTGTAGGCAACTCAAGGATGGTTTCTGTACACAGGATATTGAGGAGGTGTTTGAGCGCCATGGTGGCAAGGCGCTGGAGACGCCTGTATTTGAGCTCTCTTATATTCTCAAGAACAAGTACGGGGAGGATGGCAAACTGATATATGAGTTGGCAGACCAAGGCAAGCTCTAATTGTATGCCCGTCTGGATAATGTTTTGGGCCCTTCCATAGGTCTAGCTGTGTGCCCCTGGGTTCTTTGCAAGGTTGTTGAGATATGCCATGGCTATCTCAGGCAGAGTGTCTAATCTCCTCACTTGCTGATGATCCATTGCTTTCCTGGCACCTACAGCTTCTGCCTCTGGAGAGTGATTCTAATGCTCTCCCATGTCCATGGACATCAGAGTCGCAATGCAAACTGGAGGTATGAATCAGTTGAAGAGCGCGGCTTGCACAGGTGGGGAGTTGCTTGCGCTGCGGTATGACCACACGGTACCAAAGGCACGCTACGTGGCGCAGAATAATGGGAAAGCCTCTAGGTGCTACTCCATCGGGCGCATCTATCGCCGGGACAACCCCCAGGCCACAAGGGCCCGTTACCGCGAATTTTATCAGGCGGACTTTGACATAGTGGGCGAATATCCCCCCATGGCTGCTGATGCGGAGGTGTTGAAGGTAGGGCCTCTAATGCAGCGCTTAGCATGCTCTCCGATTTGTCCTAGTCATGAAGCGTCATAAGTCCTATTGCAAAGCCCTCAAGGCAAGGCCCCGCCCCGCATTGCAGTTCTTCGTCCTCCTGGCATTGCATGTCGGTGTTTGTGAGCCCCATTGTAATCCTTCAAGTAGATGCCCCCCCTAGCCTATGAGCAGCCTTGCATTGACTCCGTGTAATGCAGTCTGACAGACACCATCCAAGGAGCTGGGCTGGCTAAGTCCTGCCTTCCCTACCAAATGTGGTGTATGGCACCTTTTCCCATGTACCACTCGTTCCCTTGTGTTGCAGATAAAGCTGTGATAGGGGTCCACCCCTCTCCGATGGGCTGAACATATTGCTGGTGCTCCGCATATATTGGTATCCATACTGTCAAAGCTGAAGGTTGGTGACTTCATCATCAAGATCAGCCACAGGAAGCTGCTAGACGCCATGCTGACCTACTGCGGCGTGCCCGCAAATTTGTTCCACCCCATTTGCTCCGCCATTGACAAGCTCGACAAGGAGTCATGGGAAACAGTCCGAGCGGAGATGATTGAGCAGAAGGGGCTCCCTGCGGAGGTGCGGCCTTACCCTTGACAACTTAATCATACGCACTTTTGTTGATTGTATCTTGTGCATTTCAGCAGATGGTCTCAAAGCCCAAGCGAGAGTTTTGGGCAATAGAGGTGGTTATGCAGAAGGGGTCCTTGCACATGCTTGCCAATATCCCTGTGAGCTTGGTCAAACCTGATGAGCATGGCTCACCTTATATGCCAGAGCCCTGAACTGCCTGCTTTCAACTACATGCCATTGCAATGCTATTGCAGGCAAAGGATGCGCTGAGTTCTTGCTCGCAATCGTGTCTATTGATGCCATAATTTGGCTTGTCAGTGATACGTAGTGGCTGAACAGCCTTGCTGACTTGATGCAGGTGGCGGACCGCATCGAGCCGTTCACAAAGATGAAGGGCGATATGCGGACCATGATCAAGGAGCTCAAGGCACGGGACTGGGCAAGCTGCTCCGCAGAGGCCAACAAGGCTGCTGATGTAGCGCTAAAGGACATGGAGCTGCTCTCAGACCTGCTTGAGGCCTTCGGTATTAAACTCAAGCTATTCAGGTGAAGCCGCATCATAGCGGTCAATGCTATCTTTGACCACGCTTCTTTCATGGCCCACACGCTTCTGCTACATCCCGACCCAGTCCAAACAAGGCGCAGTGGTTGGAGACCTTCCGCCGTAAAACCTAGTGTGGCAATCTGGCTCGCGGAGACCGTCTCACGTTGCTGTGTATGCGAATATACTAAGTCTCCGCATGACTGTTCTAGTCATCTGCTATGGGCTATAGCATGTCCTCCTAGCTGTGCAACTCGGACATCTACAGGATTTGACAGATGTGTGAGCGTTCTTGGTGCAGCCTTAATTTGAGCCTGGCAAGGGGGCTGGACTACTATACAGGACTTATCTACGAGGCAGTGCTTGATCCAACTGCTGGCAGTGCGCATGGGAATATGGGATCAATTGCCGCAGGTGGCAGGTCAGGCTCTCCACCACACACCTGCAAGCCAGAGTATCCTTGTGAGAGGCGTGATATATTTTGCTAGTCAGTTGCAGTTGTGAGGAAGCATGATATGCACAGCGTGATGGGGCTGCCTATGGTCACCCGCAAGCCGATGCCTGCAAGACATGCCCCTTTTTCGGTTGCATCGGGAGGGGCGATGCCAGGTCGCAAGAGCAGGCCCTGATTTGCTTAGCACAGTGGCAGGCACTCAGAAACGACGGTGCGGTGTTTTAGGTATGATAAGATGGTGGGGCAGTTCTCCTCCAAGACAGTGCCCTGCGTGGGCGTGTCTGTGGGAGTGGAACGCGTATTTGCCATTTTGGAGCGTGAGGCCTTGAAGCAAGCTGAGGAGCTAGGTGCCAACGTCAGGGAGTCCAAAACTCAGGTGAGCGCAAGCTTTGCACTCTGCAGGCCCGATTCTGACATGCAGCACTCTTCTAAAGATGTGCCTGAAGCAGAATATTCTTAAGCATTCAGCAGAGGGCCGTTAGGTTGCATGTTCAATTAGACTTGCGTCAAGGAGAGTCCCCATGGCTCACACAAAGCTGCTTAATGCTGGAAGGTCTGACTTTCCCGGAGAGCCTCTACTGAATGTTTGTGGCTACTGGTGAGGGAAGCACTGCTGGCAGGCCATCCTGTATATCACACCCCGCTGGTATCCCACAGAATGCTGTAATAATGTCCGCCCTCCTGAAATCTTCAGTGTGGCTCCTCTCTTAGGAAGCACGTGGCGCGCACGCAGGTGCTCATAGTATCACCGGGAAGGCAAAACCTGCTGCAGGAACGGTGCAAGCTGGCTGACCAGCTCTTGGGCGCTGGTTTCCTTGTCGAGGCGTTTACTGAGAAGAAGATGGGCTTCATGGACCAGATCAAGTATGCGGACGTGGAGGGCATTCCTGTGGTGGTCGTCATGGGAGAGAAGGAGATTCAAAAGGTATGACCGTCTCGTGCATTATTGGTGAGCAGGCGTGAGGACCCTGATGTGAAGCATGCATTCCCATATACGATCCTAACACAGAAGTTGTAGAAGTTGAGAGAAGACAGGTATTGCGTGTCTATAAGGATGAACAATGCTCACGCAGGGTGTGGTAAAAATAAGGGACCAATGGCGCAAGAAGGACGACCTTGACAAAGAGATAGAAGTGCCGCGGACACAACTTGTGGAGCATTTGCAAAAAATAAGAGCTGACAATGGAGCCTGGAATGCTCAGTTCACAAAGCCTTCAGAGGCCTTTTGAGCAGCGCATCCTGGACTTTAGGGTAAGCTGCGCCCGAAATGTTGAGCTAGGCGGCTACAATATGACGGACCTACAAGAGCTCACTAGCAGTACATTTCGTCACTTTCAGAGTAGTCAAAGATCGGCCTCTGAATTATTGGTGGCCTTGTCCTTTCTACACCCGGTGTCGGTAATTATAAAAGTTGCAAGAACTTGAATCCTCTCGGCTGGCACAGCAATGGACAATCAGCGGAGGGGCGCAAGGATTGCTTTGGATGTAATACAATTGATTGACGCCGGTCCAAAATCAGGTGGTCGCCACGTACTATATAGAACTCTTTACATACTTCGCCATCAGATGCTTCTGGTCCTTCAGCTCTTGTCAAGGCTGAGTGCATGTGAGCTCCTTTTTGGTGTCAGGAAGCTGCAAGTGATCATAATAACGCGCACACAAGGGGTTGTGCAGCTTCTTAGTAAGGGCCATGAATTTGGCTAGCTTCCACTGCAATGGCAACACACCCTTCCATGTTGCACGGCCTCCTGAAACATACCAGTGTAGTCCTCTTAGAGCAAACGGGGCGCTCTGTGCAAGGGGCCCTCTACAATCACAATCAAGAACCTGTACTTAGCATCCCTGAGGTAAAGCCAACACCCTTTAGTCGTGCTTATCTTGACCGTCAAAGGGGCCTTGAACCTGTTGAAATAATGTGCTGGGAAAATTATTGGGATTTCTTCCGAACCCAATCTTGGGCTTCTAATCTCCAACCACTCTAGCTCACGATGGCACACGATTATCTGATGAACAAAATGCACCTGGATCTCAGTAGGCCATTCACCCTCCACAACCAAAGAGATTAGTTGAATTCCTGGAGCTCTCCAGCACGGGCTAAGGAGCCAATCGTGAGCATTGACGTGAAATCGCCTAGACCACACGGCTTGCACTGGCATCTTGTAGAGACCACGATAGTCTGTGGGGCCCAGTCTATGATGTGCAAGTGTCTCAAGCCGTGCCAATGAGATAGATCTAAGTCTAGATGATTGAGTGATGGATGAGTTGAACGCATTCTCAAGGTTTCTAGCTGCGGAAAGGCTTGCATGTAACCACTTCCAAAGTCGTCCAAGAGATGGTAGAGATCTGTCTCAAGCTCCAGGTGGCGTAACGAAGGGCGGGCCTCCAATCCTCTGCCAGATATGAAGGGTGCCTTCAATGATGCAATCTGCATAACACGCGAGACGAATCTATTGGTGCCTTTCTTTGCCTTTTTGCGCACGGGAAGGGTCTTCTCAAGAGATACATTGGAAAGCCTGGCTACTTTTGGTAAGAACTCAAGCCCGCAACCGTATCATCAGCGACCCGAGCGTTTGGAAGATTCCTATTAAAAGACATTACCGGGAAGCATTATTTCTCTTAGCATTCTCACAGCCCATGCACATGTTACTCGTGATGAGGATATATGTTGCACCTGAACATTTGGGCAGGCTCTGTAAACGTAGGTTACCTCACTTCCTTCAGTGTAGCCGCAATGTGCCCCAAGCTCCGTGACGCTAAGCTACTTTACTTTGCCCAACAGCTGTTGTTCATTCTTTAGCACCCGGTGGCCGCCCTCAAGCGCTTCGTTCACTCTGGACAGATACCTCATAAAGGTTCCGACGGCGAATTCTCCTGTTATTGTAAGGGATATGGATGAATCGGCTTTCAACCTCTCTAATGCAAACTCGCAACCTGCTCACAGCAATCTCACTCATCATGGGAGCAGCACCAAACCGTTTACTTATAGGATGGCCTGGGATACCGAGCCACACCTGTCACCGGGGTATCGGCGTCCATATCAATTATCGGAAGGTGGAGGTCCCATGATGCTTTACAAGTACCAGCAACGAGAGCCCATTACCTGAGGGTCAAACCCAAGCTGACTTCCGACCAGATCATCTGCATGATGCCCTCAATTTCGAAAGGATCTCTGCATTGTTGCCGGAAAACCTCGGGGTTTTGCCTTCCGACGCTGTCGCAAGCTCTCGCAGCGTCACCCATGGCTGTGTGCAGTAGAACACTATGCTGACGAGAAAAACTCGGATGCATGCCTTAACACGTCAAATTGTGTGGGAGGTCCAGAAACTCCCGCTGCCTGTCGCCTCGGGAAGCTTCCTCCCTCCCATGGGAAGCTTCCAATCCCTCCTATAGAAAGTCTTGTCGGCTGCGTGTACCCCTTTCTTGCTTCTCTCCGTTCTTAAGATATACATAGCAGCCCACCAAGCCGTGGACGATACCAATATATGCTGATACAGGTACACAGGTCTCCTCAGCCCCATATTGAAGAGTTGAAAGTTGTGTGGCTAGAAGGGACATGCTTTAATTTCATTGTGAAAGACTACGTCCAAAAGTCTAGTCTTCACAAAAGCCAGATGTGTTACAGTCAAGATTTCGGAGCATGCGGCCTGTAACACTCGTTGAATGCAGCCCTCACTCCATCTACTAGATAAAGTATTTGTCTCCCAGATAGCATAGCTAGTATGCCGTTCGTCTACGTGGCATACACAGTATGGCATAAATATGATCTGCCCCAACACTGCACCTTTCTTATCTCGAGAAGATCTTGTTACAACTGCATGCAGCAACATTGGCAGCAAACATAACCAATAGCAAGGCATCCCACATTTTGATGCCAGCAAACTTTGAGCAAACTCCCGACTCCGAGCTTGCAGCAAGTGTGTCCATGCAGCTAACATGGAATGCACCAGACGCAGCACAAGTTAGAGGCACCAAATGCGGCTAAGGCATCATACATGATGCCATTGAGGCAGGATGTGATCTGTATTCTAGGACGCTGCCATCACATCGTGTGAGATTGGCACATAGTGTGAGGCTTGCTTCACAAGTCTTGCTTCTTGTCTTGTGTAACCTCAAAGATGCTGTCAAAATTCATTGAAGGCAGTGATTCTCCAAGCAACACCTCCTATGGGGATGTCAGCAGTCGGTATGCCTTGGGCGGGACCAGCTGCTACTGCTGCAGACGCTATGATGCCCTATTATACTGGCCCGTTCTCGGGCCGTAAAATAACCGCGAATCTTGGACCAGATGGCTTGCTGCTCCTCCACAGTGCAGCTAACATCACCACCACACACCAGAAAGTGGGCTGGTGTGGAAACTCTCTCCTAGACTTGCAATTTGCTATTTTTCCCGCCAACTGTAGCTCTCATCTGTTCCACAGTCTTTAGCATTGGGCTTTCACCTCTGGATAATCCTCCCACGGTGTTGCAAGAGTACCTCTCCTGTACTGCTAGAGGTGCGGAGGATGCATCCTTTGAGGTGAGACCTTTGTCACGGTAGGATTCCCTGCTGCAAACACAGCATGCCTTACTGATGCGTGAGCCTCTGTGAACATGGTTAGGAGACCAAGAGGACCTCCCTTAAGGTAGGTCGTACATTTTGCGTGTTTGGCAACAGCTACCGAGCCACACCTGCCATCGGGGTGATCACTCTCAGACTAGCTGCTGGACAGCTCACGATGCCCTACAAGTGCCAGCAACTTCAACCCATTCTTTGATCCTCGAGTATTGCTGAGTCGTCGCCCAGACATTCATCTGCTCTTAGCAGTGCTGCCAGCTTCCACATTGTTGGCCATGGCCATTGAGAGTATGCAGCTCAAATCACTTGACATTGCAGATGCGTGCCTCCCGCAGAGAATGGACTCGTTCAGAAACTCCTGCCGACGCTGCTAAGTGTTGCCTAGGAAGCTTCCTCCATCCTGCAGGAAGCTTCACTCGTCCCCGGAAACTGCTGCTGATTTTCTTCAAAACATGCATAGCGTCGTATTCCTGACCAGATATTGCTTTGTGATGCATGCTTAAACAAGGTGAACCTGCTGACTCGGGATGAGCATGCAATCAATCTGCTATGCATCTGGCTAGCCTGACAGGGATACAGACTGTGTCGGATCATTTTTTTGGGGTGCACTCTTTAAGAGCCCTTGCAATCCAGAGTAACGATTTTCTGATGTGCTACAGGAACAAAGTTGAGAAGACTCCAACACAGCTGCTTGCAGATGTATTGGCAGCATACATGCGCATAAGCAACAGCAATTTCAATGCATCCCACACTTCTGATCCCAGCAGATTTAGAAAAGTTCCTGAGCTTGAAGGGGGAGTCCCCCTTTGAGCTAGCCTGGTCATTTACATCCAATGCTATGCCACAGTTGCAATGACCAATCCCGCACACGTATCAGCCATAATTGTTGTATTATCGAAGCATCACACAAAAGGTGGCCCTGTTAGCCAGCCTAGGTCCTTTGCAGGATGCCGCACCTGTGGCTCAATAAAGCTTGTGATCTATCAAAGTATAGTATTTGCCACTCCAGCGTTAGTCTGGCCTCTTTGTCTTTTATCCTGCATGAGGCGTCGTACTACGGTATGCATATGCCACTTGTGCTAATTTAAAATCGCTGCCTCCGGTTGCAGAAGCTTGGTCTTCTCACTGTACACTATAACGCCAATGGCCGGTGATCTTTATGACATGTGGTGCTAGGTCTGCTTCACAAGCACTGCTCCTTGTCTTGCAAGGTCCAAAGATGGTGTCACATGTTATGGCCCAACCAGGAAAGTAATGATGACCCATACAATTGCCCGTATTGCCCTCTGCATAAGCTGATGAGATTGGACATTCAAGCAGATGCATATTGGCAAGATCTGCGCGGCCTACAATCCTCCACCAAGGGTGCACAGTCTTTATGACTTATGCCAAAGCTGCAAACGCTGAATGGCCCTTGATGCCTTACAAGTACCGCCAACTCGACCCCGTTCTCTAGGCGTCAGATGTCTAAAAAGGCATGGATCCTGCACCCTGGCAGGGCTCCAAGCCCTCACACCACAGGCCATGGCAGAAGAAGGAGTGCAGCTCAAAGTTGGAGACACCACTGATGTGGGACTTCTGCATACCAGACTGTGGGCTGATTTGAGAACTCTCAACGAGAGCTGCTGCTGGCTGTGGCAATGAAGTGCTTGAAGTCTTCAGCCTTGGGTTTTGATCCCTAAATGATCTCCCGAGATCGTTCCTCCAAGAAGTCGTAGGAAGGCGGAATCCGCACTGCTGGAGGTTTGAAGGATGCATTTTCAAGGAGCCATCTTCATCACGGTACTGCTACCTGCTCCGAACAAAACATGCCTTCTTGTTGCATGAGCTTCTTTATAGATGAATGTAGACCAAGAGGATTTCCCACAACATGGGTCGCAGCATATGGGAGTATTCGTCCACATCCCATGTTTGGCAACAGCTACCGAGACATACCTGCCACTGGGCGTCCAGAACCATTTTAGGCATCTGGAGAGCCCACAGTGCCCTACAAGTACCAGCAACTCGAGTCCAGTCTCTGATGGTCAAGTATCTTGAAACCGTCAACCAAACAGTCTTCTGCTTCTCGATACTGATGTCAGCTCCCACGTCGTCGGCCATGGCTGTTTGGAAAAGTGCAACTCAATCTCCTTGATATTGCGGATGCGTGACTCCTGCAAAAGATGGACTCGGCCAGAAACTTCTATCGAGAGTCGCTGTCTCCTATTGCCTGGGTAGCTTCCTCCCTCCTAGGTGAAGCTCCCAAGCACCTCCCCCCATAGCAGGTGCTGAGTCTCCTCTAGGACATGCATAGCTGCCTACCTAAGGCCATTATGCAATTCTCTGAGCATGCCAGCCTTGACACAATAACCCTGTCATCTTTGGATGAGCATGCAGTGAATTTGCTATGGTTGGAATAAGGTCACTGACATGGCATGCAATTGCAAAAAGAAGTAGACTCATTCTGTCAGTCCTGAAAGACTTCCTCATACCAGCTACAAACTGTCAAGCCAACTGACCCTGTATGTTACTGCTGATGAGCTGACCTTATGTGTTGCTACTATTTATGCGGCAAACATGTCACCTAAGCGCCCGAGTGCCAGACAAGTGCCATATAATTAAACCTCTAAGTACTTGTCTGCGGTTGTTAGTGCAGCAGCCTATCAGCAAGGCATCATGCTGATTCCACATGACCTTTGGGATTGCTAATGAGTGACCATTAGTTGAATGATGAATAACCCTACATTTCAAGGCCTGCCAAGGTGTATGCCATCAAAGTTCAAAGGATTTAGAGCATGCACTGCATGGCTGTGGGCAAGGCTAGGCATTGAGACATCCCACTACATAGTGCAGTAGTGGAGCTGCACACTGACTAGTCAGAGCTGCTGAGTGACCAAAAACTTAGACAAAAGGGCGCCAGCCTGCCCAAGTCCTGCCCAGAATGCCTGCATCTGTGGCCTGATCGAGCAGGCAGTCCACCTGCCCCTCTGGCGTCAGCGCAGCCTTTGACTTATTTGCGGCTGCTATCTGTGCTCTCTTGCTCGCTCTTGGTTGCCCCCTCACCATGGCCTGCACAATAGAGCAACTGAGAGGATGGCGGCAGCTTCTTCGTGTTATCATGCCAAACTTGCCCCAGCCCATAGACGGGTCTGCCTACAAATAAACATTCATGTGCGCTGCAGCTGTTGCATGGCTTGAATATGGGAGTGAAGATGTACAACAGGGCAGCATTGGGCTTCTGACCTGCAAAGCCGCCCAATGTGCTGTGGAGGAGTACTTTGGTGCCAGCTCAGCTAGCAGAACATCGGAGGGATGCCGGCCTTGCAATTTGTCCCTTGCGGTCTGCACCTGCAACATTGCACGCCCCAGATTTACATGAGTTCTGTCAGGAAGCAAGGACTTGATCTGCATTCCACTCCTCTACACAGACAAACAAAGCTCTGCGCATGTGAGGCGAAAGCAGGGACTTTACCTTGGCTGCAATGTGCATGTCCTCAGCCGCGTCAGCTGCTTGGGTGCTGTCTGTTCTGGCATCCTTCAGCAGCCTCCCCTCCTTCTGCCAATCCAGAAGAGGCTCCCGCATGTAGACACCCAGGATGCCCTGCCGCATAAAGGACCATCCACTGAGCTCAGGAGGACTCTCTATTTGCATTATCAGCAACGTATGGCAGCATGATAAGATGATACTCCACTTCATAGCTCTGTGCCGCAGGCTTGGTGCGGGAGGTGGCTATGATTGTGGAGGGCAAGTACAGCCGGCACTGATATATTTACTTGTTAGTAGCGTGGGCGATGTAGGCAGCGCTTTACGAAGCTGACACAGGCACACTGTGACCTCACCTCCAGACCGCCAGCGCCCGCTCTGAGGGCGGCCATGCTCAGCGCGCAGGGCGTGCGCAGCACAGAGCAGGCGTCGTGGGGCTGCAGCGCCCCGCGCATCTGTCTTGTCAGCCGGAACGGCGTCAGCTCCGGGATGGGCAAAACCTGGGCACCCGTGCCAAAAGAGTACCTGCATGAAAAGGTCAAGCTCATCTGCAGTCTCTGCTCAAAGCAGTGCCAACGAGAGGCGTAAATCTATCAGTAGTGCAACTTGGCATGGGGTCAAGCTGGGAGGGTATCACTGCAAGCCAAAGCTGCACACAGAGCTGCATTTCCGGCTGCATGCAAGTCAGTGACATGCCATGCCGGAAACAGTCAGCAGATATGGTGCATAGGGCTTCTCAGAGCATATATTGCTGACAGGCCGTTTGTCTCTGTCGTGCAAGTTGCTCAATCTGTAAGGCATCATACCCGAAGTCAATGGGGATGAGGGTGCCGGATGCAGTGTGCATCAGGAAATTCTCCAGGTGGCGGTCACCCGCCCCTGTGATGTACCCTGTGACGGAGACTGCCGCCAGGCTGGCAGCGTAGTTGGCGCGCATGGCCAAGAACTCCTCTGGGCCGCCCGCTCGTCGCAACAGGGCGTCCCTGCATTCCACATGCACCCTTTGTACTTGGATAAAAACGGAGCAACATGTGGCGGAGGAAACTCACAAACAGACAGGCCGGCATCAGCCTCCGCTCTGCTTATACATCCGCTTGCTCAGATGGTATGCAGGAGACACTCTCATCACACGACAGGTCTGAAGCAAGAGCCCTGCCTAAGGGCGTCCCATCTAAAGGTGGCTTCCACAGCACGGAACTTGGAGGCCGCAGCCTCGGCAGCCGCATGGAAACTGCCCAGGTATGGCCAGCCTCGGCCCTGCTTGCCGCCCGGTGTGCCCTTGGCCAGGTCTACAATGTTGTCGCTATACTGCACCATTGCCTTCCCGTCCACCTGCATGCTCTTGCATCAAGTCAGTACCCACTTTTTATCAAGGTAAGGCTTGCTGGCATACCCCACAGCTGTTTTCTGTTTGAGGACCACATAAATGTCATGGCCACGTTGCGATGCCAGCTGTGATTGTAAATGGAATAGCTTGTGCCTTTGGTTGTCTACACCGGCAACAGGATTGAGCAGCAGGCATGGAAGTGTTTATGAACAGAGGGTTTGAGGCACACCTCTGGCTCAATGAACGCCATGATAGCGTTCTTGAGGGGCTGTGTCCCAGGCACAAATTCCACCAGGCCCAGGCTGCTGCTGACTGGCACCACGTCATACGTCCGCACCTGCAAGCGAAAGCACATATGTCGCAACATCATAATAAACCTTGATGCCATGCATGCTGCGAGGACTCCCCGGCCCTTCCTCATGGGCGCCTGACTAAATGCGCATCAACTGCCTGCCACCTTATACCGGCGATTGGTTTCCAAGACGGAGGTGCACATGAGAGAGTATCGGCGTCCAGATGATCAGGAAAATGCTACGATCCACAGACTGGCTAGCATGCCGTACCTTGAGCCTGTGTGAAGCAGCGCCAGGGTGCCTGGCAAGGAGGCCGTTGCAGACGTCCAGGATCATCTCCATGCGCTCGTCCGTCCGCACATCCTCCCCGCCCTTCACTATCCACTTGTACGTCCTGCATGGCGTCAGGTAGACCTGATGGTGGGGAGCATCTGCCTGCTTAAAGCCAGCACCATCACCTTGATGACCGTTAGAGCATGCTGTTGTTGCAGTGCTTTGATGGCATAGATAGTTGACGTGCTGAACTCCACAAGGTGCCGTGTATGAGTCACTTCAAAGGATAAGGGGCAACCTGAAGTCTGAGCCGTAGATGGTGAGCTCCTTGGGCTTCTGCTTGGAGCTGAAGACGCTGGCCGTCTTGCCAAAGCCCACGATGTGGACATCTGGCGGCAGCGACCCGCTCAGTCCGCCCATGCTGGGCATCCAGGGCATCAGCAGCAGCTCGCCCAGCTCCCCACCTGTGCAATCACCCAATGAATCTCCCCAACATTCAGATGTTCGCTCTGCAATTTTTATCCTCTCTCTGCAGCCAATGCTGGCTGTTGCATCTGCAGTGTCTGGAGTATGCTCAGTCATCCAGGCACTTATGGAAGGCACCTACACATTCTGGAAGAGCCACAGCACAGGCGGGTCAGGCTTCAGATGCAGTGAGATGCTTCATAGGGTGAAGCGGCATCTTACCTGAAGCAGCTGTGTACTCGGCCAGCCAGGGTGACAGCTTGGCAAGGTCGCGCTTCCCGCTGAGCCCGTCTGTCAGCTTCTGGGCAGCGCCGCTGACTTCCTGTGCCTTGATCTTGAATGTCCTGTAGCCGAGCATGACGTAGCGTCCTGAGCTCTGCTTCATAAGACTCATTCACTAGGTTGCAATGGAAGAGAGCACATCTTTCCTGCTGGCATGGAAGAGCTTACCTTGCGTCCATATTAGCGATCTTGGAGCTATTTGACCCATAGGCACCTTGCAGCAGCTTGTCCAGCTTTGCTGCTGCCTGTACAACACCTTAGTCACTCACCAATAAGCACGATAGACAAAGGTATGCTGAGGCACTTTCATGACATGCAGGGCTCACGAAGCCCTGATGCAGGAACACCAAAGAGCCTGCCTGAATGCGCAAGATAGAGTGCTTTGGAGGATGCCACTGCACTGAACATTCTGTATAACTGAGCCTAGGTAGCCATGCAGACCTCTATACAGGCTGTGGGAAGATAAACGATCACCTGAGAATTGTATGTTGCGACGCCTGAGCGGCCGCGCTCAGATCTGCCCTTGTGGCGGCTGACCATGTCAGGGTACACCTCAGCAGCATAGAGCTTTGCTGCCTCTGCCTGCGCAACACCCCAAGAGAGCCTGAGCTCTTACACATGCACTGGGATGGTGTTCCAGCATGCCTCCAGGCATGCAAGGAGTCCCATACAAGCCTCATGAAGAGGGCAGGGAGGTTTACATGGCGTCCTTGCTGACCTGTCACTGATCACACGGTGTGGGACCGACCTTCTTGCCACTGCTGAGCAGGCGGTCCAGCTGGCTGACCCAGGCCTGCCAGCGCTGCGCAGGGTAGCTCGTGTCGTTCAGTGCTGCTGCCCACATGTCCAAAACAGGACTCTGCAGGAGCGGCGCCAGCTCAGCAGCCCTTGCATTGCCTTCCTTGCTGTAGTGCTGCTTGCTCAGGTTGAAGGGGAAGTACAGCCTCTGCTTGTAGGCTTTGGCCAGGGCCTTCAGGGCCGGCAGCAGGGCTGGGCCCTCTGGGCTGCCCAGGAGGGACAGCATCTGGGCGGCCCAAGGCAGCAGGACATGGAGCGGTGCGCTGTGCCATGCTGCAATCCAGGCCTGCTGAGCAGGCTTCCTGCCTTCCAGTACTGTGAGAGCTCTGGGAACCATCAATTGCGCCTCAACCCCTGCATTAAATACTCACGACTTACAATTTGCTCCGATACTTCGCGTTGATCTGCCCTGATGGGACATTGGCGGGTATGAAGAGTCATGCTCGTATTGAATGAATCATCTCAGCCTTTCGCTTGGAAACATAGACAAGAGCCTTCAGAGGTGAGCATGAAGATGGAGTTTAAGGGGAGGAGTTCACAGGTCATGAAGAGGAGGCAAGCCTGACCTGATAATCCACCTAGGGCCAGAGCCTGAAACATGCTCCTGATCAGTGTGGTTGCCACATCGGCGTCCAGCTGTGCAACAACTGGAGTCCCTTTGAGGCCCTCTTGCTCATGCATGTCCTCATTCTGCAACAATCAGATCAGATCAGATCAGACTGCATCTCATCCAGCCACACAAGGCTAATCAGATGTTTTGACCCACACAGTATACTCCCTACTGAAAGAGTGATCCCTTTTTAGCTTTCTGAGGACTGCATTTGCCCCTCGCTAAGATTGCCACCGCAGAAGCATACAGCACTTGATGGGCGGACCTTCAAAAGCTCATCACAGAGGTTGGCCAGCTGCATGGCGGCTTTGCCAGCTTCCTCTGATGAGGCGCTTGCATCCTGCACCTCGGATGCTTCCCTGTACATCTCCATCACCTTCTCGGTGGCCTGCACAATGACACCACAGCAGTGGCTCCCATGATTGACCCACATTATACTGTCAGCCAGAAGTCTATGCACTGCACTATCCTACAGTGATAACCCTCCTAGAAACGTACATCTCCCTGCGTGGACGCCGTGCACTCTAAGTCAGTATGTAGCCGAAATTTGGTCAGTAGGCTGTACATCACCACAAGACCTACCTGGACATCTTGCGGCTGCAGAAAGTGCATGGCCTGGGCTGTCAGGACACTGCGTCGTTGAGAGTCCGCCACATTGGCGGTGCCCAACGACTGGCCTTGGAAAGCGTCCAGACACTGCTGAAGCTGCTGCTGGCTGGGGTTGCTCTGACTGTACTGTGCCTGCACCATACATGCTTTCTCCAGTACAGTCAAGCAGACTGCTAAAGGGCCACATCAGCATTGCTGTTGGACTGCAGATAGACTATGGCTGTAAAGAGACACACAGGGCATGCTTGCTTTCCCTTCCCTTGTTTGCACAAGGCACGCAGTCTCCTGTTGATCAGAGCTACAGTACACTCTTCAAACATTCTCACTGCAAAGCAGCATACCTGGGCCAGCGCAATGCGCAGCTCAGCTTCCGCTGTGGCAGCAGCAGCTTCAGAGCCCGCGCTTCCCCTGTACTGCTGCAGGATCTCGTGTGCAGCGTCCAGGAAACCCTGTCGCTGCAGCGCAGCTGCTCCGCTCACAGCCATCCGTGCTCTCAGGTCCATGACATCCTGCACCATCACACGCACTGTCATTCAGGGCAAGCCACCAAACCACTTACCTGCAGAATATTTGTGAATGCCCACGGCAAAGGGAGGAAGCCTGCCCATAAATCTTGCTCGAGGTGACACCTTCCTCATAGGGAGCCTGTCAGGCATATTAGGCTTGGCACACTTGTGATCAGGCTGGCAATATCCTTCCTGGGCATAAGCCTGGAAATTCCATATGATGGCTGAATGTCACCTTGTGTGGGACTTGGGCAGTCTTTGCCAGCTCAGCTGCAACAGACTGCAGCACAATGTCTCTCGTGTAGATCACTGTCAGCGCTGCTGCTGAGCTGCCCTGCTGCATGGAGGGCCACCTGGAGCTCCACCTGCCGGCCAGGTCAGCAAATGCCTGCCAGCTTATCACTGAAGCGGGATCAGATACCTTCCTCACGAAGTCCAGGCTTTCCTGCAGCATCATTGATGACTTGCGTCACCTGCTTTGGTGGCTTCACTCTTGGTATAAGGCCAGACCTGCTTTCTTGATAGCCTCAGCATACAGACAATGCATATCAGGTGTCATTCTGAGCAAAATCCATCGGTAATCAGTGACATGCCACCAGCAGCTGCCGCCATTGCGACGGCCATCTCATCGTCAGGTGTCGCATGGGAGGCACAGCACAGAGCTGCAGTCCGCACAAGACTCTCTGTTGCCACATCATGTTCATGGTGGTGATGCAGCTAGAGCGGCTCAATGAAGGCAGCACTAAGAGACCTGCAGCTCCGCCAAGGGCTGCAGCTGCGCTAGAGCTTTCAGGCGCCTGGCAGTGGATAGCGGGTGCAGGTCTGCCCAGCTGTTCCTGTAGCACTGCCATGCCGCCTCCACAGCTGCCTGACACCTGCAGCAGCGGGGCCACACATGAGTTCATTGCAGTGAAGCTTTCCGAGGTCAAGTCTTATCAGGAGGATGTGGCCATTGTGCTGTCATCATACCACCAATTTACTAAAGTCACAGCACCATACATCTGCAATATAAGGCAAGCCTGGCAATGCCTGCATGCTGGAGGAATCTGTTTTCATCTCGCATGTCTAGAGGTGCTCTGTGAGAGATGACGAGTCCGTGCAAATTCTTCACCTGTCCCATGAGCCAGAGGAGGCAGCATGCACCGCCAGCTCAACAGGTGCGGCTCGTTGCAATGCGCCCATTCTCTGTGCATCCCCTGCCGCTGAGCCCACCAAGGTGTCCAGCCTCTGGCGCTCGCCGGGCTGGAACAGGCACGCTCTCACGAAGGGCCTGCACACGGGCTTCTACTCAGCAGGTGCATGCGCTATGAGCCAATTATACCTGCAGGATGGTCAAGACTTCTGGCAGGCCGCCAATCCCTCGATGCAATGTCTCTGTGTACTCTTTCTCAGTATCATGATGTTGCTGAACGGACCACGGACGTAGGAAGCAGCCGGTACTCCTGAATATGGGTACAACCATGAATTGTCCAAAGCAGGAGCTACCGTCTGAGGTACATCATATGTGGTATTACCTGAGGTACTTGGGGCCATCCCAGCCCTCCTCCTTGACAAACAGGCGCTCGTCACTGGGATCTCCCGCTCCGTCCTCTGCAGCCGTCTCTGCGTTTTCGCTGTTGATTACTTCCAGCACCTTCCCCCAGTCGCCCATCTCCTCCATGCACCTACATGTGTCATCAGACTTATACCCCTGCAACCTCAGGTACCACAAATACCTTCTCAGAGCTGCCAAAAGACCCGATGCACTACGGCAAGGGTACGACGGTACCATCCAGCATGACATAGGGGAGATCTCTGGGATGCTGAAACAGAAGTTGGATCATTGTTTGTCTCTACATCATTGCATTAAAATGGTTAATGGCACAAGACCTCCCATGTCAGGTGACAGTAGGAGGCCACGCCTGCTGCGCTCTTGAAACCAGAGGTCTTCCTCCTCCTTGGTGGGCTCCTGGCCGCCCAGCAGCAGCTGAGGGGTCAGCGCCTCCGACCCCTCAATGTCAATGGCCTCTGCAGGGTCCTCGGCAATGACGGCCCGCATGAGCCCCTCATACAGGGAGTAGGCGGTAAGGGGCCGGCGCTCTGCTGCGGCAGACATGGCCTGCCTGGTCCCAGGACACCTGCGCGCAGGCGGATATTGGTTCCGCTCAGCTTCTGTGGAATAGCTGGGAGCTTTTGCCAGTCAGCTCTGCCAGTCTGTTGGTGGGTGAAACTAAGCAAGGCGTGAGGCGGGGCCTGCTCACACGCATCATAGCCACCTTACAAAGTCCAAGAGGATCAAGCTCTACATACCAAATGTCTTACGAGATAAGAATGGCTATACGTGTATGTGAGCATTTCCTGCCCTGGAAGGTCTTTCTTGAGAAGAAAGAAGCAATTTGTGGAGCCAGTGAAAAGGCACTGCAAGCATTGCCTTTTCAGTGCACACTGTTTGGATCTGCCAAGACAGGCATTCCTCACCTGGCGAGGTGAGTGATGCAAGCCACATGCGCCAAATGGGACTCCCCCAGCCGCATGTACACCTCTGCAAGCGCTGCCCACGTGGCCTCATCAGTTGCCACGTCTGGCTCCCCTGACACGCTGGCTGCTCTGCGCTTGCGCTTTGCCACCGGCTCCGCCTCCGCCTTCCTGGGCTGCCTCCCAAACAGCATTGCCTCCTCCAGCTGCAGCAAGATAGTGTAAGGTGAGTGCTGATGAGCAGTGGCAGTGGCAGTGGCAGTAGCAGGAACTGCAATGCCCAAAGCTGCAGCACGTGCGGTGTTAAAAGCTGGTAAGACCACCGCTGCAGCTACTCAGGGACCACGCAGGGTGTGCTTTGCCACAGAAGTGACACAAGCGGAGTCATCAATGCAGCTCAGTAGCCAACAGGTGGCTATGTATGCAACCCTCAGGGCTATGACAAGCACCTGTAGGGCTCCTGATTGCAGGCTGCCAGACTGGACAGCCGCGCTCGCCACCTCAGCAGGGTCCACTGCCCCGCCGCGGTCCTCGATAGCAAGCCTCTGCAGGGCGCCTACATAGGCTGCAGAGCGCGGCTGCCGCTCAAAGCACAGCGCCAGCGCATCCCGCACGGGAGGCAGGGCGCTGGGCTGAGCTGTCTTCACCACCTTGAACAATGCCGTGATCAGCAGCTGTGATGCGGTGCTGCTTGCTGCAATGATATCTGCACAAACACGGCACAGTGATCACATTCTGGGGAGAAGCTCTCTGCGGCACCATGAGGCAAGAGGCAAGATCTTGACTTATCATACTGGATAGAGAAGGCAGACCTTTGCTTCAATGTTGGCTTCCCTTGATCCAGCGGGCTGCAGATGCAGAAGAAAGAGTGCATGCATAGTGGCCTGCGCATATGGCCTGAAAACATGTGCTAGATAAAAGTAGCGCATGCAACAGCCTACCCAGAGGCCCCAGGAAGGCTGCTACGGTGACACGCTGGATGTCCGGCAGCTCCCCCGTACGGTACTTGCGGAACAGCGTCACCTTATTCTCCCGCGCAGCTACCTGGCTGTGCTTCAGCTCCTCCCGCCGCCTTGCAAGCGCCAGCAATCCAGTGTTGCTGCCCCTGAACCTGTTTAGGCGCCTGCATCAAATCAGCTTGTTGATTAGATGCAGCCAGTACATAGAAACTACTGCCCTATTTGATACTCATACATGCCACGTGGGCCCCTTCAAGGTCTCCCCAGTATGCGCATACTTGGCCTACAGTAGGGCTCAGATGATGGAATGGCGAAACTTCACCATCTGCCAGCGTGTGATAGGCAAAGGTCATGCTTGAGTGCTGATTGGCCATATGGCATGACTTACCTAAAGATGCGGGTCGGGGAGGTCAGGGTGCTGCCAGCAGCGAGAGTGTTGCCCAGGCCAGGCCTAGCAGGGCTGCTCGCAGGGACCAGCTGTTGTGTGCCAGCATCAGCTGGCAATGTCAGGTTGAGGGACAAGGACGCTGTGCCGGCTTGCGTGGCTCGCACCAGCCCTTCCCGTGCCTGCGTACAGGGCGGTGGCCTGAAAGTGTGTCGTTGACACCTTGACTAGTAAGAGGCTGCCTTTTAGCGCATATGGTCAAACATTCTGGCCATGAACATTGGAGTAGTACAAGGTTAATTTCACTTCACAGGGGTGCGCCAACTTGCACGTGTTATGCAAACCCATGAGATCTACAGCTTTCAATGAGTCTCATAGAGGAATCCGGAAGTCATTACACATGCAGCTAAAGGCCTCTAAGGAGCGCCCCAATCAAGGAGCTCAGTCCTCTGCTACGCCGGCATCTCATGGCGTTCCCTGACAGCCTACCTGGGTCATCTGGCTGCCTGGCCTGTATCCACCGCCAAAGGCGTCCTGGCTGGCGCTCTGGGAAGCTGCAGCCTCCCAGGTGGCTGAGAACAGGGGCGCCATTGCAAGCGTGGCTTTGCTCCAGGTGTCGATGGGGTACTCATTGAACTTGCACTCCGCCAGCTCTGCATTCCAGCTACTATACTGGTGACACCTTGCTTGACCAGCTCAGGCATTCACATCATGCCTTGGAGGTGCCCAAGAATGCCGTCAAATCTAAACGACAGAGTGATCAGCAGTGATCAGCAGCCCAGCTCGGAGGTTCTGCACTAGCAGGTTGCATGGAACAGGCTTGACCTGTGTCGAAGATGGGCAGGTCATAGGCGGGCTCGTCAGCAGACAGGCGCAGCAACAGGCTCGAGGCGCCTCGCGGCCACAGCTCCTCCAGCCGCTCCTTCTGCAGAAGTTGCATGGTCCTCAGTACTCAGCTGATGCAAATAATCACTCATCAACACCTGACCTGTGCCAGTGCTCTCCTGGATGCAGTGTGGAGGCATACCTTGCGCAAGCAGAGACAGATTATTCAATGGGGCAGATCTCCACGTGAAACCCAAGGTGGCACATGGATGGCGCCTACCCAGGCGGAGGCGTCTTCCAGGGTGTCGCTGAGCAGGGCAGCCAGGCGCGCGCTCAGTGTGCGGGGCAAAGCTGAGTGCCAGAATGCCTGCGCCTGCCCCTGCACCTCTGGGTCTGCATCGCCCAGCATTGCCAGCAAGGGCGGCCTCAACTTTGCCTGCAAGAACCCATAGAAGCTGAACAACATGCAGGAGGTTGGCTGCAGAATTCCTTCACTTCTGCAATCTCGGACTGGTTTGTCATTATTGCAGACAACGACTGGGGTATGTTCAAAGCTTGTAAAGTGCACAGGTGCTGTACAGCTGCGCAGTGAGATTAAGCGCTACAGGTGCCTACGTAAGCATATGTGGCGTGTTGGATCTACAGTGCATGTGTACTTGCACCTGTCTCTATAGACTCAACACGTAACACCTGGTTTTGGAGACACCCAGAACAATCGAGCCCACTGAGCAGCTCTCAGACACTAGAGAGTCTTGCCTGATTGGTAAAACCCTTCACATACTGAGTAGCATGGAGGGTTGTCAACAGATGCCAGCACGTCATGGTGCAAGCAACTATTGTGACCTGTGTTGTCCAAGGATACAGGAAATAAGAGGATTGCGCGCACCTGCAGAGAGGGCCTCAGTTGCCAAGCATCCCTCAGGATGCTAAATAGGTGCAGGCGGACAGTCTTGGAAGGGTGCCGGGTGAAGTCAGAGGCTTCTAGGAGGATGCTCAACACCCAGCCTGGATGCAAAGCAAGTTTCAGCATCCTCACTTCTGTTGCAAAGCTCCTGTTGGCCCAGCAGGGTGAAACACATGCGCATGCAAGGGCTTCAAGACAGAATTTGGTAAATTTGAAGCGTGTCCGTGCAGATTGAGGCCCAGCTTCGCACAGCTGGCCTGTTATACAGCTCAACTTCTACCGCATTTACTGCCACACAGAGGATCAGGATCTGTGTGGTCAGATCAGCAGATTTGGGGTAAAACACATGATGATACCCACCAGCTTCTGCATCTGGTTCCTTTGGCAGGAGGGCCTCCAGGAGCGCCAGGGTGGCGGCCTGCAGGGTGTCGCTCTGACCGACCAGCAGCCGCTTCAGGTGCGGGCGCAGCTCGCTCAGCAGGCCAGGCAGGTGCTCAGCCCGGCGGGCCAGTGCGCCCAGCGCCATGGATTTGAACAGTCCAGCCGCACTGCATGCATGACAAGACACATGAGCACACACCTTGATGAAGCGCTGGAGATACTGCTTACACTGATGTCCTGCTTGTCCATCAAGCACTTACGCAGCAGTGACAGAAGAAGAGAGGATGAGTATTGGCATGGCAAAGCATTTGTTTTAAGGTCAGTGGCTCTTGCCTGGGTAGTGCCGCAATGACATGGCTCTGCAGGCTGTCCACAGCAGGGCTGTGGTATGCGCTCAGTCTCTCCAGTGAGCACAACGCCCTGCATGACCGCATACTATTTTCACACTATAGATAGGTAGCAACAGCTCTGCCTGGCAATGGTCAAAGGTTCCCACCATGCTCTTGTGAGACATGGGTGCCTTGCAACAGACATTCACTGAGGAACCTCTGCTTGTCTTGTAGGTACCCGGGCGTCTCAGTAGTACACATGCCCAGGTCACATATACAAGAGAGGCGCACATGTCAGGACGGCTGTTGAAGACTGTCACTAAGGACTGGCGCATGTCCTTGTCCACGTCCTGTGGTGAGTGGCCAAGGGCGCTCTGAGTTTCCTCCCCCAGCCTGTGAAGCTGCCTCAGGAGCAGGCCTGGCACAAGAGACTACCGTCAGACTGAGCTCTATGCCATGGTCGCGCTCACTCTTTGGCAAATATGCACAGAGAGAGGATGTACTAAGACAAGTCAGAGTCTCAACACGCTATGTTGCATGCTCCCACAAGGCATGTCAATGCAGGGCGAGCTGTACCTGCAGTCTCGCCAGCTTGCGCTGCAAAGCGCTGACCACCGTTGATGCCAAGAGCACCTGTGATGCGCTGCACGAGCACTTTTGCGTTTGGCAGCCCCAGCAGCGCCTTTGCCTGGCTGTACAGCAGGCCTGCAAGGGCGCCAGATGTCAGCAGTCTGTGTTGTTGACATGCAACTATGTAACATGTAAGGGTTGCCTACACGAAATCCAATTGGCATTCTTCCCAAGCTGTTTGGAAGCCTAGATGGACGTCTTAAAGTTCATGTGCAAGCTGTTAGATGATCCAGAGGCTGGACGCTGCGCACCAGCAGAGGCAAGGCGCAGCCCAAACATGCGGCGGTCAGCGAATGGCCTAGACAGGCGCCCTTTGGCCCCGCTCACAGCCTGCGGACCCCCTGCAGTGATGTGCGGCAACAGTGCATCTGGCGGAGGCGGCAGGGTGGGCCACTTGCTGGCGAAGGCCTTGATGAGGCTGAAGTTATTGCGCTGCACGCTGTGGTCCTCGCTGTATGCTGCCCTCACCTGCAGGAGACAGGCATTGCATTGCTGGGGATTGCGTGGAATAAAGGGGCTGCCGGTATGTCTCACATGTCTACACCTGCAATCTGCTTGCTGCTTGACCTCTCATCACTAACATGCTGGGCATCCTCACAGAGCTCGGTTCCCAAAGCTTTGGTGGTGGCATCTGAGACTGTAGAGAGGAAATAGCAGCCTGCACCGCCAGGCGCAACCACCAAGCCATGTAGTAACAGCTTTACCAGGATGCCTGATGTGGCCACGATCATGCCATGCTGAATAGCTTTTGTGCAAAACCATAAGACGGAGGCTCTCCTGCAAGTGGGGTGCTTCTGCTGGTGTTTGGCTCGTACCAGGTAGCTCATCAGTTGTGATGCCTCTACTCCCCTGGGAGGCACCGGGAACAGGCTGTCCCAGCTCAGAAAGGTGACGCAGGCCTCCAGCAGCAGGTAATGCACTCCTGCCTCAGGGGGGTCCTGTATCTTGCCTATCAGCGCATCCACCATTGCAGGAAACCACTGCGTGGCAAAACGCCCGAACAGTGAGGGCTCTGCGGCTGGCGTTCCATCCTGCAAAGTCAGTGAGACATATGAGAGATACACAAATCATGCTTTTGGGCCTGCGGTAGCATGGGTTTTTATGCGTCCTCTTGAAAGGCCTCATGGCATCCAGGAAGAGTATGTGCAGTTGCTGGACACCCCTGGGTGGCTACGGGGTTCTCGAGATGGTCATTTAGGCATGAAGCAGGGATACCTTCCCACATGTTCGGCCTGCTTGCTGTAGCCACATGCATGCTGTGCTGGTTCCATAGACAATAGGTATTTCGCCCAGGCATAAGTGTGTGGCATTAGAACCTCTGAAAGGGTCCTGAGGCTGTGAAGCAGAGAAGCAAGATCACCTGCTGCTCGCCTGCTGCGGCCATGCGCGCTGTGTGGCGGGCCTCCACATGCAGCACAGCCTTCACCAGGAACAGCCGGGCGTAATGCGGAGTGTCCTGGGAGGCCATGCTCCCGTGCAGGAGACTCATCCAGGCTGGCATGCTTTCCGTGCCTGCAATACATGAACGAGCATTCCTGATGAGCCACATATGGGACCGCAGTACCCTTGTCATTAGAGAGGCGGGTTGCAGCCAAATCCTGCTTGCTTATCAAGCCAATCCTGCTGCTGACGAGAAACATCTCGTCATAATAACACTTGGTGACACCACTGCCATAGACTCTGGCCACATGCATGTGCATTTCAAAGTTCAGCTTCGCGATGCAACACATGCAGTGAAGGAAGGTGACTGACCTGGGTGGTAAAGGCTGGAGGCTTTTTCGATGAAGCGGACAAGGGGAAGCATGCACGTATTCCTGTCCAGGTCATCATTCTCATAGAGCAGGGCATCATCCTCTGTATTCAAGCTGTCCTCGGGCTCTAAATCTTCCTGCAATGCAGCATCACATGAGCATGCATGGGAGGCGGGCATTGAGGCAACCATCCAATGCAATGATGTCCTTACAGGGATACAGAGCAGTGCCTGGCAACATGCTCTTCTCCTTCAGGGTAGCTAATGGGTTTGATCATACCTGATCATGTAGCTGCTGGGTATCTTTTCCAGCTCGACTGACAATTGCAGACCCGCCGGTGTCTGATTCATCTGCAGACAATGAAGTCGTTTGGATGAAGTACCAACAAGCAGCCTCATCTCAAGCCATTTGCACATGCAAGTGCCAAGTAGGCAGCAGCACTGACTTCAAGTGTTACGCCACAACAGGAAAATCTAGAGGAAGCTTTCTGCTGAACCTCCCACTAGAGGGCATGACTACAGGTAACACTCACCTAGGGCGTACTGTGAGGATGTCAGTTTGTCGGTGAGGGATGCTGTGGCAGAGAGACTGCCCAGCGAGCCCAGAGTGCTCAGTGTTGACCCTGCCCGCTCTGCCCGGATGCGCTGGGCAGCTGCCTGTATGCCGCCTGCCACCCGCCTGCCCTGGCTGCCCGTTTCAAGGATCACCGGCAACTCCAGTGTTCTGTCTACATCCAACAACCTTCCCCAAGGGCCTGCGCCCATGCTGTCTTGGCTCAGCAGTCAGACGCAAAACTTTCGATCTGCCACATGCCAACCTGAGCGGCGTCATGATGATCATTCATCAGAGTTGGGCCAAGCAAAAAGCACAAAGACGGCATGTAAAGATCACCTGCTGGGTCAGCAGGCTTGTGGGGCGTCTTCAGGGGGTTGGCAAACAGGCCCTCCTTCTCCTGGGTGGCTGCTATGCACGCTGCAGCTGTCGCAAATGCAGCACAGCGCGCGGATCGCGCTGCGCCCTCCAGCGCCTCGTCAGATGCTGACAGCTCGCGCACATCCTTCATTGCCCAAATAGTGACTTCCTGCAATACAACCTCGGAGCCTCATCCACCATCAGCTTTCTCCATAAGTAGGTAGATCAGCCATATCCTATCACTGCAGTCACTTCATGGGGAGGCAATACGTGCCTTTCAAGCTGGCTGAGGCCAATATACCTAGCAAAAGCTTACACAAAGTTGTGAGCTCACCTTGTTACCTCCAGTTGAGGCCAGGACCCTGTCTTTGATGGTAGCAGGAGGCACAGCTCCATACATGTGCTGCAGGATAGTGTATGCAGCCTCCCTAGCAAAAAGACCAGCCTCCTCATTGCCCCTGCATGGGGGAGTACACATCATACTTCCTATGCTTTGCGTGCTCAATCACAGGTGTATCCTAAGCTGGTCTTGGGTAAAGCCAGGGACATCCTGACGCAACACAAGGACCTTTCACAAAGAAGCAGACAGTGTCTTCCTAAGAGCCTGGGAGGTGGAGTAGACCTGTAAGTGCAAACACGTTTGAGATGGGCACTGTTATGTGATCTCTATATGAGCTTATGTAGACCTACATGAGGGAAGGGGCGGAAGCTGCGCTGCGGCTCAGGATGTCACGCAGCTTTGGGGCCCGCTCCTGCAGGGCGCTGATCTGGAACCCCAGCGGGGCAAAGCGCAGCACAGGCATCAGCACATGGTGCAGCATGGCCCGCCTGCAGGATGCAAGCTCCATGCTCAGCAGGGATGCATTGCCACCATAACCCAAGCCAGTGCACCTCAACTGCTGAGACAAAGAGCTTCATTCATACGCTCTGCATGGAAGTGTGCACTTCGCATGTCTACTGGTCATACATGGAAGAGCGGGGTCTACAAGCACTTCATCTGCCTGAAGTCCAACACTGCATAGCTGCTGTTCAACACTGCCTCAATTTCAATAAGTCAATGTGATAAGCTCTGATGAGATGGCGGTACCTGATGTCCATGAAGTGGAGTGTGCCAGTAGGTGCCTCAAACACATATCCCCATGCAAACCTCAACAGGGACTGCGCCTGCCCTTCAGCTGCCTTGTTGAGGCTCTCGCCTTCCTTCCCTGCCATCAGCAGCAGCAAGCATCATTTGCTAGGGAATGACAGGTAAAGTGGCTGTATCAATCTTGAATCTCAAACCCTGTTTTACTTAAGATGCCATGCATGGCCAACTATGACAGAGTGAAAAGCTGTGAAGTAGCCGGGTTGCAAGCTCTGGCATCAGTATCAAATGAAGGAAACATACCTGGGGCGCCTTTCCAGGGTGCTGCTGCAATGAGCGCCAGCCTTGTCTCCAGGCTGCTCTGTCGGGCATGGCCCTTGGGCGTTCCCATCTCCCTTATAACAGGCAGCAGTGCCTAAAGGGCACAATCCCATGTCTCAGCAATTGGGAAAGGGTGATGTTTGAATGAGAGGCGATGGAATCAGAAAAGCAACTGCACAGCTGCATCTCAAGGGGAAAGGTCAGACATACCTCAAGGAATGCTTCTACATGAGTCCCAGATGATGCTGCCTGGACTGCAGCATCCATCATGGCCAGCAACTGCACTGCATACTCTGTCGCCTGTGTGGATCCCCTCTGCAGGTCCTGCAATATGCACTGGCAGACTGTAAATTGAGGGAGGTTTCGAGCAGCTCAGACTATCCCCAGTAAGTGCTCATTGCATCCTCAAAGAGCGCAGATATGCCCAGAGGTCTTCAGGCTAGTTGCTCTTGCACATATGCGCCCAAGATTTTCAGGCATAGCAAAGGCAAAATGGTGCATGCATGTAGCTGGCAGGCTCATGTATGCATGCATGCGGAGAAGCCACCTGGGAGAAAACAGGGAAGACATCGCTGACTATGGCCTCCACAGCGGCATGCACGCGCTGCGCCATGTCAGCAGGCAGCGCCAGAAAAGGCGCCAGCAGCTGCAGCGCCTCGCTGCGCATCTGCGCCGCCTGTGCTCGCTGCTCTGGCACGGCATTCCTACAAGAGAGCAGGTTTCAGCTCAAATATGAGGAACGATGATGTGCAGGGGTACCTGCTCTCGCCAGCATACTCTGCGCTGCTCATTTGAGATCCTTGAATCGAACAACATTGGCATTGTAGCCAGCATGGGTGTTGCTGTCCACCTCATCTCTAAAGCAAGCACACAGTAAGTCCTTTATCATCGATCCAAGACAGATCCAGGTTGCATCAGAAAACCACCTGCTGTTCAGGATGCTGAGGTAGGAGCTCAACAAGAAGGCAGAGCTCTGCTGAGCTGGTCTCAGCACTGCAGCCGCGTCCAGGGCCAGCAGCTGACGCAGACGCCTGAGCCAGATAAGGCGCTTCTCATTTGGCGCTGCGCTGTCTGTCAGGGGCTGGGTGAGGTGCCAGTGGGGCAGGAGAGCTCCCAGGAAGCTTCTGCATGGATGCTCATATGCCTCAGTGCAACCCCTGATGCTGAAATACTATAGGGAAAGAATGCCGATCTGTGAGCCTAAGCGACGTGAGAACAGGCCAACGGTCTCAAAATGTCATCCTATAGGCTATACGCAATGACTCTTAGAAGGCCAGCTTACAGTGACTATAGGAGGTGGCGGGGACTTCACCGTGCTCTGGGATCCAGGTGTCCTACAACGCCGCCTCGCTGCAGGGCTTCCAGGGTGCCAGCCAGGACGTGCTGTGCCACGTCAGCACCCTGCTGCACAGAGCTCCCCAGCGCCTGGCACAGCGGCTTGCAGACAGCACTGGCGTTCCACAGCACCCAGCTGGTAATCTGCAAGCATGCGCTGCTCCTGCTCAGTATATGCGACACTGTATTTGCGCGCAGGAGATAAGACATGCTATGTGACACCACTCACCGCATGCTCAAAGCCCATTGTAATCACTTCACCAGCCAGCTTTCGTAAGTGCAATCCCAACAGGCCCCTCTCATGTACCATCATGGTGGTGGAGCCATGCCAGAGATAGCGATTGTCTTCAGGCCAATATTTTGCCAGGCAAAGTTGAGCTCTGAGCACACCGCTCGGTGGTAGGCCTGGTACAGCTGAGCGCCACCCTCAGTGTGCAGCAGCTGCCGGAGCAGTTTCTCAGCAGGGAGTCCCAGGCGCACTGCCAGATTAAGCGCGCCCTCCATGACCGTCTGCTCCCTCGGCGACAGCTTCCCGCTCATGGCTGATGCTGCACTTAGTAGCCTGCACACCCAATTGATAAAACCTCTGCAAATGCTCCCATGTGCAGATTTGTGTGTTACTTGAGTGTCGCCAAGGGCCCTGACTTCTAAAGATACTCTCAAAGATGCCCTTCTGTTACTCTCTGGCATAGCCACACAGCGCTGGTGGAAGGGGCGCAGAATTACCTATCTGGGAGGGAGGCTTTTACGTCTGCAGGCAGAAGAGAAACGGAGGGTGGCAGGGCTGCGTCCGCCAGCATCGTGAGTCCCCTAACGGCTGCCACAGAGGTGCCTTCTGCTCCAGATAGCAGTGATGCTGCAAGACCATCAGCCTACATATCAAAGCACTACTGTGAGAGTATTCTGTGCGCAGGACAGCTTGCCAGTCATGCAGCTCAGCAAGATTCAATGTGTCACCTCATTCCAGTGCCATCGCTGTTCTTGTTCTGGATGCTTTTTGGCAGTTGTAGACAGTGCTTGTGTTGGAGTCATTTTCACAGATCGTGCATTGTCTCACCTGGCCATGGCTACTGACCAGTGGCAGCTCCTGCAGGCGCTGGGCAAGAGCTGCCTTGAAGCTGTGCAGCACAGCACTGTTGCCCTTTGCGGCCGCCCCTAAGAGTCCCTGCATACACATAGGCCCGTTTCCAAGCATGACAGACGTGACAGCTCCCGAACTTGTAGTACTCATAACACTTCAGGCCAATAACACAAGTTGTGGGACAAGATTGGTCACCATCTTTTCATATCATGGGGTGAAATATACCATTTCTGGACGTCAAGGGGAGTATCGTGTGAAGGGCTTTCGTACTTTTGTCAAAAGGGCCACAGCACGGCAGCTCTGGTCTTCCAAGCGTGGGATGCCCAGTGCCTGGGGGTCCAGCAGAGCGCCCAGCAACAGATAGTGCACCCCGCTCTCCTTTAGCACACCCTCAATCCCGGGCTCAGCCACGACCTTGCAAAGCAATAAAAAGAGATTGGTCCTCTGTACAGCAACAGACCTTTTTGGGTAGCCCTCAAGAGGAGGTGTGATGCATTGCACAAACACATGCCTTCTTGTACTTCCACAGACTAAGGGTTTGCAGAGCTGTGTATGCCATTTAATGTCCCTCGCATGGCATCACGAGTGCAATGTGTGAGGAGACACACCCTTGTGAGGTAGGATAGGGCTACAGAGGAGAGGCGCTGTATGTCCTTCTCGCAGCCAGCCAGCTTGCCTGTGAAGGCACTGCCACGCCCACCTCCCTGCTCTTGCAGCATGGCGTACAGCCGAGGCAGCGCTGTGGCTGCATGCAGGGCTTTTATACTCTTACTGCCTGTGGGTGCAATGTCCACAGGAGCAAGCATGCCCAAGTCCACTGCCCAGATTGCCCAGTGCAATCTTCCCTCCAGCTCCTGAACGCCATGAAAGACAAGACTTCAATAAGCAGATGAGTGCTCTGATGGTTTCAAGTCCCAGATGGGCGACACTGTCATGTATCCACTCTCTGGCTTTCCTTCCACACAGGACCTTGTTTCTGTGACCACATCCACTGTGGAGACGTAGCCCAACGCGCACAGATGGCGCATGCACCCATCTAACAAATGCTGCAAACAGAAGGGCATGTCACTGACCTGAGAGAATATCTTAGCAGTAGCACCCACAGGCTCAGGTGCGCTCATATGCATGAAGTGGTCTGCCTCCTGCCCAGCCTTCTTCTTTGTTGAGTCTACCCTGGCCCTGAGCCACTGTGCGGAGGGTGATCCCTGTGAGTCATCAGCACCTGTGGCATGCAGCAATGTCAGGTCAGCACACATATAGATAGATCCTTGGCAGATCTGCATTTCAGAGCTACCTTCAGGCATATTTTGCATACTGGAGGGCAGACATCTGTGATGTGGTGGCAGGGCGGCTTGCCTGCTCCACTCCCAGACTGAAGCAGGGCCGCTAGGTGCTTGTGCAGCCACATGGCATTTGCGCGGAAGCCGCGCTGGGGCGCAGCGGTGAGGGGCCACAGCCAGTCCATGACCTCCTGCAGGCTGGCAGGGCCTGTTCTGGACGCCTTGGGCTCCAGCAGGCCCAACGTGACCTTGGGCCGCCTGTACAGCTGGCGGACCAGCTCCTGTGCAGCACAGACTCTCAATTATCATCTTGCAAGACTAGCTCATTTGCCTGTATGAGTGTGCAGAGCATGCTTCCTGCAGGTCTTCTGACATGTACACATCAGCTACAGCCAAAGATAGTTTGTGCTGGAGAAGAGATACTTATAGCACCCCTTTCGCAAAACGAGCTATCTATGGCCATTAGTTCAGGACATCCAGAGCAGGATACCTGCCGCGACACCAGGAGCTGTGCACCTTAGTGCAAAGACAAATTACTTTGAAGAGATGTCAAAGTTGTGACAGTATCCTCACACCGGCAACTATTGGGTCACCAACTGATCTGTGTGGCACAATAGCCCCACCTGCATGGCTTCTGCGGCCAGCTGGCGCGTCCCTGTGCCGACGGGGTCTGACTCAGCAGCCCTGAGCGCCTGCATAATCTGCTGTAGGGAGTGCAACAGGTATGTGTCGGCCAGATCAGGCTCCCTGGCCAGGGCCTCTGCGCAGTGCTTCATGGCCAAACAGGCTCCGAGCCTGCAAACGGCCCTTCCTGAGACAAGATCTTTCTATCATTATGGAAAACCCACTGGCTTTGTACTTGGCATTGAAAGCTCTGATCCTACATAAGTCCATCGTAATCCCATGGAGCATTCTGTATTTCACTGGACCGACAATGCAGACACTTGTGAACTTAGGCTGACGTCGTCATGCTGAGTGCAATGCGACAATAGTAAAAGGCAGGGATTGTAGGTGTCTGTTCTCACCTTTGGTAGGGCTCAGGATGAGCCATACGCTCAAACAGGCGCCGCAGCAGGGAGGCTGCATTCATATTCTCAGCGCTGCTGCCTTTGGCCGAGTCTCTGGAAGCAGGTATGTGCTTTGCAGACCACGCAAGGAACTCCTTTGTGACTTCTGCGCACAGGTCCCGCAAGGCGCCATTCTGGCTGTCCGTGAGGCCCTCCATGATGGCCTCGAGCAGGGCCATTGTCTCAGCTGCTTCCCTGCGCATCGCACCTCACACTGAGGTCTTGAAGCCAATCGATATGCCGGACTGCGTGCTCTCGACCCAGGAATTTGTAAGTCATCGCTCAGTACATGTGACGCCTTGCTGCGGCAAACTCCGGTCAGCTGAGCACATGCCCTGTCCTGAGAGCACCCATCCAAAGACAGTGATGAGGACCAATCGAGCCTCTCATCAGGGATACTGACCTCAGCTGCATCAACAGGACACTGCATCGATGGCCCCTTTCTGATGGGGCAATCATGGCTCACCTGCGTGCAGCCCGGGTGAACCAGTGCACAAGCGACATCACGAGCGGCTCAAACAGCTGCCTCGCGACCGGCTCTGGCCCGCAGGCCAGGCGCAGCGCTACCGGCAGGATGCGCCTGAAGATGCCGTGGAACTGCGTCGGCTGAGCTGCAAAGTCCTGCTCCTCTCTGCTCAGCGGCCTACGTGCACATGCACATTCCCTTGTCTCCGAGGTGCTTTTGATCATACTTCGGAGGATTCTGCGGTATGTGTAATTGACCAGCATCATATTCTTATGGACTTCCAGTGACCTCATCTTGTGTCATGATACATATCACTTTATGGCGCAAGTACACCCTAGAAGGCGCTGAGTTGTGGCACGGAAGTATTGAAGGTGGGTATACCTGCGAGCATTGGTGCCAATCATCCACAGGATGCTGGCGTGCAGGAACTCACAGGAAGCCACTCGCACCGCCCGCTCAGCACTCTTCTCTGCCAGATCAGCAGCCTGCAGCCGCAGAGGGCACTGAGGCTATAGCAGGTAGCATCTGAATGCCATAGTGTAGAGTGGCTCTATGACATCATATGACCTCATCAGCAATGCCACAGCGCCCTCTTCATCATCTGCTCTGCGCGAGCCCATGCGAACGAGCACCGGCATCACGGAATGAAAAAGTTGCTCAAGGAGAGATCAGTGTGTCTGCCATGGGAAGAAGGCCTTTCAACAATGATGCTGCACGTGCGTGTCTGCAGCAGAGCCACACCATTGGTAGGAGATTGTCTAGCCAGAGAACTGGGTCTGCCCGTTCCATGCCCGGGAAGGACACTTTAAGGCCTATCATGTCCTCGGCATCCCACCTCTTGCTGATAGCCTGCCCCTGCAGATCAGCTGCCACCGGGCCCAGGGCAAGGGGGTCCGCCCAGCTGCCCAACCTACCCAGCCACGCTTGTATCTTGGGCTGCAGCGCAGCCAGACCCTGCAGGGGCACTTCTACCTTGGAACAGGCAAAGACAGTTCATGAGCACCTGAGGTCTCAAGAGCACTGTTGGTCAGTTTGTGCACCTCACGCATGCATGTATGCTACACACAGCCATGAACCAGATGTGTGAAACACAGTGCCTGCATATGACATGGACAGACCTCCATGCGGGCCTGCTGACGACGCCTCAATGCAGCCTCTGCCTCATCCTTCACCCTCTTTGCAGCATCTTTTGCACCGTCCACGTCTCCATCCTCGTTGCCCTGCCCGCTGTCAGCGGCATCCCTACACATAGTGTTCATGTTCACAGGCCGCTCTCGAATGGGTGAATGGAGCACCCTTACATTCCTCCACACCCTGCTCTGCCCTGACGTGCATATTATCTAAAAGGTATGCCAGCTTGCATATCAGCTTTCTTCGAGTCAAGTCCATACCCGTCCTCTGCTGAGGTAGGAGGGGCAGCCGCAACAATGTCCCTCACAGGAGCCAGATAAGGCTCCAGCAGGGGCACCAGGGCTGACGCCAGGGCTTGCAGCGCAGCAGGTGACTGAGACTCCAGACGCTCTAGAGCCTTAAGAGTTCTGGCGGCCAAGGGTGGATGCTGCAAGCCCAGCTGCAATGCTAGCTCCAGAGGGCGAAGCAGCTCCTGCATAGGCACAGCTTTGGCAATGTAGGTTGATATTGCAACGCTGCGGGCGAAGAGAGGACGCGAGCTGCACACATGTCACTCCCTACTACCATTATGAGCAAGCAACATATCCGAGTATCCAGCTGTGTAAGCTGCTTGCGATGGAGGAGTACACCACTCAGCATACCTGAGGAGGGAAGATGATGCTGGGTGCAGACAGGAGCAGGTCGAGAACTGCGCTCAGGAGCTCGTCCTTGTAGCGCCGGACCAGCACTGACACCTCCCGCAGCCAGGCTCTCACAATCTGCACCATGCAAGAGACAATTCTTCGACCCAATACCAATTGGCATGAGAATGAGCAGGGTGCACATTGCCAGGAGTGAAAACATGCCCGAGCAGCAGACAGACTAAACTCCTCACCTGACCAAAATCCCCTGCTGCTGAGACGAGACCTGACTGAATGCTGAGCTGCAGGGCCATCTCCATGAGGCGGTAGTAGCCGGACAGCAGAGGGCGCTTCTTCGAGCCTGCCATCAATTCTGTGACAAAGTTCTCTCCCCACCTGGATAGCATTTCATACTCCGGTGGGACAAACGTCCTTACAACACATGCTCGCCAGGGGGGGATGTCGTATGCAAGTTGCTGTCTATGGGTCATCGTCCAGAAGCTCCATCAGCCACAGGAAAGTGCACAACAATATGCGGGTCAATCAGTGACGCAGAATGGGTTTCCTCTGACCTGCTGAATAGCGCTGGCCCAAGCAGGGGCAGCAGCTCTGTGAGGAAGGCAGACAGATTTAGGAAGGCCCGCATGTCTGCAGTGTTGTGGGGACGAAGGCCCACGAGGACCTCTTCATCAGCAGCAGCACTGCCGTCCTGCGTGGGCGTGTAATGCTCAAGGAGATCTTGGAAGAGCAGAAGACAGATGTCGATACAGTGAAGCATATGGCGCAACCAGTGAGATTGCTGAAGGTCTATGTGAACCAGGTTTGTCCAATGTCGGGCCTCGACAAGACTAGCAGTGCACCTCCACACAAGCAGAAATGCAGGATGGCCTTGATGAAGATGCACTAAGATGCAGCTTACCTCAATGGTGTCTGCAAGCTTTCCGGCCTGTCCTGCTGCTTCCATACCCTGGTCTCGCTGGTAGTCCAGATCCAGGTTCCTGAGCGCGTCCAAAACGGCAGACATCAGGCTGTCGTATGTGGGCTGCGCCCATGCGCTGACATCAGCGCTTGCTTCAGCAGGCTGCCCCTTGCCACTGATCAGGGCTGACCATAGCGGCAGGTACAGCTGCCAAGACTGCTCAGTCTCTGAGCGGGGAGGCTCATTGCCTGCGAAGGAACAAGATGAGCATGCCATCAATTTGAATACATAGTCACATACGGCCTTTGAAGGCACACAGCTGAAGAGTCTACCCACAGACCTAGCAAGCCCAAACGAAATTGTCCTTCAGCTTGCATGCAGGTTTGCAACACCTCTGGGGTGCCTGTGCCCAATTTACTTGTGACGGGCGCTTTTTCAAAATCCTAGGGGCACCTGGCACAGGACCCTTGAGGCGGTGGCAATGTGCTTGCGTCTAAGGCCACCAGCACATGGGCTGGCTAGTTCTGTGCATCTGCCATTTGAGGGCCCAGCAGCAATCAGGAGTTGGCATTTATTCTGGACAACAGACAGATTGTGAGATTTTGTTACCTTGTCTTTGAGCATCGTCAGCTGGGCGGAGGGTGTGCGCAAGTATAGAGGCCACCAGTCTTGGGAGAAGATTTGCCAGGACGCCCTGCACGAGCAATGGTTCTGCTTAGTACAATAGACCAGGAGCTTACATCAGTGTGTGATGAAGAAGCCTGACAAGCACAGGCCATTGTGAAGCCCAACCACAACTATCTGTATCCAAGCCCTAGAACGGCTGCACGCCATCCCATGGCAGTCTATTGTGGAAGGCGTCTGTATGCTTGCATGTGTCAGAACATGCCTGCTTGGTTGACAAAGCCTGCAGCATGCCAATGAAGGCGTCGTCCATGGTGGCCCGCTGCTTCGGCCAGAGCCTTGGGTAGGCGCCCGCGAGGCGCTCCGCCAGGCTCATGCACTGCTGCAGCGTTGCAGCTGGCACTGAAGGGAGCTCTGAAGCCACCAGAGCCAGCGTCTTCAGCAGAGCAACCTGCATCATGCCTGACAATCATGGCAGTTACCTCGCATGGTGTGCAGGGCCATGGGAAGCAGATGGATGCAGGCCTGGCTACTTAATAATAGCTGAAACTTGCAGAAGTGCCATCCTAGGAGGAAGAAAATAGTGTCGAGGGGCATACAATGACAGACCCTGAAAGAGACACAAGGAGGTGCTCGCAGGAAGAAATTTCCATAGTGACAAAGTTACTGCAATGCAGAAGAGGCACAGATGGCGATGGGCCACCTCAGAGCCTGACGCCTCGCCGGTCTGCTCATCACTTTCACTGACATCACGCTTCTGGCCCAAAGGCGTCAGGTACTCCAGGAGCTTACGCACACCCTGCATGGCATCCACAGACCAGCTCACTGAACTGAAATCGAATGCTAAATAGCATGCAACGTCAGCAGCATAGGTGCTGCGATCTCAGAGAAATGATGCCACATTTGCGTACTCTCACTGATGTACATTTGGCATTGCTGCCGCCCTTGAATTGGCTCGTGGATGCTAGTACTCACCGGTTCTCCAAAGTTGCGATTTGTGGAGGCTGCAAGTGCCCCAATGGCTTCCACTGCTACAGCAGTCTCACGCTGTGACAGGGCAGGCTTCACAAGCTGCTGCGTATAGTGGCCCAGTATCTGGGCCTGCACCTTTGCGTCTGCATCAGCTGCACACATTGCCTGCCCCACCTGCATGGCATTCCCCTGCTGTCAGCAACCTTATCTTAATCCTGCGGGAAGAGTGCTCATACACCTGCTACTCTTGAAAGGCAACACATGATTAAGTACCCATGAAACTCTCAGGGTATGTAAAAACAGCAGCAGGACATTTGGTGCCAGTATAGGGGATTCACGTGGGCTTGAAGTTTCCCAGATTCCTCTGCCGCTTTCCTGAGGCTTCCATCAGGTCAGTGCTGATACTATCCATGCAGCAGCACACCAAAAACCATTCACCCTGGTTTGGCATGACTCAGGCCAACGTTCGGCAGTACTGACAAAGTTTCCCAAGAAGTTAATGGGTGTGCAGATGTCGAGGCAGACCTCTTGAAGACATGCGCTCAAAGCCTCTCCCGCAGCAGTGCGCACATCCCGGTTGCTGTGGACTGACAGGTTGGTGAGCGCTGTCAGGGTGGTCATCCAGCTGGACACGAGCTGCCTTTCGAAGCGCGCTGTCTGCAGGCATCATGGAATATCCTCAGCTAATGCTATTTCCACTTGGGCAAAATGGGCCCATGTGCACATGGGGCTTGGTCTGAATGCTTGCCAAGCCCCGTGGCAAGTAGGAGCAGGTTGCTGTGACGGTGTCAGGCTCCTGAGGTGGTCTCAGGTCCAAGACATCCCATGGACGGTGTGTAGGAAGAGACATGTAATTCAAAACGCCATTTGGGTCTGGCCCACATGTACGGTATCACTGTGATGGCATGCAGTTTGCTGCAAGGAAAGCTGTGTCTTTTGCCGTGTGAAGGCCAACATGATCTCTGGATGAATCCCAGTACGCTAGCATGATCGAGGAAAAGACTGGTGCGGACTCACTTGATTGGTCACCATGCGCAGGGCTGCCTTCAGGCCCTGGTACCGCTTCAGGGAGTCCACGCTCCGGATGGTCCTGGCAAAGAAGCTCCAGGCCGCATCAACCACCTGCCTCGTCTCATTCTCCTGCTCACAACTTCAGGCTAAGTACTCTGTGATATCAGCTTGAAGAACAGGTTAGCCTGACATGCCCAGCAATGGCCGGTGAGACCTGATGCATGTTGCACCAAGCATAGGAAGCTGCGAGCGACCGGCTGCGCTTGCATGGCCATAAGGTGCAGCGAAAATGCAGCATGCGCAGCAGTATCTCGCGGGTGTGGTATTGCATAGACTGAATGTCCACTGTGCAGCATCTGCCATCTCACAGATGGTAGAAGCACACCTCGCTGGCAGAGAAAGCTCCGGACAAGCCAGCGAGCGCTCCAGCTGCCATCAGGGCCTGCGGCTTGCCAGATCTGGCAACGCGCTCCAGCGACATGCTGCACTCCTCCAGGAGCCACTTGCGCGTGAAGCGTCCTGTGAAGGAGCCCTGCAGCCACATTGTGCGCTTAAGCTGTAGGCCTCTCTGTGAGAATGGGTCCCAGGATTTGCATTGCTTCCTCACGATAGGGGGTCCATCCAGGCTATTTGGCGCTTTAATCAGAGGAGACTGCCCTCAAGTATATTGAGGACTATGGTGTTCACCGTCATGTGAACCCATCTCCTTTCCCACGTCTCTGGGCTGCACTGTAGGGGAGCATACCTGAGGGGCTACCTCGACCAGTAGGCCCAAAGCCTCCAGAACGCCCGCCCTGACAGTCTCTGAGGCTTTCTTGTCCAGCAGGTACACTCCCTGCAGCTGCTCTGCAAGCTGCTGCGCGGCGTCGCTGCACACAAGCCCATTTCTTACACCACCACATCCCCTCAGTTGACATGTGCTGGGGTGAACAGGTTTCCAGCAGCATCCTTGCCAAGATAAGCCTCTCGTCACTGCTGAAGAGCCAAGCAGGTTCCAGCATTTACTGGACGAGCAGGATGTGATGTGTTGCAGGAGCGACCTGTCTGTGGCCCAGGGAGGGAGCTTCATCTCCAGGCTGGCCTGTATAGGCAGCAGGGAGGCTGCTCTGGCGTAGTTGTCGGCCTCTCGCCGGAAGCCATAGACCGCGATGGCTTGCACGGCACCGGCTGCTGCTGACGCAGCCTTCTGGGGGCTCATGCTTCGGAGGAAGGCATCCATCCACTTGTAGATGGCCTCACGCGTCTTGGCATGCCCTGTGCGGCCGGTGCCTTGCTCTGCACAACGCAAAAGCCCTTTGGGTTACAGGTTTCACATTGAGCAGTGACAGGGCCCCTCTATCTGATTGAGTTCTTGAGATAAAGCAAGCTCGCAATGCAACACAGGTGTGTGCACCCTACTCATCATAAGACACACACGAACTTATATGTACAAGTCCCTAGGGATCGAGCAGGAGCTAGTTAAGGGATGCTCACCTTTGTACTTGACAGTGTCAGCAACAAATGCGGCAAGTGCCTCGTCTTGTGCAAAGAGAATCTGGCAAGCCAAGCCCTTGTCATCTTCAGTCGTGAAGCTGGTCCTGCATGGTGTGCAACATATTTTCAGCAATCGGTCCAGAGATGTATATCTTGGCCTTACCCATGGAAGATGCCAATGGTACAGGCAGTACAGTACCACAAAGCTTCAGAGAAACCCGGCTTCTGAGTAGGCAGCCGTATGCTGCCCAGTGTGGAGAGATTCCTTTGCCTATGGCCTTGTATCCTGCATCCTCGGGAAACATGGTTGCATGCCTTACCTGACAATCTTCTCCAGGTTTGCCCAGGCCTCTGGAGCCTCCTCTGCTCTGTCCTTGGCAGCATTGTCCAGCAGCGCATTAAGATATGCCTTTAGAAGTACTTGAGAGCTCATGGCTCAGTCACAGCAGGAGGACGACTTCAGATGCTGCAAGTGGTGTACCTGTGCACATCAATGATGGCTTAAATCCGGCAGGGAATCTTGGACGCTCGGAAGCCGGCCAACTTGGCTTAGTAGAATGAATCAGACGGGTAGCACATTGTACTCATGTCCTTATAGCATCTCTACAAGAGAGGCCTGCTCAGATGCTGGACAATAAATTGCACTTACCGCTGTGAGGTCTTCCTGATCGCATACGCAGCCCAAAGACATAGCAAAGATACAGATTGTTCTCTGCACAGCACCCTGGTGCATAGAATTGTGCTACCTGGCGCGGCCATCTGTGCATCGCATGGGTGACTAGTACCAGCCCTTCTCACGGACAGTGCAGTTGAAAGTTCAGCAGCGACGATGCCCGTACATCTCTGGAGTGAGATCATAGGCTCACTGCACTGCCCATGTGGATTAGACAGAATGCTCATGTCTGCATCTGCCCTTCATGCGCACCACAGCACGGGCTGATGCGGCAAAGCACGATTCGTTTTCCGACATTGATGCTCCGACACAGATAGCCGGTCAGAGCACACCACTTGACGTCATCAAAATGCAGTGTAGTATTCTAGAGGACATCACGTCTGCCTCCATCGTCATTGCTGCCCTAAAGCCGATTTCTTTTGGGGGCCCTGATCTAAGCTAGTACTGCCTAGTATTGCAAGACACAGGAATGATGCAGTCTCTTCAAGTCCAGCATCAGCTTGTCAGCGGTTCTTCAAAACGCCTGGCCTGCTTGGGCAGCTTGCTGCATGCACCTCAATGTCCAGCCGCGTGCAGAAGGATCGCTGGTCCATCCCCCGTCTTCTCAACAAGACCATTGCGAAGGGTAAGTGATGTTTTACTATAAGTCAGTAAATATATTATGCGATGAGTTAATAGGGTGATTACCGCCGACGGCCCCTTCAATGTGCAGCATTCTCTCAGCCTGCGAGTCACAGCGTCAGATGAAAGGCCGCTGCAAGCCCTGGGTAGAAAGCAGGGAGCCATAGACCATCCCTCAATGCACTGGAAGCGCACAGCAGTCCTACTTACGGTGGGAGTTGCGGCTGTTTGCCTGCTGTCTCCTGCAGCAGCATGGGCCAGGGGGGCTTCCAGCAACCCCAGCTACTCCTTCCCAGCAGCTGTACGAGGTGCTATTCGCCTGCTACAAAGAGTTCACTTCACTGGACATTGTGAGTTGTTGTGAAGGATACCCAGTTGTCCAACATACTGCTGGTGATACTTGCAATGAGAATAATAGGGTAGGGGCCGGCTTACCCCGCCATATATATGTGTGATAGGAGCACTGTTGCAGGGCTCACCAACTTTGTCCTACACTTGGACAAGCACCTGAGCGCCATCATTGCTGAGCATGGCGCGGCCACCTATGCCATCCTTTTTGCCATAGTCTTCGCAGAGACAGGCTTTGTCCTCACGCCCTTCCTCCCTGGTATGCCTTCTCTGTACTTCAAGAATAGCACTGGTTAGCTGCTGTCATCTTTCACACCCAGTCGTATGTTGCCTGTCGCCGGTCACCTTTGGCTAACACCCAACAAGTCCGCTGCAGGACGCATTGATGCTCAGCTGAGCTTTGGCTGTGCAGGTGACTCACTGCTATTTGCTGCTGGCGCGTTTGCTGCCCTGGGCTCTCTCAATGTGTGGGCTCTGTTTGCAGTCTTCATCACTGCAGCTATCCTTGGGGATGCTTTGAATTATGCCATTGGCAACTATGCAGGTGTTAATCTAGTCCTGCGCTTTTCTGACGAGGTGGTTCCTGCAGAGGTTTCTTTTTGTCATGACTGACCCGCCCTACTCATATGCCAATGGAGCCTAAGCGACAGATGCAAGTCTGCTGTGATGAAGCTACTGCTCAGTGACAGCCCCAAGATGGCAATGACAGTGGATGTCTCTGAGAGTCTGGGGTTCTTGCAGGTGCAAGGGCCATTGAGAGAGGAGTTGTCAACAAGGTAAGATCAAGGCTTCCATAGTTGCTTCAAAGAGTCCTGCATTGCACTGTTATAGGGCATGGCCCTTGGCAATGCACCAGGCCCTTGCCAGGCTGCAGACTGACGCTTACAGGGCTGCAGGAGTTCATTAAGAAGACTGAGGACTTCTACAGGAAGCATGGAGGCAAGACGGTGATCCTGGCGCGTTTTGTGCCCATCGTGCGCACATTTGCCCCCTTCGTGGCCGGTGTTGGCAGCATGCCCTATGCAGAGTGCGCGCCTATCGCTTCACCCGAAGAACGCCTCATGCATGGCGTACCCAGGGACCCCTGACCTCTGGACCTGCTTAGATCTGTGTTGCATACCGGACTGCGCTGGCGCGCACTGCCGTGGCCGATTGTGCACTTCCGCCGAGCAATCGGCAGCCCACCCTTCGCCTGCTGCTTAGTATGAGAGGTCCTTACTGGAAGCTTACCTACTTCAAGCTTTCTTTGTAGTCCCCCTTCACTGTTCAACCTTTCAGAGCTATGTCAATTGCTGTAAGGCATGCCCCTCTGTGCACGACGGAAAGAGTCATGATGCAAGAATATTAAGACGAGACTTTCCAATAGCAAGCATTCCAGGATGGCATCATCTGGATGAGCTCTTAGGCAGCTATGTAGCAACGCCCATGCAGGTTTGGAGCGTACAATGTGGCTGGAGCCCTGCTGTGGACGATCATGTTTGTGGGGGCTGGGTTCTTCCTGGGCAATCTCCCAGCTGTGAAGCACAACTTCACTCTGGTCGTCCTTGGGATTGTGGCGGTAAGGCCCCTTAACATCACCCTGACGCAACGGCATGGCCTGTGCAGCCATGTGAGACTTTGTGTTGCCATCTGCTTCTCTGGCAAGCCTGTGGAATCTGACATGCATCTTTGGAGCGGCTGTGGAAGACACTTGTTTCCACCATATCCTGAGCAGTTACATATGGGGACAGCTGTGGGATGCATTGATGTGCGTCGCAGGTCTCCGTACTGCCCATCGTGTTTGAGATTATCATGACAAGGAGAGAGTCTGGGTCCAAGGGCATGGACAAGCAAGGGCTTCCAAAGGGTCCTGCTAGATGGCGACCTGGGTGAAGGCAGCAGTGTATATACAAATATGCAATTGCATGCTGCAGTCTTGATCTTCATATGATGTACGTGTAGCTTGGCAAACCTAGCAGCTGCATTTGCAATGTAAGAAGTGCTTGACCCGAGGGCCTTGCCCACACGTCAAACAACGAGTGCACACCCCTGTAAGATCACAACATTCCACCGCAGAGCATGCTTGCAACAATGACCTGGATAAGGATTTTTCATAAAACATTTTCAGTCCCTCTTCACGCGGGCTCTGCCAAAGACCATGCTCACAAAGTCGTAGCCCGAGCCTCCGCTCTTCAACTGGGCAGCTCGCAGCGGGCCTATCTTCTTCATGACCCAGATCCCAAACGTCGGCCAGTATTGACAGAGGTATCCTGCACATGTGCAGATGTCTTCACAACACACACCGCAGAGACACCGTGTTTTAGGCGTCAGCAACCCCGCATCTTCGGATTGGTGATGCTGGCAGCAGAGCATACACTTAGCTGGGCATGTGCTTAACAGAGCATTCATTGCAGCAGCTCACCCAAAAGCAAGACAGGGTGCTTGGCTATCCAGCACATGTCCAGCCTGTTGTATGCTGCGCGCGCTATGAGCTCCGCGACCCGCGCTGGGCTCAGGCGCTTCTTGGAGCCGCCGCGCTCCTCATGCTTTGCTGTGAGGCCCTGTGAGGAGAATACGTTCCTGGGGGTGGCTTCTGATCCTGTCGCCACTGGACCGGGACAGGCTATCGTCACTGTGACGCCCCTGCATGTTGTGATGCAGATTAAACACTGCACTGTCCGTCATTGAGATGTCGCCTCTCCTGCCTAAGACACTTTGGCTCTGGTGCTGCAGCTTTGCCGGCTAGGACTATCTTGGCAGTGTTCCTATGATATGCACATCAACTCTTCTTCATGCCTCGCCTAGCACAGCTTCTGGCATAGGCAACATCGGGTAAGATAAGCAAATCTTGGCATACAAGCAGACGGAGTACGCTACCCTGAGAAGATATGCGGACTACTATGCTCAGACGGCAGCTTCATCATCAGAAGAAGCAGTTCCTTGCCTGTCATTGAGCTCAGACTGCAGGGTGGAGAAGTAGCCATGGAGGGCCAGCTTCGTCCCGGAGTAGAGCGCCTGACCAGGCGCTGGCACAGCTGCCGCCATGGAGGAAACCACCACTATCCGACAGTGCCCTCTGGACAGCAGGAAGGGCAGCGCAGCCCGGGTCAGGGCAATCGGGCCCAGCACGTTGAGCTGGAACATCTGCTCTGCCACCTCAGTAGATACCTCTTCAACAGCAGCATGCTGGCTGGCCCCTGCACACATCACAAGGTACAGGCTCAGCTGCAGCTCCCACTCGGAGATCGAGACAAGAGCGGTCGCAAGCCCTCACATACATCGTCTCCCATGCTGCGTGGTGAGCAGCCCCAAGAACATTGCACCATTGTGGATCGCTGACAGGCAGAGATCTAGGCTGGTGCTTATCATGAAGAGAAGAGAAGACCGCACTGTCAGCATACCTGCGTTGTGTATCAAGTAGTCCACCCCAGCGCCCTCAAAGGCGTTGTCCGCCTCCACAGCAGCTTCATGCAGCTGGGAAGTCGGGCTGCAGATGTCCAACGGCAGCACCATAGCTCCAGCGCAGCCCTCTCTGTCCATGCAAGCCGCCTGCACCCTCTGCAGACACGCCCAAAGGACTTGACGCCATCTGGTGCACCTCTGTATGATGTGCAGACCGCTCTGGCTGCATATGTGGGCATCTACCTCAAGTACTAGCGCTGCTCGGCAGCATAAGACCTACGTTGCTGTATATCTCGAGGTCACAGGCAAGCAGTGACCTAATAAGAGAGTACCACTCATGGCATCAATGTTTGAGATGAGTTGAGGCAGGTGGGCACTCACCTCCAGCCGATCTCTGTTACGGGCAGAAAGGATGAGCTTCGCGCCATGGCTGGCAAAGCAGAGCGCCAGCTCCTCTCCCAGTCCCTGCTCAGGAACTGCTTCATCTCAGCATAAATCAGATGGTGCACTGGAGTGACTTTGCATGAGCAACCTCAGCATGATGCTCTGCAAGAGTATCCTAGCCACTGCACAGCTGTCTGCATACAGATGCATGAATCCGCCCTGATGCTGATCTGATGCATCATTATGCATCAGATCAGCATAACATAACAGGTTTGAGCCCAGAGGTGTCAGGGGATGACAAAGGCACCTGGCTAGCGCCTGTGATCCAGACAACCTTGTCCTTGAAGGCATCCTTGGACAGCCGGCGCGACCCTAGCAGCTTCAGATCTGCATCCGCCCTGAACGCAAATGCTCACCTTGTAGTCCCGACTCAGCATGTTTCATCAAGGCAGGCTTTGAATTGCGCTAGCACACGAGACAAGTCAGGCCCCGTCAGAGCTGGTATGCTGCAGCACACCGCCTGAGCTGCAAAAGCATCTGACAGGCAGGGGCGTTGGTTTAGAGGTGAGACGTGCCTGATAAATCTGACAAAGCGCCACAGGCAGTACAGGCCTGCAGCTGCAGCTGTGATGGGAATCCAGTGCTGCTTGAAGACATCCTGTGCAAGACCATATTGCTCCCTGACGACTTCTGACGTCTCTGCCCAGCTCGCTCTGATGTCTTGGACCCTCATGCACGCCCTCTTGGCAGACAGTGTGTGCCGTCGTTTCCTTGGAGCAAAGCCCGCCAGCTGCGTCTGCCTCTGTAGGGAATAATGCCTGCGCTCAGGCACAACATGGCTATCACCTGGCTCCCTAGTAGCGTTATCTCTGCACAAGACGAACAAGTAGACGGACATTCAAGAGCCCCCTTTTTGTTCCAACCTAGCTGAGGAACTACGGTTTTGTGTACTGTTCTTACCGAGCGCAAGGAGTGTGACCAAGGCAGAGGGCATCAGGCATGCGAGCGAGCTGCACAGTCCGTCTTCATTGCAGAGTTTCCGGAACCCTCAACTAATTAGCGTAAGCTTCCCTTTTTTGACAAGCCGACAATCACCAGTACACCTAAATGTTCGATCTGGCTCACCGAGATGGGGTTTGCTGAGTGTCTAGCTTCCACATGAATGGCAGCTGCGCGCATCTCAGCGCTGAGGGCGGGACACGTCTCCGCAGCTCCGCAAACGCGCGAGCTGATTTGCAGTGCAAGGCCGAAAATCGAACGCAACAGTTCATCACGCAGAACAATTAAAGCAATCGCAAACTTGCTCACCGGTCACGATAATAACGAAGAGTCGCCACAGTAGATTCGGTATCTGAACACACAGCGCAAGGCCATTGCCAAGTCTTCTTTGCAGACTGTGAACAAATCCGCATCTTTCAAAATGGTTTTCACAGGCACAGCATCGCTCACCGCCAGCATTGCAGCACCCTTCAGCGTCAGAGCGCCAGCGTTGCTTCGCAGGCAGGGAGCAGCACTGGCCCCCTTGGGACTGGGATTCAGGTGAGCTTCATTCTCAGTCCCCCCTAGCTCTAGCAGATGCAGCGACTGGCTCTGCAGCATGTAAAACCAATCCACAACGCGGCCGTCCCATTACTTCTTGGTCGTTGACGTCACCATCGCCTTCTATGAGTATGTCACAGTCTACAGCTTGGGACTCACAGCTTGAGGACTGAACATCTTGTATAGCTGCAGGAATGTGCAGAAGAGACAAGCCATCCAGACCCTAGTGAGGGCGGCCACAGAGACGGAGGCAAAGCCCGAGGTTGCAAAGGTAAGAGCTGATCCCTGCATGCGTTGCAGCAGTGGTTGTGCCTGCTGATTTCATGGTGCAGCGATATCTCCTTCCTGATAGTTGACATGATCTCCTGACCTTTCTGTGCAGGTTGCAGACTCCATTGGGCTACCCGTAGATGAGGGCCTTTTTGGCTTCAAGCCATTCCCAGAGGTATGCACTGCTCAGCCAGCTTGCATCCATAGATGCTTGTTATCATGATACCAGCAGGCCAGAGTCTGCCTGTGTACTCATCTTAGATGCCTTTCAGTGTTCATGAGACTAGCAGTTCTCAAGCGCCTAACTATTTATGACAAGCAGCGTATCAGTTTAGCTGAGCAACCGTGACGTTGTGCAGCTGTGGGTGGGACGCCTGGCAATGGCGGGCTTCCTGACATCAGTGATTGAGGAGTTCATCACCGGAAAGGGAACCCTGCAGCAGATTGGGCTGTTTACCCCCAACCCAGCCCTCTTTGTCTTTCTGCTGGCATTCTTTGGCGGCCTCACAGCCTACGCCACAGCACGCACCATCTACAGAGCGACCAACAAGGAGATGACAGCCAAGTAAGCCCTAACATCAGCACCACACTCCTGCTCATAGCTTTCTGGCTTATGACCTGCAAAGCTTCAGGCTGACTGTGCACCTCGGAGTGAGCGCTTCACCAAGACATTGGTCTGTGCACACCGAAGGTGGCACATGAATGGTGCGTGGCTGTGAGCATGAAGAAGGGCTTTGGCTGCAATGCTAGCAGCTGCTTTGCTGGCCACGAGGACTGAAATGTGCTCTATGGTGACGAGTGCTGAGCTGCTGTGCACAAACACCCGCCAAAGACTCAAGGGTGAGCGTCTGACAGTGGTGTTCCTTGCCTGCAGCGAGCTGGTGAGGTACAGACAGTTCCTGGGCATCCAGAAGGAGCAGCAGAACATCAAGGAAGAGCAGGAAAAGCTGAAGAACAGCTTTGCAGCTGGCAAGGACATTGTGTCCCCCGACAACCTGAACACCATCAACCAGACCAAGGCCGAGGGCACGCCAGCAGACAGGTACCTAAGCGGCAGCGTCCTGCTCTCTTGCATGTCTTCATGCAGGACAGTCTTACTGGAGCTTGTGACAGTATGCTGCATGGATGTGACATCACAAAGCCCTATGTGGTGCCAGCATATCGTGGCGATTCCTTTGTGCCGGCTCTCTGTGACTCTCAGTATGTTCATCAGTGGGGACTGATTCATGACTGCAGCAAAGGGTCTATGTCTGGATATTGCAGTGAGTATGCATCTCTGCAGGGTGTTGAACCCTGGACCCAAGGAGGTCGCACAGCAGGCGATCAACAAGCTGGGCGGGCCGCCCGACTTCCTGGGAGGTGACGTGGAGGGCGAGGCTGCGCGGGAAAGCGCTCGCATGAAGGACCGCGCGCAGAGCGGGCCGCCAGCTGCTTCCGTGTCCCTGGCAGCCAAGCAGGACGTCCTGGAGCAGAGCAACTTCGCTGGCGACAGCGATTGGGGGTGCGCTGCGAAGCCTCTGCAATTGTAGCAGCCTCTTGACTGACATGAAAGGTCTTAGCCCAAGGTTAATGCCCAGTGAGGCTGGGGAGATTGTGCACCCAACTCGAGCGATGATAGATTGGCGTCGATTAAGGCAGGGATGGTGGACTGTTGCTGTCTGAGCACTTGCAGATGAGGACCATGAATCTGATGTTTGTGGGTTCTGATGCAGGTATGCCAGGCAGGTGGAGGTGACAAACGGCCGCTGGGCCATGCTGGGCTTCCTGACAGCAATCATCATCGAGGCTGGCACTGGTCGCGGCATCCTGCTGCAGCTTGTGGGATATGCCAAGGCCCTCAACCTGCTGGGCCCTGCTAGCGGAGTCTGAGCTACAAAGTGAAGCCATGCTGAGATTTGTTCAGAGTTAGCTTGCGTTCTGCTTGCTGTGTGACAGGTATGTGATGAAGTTAGGGACGAGTTGGCATCTGTGTGTTTGAGAGGGGTGCTGAGAGGGTGCTGCACCTGCATCACTGGTGATGTTGTGAGGGAGGAGACATCAAGCTCCCAATTGAATTGTTTGATATGCTGCGCATGCATATGCGGACTCTGATGCCAGGCTGTGTCTGTGGCAATCTGACAAGTCTGGTCTCTTCTGCCAGCCCCTGCTTTGACTTTATGCGGCACATTGCTGAGAAAAGTATGCAAGTGTAAAGGTATAAATTTTAAGCCAAAAATTTACCTCATCTGTGTCTAGGTGATACCATGCCAGCACCTAGCCTGTCTGCATATCCACGTATCGTACGTTCACAGGTTTGTGGAAGCATCTTTGTCACATTGTCGGCCGTCGATGCTCCATACCGCCTAGGATCACTGTTGAGTCCGGGCTTCCGGAATTTTTCGGGCCTGCCCGAAATGCCCAGCATAGGTGGGCTGAGTTATAGACGATAAAATTGAGCCACAGAAGGGCTGCGCAATGCTCGATATCCACGAAGTGATTGCAGTACTATAGATTGCTAAAATGGCGTCGAAGGAAGACGGGGGTACGGAGGAGCAGGCGAATGCTCTAGGAGCTGGGAAAGAGGCAAGGCCGAAACTTTCCTTCTATGTGGACCTAGGATGCTTGGGTATAGCAGTTCTAATCATATTGTGTTCACGTGCGCAGGTACTGCATTTCTTCTACGATCTAACGTCCGTCGAGCAGGTGCGCCACCTTGGCTGCTACAGGGCGAAGCAAGGGAAAGGGGCCTCACGAAAGCATACGTGTAGCTCCTACAAGTTGCAGACCCATAGCAGATCATTTATAAATATGCATACCTGTTTCGGCTGCTTTAATTTGCAATTGCAACGAGTCGTAGTAAATTTGGCTTGTACTGGCCCTCAGGAAAAGCGCGAGGATGCAGCGGTACAGCTTGCAGAAGCAATGGCCAAGTCCCAGAAGTCTTATGATGGCATGGACGTACGCAGCAACGGTGGGGTCGCATCAAAGAAAGCCTTGGGCGCCTTGAGACGCTGCTCGCCCCTGACAGTAAGCCACTCCTCTTGTTGGTGATGTTAAGTGGTTTTGCCATGCCAAGTAGTGTGCATTACAAGCTGTAAGGTCTGTATCACCCCACACCATGGCCCACAGGGCCAGCTGAAATGTGTGCAATATGTTGGCACAGGTGTATGCACTGAAGCGCTTGGTGAGAGGCTTGGGATCAGGCCATGATGCAGCAAGGCAGGGCTTTGGCCTCGCCCTGTCTGCAGCGCTGGTCAAGGTACCCGAGATTGAGTCCCTGCCAGCCCTGGACATGCTAGACGCAGCTTTGGAAGTCTCCAAATCTACAAAGGTGAGCAGGCCACCAGGGGAGTCAAGCAGCACACTTGAACAATTGCAAGTAAGGTCGTATCTGATAGAGACGGAGCCTTCAGGTCATTCTTCCCTTAATACTTGCAGAAACCCAAATACTCTATTCCGTGATTTCTTTCAGCACATAGGGGTAGTGTGGCTTATTGAAAGATAAGAATGCACGATCTTCATTTGGACACTTCTCTTGGTCCAAAATGATGGTCAAAGTCTGCTTTGCTTGCGCAGCAACCCAAGTCAAGCTTGTTGCGCAGGGGTCGGATGCAAAGGATGCGCTGCTGGGGCGCATCTTTGGGTACTCCGCCTTCTCTCAGGCAGGGCGGGCGGCAGACAACGCCACTGCAGACAGGCTCGCGGCGTCCCTCATCTCAGTCATGGGCCGGAAGAGCTTCCTGCGGGAGGCAGCGGCCAATGCGCTGGTGGCCTGCCTGGACAGCCTGCCAGCAGGGACCCTGAAGCATGTCCTCAGCAGCAGCGAGCCTCTTCAGGCCGTGCTGAGCAGACAGCCAAATGAGGCCACCCCTGAGGTGATGTCCAGCAGCGCGCCCAGTCTCATAACTTGACTAACAGTAGATGAAGACGCTGCTGGGAGTGATGGCCCTCCATACTAGTTGCTGGACCTCACAGATTGTGTGCTAGGCAAAGGCTTGCATCTTTGTAGACTCCTAACCATTCAACCTTGCTTGTAGGATTTGATGCTGGCGCTCCGTCTGTGGCCCTTCCTGCCCGCGGATCTAGTCTCTGGATGCCCAATGCTGCCCAGCGGCTGCCCGACGCCCGGCTCTGGCGCCTTCACAGGAGCACAGGATGCCCAGTCAGCGAGCGCAGCAGGGCTGGCCTTCATGACGCCAGCGCATCTGAGCGCTGTTGGCGAAGCGCTAGCAGATGCCTCGGCCAGCCACCCGCGGGTCCACTCTGTGTGGCTGACCCTGCTGTCCCTGCTCATCCCCGGCTTCACTCCTGTCAAGGTAAAAGCTTGATCTGCCAGCAATACTTCAGTGTTCCAAAGATGTTCTGACAAAAATATTCCTGCCCTGACAGTGTGGGGCTGCCCAACAGGAGTGGCAGTTTCTGCACCTTGTATTGCTAGCATCCAGTACTTGACGTTGAGCTGTAGAAAACGCTCTCAAGCTCTTCTGAGACTCTGAGTCCAATCCTTTGGTGCCTCAACCTCTTAAAAGAGCTATGGGAGTGAGTGTAGAGCTCCCTGTCAAGCTGGCTAGACTGTGGGACATCAGGCGATACTTGTCATGCAGGGTGAGGAAGGAGCCAGGTCAGAAAGAGGCAAGGTCAATTCTACAGCACTGCAGGCCCTTTGGGGTTGGGTGGACAGCAACCTCCTTTCCAGCTCACATGACCGGAAATACCTAGCATTCCAGCTCTTCATGATCCTTCTGCCATCCATCAGGTAGGCACTGGAACACTCTCTCCTACATACCTCCACTGTAGGGTAACATGGATGCCATCACCGAGAGCGAGCATGCGCCCAGTCTTTTATGTTATTTTTTGTGTACAGTCCTGCCTGCAGCTTTTATGATTGTCATGAGGAGCACCTGTGTGAGCTGTAGAAAGACATACATCTGGATATTTACTGAGCCATAACATGCATCTAATGCATGAGACATGCGCTGTAGGTCGGAGCACATCTCTTTCCTGCTGACGCCAACGCTCCTTCGAGTCCTGACCAACAGCCTGAGCAAGGCGGACACCCACCTGCACTCCGTAGCCAAGCGGCTGATCGAGCACCTGGCGCGCCACGCTGAGTCAGCGCCGGACGCAACGCTGCGCGTGGCGGTGGCAGTGGCGCTGCAGCGCCAGCGGGGCGGCGGCTTTGACAAGCTGACCAAGACCAAATACGCCAGCAACCTGCTCAAGGTCTGCACTCCTCACCCATCCACTGCATGCATCAGACAAGCCTGCATCATTGCTACCCCTCTACAGTAAGCCGTTGGCGCTCAGACATGAGACGACGATCATCTCATGACTTGCACACGTGCTCAGGTTATTGGTTCTACTGCAGGGCTTGAACGAAGAGGGTCTTCAAGCCTATTCAGGTCACCTGCAGCAGGAGTTCTTGCGGCCAGACGTCAGCTCAGCAAAGAGGCCCGGCAAGACTGAGGATGCAGAAAGTGATGATGACGAGGACGCTGAGGAGGAGGCTGAGGACACAGGCCCCGCCCCTGAAGACGCTGCGAGGAGGTACTCCACTGCACGCCTGCCATGCTATTGACCAAATGCCATTTGAAGAATTTGCGTCTTACTTATAGGAGCATTTTCCTCTTGTCCTACAGTGAGCAACCAAGCACAGGCGGCCAGAGCTCCACATCGGTGCTTGCAGACCCAGCACGATAACTGGAAAAGCTTCAAGCGCTGGGAGGCCTCATATGAGATGCACGCTTTCGTCAAATCTTTCTCCTGGTGTGCAGGTGGACTGTGGAGCAGCTGAGCGGAGGCCCCATGCTGACTGAGGGTGCTTCTGCCGCAAGGCTGGCCACGCTGCACTTTTTGTCGCGCCATGCTTTCTTTGTGGCAGACACCGGCTCCAAGGTGAGAGCCGCATGCTCTTCACTCGGGCTTGCAGGATGCTTGACGTATGGGGTGCACACGGTGTCTCTTTCAAAATCACCCTCACGTAAATGTCAGCTTTCTATTGTGATGCAATATTCCCAAAAAACACACACAATCTCAACTCGCGCATGCGCAGGCATCTGGGGTCTGTGAGCCGCCAGTCAGTGACATTGTGAGGCAGCTCTGCTCAGCGCGTCTCATCGCCGCGGTGGACACAGCCAGCAAGACCCCCAGCCCAGCTCCGGTAAGCAATTTCAAGTTCTCTTGATACAATATTATTGGTGTAATTCTGCCACAGTGGACTGAGACCACAAAGAAAAGCCCTCAACATGCAGTCCAGGGCTTTGTGTGCAAGGGGATCACATGCCAGGCCTCACAGAAAGAGCTTAAGTGATGGTAGCAGAGGCTCAAGCAGCAAGTCACTTGCTCAACCACATGCCAGGATGCTATCAATGGAGGTGAGGAGGCCCGTAAGCCTGCCCAGCCAGGCGCCAAGGGGCAGCCCGCCCGCCCGAGACGCCCGGACGACTCAATCCTGGCTGACGTCACACAGCACATTGCCCAGCTGCAGAGCACCAAGGTAAAGAGCCTGACCTTCTTCTCACTGGCTTGTACGCTCTCATTTGTAGTGCAATTGGCTCTAAATCTTTCTGCTGCTTCCCGTTCCTTCAAGATTTGCGAGCACCTCATCTCAGCTATGGTGGCCTCGATCTAAGATGCAAGGCACGTTGTGTGGCGCAGGGCATCTCTGCTGCAGTGGAGCTGCCCGAGGAGCTCCTCCAGGCAGTGAGCGCGCTCAGAAGCCTCGCAGACAAGGCGGCCAAGGCTGCCAAGAAAGCCGACGCGCCTGATCTGGCAGCCAAGCACAGAGCCTTTGCAGGTGTGCTTTCAAAATTGCTGCACTTCCTCCTGTGACATGTAAAGAGCAGGACGTCCTGCTATAACAGCTATTCCCGTCCAGCAAAATGTGATAGCTTCCACGTCAATAACACTCATCATGTGTGTCTGTCTTTGCAGTGCTGGGCCGCTGGCTACAGCTATACATGTTTGGCGACCCGGAGACTGCAGAAGCCGAGCTGGCAGAGGAGCTGGCAGGCATCTACAGGGACGCTCTGCCCGCCACCAAAGGTCTGCTCCTGGCTTGCTGACCCTTGAACTGCTGTATGGAATATGATTTGCCTTCCTACGATTGTGTATCTCCGGCAGCCCACCACAGCACACTGGCAACAACAGTCATGAAATGCCAGATGAATGAAGGGTATGTGCTCAAGGCTCTCATACTGAGATCGCGCGACGCTTGTGAGTCTCAGATGTATTGTGTCCCTCAAGCTGTGATCCAGCTGAGCTGTCGGACGGGAGAGAACATGCCCGCTCTGTATGCACTGACATCACGAGGAAGCAGAGCGGAGCCTGTTTGCGTGGATTGAAAGCACACCTGAGTGCAAAGAAGAGATGTGACGTCCTTCCTGCTGTGCTGACAGGCAAGAAGGCGAAGGGAGGCGATGAGACGCCCTGGATGGACCGTCTGGTGGATGTGCTGCTCAGCCTTCTGGCAAGCACCTCCGGGCACCTGCCGTCAGCGCCCCTGCGCGATGCTGCAGAGGGCCTATTCAGGGTCTTCGCCACCCACCTCACCCCCACAGGTGAGCCTCCAGCAAGCAGTGCTATAGATCTGCAGCAATGTCTTAGCCCATCGAGCATGCAGCATCAAGTGTGTCAGCGTATGTCACATGTTCACAGCGCGTCAATGTGATACGGCACGCATCTCTACTGTCAGGTCACCTATCGTGCAAGAGCCTGGTACTGGAGCAGTTGTTGAAAGCCGTGCTGGAGTGCAGGGATGGAGGATCTGCTGCGCGTCATATCAACACCAGACAAGGGCGGCGCTGGAGGCGAGGAAGGCATCTTTGATTCAGAGGACGAAGCCTCTGAGGAGGAAGAAGGTGAGAAAGCGGATGAAGAGGAGGATGAGGAGGACAGCGAAGCGGATGAGGAGCAGGCGGCTGCCGCTATTGATGCAGCTGTTGCAGCTGCTCGTCCTGCTGGCGCCCCGGCAGATGAGGTGACTGGATAATATTCCCCACTGTCTGCCTGATGACCTGCTCAAGCTGAGTCAGCATCGCACAAACATCCATGTACTTTCCGGCGCTGTGTAGTGGGGCATGTGCATACCTCATTGGGACGATCCTCTGTATGCATGAATCCTCTAACAGGAAAGAGACCACTGTGGCGCGTCAACAGATGCTGCTCTTGATGACAACTTATCTGTCTCCTGTCACCCATATTGATGTTCAGTTCTTGCGTAGGATGAGGAGGCCAGCACATCAGGGAGTGAGGATGATGATGAGGCCATGGAGGCATCTGGCATGGATGCCAAGATTGCTGCTGTGCTGCGGGCCACTGTCGACGCCAAGGAATCCGGGCGCAGGGCCAAGGAGGCTGTTTCCCAGCTCCGCTTCAGGGTAAGACCCTGATATGTTCTTGGGACAGTCACGATATATCTATTCCTATGAGCAGCACATCTGTCTTCCGCGACAGTGCCTCCTGTGTGCATGCAATCTTCCAAAGGCCTCGCGTTCACGGTGCTTTGAACTACCCAAGCCTGTAGGAGTGAATTGCCTGAGGTGCACTAGCTCAAGATGCAGCTCAAGATGCAGGCGTGAGTGTGATGAGACAGCATGAACGCACCACAGGCTTTATAAGTCATGAGGGGGTTGCACAGGTGGCAGCGCTACTTGAGCTATACAGCAGGAGCCTGCCAAATCCTGATCTGCTGCTTGCCGCGCTGCCCACGCTGCTGGGGGCGCTGCGGCGCGCTCAGCATGCTGGACCGCCACAGCAGCCACTAGCTGAGCGCCTGGTTGGCCTCATCAACAAGCTCTCAAAGTGAGCGCTGCACCAGTTTCTCACTGTGCAAGGCCATACACATAGACCTGCAAGGAGCCCTGTGAGGGTGTAAGATGGTATCAGACATACAATCTTCTGCGGTCGCCTTACCAAGTCTTATACTGGATCTAGGGCTGGTTTGCTCTTCCTTACATGACAGCATCTGCATCCCATGCGTGAAATGCAGCAGCCTCTACTGTTTTGGATTGGGCAGTCTTTCAGATAGCGACCCTGTGCTTGAGAAGTGGCCAACCACACACCACACCAGTGACGTCTCCCAGCACTTGATCAGTAATCAGCGGCTGGGTGTGCTGCCACAGGGCAAGGGCGTCAGGCAAGATCAGCGAGGACAGCGGCAGCGCAGCTCTGAAGCGCCTCCTGTATCTGACCTCCAGAGGCGAGAGCAAGGCCTTTGGGCAGGCTGCGTCCAACGCCCTGCTCTTTGGAGTACGCCATGCCTCAGACAGTCAGGCAAGCCAGGTGCGCCCTCGTGGTTCGCCCGTGTGACTCTTCCTAACCTTTGTGATCCGCCCTATCGATTTGTTATTGTGATTCCTTAACAAAACGACTGGGCGTACCCTTAATCTGTCCCAGGATGGTCTCATCATGCACCCTGACACCCTGACAGTTCAGTGTGGCAGAGCCGTTAGAGTCTCTGACAAGCATCAGAAGTATGTGTCTCACTGTTGGAAGATCTGCATCCCTCGATTGGATGCCAGCAATTCTGGAAGCATGTGGTTGCTTGCTGCATAATTAAACCTACTGTTTTGCCGTCATGCACTTCTCAAGGACACATTCAATCCTCCACGAGCCTGTGCAGGTAGTGGAAGACGCTGTGAAGGATTACTTCACCAAGAAGAAGAGCAGGCTCAGCGCAGCACTCATGAAATCGCTGCTGAGGGATCGCCCTAGCAGACAGGCTGCGGAGGCCCTCATGGGGTACTACAGCACAGCCAGGAACGCCTTTCTCAAGGCAGAGGCCGTGCAGCTGCTGCAGACCCTGATGCACCCTGTCAAGGTAAGAATTTCTGAAGCGACTCTTGCTTCAACTGCCTTATATTGCATGAACTGGCATGACCATTGCCAGAATTTCCCCCAGAAGTGTCTTGGCCTGCTCTAGCTATCCGCACAAACAGGGCATGCACCGGGGAGATTCCGCTCATAAATCTTCAGACCCAGGCACACCAGAACCAGTTTGAAAGTCCCCAGGCTTGTTCTTGGCGGCATACGCTCTGGAGTTGCCGGTGTTTAGTGCCTTGGCTCCTCCTAAATACATTGCATGTGCGAGGAGTGTTACATTGCAGCCTTGTCCAGAGCAGGATCTGTTGGACCGATGACATGCTCTTACAGACGCTTGTGGGATTGATTAACGCTATCCCTGTGCTGCTCAGGAGCACCAGGCCAGCCTGGCAGCTGATGTCAGCACGCTGCAGCCCCAACTGGCGGACCTGGCACAACATGTCATCGCTGACAGCGCCTTAGCAGATGTCAAAGCGCAGCGTCGTGCTGACATGCTGTCAGCCACCTGCAGCGTTGTAGAGGCGCTGCAGCGGCTCCTGCCCGATGCTGGGCAGGCAGCGCTGGATGGACGGGCAGCCAGCCTTGCAGATGCAGCTGACCAGCAGCTGACATCCCTGGGACAGGCCCCTGGGAAGGTGAGGGCCACCAAAAACACACTCTCTACTTAGTCTGAAAACCACTGTCTCTGATGTGGCTATAGCGTCACTCTCTACGTGATTGTTGATGATCACAAGATACTCCATCACATCAATGCAAGAGGGGTCTCGTTACCTAACACTCTTGATGGAGTCCCAGCATTGACATTTTGAAGGGTATCAGGTCCTGAGTCGCTCACGCGCTCTTGAGTTGGGATTCACAGTGTTGTCAAGCATACCAGCAAGCCGTTCAGTCTGTATCTGGTGAAGCAACGCGCTCCTGTGTCGTGCGTGCAGGTCGGCAATCAACTCAAGCGGCTAGCAGATGTCCTGAGGAAGGTTGGACAGCCCAGAGACATGGCGAAGACAGCCGAGCAAAAGCAGGGGGCAGATGCTAAAAAGGCAGCGAAAAGTCCAGCGGGCAAACAGAAGAGGAGGAAGGATTTGAGTAGCAAGCATCAGGATCAGGGGCCGCAGAATCCCACAAAAACCAAAAAGAAGCAAAAAGTAGTGTCTGGTGCACCTTGAGGGGTATATAAAGATGATGACACCTAATAGTGATCGTCCCACTCAGGCAGCTCGATGCTGTAGAAGCAGGTCGGCGGAGCTCCATTTATAGTAGACTGCGCCACATCTCTGGATATGCATTTGTGAAAGCCAATTGGATATGATATTCTCATGCAAGGCTATGAGAGAATAGCTCCTAGGACTCTGCCTGGGATGAGCGGGCTTTGACTGGCAGAAGAGACCATTGTGAGACTGGGGCAGCAGTGAATCAGCGAAGTCTAATATGCAAGTAGTGCCTGTCATGATCATGCAATTGCAAACAATGACATGCTGGCGCTGCTCGAGTCAAATCAGATCATACCACATCTCTTCAAACCACACCAGGCTGATCAGATGGAGGGGGTTTCACTATACTGAACACGCACCGACAGATACTTAGGCGGTACTTGCTCCTCAAGGCGCACTCATGTGATGAGCGGGCGATAGCGCCAGCATCCTGGAAATACTCTATTTGCCGCGGGTTACGTAATGTGTGGCGAAAACTTCGTCCTGCGGGGCTAGATGATTCAGAATCCTTAATAGAACCACTGTCCTGGCCGTGGTTGCTGCGAGTGCATTGTTGCTGCGCTTCCACCGAGAATAGGAGGAGAGTGTCCTCGTACTGACCATCAAAGGTAAGGTCCTGGGTGCTTCCTCCCAGTGGTGCTGTCGGTGGTTTCTGGCCTGAAGGCAAGTGGCCCAGTAGCGGCTGGTTTGCTTGATCGGTCTCAGGAAGGCCGAGCTTTGGCCTGCTGGTGCTCACCCCTCGGTTTCTGGGCGAGTGCAGAGTCTGTCCTGTAGGTAGAGGTGAGTTGGTGTCAGATTCTGCCAGGTTTCTCCCCTGCTGCAACTGGCCTTTGTCCGTGGCTGCTGGTAGTTAGGATCTCATACTAGGAAGATTGCTGAAGTATTCGCTGCCACGCTGTGCCTTTCGCGACGGTGCTCTCCTCGTGTTTGGGGTGATGTGCACAAGGTTGTTTTCCAAGGGTCCGCTCGTATACTACTAGTGCGTTTTTTGTAGTCTGATCTTTGCGCACGTTACTCTTCGCACGTTAACTTAGTCGTCTTTCTTAGTGTGATCGGTGGGCCTTTATGTTGCTCTTCGGCGTGCGTTGGCTCTGAGACAGGGTATTTTGGCAGCCTGGAGATGGAAATGTATGCTGTTCGTGATATGGTCGGTAATTGGCTTCTCTGCTACTCTTGCCTTTAAAATGCACTCTGTGCCGCAGGGTTTTGCTTCAAGTACACTGCATCTGATTGGCAACATGGCATACCAGAGGCTGCCCACTATAATGAGGTGCGTCTCCGCTGGTGTTATGCCATGACGAGTTGCTGATGTTTTGTCAGTGTGCACACTGTGTGCTAACTATCTTGCTTAGCGCTTGCCACTGAGCTGTTGCTGGGTGATTACAGGAATGTGACCAGCAATTTTGGTGGCCAGATGCGGCGGTATTCGGCAGATGCTCCTCAGAGCGCTAACCTCTCCCCCGCACAGGTTGCACAAATGCTAAATAGCTTGGAGGGCATGTTGAAGGAGGTGAAAGCCCGTGAGAATGCCCGCCGGCAAACCTGGCATAAGCTGGAAGGCATGGCAAGGACGACAAAATGGATTGTTGGCACTACATTTTATAGCGTTGCGATTGGTGGCAGTACGCTTGGTGCGTTAGATGTGATGGCACATGTGATAACCGGGAAGTGTCCGTGGGTCCTGTAGTATCATCTCAGCCGGCAAGCAGCCGGATGGCCGCACCATGGGTGACTACAATAGTTGGAGGCCACCCTCCACCCTGGCACTATGGAGAGCGTTCCTCAATGTGTCCGACATCCTTGATAGGGTCTTGGCTAGTCTGCATATGACTCATATGCATCATCATGATGACAAAGGTCCTTCAGAGGTGTAACAAGCGTATAGAGAATTAAGGGCCGTTAGTAGGGCGTCAGCTTTTTATTTGGGCCTGCGTTAAGGTTACAGTGGACTTCTGGCTCGGAGCTGCTCTGGAGCGGTGGATCGAGGAGTGCAGCGAAAGTGTATCATAGCCTTGCGAGATATGCTACAGAAACATACTTGGGTGCAATTCCTGAACATCTATGGTGGCACTCTGCTGAAAGAATGTTGCACCAATGTAAGTATTGAGATCTAACAAAACCGGCAAACAAGTGCAGATGCAATTCCACCATAGAAGCTGGATCTGCACTATAGGACCTTAGGAGAGATCCTTAAGGGGCCTTCGCCCGTATCGTGTATGGTGCGCCGTGATTGGCGGAGTCACTGATTGAGTAGCCTACAATTTTAGACCATGCTAGGCGCGTGCGCTTGAGGCAGTGGCCCGTTTGAATGTCTATAAGTACATAACCGAGCTCCTTATGAGTTACTTTACCAACGTAAAAAATAGATACTTGGGCAGCATGCAAAGCTCAGACCTTTCCATCAAGGCAGAAGGCTGGCAAGTGCAGCACATGCCTGGTCAAAGTTGTCCAATTGCATGTTTGGGATGATGAATGCATCAGCAGAGGCATTAAGTGCACCTTATACAAGGTGATCGTACAGTCCACATTGCTGTCTGCGAGTGAAATCTGGGCAATTCCTAAGAAACTGATGCATAGGCTGGATGTCTTCCAGCCGAAGTGCCTCAGGAAGATCTGCAGGATCAGTTTGAAAGACAAGATCAACAATGAGAGGATCCTGGATTCCGAATTGTGCTAAAGTCTCAAATATTGTGAGTCATAGGAGACTCAGATGGTTGGGCCATTTGGCCAGGATGCTTGATGAGAGGCTACCAAAGAGAGTGCTATTTGGACACATGGATGGCTCTGGCCGGAGAGGCAATAGCCATAAACAATGGGTGGACTATGTCAGGGGAGACTTGCAGATTGCAGGACTTCCATACACATGTCAGGCAGCTCAATGCTGCAGAAGCAGGCCGGCGGAGCTACAATCATAGTAAACTGCGCCACATTTCTGCATATGCATTCGTGAAAGCCTGAGATGAGTGTGCTTTGACTGGCAGAAGAGACCACTGCGAGACTGGGGCAGCAGTAAATCAGCGCAGTTCAATATGCCATTAATGCATGTCATGATCATGCAATTGCAAACATGGACATCATGTGGATGATCCCAGCTCGAGTCAGACCAGATCATATTACATCCCTTCCAGCCACACCAAGCTAATCAGATGCTAACCGCCCTGAAGGAGGGGGTTTCACTATATTGAACACGAATTGACAAATACTGAGACGGTCCTTGGCGCACTCGTGTGATAAGCGGCGATAGCGCCAACATCCTGAAAATACCTGTCAAGTCCTATTTGCCGCCGGTTACGTAATTTGTGGCGACAACTGGGCTACAGAATGATTCTGAATCCTTAAAAGCACTGTCCTGGCCCTTGTTGCTACACATGTTGCTACGCTTCCACCGAGGAAACGAGGAGAGTTCCTGTTACTGACCATCAACGGTAAGGTCCCGTGTGCTCCCTGCTAGTGGTGTTGTCAGCGGATTCTGGCCTGAAGGCAAGTAGCGCAGAGGTGGCGGGTCTGTTTGGTCGGCCTCAGGAAGGCTGACACTAGGTCCTTTGGTGCTCACCCTTCAATTTCTGGGCGAGTGGAGTTTCCGTCCTGTAGGTAGAGGTGTGTTGGGCTCAGATTCTGTCAGGTATCTCTACTGCTGCAACTGGCCCTGCTGGTAGATAGGAGCTGATACTGAGAAGGTTGCTGAAGTATTCGCTGCCGCGCTGTGCTTTTCGCGACGGCGCTCTCCTCGTGTTTGGAGTGACGTGCACGAGGTTGTTTTCTGAGTGTCCCGCTCGCGTCTCCTCGTATAGTGCGCTTTCTGTAGTCTGGTCATTGTGCACACTAGTCTTCACACGTTAGCTTAGTTGGTTTCCTTGGTTACCGATCGTTGGGCCTTCATGTCGCTCTTCGGCTTGCGTTGGCTCTGAGACAGGGTACTTTGGCAGATAGGAATGTATGGTGTTCGGCATGCACTTGATATGGTTGGTGATTGGCTCTTTGCTGCTCTTGCCTTACCCCCTACACTCTGTGTCGCAGGGTTTTGCTTCAAGTACCCTGCATCTGACTGGCAACATGCCATACCAGAGGCTGCCCACCATAGTCAAGTGCGTCTCCGCTCGTGTCATGCCATGACGAGTTGCTGCTGTTTTGTCAGTGTGCACACTGTGTGCTAATCAACTTGCTTAGCGCTTGCCACTAAGCTATGCTGGTTGATTGCAGAAACGTCACCAGCAAGTTTGGTGGTCGGATGCGGCAGTATTCGACAGGTGCTGCCACGAGCGATTGCCTGTCCCCCACGCAGCAGGCGCAAATAGAGGCGGTCGTGTCATTCAAGGTCCTGGAGCATCGTGTTCGAAATCTGGAAAACCGGCAGGGAGCCTTGACTTTTGCAGGGTTGCTTGCTGGCCTTGCGACATATGTACTCGTCAAGGATGTGATGAGATCCAAGGAGCGAAAATTGGAGGCCATCCAGAGGGACATGGACGCCATGCCAGAGCGCATGCTCAGGTCGCGCGGGTGCTCCTAAACATTGATATCATCTCAGCCAGCGGCCTAATGACTCCACCATGGTTGAATACAACAGACGGAGGCCACTCTCCACCTGGATACAATGGCAGTGTTCCCCAAAAGTGCTTGCAAATCTTGATGATGAAGGGTTTTGGTTGGTCTACATACTTTATTGTGACATAATGATGGTGCCTCTATGAGATTGTGTCCTACCGTGCCTAATAAAGCGTGTTGTGGAGTGTTCTTACTATGTCTCATGATCATATGGCAGCTTTCGTATTACGTGAGGCAGTAGACCTTCCAGGAAGCCGCTCTAGCAGGCTCTAAGCAGCTGGTGTGCATTACATAGGAAAAGGGTATCAAAACGGATCTCTTGACTGCTCTTGTAATAGACATATGGTCCAAGCTGGCGCGGGGTCCTTGCCTTAGGATGAGTGCAAGGGGCCGTTACAGACATTGTTCCCCGTGCCTCTGGGATAAGAGTGCCTGTGCATCTATCACGTGTATAGCTCAGCAACTTGCCACACCCGAAAATCCTTGATTGCGAGCTCATGGGCATCCTTGTTTGACGCCAATGGGGCAATGTAAGGCGTGTGAGAGCCCTGTTTGGATGTGCATTCCGGCTATGTCGGTGTCGTCGATGGACTTGACGCAATGCATCATCTTGGGGCCCCTTCCCGCATCCTCTAGAGCCTGCCACGATAAATCACGGGGAACAGTGTCAAAAGCCTTCTTGAAGTCCACAAAACATACGTACAGCTTCTCCTTCTGGCCTGTCCTATACATTCCCCTTGAAGATATTATCAACCGTGCGATGGTCCCTACGAAATCCAGCCTGACCATCTGCCCTAACTCCTGCACCTTCACTTTATGTATGTATCCTATCATCAGAAATGATGGCCAGAAGCTTGGCGAGCACGTGTTGTGATACCCCTATATTTAGCTGGATCATCAGGACCCCTTTTCTTCTATATGGGGTGGACAATGCCCATAGACAAGAAGTCAGGGACTCCCTCATCGGGTATCTTAATGAAGATGCAACAAAGGGGCTGGACTAAACAACATTTGCCATCATGGATGATCCTTCAAAAATTCTGGCAGAATGCCATCAATGCCAGCAGCTTTGTGTCTTGTCAATTCATCAAGGACTGTAGCAACCTCAGCAAGCGTGATAGCAGAAACTGTATGTGAGTTGGTAATACATTTGGGGGCGCCATTGCCAGCCTCGCTCGTGTGAGGACGTGACTCTGGCGCCCACTGGGTAAGAAGTGCAACAGGCTGTTATGGATCATAGAGGTCTCGAAAGGCATCGTGTCATTGTTGAGGTGACATGCCAGCGATGCTTGAGTCAGACCCAATCATATTACATCTCTTCAAGGCTGATCAGATGCTGACCGCCCTGAAGGAGGGGGTTCACTATATTGAACACGCACCGACAAGTACTGAGGCGCTCCTTGTGATGAGCGGCGATAGCGCCAGCATCCTGGAAATACCTGTTAAGTTCTATTGCCGCGGGTTACGTAATTTGTGGCGAAAAATTCGTCTACAGAATGATTTGGAATCCTTAAAGAAGCACTGTTCTTGCTGCAAGTGCGTTGTTGCTGCGCTTCCACCGAGAATAGGAGGAGATTGTCCTAATACCGACCATGAAAGGTAAGGTCCTGTGTGCTTCCTGCCAGTGCTGTCGGTGGTTTCTGGCCTGAAAGCAAGTGGCCCAGAGGCGGCTGATTTGGTTCTTTGGCCTCAGGAAGGCCGAGCTTAGGCCTGCTGGTGCTCATCCTTCGGTTTCTCGGCGAGTGCAGTGTCTGTCCTGTAGGTAGAGGTGAGTTGGTGTCAGATTCTGCCAGGTTTCTCCCCTGCTGCAATTGGCCTTTGTCCGTGGCTGCTGGTACATACCAGGAAGGTTGCTGAAGTATTTATTGCCACGCTGTGCCTTTCGCGACGGTGCTTTCTTCGTGTTTGGGGTGACGTGCACGAGGTTGGTTTCCAAGGGTCCGCTCGCGTCATCATGATACTTGTAGTGTGCCTTTTGTACTCTGATCTTTGCGCACATTAGTCTTCGCGCGTTAGCTTAGTCGTCTTTCTTAGTTTGATCGGTGGGCCTGTATGTCGCTCTTCGGCGTGCGTTGGCTCTGAGACAGGGTATTTTGGCAGCCTGCCAGATCTGAAATGAAAATGTATGTTGTTCTGCATGCACTTGATATGGTTGATAATGGGCTTCTCAGCTACTGTGACCTTACGTACTGCACTCTGTGTCGCAGGGTTTTGCTTCAAGTACCCTGCATCTGACTGGCAACATGCCATACCAGAGGCTGCCCACCATAGTCAAGTGCGTCTCCGCTCGTGTCATGCCATGACGAGTTGCTGCTGTTTTGTCAGTGTGCACACTGTGTGCTAATCAACTTGCTTAGCGCTTGCCACTAAGCTATGCTGGTTGATTGCAGAAATGTCACCAGCAAGTTTGGTGGCCGGATGCGGCAGAATACGACAGATGCTGCCACGAGCGCTGGCACCCCCACCCTCGCCCAAATGTCGCACATTGAGCAGACTGTCAAGACCTTGTTCAAGGACCTAGCCGACCGTGTGCCAACCAGGCTGCAAAGGGCTTGAATAACAGTGGGGTTTACTGGCTGTGCGATGTTGGCCATCAATCACAGGTTTGATCGGTTTGACAAGAGTATCAATCAGTTTGATGGGCTTGAGAAGAGCTTTCATGGGCCTGACAAGAAAGTTGATCGGCTTGACAAGAGTCTTGATCGGCGTGAGAAGACTATTGATCAAGGCTTTGATCGGCTTGGGAAGAGCGTTGATCGGCTTGAGAAGATGGCGCGCGAAATCCTGCGAAATCTTGCTCAAGATGACTGCCATACATGTTGACAAAAAGGGCAAGTTGGACCTGCTCAAGCACGACCAGGTGAGATTGGCTTACCTGTTGTTCTGTAGAACAGTGCTGACAAGATGGTAATGATTGTGCATGCCTCCCTTGGTGCATTATCAAACGTACAGAGCCAAGTCGAGCGTGACTTGAGTAGAAGGACCAGCTGGAGAGTGCTTTGGCGCGCTTCCATAGCTTGCCTGTATTGCCGCTGGCATGCCCTGAACGATCACGCCTGCTCAACTTGTAAACCTATGCAGGCGACAAAGCGCCAAGGCGTCCGTACCAGATATAGAGCCTATGCGCCTCCCAGGGTAAGCCAGCCCGGGCATGCCCAAGGCCAGGCTGGGGACCAGATCAGATTACATCTCTTCCAGCCACACCAGGCTGATCAGATGTTTGACCCATTGGGTTCATCTTATGCACGCAAGCATTGATAAACCTGACAATTCCAATTAAGTCGCCTTGCCACATGAATGCCTGCATCGTTTGTGGCCCCTCAAACAAGTGAGACCATTGCTCCCTGAAGCACGACAGGCCTGGACACTCAAAGACAAGGTGCCTCTCATCACCCAATGTACCTGCCCCGCAAAGTTGGCAGACCCTGTCAAGTCTGGGAACCTCAGGCCTAGCCCATGACCCCTCATCCCTGGGGAGACGGTGACAGCCCATGCGGAACCGAAGGAGGCGCTTCATGCTTGCAGCAGAAACAGGAATATCCAATAGAGAGCGAGCATGCCTATGAGGAGGTCTTGCAAACCATCTAGCATAAGTGCAGCATCTAGACCTCTTACTAGGGCAAGTCCTCGGGCAGATATCAAGGTCTTCCCAGACGGAATCACGCTGTTGTATGATGTGCTGCCGTAAGGCAGGAATATCAATGGCATCCATGTCATCACAGCGAATGCTGAGCTCGTACCCGGTAGCATGGACTGCCTTGAACATGGACCATGCCCAATTGCGCTTTGATGCTGCAACAGCAGCCCTACAACAGTCCAGCGCAATGCACCGGTACAGATTACCTGAAGGCTTGCCAACTAGATTATTCCAGAACTTGGCAGCGCGCAAAAGCCAAACATGGTGTAGTGACTTGAGACCCAATTCAGCCAAAAGGATGTCTGTCGAAGTGCTGCCTCTGACACCTGTGATCTCCTTGAGCATCTGAAGATTGCTGGTGATTAGACTAATCCTCAAAATGCGGTATTGCTGGGGGAATGGCTGGAAACCCCAGATCTCACAACCGTAGGAAGCTGTGGATGGGACACACGCCTCATACACCCTGAACATGAGACCAACTGAGGCCAAGCATTGTAAGCGCCCATATTGGCGCTTGAGCAGAGCCCATGCCCCAAACATGTTCTATTTCAACATGGGAAACGTCACTGCCATGCCATCTAAAGCATCGAAGAGTATGCCAAGGTACTTAAAATTAATGACAATCTCCAGCTGCTCACCTCCACAAGTCCATTGAAATGGCCCAGGAAAGGCTAAGTTGAATACCATGACTTTGGTCTTGACCACACTCACTACCATGCCCATGAAGACACAGAATTCACATACAAGATCAATCAGCCGCTGGAGCCCCTGGGGAGATTCTGCCATAAGAGCCACGTCATCTGCATAGGCTAGGTCAGTGACCTGTACCCCTGAAGAGAGGACAGGCACATCAACAGGGCCAGAAGCCATCAAGAACCGATGCATGCCATCTATGTAAAGGCCAAAAAGAGTGGGGCTGAGAGGGCAACCCTGCTTCACCCCAGTTTGCGACAACACAGTCTTCCCAGATCTGCCATTGATATTAATGGTAAGGCCACTGTCCTTATACATGGATTGCAGAGCTGCAAGCATGGGACCATGCACCCCTAGACGCTGCAGCACTTGCCAAAGCAGCGGCCTCTGCACCCTATCATAAGCGCCTTTGAGATCCAAAAAGCAAGTGTACAGTTGCTTGCCATCTGCCTTGGCCGTGTCAGCAAAGTGCTGCAGGGCAAAGACGCTATGAAGTGTGGACAAACCTGGCCTGAAACCGGACTGAGTATGCGGACGATAGTCGTTGTCCTCTGTAAACTTCACCAGCCTTGCATTCAGGATGCTTGCATAGAGGCGCATGACAGGCTCGGTGACAGCAATGGGTCTATAATTATCAGTGCAAAGAGGATCACCCTTTTTGAAGACTGGAGTTACTAGGCCTCCATTGACCTGGGTGGGCACTACACCAACCTGAAATGCCGCATTCAAGACTCGTGTCAGGATGGGTGCCAACACATGCACTGGGGGTGGCTGCTCTGGATCTGGCTCGAGCTTGGCGTAGCGAAAAAGCTCTGAGGGAAGCCCCTGCATGCCCTTGGCGCGCCCATTGTGGAGGCCAATCAAACCTGCCTGAACCTCGTCCTCACTAATGGCAACATTGAGGCAGGCAGCAGGCTCCAAAGGTTGCTGTGGGTAAGCTGCAGGTGGGAGTGCACAACTCTGCACCTCGCCAATGTTTGCCAATTTATCAAGATAATCATCCCAAACTTGTACAGGCTGCAGGCTCACAGGGACTGATGTCTGTGAGGAGCGAAGGAGCTTCCAAAAAGAGCGAGGCTTGGTGTACTGTTGATCGAGCAAGTCACGCAGGCGGCCAAGCCTGAAAGCGCGGCGTTTGGAGCGCACCAGAGAATGGTATTGCCTTTCAAGCCGCTTTCGGGTGGCAAAATCCTGCGTACCTCTGACCTTCCTCTTAAAAGCCCTGCACTCTGCGTCAAAGAATGGCTTGTCTGTAGACCCCAGGGTCCTGCGAGTGCCACGCTTTAAAGGCATGCCTGCAGCGTCTGCTGCTAGCCCAATTGCCTCTGACAGGTGCTGAAAGGCTGCATGCACATCATGGTCTGCAGCCGATTGCTTTGCCACATGCAAAAGACGTGTGCACTCTGGTGCTCCTAGAGCATGGCAATAGTCCTGCCTGGCATCCTGATTCCAATGCCTCCTAGGTAATGGGGTGCCAGAACACCTCTGGACATCCTGACGGGCAACAGGAAACTGCATGCTGCACTCTATGGGGAAATGGTCTGACTCACGGCGTAAGGCATTCACAGCGCAACTTGAACATATCCCATGACTGAGGGAGAAACCAAGACATGATCAATGCGAGAGCCACCACCCCCACCATGCATGGTAAAAGAGAGGGCAGCAGCTTCATCACCTGGAGTCCGGCCTGTGCAAAGCAGGGTGGATGTTGTGTCACAAAGGCCGAGTAGAAGCCTGCCATGTTGATTGCATGTGGTGTCTGCTTGTTCCCGCTGCAGCGCACAAGCCAGACTTTCCAGGCGGCCAACCCTCGCATTGAAGTCTCCCCCAAGCAACACATGCCCTTCTGCCTGTGCTGCTGCAAGGTGCACAGCCAGCTCTGTGAATCTGCTGTCAATGTCATCCTCTTGTAAGCTTCGGGATCCAGCAGGTGGAACATAGCAGGTACCAATGATGAAGGGAGTTGGTAAACGGAAACAGAAGCTTCACCCACAAGGATGTCTCATCTGAGGTCCAGTCTTGTACGTGGTAGGCTTGAGACTTTCTAACAGCAATTGCCATGCCCTCTCCTGTCGTCCTGCGCGCGAGGCTGGGCAAAAGGCAATAGAGTGCTCTGGAAATAAGTCGTCAGGGATGTAGTCCGCACGCGTTTCAGTGAGAAGCAGGACATCAAATTCCCGCATATACTGCAGGCCATCGTAGAGCGAAAGCTTGCCATCAGTAAGGCCATTGATGTTCCAAACGCAACATCTGAGCCTGGTGTGACTGGAAACTTCCTAGGGCATGGCCACCAGGGCATATGGTGGGCCAGCTGAGCTACTGGGTGCCTGACTGGGTGGAGGTGGAGGAGCGGTGCGTGACCTGGGGTTTTGGCTGGGGGGCGGCGGTGCTGTGGGTGGCCTGGGGCCAAGGTCCTCCAGCACCTGGTCACCCTGTCGATAAAAGAGCCTGGCACCCTTCCAGAAGGGGAACATGTTTTGTTCCTTAAGTGCTGTGAAGCGGCTGCGCTTCAGATTGCGCTGCTGCTGCTGGGCTGGGGTAAGATCAACGTCGATCCCAAAACCCTTGGCCCGGATGTCCTTGCCGCGCTTCAGCGCGACGTGCTTCGCGTCCCCAGAGGCAAAGACTGCTTTGATCGGACGTGGTCTGGCGGACGGCCCCGTGCGCGGCTTCCCCATGCGCATGCAAGCGGTGGGCATCTCAGTGGGAATATCTTGGCCAGGAAGCTTTTCGAACATGCTTTTGACGCTGTCGATAGGGCGCGTACCGGGCTTCTCCTCAGGAACATTGAATAGAATGACGTTGTTGGAGCGGTTGGCTATCTCCAGCTGTTCCAGGCGGCGGTTCAGGGCGGCATTTTTATTGGTCAGGAGCTCGATCTGCGCGTCCTTGCGCATGTGTTCCGCTTTGAAGCTAGTATTCTCTGCGAGGAGCTGTGAGTGCCTTTCATCGGCTTCCTTCTTCACGGCATCAAGCTTTGGGGTGAGGCGCCCCAGCACAAGTTCAACCATGTGGTCAACATCGGCCATACAGGTATCGCTGGGGGGTGGGCTAGATCCCTCAGCGGCCTGACGCTTGTGCTTTTGAGAGCCAGAGCGAGTGATACGTTTGAGCGTTTCCATCGCAATCCAGCACCCCAGCTTGTGCTAACATATTAGCGATGCCCTTGTTTGACTCAGCCAGCTCTTGCATGCTGTGCAATGCCCATAGTATGTGTATTATGAGGACCGTGGCTTTAACCAGCCACAAACGTTGTATGATAAAAGTATGCCATTGCTTGTGTTCCGTAGCTTGTGAGTTTGTTAGGGCCTGCCGTATTGTTTAGGAGGTGCAGCATCCTGTGCTTTTCGTAGTGCCTGTCCCAAGGGGACTGAAATGCATGCTTGCAGTTTTGTGATAGGACTTACTACACCTACATGGCATGCCAGCAACGTTTGTGTATTGTAGACGACGTGGCGCTTGTCCCCGAAGGCGCCTGCATGTGACAAGCGGCGACAGCAATGGGGATTTTTGTATTCATGCTATGCACATGCATGGGGCACGTGCATGTCACGGCCCTTGTATCTGCATGGCCATTGCCGCGTAGTTGAGCGACCATCCAGCGGGCACCTGTACAACCTCGGCGCCCCTTTGAAGTGTACATATTACATACAATGCTAGCATATTATCCTCAGATCTGCTTGTCCGGCGTCTGTAGCGTAGCCTAGAAGCCCTCGCCAGCCCATGTTGGAGTGCTTGAGCATTTCACTAGCTCCGTTGTACTGAGAGTAGCCCGCTTACAGTCCAAGAGATGAAGATCTCTCTCGAAGAGGCTCTAGAGATCCTAGAGCTCGAGGTGAGAGCAGGATCACCTTCTGCTCTGGGCGTTGTGCTTGTAGCTGCTTGCCGGATACTGTGCATGTAGACCCTGTCCAGTCGAATGTTAGTTTTAATATACTGTACACGGCCTCCTAATGGGATCTGTGGGTTGTAGCCTAACGGATGTGCAGTATGCCATCGGCCTCGATCTCAGAGCATGCAACCTGTTCCTGCAGGATACCGACGACCACACGGTCATACGGAAGGCTTACAGGCGTCAGGCCATCAAATGGTGAGAGATCGTTGATCTATTCTGAAGACATTTCCAGCACCTCGACATGTCAGTGACACCACCCATCCCTTTTGGACCTTGCGTTCTTTTCATCCCGCTGCATGTTTGCGCAGTACTTTGTAGCCACCTTGCACATCTACGTTATAGATAGGGCAAGGGCTGTATCTGAAGCCAGTATGGTCACTGTCAGTGGGTCATGGCTCTTTCAAGTCTTCCTCTCAGAGCACTTATGCAGCATAGAGCAAGGTCTGTCGCCTGCCGAATGCGCCTGCATGAGAGATGGCCGCATGTACAACATTGTGTCTGCATGGCTTAGCTCAGCTCTTCACCGCACCCTGCAGGCACCCAGACAAGAACCCAGACAATGAAGAGGAAGCCAAAGTCAAGTTCCAGAAGATCGGCGCAGCATACCACCGCCTGACAAAAGACGAGGACAGCGATGAGGAGGACGAAGGCTTTGGCGCCTCCCCTTTCGATGAGGACGACGAGCTTGCTGCCATGCTCTTCGAGTTCCTGTGCGAGCCAACCCTCTTGAAATGCTTTTCGTCCCAGCCCTTGCCACTTTTGACACTCAGCAGCCTGCAACACTGCACATGTCTCTTACACATTGGTCCTGATGGGAATTGAACTTCTATAGTTGAGCTTCAGCTCTGCAGAACTTATGGTTGGTCGATAAGGCAGGCACATGTGCTCGGGATGCATTGATGAAGCCAAACGGATGGCCTGAGAGATACAAGAGTTGGTTTAAGTCCTGAGATCGCATGGCATTTCCTGGGGCTCAGGGCTCCCATTGTTTGGGATTCTGGAGCAACTATAAAGCCTGCTTTGAGCTCTGAAAGCTTTCTGTGGTGGATGCAGTATGCGCAAGATGTATGAGCGCCGCAGCGCCGGCGCAACATTCTTTTCGGCAACCTTCACTCCGGCCTCCAGCTATGCGCCACATCAGCGGCAGCAGGTGCCAGTGGACCGCCCGCCGTACTGCAACACAAACTCCTGGGCGGAGTACAACGCGGACGAGTCGGACGACTCGGAGGCCGACTTTGACTTCTCGGCTGCAGAGGAGCGGGAGTTCATCAGGGCAGAGCAGCAGAAGCGCCAGGCTGCTGCCCGCCAGCAGGTAACAAAACTACTACCTTGCACCAACATGGATCTCAATCAATGTATCAAAGAGTGTGACCCATGTTGACTGGTTGCATGGTCATGACATCAAATGTGTCTTGCAGCATGCAAGACTCCTGAAGGTCCATGATTTCGGCATGCGCGCTGTGAAGAAGATATCCCATCCAGGACATGGGAGGGATTGCCTGTCTGCAAAGCTATGTGTATGGTCTGGCACTAATTGGAATGACAGATAATGGGGTCCACCCAGGAGCCCTAGTATGCGAAGATTACACAAACCTCTCATGATTGGGACACTGACGCCTGTCTGCCGTGCGCAGAAAGCGCAAGAGCAGCGGGAGCGCGCAGCAAGGAAGGCAAGGGCGGCGGTCGAGAATCAAGCCAAGGTGGGACAACCTCCACCATGCACAGATGTCTCTGACAGGGTTGCCTTACAGGTCACAGTCCTTAGCAAAAGCAGTGAAAATAGGTGGCAGCAAAGCTTCCACTTCAAGCGCTCTGAGCTTCTCTCGTAATACAGAGGCCTAGATGGCCATAGACGTGTCAGGACCAGCATCAAAATTTTGCTATCGTCGTCACAATCTGCCCTTTTCAAAGCGGTCTCGGGCGTTGTGTACAATGTTTCCCTGTTACCCATGATCCAGCCAATAAATGCGCGATGTGGCATTGTGTAGGCTGAGGAGACACGTGTGGCAGAGCAGACCGCTCGTGCAGCCGCAGAAGAGGCTGAGCTGCTCAGGCGCGTCATCTCGCAGCTGCCGCGGCCCATCATATCCTCGCGCACCGAGACCAGCATCACGCTCTCCCTGGCCCGCCTCATCAAGACCAGCGGCGATGACAAGGTACCCCTCCTCCGGAATGCTATGCATGAGCCCTCTGTCCGCTGAAATGTTGATGATGAAATGTTGATAATGACAAGGACCCTCTCTACCCCAAAGGTGAGCAGAGGCCCTCGCCTGCTGAAGAGCCAATATACGTCAGCCACATCACATATACCTGTGCATCCTGCCCTGCTACCTTTGGGAGCAAGAGGGGCAAGCAGTGTGCCTTATGACCCACATTCATGCCAACGGCATCTTGGCTGCGCATCTGTGTGGCAGCTGAGAACTGGGTAGCCGGCTTCACGTTGTGTGTGCATGGCTGCAGCTACCAAAGCAGTGCATCTGGGAGCTGGAGATGAAGGCACCCCCTGGGGGGTCCTGGCACACCATCCACCCCATGCATGGGAGCCTTTCAGCGGTAGCAGACCGCCTCACGCCAGGCACCAAGTACATCTTCAGGGCCCGCGCCGGTGAGCCGCTGATGTGCTGGTGCATGCAGCCCTTCTTACTGCTTGCATCACTGAGCTGTTTGTCCCAATGTGTCCTGAGCCCTGTCCTGGTAGTCTCACTGATCTGATCATGCGTACCACAGCGACCAAGCCCGCAGATGGCAGCATGGACTGGGGCAAGTATTCAGAGAAGTCGCACGATACATTGGCGGGAGATTCGCACTCAGACAATGCCGTCAGCGCTTCCCAGACCAAGTCTAATGTATGTGATTGACTTCATGACACTGGCATGAAGTGACGTCTATGGTATGCTTGCAGCGCAAAAGCGTGGTGACGGGAGCCTGGACTGGGGCAAGTATTCAGAGGAATCGTACTATGCAACGGCCGGAAAGTCGCCCGCGGCCGAGTCCGCCAGCGCAGCTGTTAGCGATGCGAGCAAGAAGGGCAAGAGGCGGGAGGCAGCTGTGAGGAAGGAGGAGCGGCGGCCTCAGCAGACAGCGCCCAGCAAATCACAGGAGCTGGATGAAGAAGCAGAGAAGCAGCAGCTGCAGGTATGCTCCCCTGTGCCCTTGTGCTAGCTTGAGGCCTGGTCAGAGTCTGAACACCTCGGATGATAGAGCCGGCTCTGAACACAGCGTATCACAGGAGCTGGGCAAAGGGCAGAGCAGCAGAGGCTCCAAGTGGGCTTGCCTGTGCTTTGAAGCGGCCAGCAAATCGCCTACAGCAGCTATCAGCCAGTCAGGGATGCCGTTCCGCTCTAAGCTGAGTACAACATGACGTCTACCTAGATGTTGTTAGCCACCTCGGTGGTAGTAGCTGCTCCAGGCATACTCAGCAGCTCTTGCTGGCGTGCGGATCAGCGTGGCTCTCACCACTGAAGAGGTATCGACAATATGCCAGTGGGGTATCTTGATGTGCAGGCGGAAAAGCAGAAAGCAGCGGCCATCAAGGCAGCGCAGGAGAAGGCAGCGCAGGACTACGAGCGGGAGGTGCAGCAGCTGAACGCAATGAAGCTGCAGAACGAGGCGCGCATCAACGAGAAGGTCAAGAAGGCCAAGCAGAAGGCGCGCAAGAAGGAGGAGGCCGTACACACCGATGAGGTATGCTCACCATACCATTCTGGCCTTCACCATCACCCATCTTCCTCTGGGCTGCGTCCGCACACCAACAGTTTTACATCCTGTCTTTGAGGTCTGGGCATTTCATGGCGGCAGGGAGTATACTCACCTTGTGAGGACTTTGAAGTACTTGCAGAGCCTGTTGTAGCAGCTGCAAATGCTGCAGCTTGCAGGAGAATGCTACTGCGCTTCTGCGGGCTATATGGCACATCTAGAGTAGTGAGTGCAGATTACGAGTGCCAATGATGTGGCATGCCAGAGTTTGGCCAGCGTGGCAGCTGTAAGAGAGCAAGCTTAAGCATTTGGCACCTGGTGCCCTGCAACATTTGATATGTGCAACAGCCCCCACAGCTTGCATCTTGCAGATATTGTCGCACAATCGGTCTGCCCCGCAGTACTGGTATTGCTGAAATGGCATAGTGGCAGTGATAGGATGCGCACGCTCGCTTGAGAAGTTAGGGAGGTCGCCTGATTAGGGCATTTGTGATGACATAAGTGAGGAGGCGGCAAGATATATATCTTCTCCCATGCAGCCGGAGGGAGCGAAGTCAATTGCTCAGGAGGAAGAGGAGCTGCCAAAGCGGGAGCAGCCACCAAGGCCGCCGCCCTACCGATCCGCCCCTGTGCTGCGCGCATACAACGAGACGTTTTCCGACTGCTTCGGCAATGTGCAGCGCACCTCGCCTGGTGGCCTGGGCCAAGCCCCCTCCCCTGCCCCATCCTCGCAGTGGTGGGCATCTCTTCTGGTGCCTGCACATAGCCCTGTCATCCTGACATGCGGCTGTCTAGAAGGCCAGCAATGAGGAAGTCAGTAATGAGGAGATGGAAGTTACACCCTGCATCCATGCTTTTAGCTTTGTCCCTCATTGTTGGTGCCTTTACATCCTGTGCACATTGTGCTGGAAGGACAAAGAGGCGCCCGGCTTGCATCTGTGTGGGGTACATTGTGTGTCATATGTCAGGTTCTGTCATGTAAGATTCACAACCCTAGGTATATATGTGCATTTAGCTGCTGTTGCATGCTGACAGCTACGCCATGATGATTGCAGCTCTGATGACCAATCCTTTATACCTGCTACAGGGCTCCAGCCGCGCCAGGGCAGTCTATGTATGCGGACGATGACATCAGCGATGCTGAGATGGCGCAGCTGGTGGCTGCTCTGGAGGAGTCTGAGCGGTCAGCCAAGCGCGAGGCGGAGGCCAGGCAGGCCACATGGGTAGGCTGCAAGCAATAAGTCCACGTATGGCATCTGTGTCATTATCTAATCTTGCAAGACGCCCAGTCAGGCCCGGTCGTAATCCAAGCTCTGCCCTTGAAAGAGCCTCACTGCGGCTCCAATCAGTGTACGTGCACAGACAAGGTGCGCACAGAAGTTGAAGAGCCGGGTGGTTGCCTGCAGATGAGCGACACAGCCTATCCTTCCCTCCCAACATCCACAATCAGGCCAGGCCAGAGCACAGCCGGGGGCACAAAGAGGAGCTCTGCGCCTGCCAACCAGCCTGCCCCACCTCGTTCACCAGGTGCCTAGCCTCAGAGATGCTGACGAAGATTTTATGAGGCTACTCTCCTGCATTACCCGGCTCTGAACCCTTAGCTATGTGTGCTGATGTCACTCTGCCATGGCTTCGTCGCCCGGTGCCCACACAATTCAGCCATGTCCTGACCGTACCCCTTCCCTGGTTAGATGGAGCCACGTGGAAGCACCAGCCCTTCTGTCACGGTGCTGCCTGCGTGCATGCAGGCCCTGTGCCAGGCAGCACTGCACACATGAGGCCTCAGGCGCCAGCATTGCCTCTCCAGGCACAGCCAGTGCAGACGGCACAGCATCTGAACGGGCGACCTGTCTCGAGCCCCCGCCCTCAGCCCCTGCAGCCTATGCGCCAGCAGGCGCCCGCTCAGCAGCAGGTGCAGGCAACGCACCAGCAGCCTCACATGACTGGACACACCCCTCCCAGCAGGCTGCCAGCCAGGAAGCAGTACAGCCCGCATGTGGCGGCACCTGGAGGGAATGCACCACAGCAGCATGCCGCAGAGGTGGGCTGGGAAGCTGCCACAGATGAGCCCAGGAAGCTGAACGGCTTGCAGGTGCCCGCACATGCAGAGAGCGCGCCAGAGTGGCAGGCGCCAGCAACAGACTGGGAAGCGCCGCCACAGCCACAGCAGCACGCAGCAGATTGGGAGTGGGAGCCTGCCAAGCAGACACACGCTCCGCAAGTGCAAAAGCATGCGAGCAGGATGCCACAGAAGCAGGCGCCAGACATGGGTTGGGAACCTGCTGGGCAGACACAGAGTGTACAGGCGCCAGCACATGCAGGGAACATGCCACGTCAGCATGCGCCAAACGCAGAGTGGGATGCTCCCCCACAGGAGCATCACAGGCAGCCCGCAAAGCAGACATACAGCCCGCAGGTGCCGCCACATGTCCCGGGCCGTCCAGGATCTGCAGGAGGCGTGCCGCCCAGGCGCCTGAACGGGCAACCAGTGAAGATGCCTGTCAGGCAGCTGCCAAACGGCACTCACCAGCAGAATGGTTTCCCAGCACAGCAGTCCCATGCAAACCAAGGTGCGCCTTCTGTGACTCTCCTGCGTGTGGCTGAGACTTTCCTCGCACGAGCAGGCCGCACCATGTACTTGGCGATGATGTGTATCAAGCTAGAAGGGCTAGGGATGTGGCTCCTTGTGGGCTTGCAAGGCTCAAGGACTTGCATGGCTCAGCAAATATTGCCATTTTGATGTGCAGGATACACTTCTCTGCCGGCTCCCACGGCTTCGCCTGCTCGGGTGAAGCTGACAGCCCCTGTACGCAAGGCCTACCACCCCATGGGCACGCCCTCAGCAGGCAGCGCCCCTCAGCAGTCTCATACACCGGGCGGCGCCCTGCCAGATATCCTGCAGCATCTGATGCCCAGGCCAAAGGCATGAGGGCCCTGGCTCTTGTGGCTTGGCAAGCATCACCTTTGAGCTTGTAAAATGGCGCAGCCTTTAGGAAAAGCGGGCTGCTGACATAAGAAAAGAAACTGCATCCTGTACAAGTGATCTGTATCATGGTGATGTTCTCAGAAAGCTGAAAGACGCATTCACCCTGCATTGCATATGGCCCATGTCCGGAAGAAACTGCAGGGACTGTAATGGCAGAGCTGAGTATCAGGTGTGTGGCCGGAGAGAAAGAGAATTGGAACTGGTCATGATGGATATGATGCTTGGGTGCTCTGGAAGGATAGTGGTTGCTGAGGAGCAGTGGCTATCATTTGGATTCAGAGTGTGAGAGATGTAGGGATGTAGGTACTTGGCCGTAGGGGAGATGCAGGAAAGCCTGCCATGCATGTATAAATAGGAAACACACTGGCCTCTGAGGCCGATATTGAAGCCAAAGACAACAGGATGGATTATGCGCAATACCAGTGCTCCGCAGCTCATCTGCGGGAGGGATTTGGCAGGTCTTGCTGTCCATCACGTGTAATGCAAAATGTGCACTATAGCAGAGCATAGCCTGGAACTTTGTCTTGAAGCCAATAGGACTGGCCATTGCTGCGGGCGGTGTGAGCTTCGGACAATGATTCAGTTCATGTGGCAGGCAGACCTACATGGGGTTGCCAAATATGTCACAGATTGTCTGGGCGTATATTATGACACCAACCCCGAGCAGGGTCGGACATCTCATCAGCCCTAGGTGGCTGGAAGAGATGTAATGTTTCTGTCTCTCTCTGTGAGCTGACCATGCAGGCTAGCCCGATTTTGTCTATCCTCCCAGACTCCATAGCTATGCAGAGCTCACACGCTGCAAGTCTCCCTGGTATGACATGGTATGTGTACAGGCCATTGTAAAGATTGCAAAGGCCTCACTCTAGAGTGTACATGCTGCAGCCTCGTGTTGTCACGAAGGGGTCTCTCAGGGCTGTCTGGCAAGATGTGCCATACGTACAGATGGGACTGGCCTGGTCAGTGGTGACGGCAGCTCAGCCATCTCCGCTGGACTTCAACTCCTCCACCATATTGGAGGGAATCACAGAGTCCTCCTTGTGTGTAGCAACATGGGCCAGCACGCCTGCGGCTGCTCCAAGCGCTGCTCCCCCCAGGAGTAGGCGAGGATCCCTCAACAAGCCAAATCTGCCTGCTGCAGCTCCAAGGCCCAGTGCAGTGCCAGTCTGCAAGACAAAATCAGTGGTCACCAGTGCTTCTCCTGCTTATCATTGCAATCCTGTGCAAAGCTGATGCCTGTACCCCTTTTGAAGGCATGTGGAGTTCTTCCTCCACGTCGCTGGCTAAGTATTGTCTCTCCTGCAGTGTTGCAGGAGCTAGAGCTTTGGAGCCACACAGTAGAGACAATTTTCTGTGAAACAGCTACTGAAGCTACAGGCGGCTGATCTTTGCCATCGATAAGCTTGTATGAGCTGGCAGGAAAGGTCAGCAGATTTTTGGGGTGGGTGCTGTACATATCAAGGACCTCTGGATACATGATGCTGACTCGGTGTACTGCTGTGTCAGTATTGTTCTTGCCGCATTGGTGCAGCACGGTTTGAGGTGATCTGATGGATCTCTTACCCAAGCAAACCAGTCTGTGCGCTGCTGTCCAGCGTTGTGATGAAGCCGGTAGACGCGGTCTTCGATGCCCTCCTGAGGGATCCCTTTCCCATATACTACGCCAAGGCCTGCCGTTCCTGCGCTCACAGTAAACAGGCGAAAAGTGCCATCTCGTGGATGAATGTGTAAAGAAGTCTATCCTGATTCCACAGTGCCGCACTCATGTCTGTCCGGCCATGCCGTACCTGCCAAAACAGTACCGACCACCGCGCTTGTCCCGCAAGCCTTGACAGCCCTGCGCACTACGTCACCTTCTCCTCGGCGAGCTGCTCTGTACGCCGCGAGAGGACCAACGACGAGAACACCAATCAGGCTTCCTGCCTGGAAGCCCTTTTCTAGGATGTGGGTACCAAGGAGGTACCCCTTCCCCTTCGGATCGAAGTCGTCCCCCATGTCATACTTGTTACACGACCAAGTTTGCCCGTTGGTTGACCTCTCACAAGCTGTGGCCATATCGATCTTGGTTTATGGCATCCTATTGGTAATCAGTCGTAAGATGTCCTGGAGAGCTATATCCAGTAGACAGCTCATCTTTCAGGTTTACAGGTGCTTCTGAAGCCCAACCAGAAGGGGTGCCCCCAGTGTACACTATGGCGTCCAGCCCTTGACAACAAGACAGGAAATTTGGCCATAGGATTGGCAGTCCTACTGTAATGGTGTACAGCGGTGTACAATAGGACTAGCTTTTATCACCATCAACTCACAAGCAGCATAGCATAGTCCACAGTCATGAAAATGACAGCAGGACCACATGACAGTGTGCAGCAGGTGGGAACCACCGTCTACTCTAGGGTCTGCATCAACCATCTCAACTCCCGCCATATGTGCCGATGCATCTGATAGCTTATTGAGTATCTCATTCCTGATAGTATCTCGACACCTATGGGTCCAGCAGAGTGCGCATGATCTCCGGTGAAGCATTTGCCATCACACATCACACAGCCTCCGCTTCAGGACTTCCACCAGGAAGGCATCAACTGTGTGTCGCCTGGGCGTTGCCCCTGTTGTCATGGAACCCGAGCATATCCAACAGCCTGGACAAGAGGTCGTTGAGGGACAGAGAACTGTGAGTGTCTCTCAAAACCAGCACGCATGCACAAGATGTCTGCCTGCTGTCTTACCCTGATCTGCAGGCCCCTACCCTGATCTCAGAGCTCGACAGCCCTTCCATGCAACCAGCCATGTTGCTGTGCAGGCTGACGCAAGTGTCCTACGAGGTGCTCCAGCTTAGCAAGAGGTGGCTGCTCGCAAGCCTGAAGGAGCTATGCAGCAGATCCATACTCATCTGAACGCCGCGGGTCCAGAATTGTCGGCCCTGGCATTGACCTCCCTTCAAGGCGCACTTCTGTCACCAAGTGAGGCACGGCTCCAGGCATGTGTATCTGCAGGCTAGCTTGCTGAGTCAGTCTCGAGGCATCAGTATCCATATGCATGCCTCAAGCAGAACCCTCTTAAAATCTTGAGGGGTCAAGAGGACAGGTGCCATGTGCAGGGGAAAGGCACTTAGGACCTCGTGCGGAGGCCCCCACAGGGCCATTTTCAGATTGGCTGTGTGGAAGACAGATATACAAGAAAAGGACGCCATCGCCTTCATTCATCAGACGTTCGACGTCCAACTGGATTATGCAATCAAGTAGGCCCTGCAGGGTTGCAGACGGGTAGAGAGACGGAGATGCGTAAGGTGGGTGGACTGATGTCGCCTGCTGTAGATTGCGCATTCCTGGGCGGACGCGATGCGATATGACGGCTTGGTGCACATCAGTGCAAACCCCATGCTGCAGATGGTGGCGGAGGCGTGGCGGCTATGCCGGGAGGGAAGGCAGCGCGAGTCCGGTGAGAAGCTGGAGGAGCACGGGGTCTCCGCGTGCCAGCTGGTGCGCCATCCAGGTCTTTGCATGTGAACCTGCGGGCTCGCATGCATGCAATACGCCGCAGGCACCGTGCTTGCTGCACGCCTCCCAGCCAGCCTCACACAACTCGTACGTATGCCTGCCCTGCATTGCAAAGCGCGCTCACAGACCTCCCGCAATGCTGCAGAGCGCATGTGCAGCCTTGGCCACCTTAACCGCCTGCACCAGACGAGCAAGGGCATCATGGACCATGTTGCCAGCAAGATCTGTGAGTGGTCTTATCAGAAGATATTGACTCAGGGTTGCAGCTGCTGTAGCAGCGCTTGAGCACTAATCCGCAGTGTAAGGAGTCAGGCTAGAATGGGAGAGTCTTCGAGTTACAGATAAGGCTTTGGTTTATCAAGGAGCAGGACTGTGTGCTGTTTCTCACAAGTCAAATTCAGCGCCAGACACAGGGAGTGACTGCTGAGTACTGAAAGCAGTGCTGACAGGGGCTGTGAGTACCAGCTATCTGCAACCTCTGAGACTCCATAGAAGTCCTCACTGAGTGGCCTATGGATGTTGTCACAGTGCTGACAGCTAGAGGCCTGGCTTTCATAAATGATCAGCTTTCAGTAAGGGGAGCATGGGGTACTGTATATCTGAGCCAGCACAGTCTCTGCGCATATGTCTGCGGGTGCCTTCCACCTCACCGAAGGTGAAGGGACGCCAGCATTCATGCACATGATGTCCTACCTGTAGGCAAAGTCAAACGGCACGTAAGCGGAGTGTAGGACGCCGTCTCACCGAGTTGTCTCAGATCTTTGGGCGGTCCTTATCACCTTCACATCCGTGATCGTGTGGGTATGGCAGCCGCACCCCCAACAGCTGAGAGCAAGCGCTGGCTGGCGTGCAGCACCCAAAACCGTGTGATTCATACAATGCCCTCGAGCGGTATCCGGTGTTAGGCTGGGTAAGAGGCTGAGGCTGACCCTTTTGGTGAATGCTTGCGCTGAATCCCGTTCATGTTCCTGCTCAATGGGTGGTGTAATGAGTGCCAGACTACACCAGGCTACATAGAGCGTGTCTATTTGATGAACGTGTTTCTTCGGCCTGCCCTACAGGCATGAGTCAGACCCTATTTAGCCAGAGACCACCTTTATTGTGGCCTGCCAACTGCGTGAATATGCATTCACAGCTTGATGATTGGCGAAAAAACTTGCGCAGACGCTGGCGCTGGCCGTGCTGCTGCTCACAGGTATGTCAGTACACGTGAGAAAGTGCAGAGTCTCTTGAAGGCGCGGGCTCTTTAGTGCGTTCAGTCACTCGAACGCGGCATCTGTGTCACAGCTTTGATAGGTATTGCATTGGCAGGAAACGCCCACTCGGTTGACCAAACAGCCTGATCATCACCTCTGTCCCACTGCTGCAGGCTTTGAGTTGGGCCTGCTGAGTATCTGCGAAGGGACCACCTGAAAGGGCGCTCGTTGGTGGTGCCACTCTGAGCTTCGCGGCGAAGCCCGTATTGAATATTAAGCTGAGGTAACTACACCTGGAACCTCCAACCTTGACTCTCGGGGGCAGCTGCCAATACACAGCTGATATTCCAGACCGGCCAAAAAAAAGCTCCGAGCGAGTCGTGCGGTATTCAGCAACTCTTATGTAGAAGATATGTCCGTGATGGTGTCCCTTGTGATCCACTATTCTCATTGGAAGATCGAGAGAATCATGATGTCAAAATTCTCTCCCGCCCAATATGGCTCTAACCCTCAATGTCCTTATTCCAGTCCGCCGAGTGCAGCATGAACGCTCTGTATCGACACCTTCGTCTTCTACTTACAATCTCGCTCCTCATGGGCGGACAGGCTGAGTTCCAAGGTGAGATGCATGGCCTATGTGAAGCTTCTCAGAGTCAGGGTCGAGCACGCCGCAACACCGTGTTGCGGCGTGACTTCTGGCATCCGATGGAGTCCATATACACCCCTGACGTTGAGCATGCTGCAGGGAAGTTGAGAGCCCCTGAGACACTCTACGACACCGTCACAAAGAACGTGGTCAGCAAAGTTGACACGGTCCTACCTGTCAGCAAGGCCGAATTCCAAGCTTACAAAAACGAGACCACAGCAGTCATCAATGCCCTCGTGGGCAAGCTCAACTCTTTGACTCCGGTGAGCAGCCTGATTCTGCTATGCACTGCATGATATGCCTTACATCGCTATGCAACATATGGCATTCAAGACAGCCCAAGCATGAGATGCTCGATAAACGTAGGGCTACAATGGCACCAATGGCGTCAATGGCATCAATGGGACCGAAGGTGCGCATCTATATGAACATATTGCCCCAGGGCTGCCCAAGCAATTGGCCATGATTAAATCTAGCAGAGTATCATTGTGCAAGACTGGCCTCGCTGCAAATGCCTGCAAGGTAGTACCAGCTGAGCTATCATGGGTAGCGTCCTGCACATCATGAGGATAGTATCCTCATGACCAGAGCATTTGGTTGCAGGCGTCACGGGCGCCACTGGCGTTACTGGATCCACCGGCAATACTGGTTCTAATGGTCTTTCAGGTGGGCCCTCCACATCCCGCTCTTGGAAATCTCTTGGAGCTCTTAAAAGGGAAAGCTAGCGCTGTTACAAGCCAAGTCTTGCTCATGCTCTGGGTGCTTCGTGGACAGATCTTCGGTGGGCATATGGTGTGTGCATCAGACAACATGTGCATGAGCTTGTTTTAGAAATTGTGCCAGATCTTACTTGAATCTAACTCCCAGTAACGAGCTGTGTCAGAACATTATGTTCCAGGCGCTAAACGCAACAATGTACCCAATTGTGCAGGGGGCACAGGATTGACAGGGAACAGCGGCCTCAAGGGCACCACTGGTCGGCGGCTCCCTTACTGCACTGTCCACACGCAGGCATCGCCAATGTAAGCAAACCCTGCATGAGACCTTAGAGAGTGTCACGAGTCTGATAGCTCGCTGCATGCCTTTGCAGGGGCCACAGGAGTGACAGGAAACACCGGCCTCCAGGGCACCACAGGTGCCCCTTCTGCTGTGTGTATGGCCTTTACATGGGCACCAGTGTTGAAGCTACTCTTGCGAGACGCTTCAAAAAGTAGTATGCAGTCTGACGCCCACCCACCTATGCAGGGGCCACAGGCCTAACGGGAAACACCGGCCTCCATGGCACCACAGGTCAGCTCTCGTTGCTCGCATCAGCTGCAGTGCAACGGCGTTATGCTCTTCACATGCCTCAAAAGCTTGACAGGCACGCTCACACATGCCGACACCCGCAGGAGCTACCGGCCAGACGGGAAATAGCGGCCTATCGGGCACTACAGGTCAGCTTCCGCTACTTGCATGGTCCTTGCATGGGCAACACAGCTCGAATCAAACTCTGCATGACACTACACACACAGTCTGACATTTGCTCCCTCCGCAGGAGGCACAGGACAGACAGGAGACACCGGCCTCACGGGCACCACAGGTCAGCCAGCCATGCATGCATGCGTTGTCTCTCAGATAGACTCGAGCGGAACTTGAATTGTTCCGGTTTCAGGCTGACAGCGGCCTTCCTTTGAAGGAGCCACTGGGCTGACGGGAAGCACCGGCCTCACAGGCAACACAGGTCAGCTCCTCTTGCCTGCATTATCCGCACGTGCAATCCCCCACCTAATCAGGCGTCCAAAGGGTAGCACGCAATTTGGCAGCTGGCTGTCTCTGCAGGAGCCACAGGGCTGACGGGAAACACCGGCCTCACGGGCACCACAGGTTAGCATAGACACCACCTCTCAATGGGCCTCAAGCAGAGTCTCTTCCAGATGGTGTGATTTGACGAATGCCTGGCTGTGCAGGAGCCACGGGGCTGACGGGAAACACCGGTCTCTCGGGCACCACAGGTGAGCACAAACACCACCTCTCAATGGGCCTCAAGCGGAATCTCTTCCAGAGGGCGCAACTTGAAGCGCAACTTGAAGCATGCCTGCCCCTGCAGGAGCCATGGGGCTGACAGGACACAGCGGCTTCACGGGCAATACGGGTCAGCTGCTCCCTTGCTGCATTGTCCTCACGCAGGCATGGCCCATGAAAGCAAGCCTTGCATGAGACCTTGGTGGGTGTCACGCATCTGACAACTCTCTGCATCCTTCTGCAGGGACCACAGGGCTGACAGGAAATACCGGCATCCAAGGCAGCACAGGTGGCCCTCCTACTGCATGTATGACCTCCACATGGGCAACAATGCTGGTGTCTTGTGGGCGCACACCTCTGATTTGATCATGCGCATGTCCAACAAGGACGAATGCCACTCCCCAAGTTTTTATGTGTGCAGGAGCCACGGGGCTGACTGGCTTGTTGGGCATCCCAATAGCTTTCGAGTACACTGGCAACCTTCAGGTAGACATCCAATACCTATAGTTGACGGATGTTGCGGCTGGCGTGGCCTGTCTGAATTGGTGCATGCCCTCCCAGGCAATGTGGGCAAGTCAGCCACAAGACGAGCATGAATCATCCATGGCATGCGCAGACATTTGTAGCTCCTATCACAACCACTTACAGTATAACCGCGGTTGGAGCTGGTGGTGGCAACGTCAACAATATTGGTGGGACAGGCGCTAATCTGACAACAATCGTAACTTTGAAAGCCGGCACAGCTTATGATGTGGTAGTTGGTGGGATGGGTGGTAGCTCCGAGAATGGTGGTGCCGGCGGAGGAGGTGCCTCATTTGTATTTGTGCCAAGCGCAAGCGCACCGCTCATTGTGGCAGGTACAAATCTGAATGCCCTATGGCCCGGAATCACCTGAGAGTACAGTAGGTTTTAACCTTTTCTATTCAATCTTATACAAACCTCAAGTTGGATGGTTGCAAACAAAGGACAAGAAGTATGCTGTAGGTGGTGGTGGGGGTGACTCCGTGTCTGGTGCTGGGGGAAATTCTGGTACAACTTGTACATCCACCACTGTAGCTGCCGCCGGTGGAAATGGTGGTGCCGGCAGTTCTAGTCCCGGTAATGGGACACGTGGTTCTCCTGGAGCCGGCGGTGGGCATTTGCCGACCCTGCTGCAATGACATGGCCACTCTTATGCAACATTGTCAGTGCCATACAAGAGCGGTGTACCTTACATTGTGAAACAACCGTTGTGAATTATGTTTTGACAGGCGAGAGTGCAGAATATATAGATAAGGTTTTTACCTTTAGCTAGGCTTCATGCTGTCAATCAATTCAGCTACAGAAAATCCTCCAGTCAAAAAACATAATTGATGTACTTCAATTTCATAGCCCCTTCTGCGGACGTGAGCCCTGGTGAGTATTGAAGGCATGCCTATAGGTAGCTAGAGTGCTGACATACAGGCACTGGAGGCGGCGACGGCGGCGGCGGCACTTATGGCGGCGGAGGCGGCGGCGGCACCTATTCAACCGATCCAAGCGCTACTTATGCTGGAGGTGCTGGCGGCAGCTCCGCTTACGCCCCTACTCCTGTGAGCTCCTACCCAGCCAATGTTTTCCCTCGAATGCACTTGATACCAGATACAATTCATCATAATTATGCTAATGCTCATGACAACTTGGTGAACAGGCTGGTGGCTATGGTGGCGGTGGAGGAGGGGGAGCAGCCTATGGAGCTGGAGGAGGGGGAGGTGGCTACATAGGAGGTGCTGGCGGGACTGAAGCGATTACATACATTCCTTCAAGCGCAGGCAGCTCGTATGCCAACAACGGAGCCTGTGCATTTTCTGCTGCAGGCAACCCAGGAAACGGTGCGGTGACTGTTGCATTTGCATGAATGGTGGCACAATGATTTGGACATACCTGAGCGCAGCAATGACTAACACAGGGAGTGGCAAAGGTGCTCATCAGCACAAAGTCACAACTCTACGGTAGACAGGGTAGTAGTAAGCTCCGATGGCTGCGCTGCCTAGTGAGCGCTTTTCCTTGCTGCATGTGAGCAATGGCCACATCGATGGCAGAGCATGGTGGCATGATATGGCCTAGAATTGCAATACGGTCAATGTGTTCCACCTGTAGATATGGCCTCTTTAGATGATGGACTGTAGCTTAAAGGTTTCTTTTAAGATACAATTTCTTGCTTGACTCGGCTCGGAAGCTGGCAGCCCGGGTGAGGGCTAGAGCTGCCTACCTATGCCTTCTTCTGGGGCTGTCTAATGTTAGATGTAACCCACATAGAATTCGCTGTGCTTTCCACCCACCGCTGTGCTTTTTGAAGCTGTTTGATGTCAAATGGAACCCATAAATTCGTTGTGCTGTCCATCGCCGTGGCTATGCCTCACAACCCGTGTTTCCTAGAGTTGCCCTACTGTGCCTTTTGCAGCTGCTTGATGTCAGATCTAACTCAGAGGATGGAACCGTGGATTCCATATCCTTACCCCGTAAGGAGTTTGAGAGGGAGCTTTGCACCGCGATACATGGCAGAGACCAGGCCGCATTCTATGCGCACTTGCTGGCAAGCCCGAGCTTGCCTTGTACCAGCGCATCTATGAGGGACCAGGACTCGGGGAGTACTTGCAGCGCAGCGCTCAAGGACAGCAGGCAGCCCAGATTCGGTTTCAGCCGCGCTGTGGCACATCCATGTTGCGTCAACATGACAGCCGCTTTAGGGACTAGCCCAACCATGACAGAGAGGACCGCATCTGTCTAGTTTGCGAGGAGCCGGACAGCATAGAGTCAATACAGCATGTGTTGCTTCATTGCCCCGCGTATGAGCACCACAGAGCAGCGCTCCGCTTAGTAGTGGCTTCTCTACCAAGAGCTCTCTACCCCGGTACTGGTTACTGATGAGGGGTTGATAGCCTTACTACGAGATGACTTTATGGGAGGTGCGGAGGAACAAGTTTCAGCGGCAGATGCATTTCTGCATGCTGTCATAACCTTAAGGAACCATTGCGTAGAGCAGTTTGGCGGGTGACTGACGATTGCACCAGGATTGACGGTTCCACTAGGACTGATGATTGCACTAGGACTGATTGCCTTGCCTTGCATGATTAAGCTGTCTTTGCATGTCTCTGCAGTTCGCCTTGCGTGTTTAGATTGCATGTTCATGTTGCCGCTCCAAGGCCGCAGTTGTCCCGCCGAGCTAAGCGGTGCTGACCAGCACCCAGCGCATACAGCCGGCGATGAAACCAACGTCAGCCTGAGCCTGGGCGCACCCGCGACCTCCAATCCCTTCCCCCCCAACAATTTCAAGCACTTTTTAACTCTCTTTTCAAAGTTCTTTTCATCTTTTCCTCACGGTACTTGTTCGCTATCGGTCTCCCGTCAGTATTTAGCCTTAGATGGGACTTATCACCTGCTTTGGGCTGCATTCCCAAACAACCCGACTCTGCGAAAGCGCCTCGTGAAGCGGCAGCGACCACGGCCGACGGGGTTCTCACCCTCTCGGACGCCTCCTTCCAGAGCGCGGGGCGGAGATTTTCAAGTTCGGCTCTTCCCGGTTCGCTCGCCGCAAAAGAGCAGGTCCTCTCCCCTAGAAACCCTTGACGTCAACATGCCACAGGCTGGGTGTTGCGTCGCTGTGGGGCTAGGGTATGGGTGCCTTGGTGTGGGGACACCAAGGTTTACTTTACCCAGGCTTGTGGATGCCTTGGAGTTTATGATGTGCATGCTATCCCGACATTGTGCAATTGGGCTGCAGACTGATTGCATGGTGATTGTGCTGGCCCCCATGGTTGAGGCTGCTAGACTCCCACGTGTATGCCCTATGGCCCTAGGCTACAGGTTGCCTCCCTTGTAATAATAATAACCCATAAATTCGTTTGGCTTTCCACCATTGTGGCTGTTGTAAGGCATAGGTTAGCCAAGCGAATGCTGTAGCGTACAGCACACGCGCTACTAGTAGTTTGTGTTGCCAGGTGTTTTGATGCGCGCTCAAAAAGGATAAAAGGTCATAAACTTCAACTGAACAGCTGCTGTGGCTGGAAGGAAAAATTTGCTTTGATGTCTGAGGAGAGTCACGGGCACCGCCGGCGGCATTGTGGACATGATCGGCTTGCACGCATAAGCACTTCTTTGTTTACATCTTGAGATGTAGACAAGCTGCCTTGTTAGATGGCCCAAGGCTACTGAAGAGGATTGAGGTCTCTGCGTTATTGCTGCGCTGCCAATTGTGAAGGTGCTGCAGCATGTATCCTGCAAGAGCCCAAAATGATACAAGAGAGCTTTCTGTCGAAGGATTTCTCATGCAAACGTGTACTCTTCTTGCCACTCAATGATCCAAGTAGCCAGATGCATCTTCTCAGTCCTCAATCTCAGGCTCCTCATAGCTCAGTACATCATCTCCAGCCACAGCAAGAGCGTAGCATCCTGGTTTGCACTTTCCTGCATGGCATTGCATAGATCGCCTGCCCACCTCTGTCTCACACAGGACACAAAATACTTGACAGGACTACTGCAGCTGACTGTGCCACTGTGAAAGCTCTCTGTGCAAGACTTGAGCGCTGGGGGATATGCTGCAATGTCTGATTCAGCACAGCATGCATGTGCGCAAAGGAGCAGCATGCATGGCTGAGGCTGGGGTCACACCTACATGGAGCCACCGCGCAGTCCAGGATGAGCCTGGGTTCAGCACTGTGATCAGCCCCTGGAAGTCGCTTGTGGTGCACTCCAGCACTCTGTCGCTGTCCCCCATCATGCTCTGGGTGACACAGTTCTCGCATCCACTGTCCAGGAACTGCAGAGGCAGGATGTATGGCTTACAGACACCGATTGGAAGGAGCATCGAATGTCCAGTACATGGTGTTCCTTGCAGAAAGGCTTATGAGAGCTCACCTGCTCCTGGGTCTTGACCAGTTTGCAGGTCAGACAGGCCACGAGGTTCTTGCCCCACTCCTTTGGAACTTCTGCGTGGTCCTCAGCAAGCTCGTGTGCCGCTGCGGCCATGCAGGCGTATCGCAGGCCTTACCAGCTTGAAGTGCCAGTGTGTTTACTTGACTCTATCAACGCCTGACGCCGCAAGATGTTCCAAGAGAGAGACCTATATGAGATAATGCAGACTTTGGGTAACGAGACGGAGCTACTCAGGTCTGCTGATTGGGAAGTGATCGCCAGACCGGAATCAGATGAGCTCTGGTCTCGGGGGAAGTGTATGCACACGGCTGACCCGAAGCATTTTCGATGACTTAAGCTGCAGCAACAGTGCGTCCTGGACTTCTGTCTGTCCAATTTGCATAGAGAAGAGCAAGTAAGGAAGGTCGCTGCCCAGTCAGATCGGGCTGCCCGTGCCCATTGCGTAAGACGACACTCACTCGACCTCTCTTGCGCAAGATCAGTCTCTGATACACAAGGTATGTATTCTTTGCGGCCGAGTATTTTGGAGGTGTGAGTTGCGAGCAAGTCTCCTGGTGAAACATTTGTGGGTCACGCATACATAGAGGATGTGATAGGTTTGTTTATCTTCGGTTGTGTACATTGCGCATCTCTCCCCGGTCTGTAGATACCACTGAAATGTAATCTTCGAGGAGGCACGTTTCCTATCATCACGCTGGAGTCAGAGAGCAGCAGCAGGCTTGGGCTTGACCAGCACGTGTGAGCACATGAAGGACTCTCTGCCGTTGCCAGAGTCCTCTGGCGCAGACACCAAGGTGATGCTGCACAAAAGCCGTGGAATTCCTCATCCGCACCAGCCTGTGCGTGATATGCATCTGTATTGTCTGGGCACCAGTACAAGGAGGTTCATTTCATGGTCTTTTGCGAGGCGCAGGCTCCCAAAACTACAGCTGCACAGCCTGCAAAGAACTTAGGTCGCTGCGATGTGTCCCTGGCCTGCATCAAGGGCTTTGTTATCAGCAACTTCCTGCCGCTAGGTTTTCTGGTCTGCATCATATGGATGGTTGTCTGGCCCTGGCCAGGGGAACAGGTGGACTCCTGGAGGGTACGTCTATCTCTCCATACATTCTGCAATGTCCTGGGATCATGCAAGTTTCCTTGAGAGTGCTGTATGCCTCTACATGCGCTGCCAACCATCACCAAGTCTGCCTTGCTCACATTGCCATGTATCCTGAGCAGCTGTGAGCTTATCCTGTGCCATGTGAGACAAAGCTGTTGTAAGTTCTGTGTTCGTTGGTGCAGCTGAAGGGCTATAGCATTGTGGAGACAATCTGCATCATAGTAATCTTTGTGATTTCCGGTCTTGTACTGAAGACTGAGGAGCTTCTCGCAGCCATCAAGCACCCTTTGCCCCTGCTGTATGGGCTGGTGGCTATCCTAGGCATCACTCCCATGCTGGGTTTCGCCACCATTCACATTCCCTTTCAGCCTCGGGAGTTTGCTATTGGTATGTCCCACCACCAGAGCGCTGTTCCAAGGCCGCTAATTTGGCGCCTTTCTCGACCTGGCCTTCTGATGGCGGAAGCTGCTCTCCTCATGTCGCAGCCCATATGTAGGACACACCATGACTCGCAGAAACTCTCATGAGACATGTATGTTCCAATCAGCCTGGCCTCTCAAATGCAATATGGAGAGAGGCTTCATCCTGGGCTGAACTGTTCGCCAAAGGATGCCCCATGTAGACTAGCAGACGCTTGGCAAGACAGGACATCTTGGACTCAGCAGTGAACAAAAGTTGCGGTTGCAGGCTTGAGAGTGTTTGCCATCGGGCCATCCACCCTGGCGCAGGGGCAGACCCTGGTGCGCCAGGCAGGAGGGAACACCACGCTGGCGCTGATGCTGCTGGTGCTGACAAACACCATTGCCGTCTTCATAGCGCCGTTCCTCATCAAGGCCATGCTGGCCAGCCAGGCAGCCGGCGTCAAACTGGACTCCGCGCACCTGCTCACCAACTTGGTCATCACCGTGCTGGCTCCCTCGATTGTTGGAAAGGTACATGGCCCTTCATACCTCTGATGTATCTGCTGTCCTTACCCTTATGAAGCAAGGTCCCTAGCCGAGGTGAATAGCATCATGCTGCCAGTCCCCCTACTTGCAGAGGGCTATCGCATGGCCTCACAGCTGCATTCCCATCATGTGTTGGTGAGGCTCATGTGAGGCAGGTTTCTGTTGCCTCCTCATGCGCAGCAGTGCCCACCAAAGGCTCCAGGTGACAGCTTACAGGAATTCACCATGGAGCTCGAGACACATACTCCGACATGAATCCTGCAGCAGGAGCAGTACAGGGCCTTGTGCATGCATCATCCCTCACACGTATGTCTTTGCTGTGCAGATCATCCGGGAGCTGGTCCCCCCCTTGGCCCGGTGGGTGTCCAGCAATCGGGTGACGATGAGCCTCCTGAACAACGGGACGCTGATCATCATCGTATGGATCCAGCTCTGCTCTGCGCATGAGCGCCTGTTCCAGCAGCCTTTCCAGGACATTGTTATCATCATCATTGGCGCCATCCTGCTGCACTTTGTCTTTGTGGCCATCAACTGGCCAGTTGTTGCGTACGCCCCTCTGGCCTTCCAGATTGTTTCATCGCACTGTAATCACAGGTTGCTTCTTGCATCTGTCAAAGTGCCCCTTTGCAGTGACTGAATGTCAGTCTTGGCCAGCAGTAAGGGGAAGTTGTCCTGCAATTAACAGAAATGCATCAAGATGTGCGCAGCCACACCATGCTGCAGTGAGAGTGATTTGCAGCGACGGCTTGTGAATCCTGCTGACCCTCCTGAAGGTATTGTCTCTGCAGGTTGCTGAGGATCCCGCCAAAGGAGGCGATAGCAGTGCTGATCATGTCTTCCCAGAAAACAATGCCCTTCGCCGTATCCATTATAGCTTTGCTGCCTCCCTCCCTGGGCTCAAAGGGTCTTTTGACCCTTCCTCCTCTCGTGTCCCAGGTAGGCGCCTGGCTAACCAGATCTCATTGCAGAGTCAGCAGAGTAGGCTTGCAGTGTGTCATCTGTGATGTTTTGGCATTGCACCAGACTGCATGTGTACAGGCACAGCAAGAACTTACATGACTGTTGTCTTTGATGAGCTGTGTGAAGCTTATTCGATATGGAGCATCCATGGTGCAGATCTCCCAGCTATTTTGTGACATCTGGATTGCCCGCTACTTTGCTCACAAGGTGCGCAACTCTCTTGAGTGGCCTTCACAGATGGAGCTATATTGGCTAGCAAAAAGATGGACAGCAGGTATTGAGCATTGCAATGCGTGTGCAGATTGATCGGGAGAATGAGGCTGAGGAGGCCGCCTCCAAGCTTCCATTAACAAAGAGCGATGTCAATAGGAGTGGGAGTGCTCAAGGTGCTCAGCCTAGTACATCAGCAGATGGTGAGCATGTGTCTCAGCTTGCAAGGCTTGGGCAGGGGCAGGTTGATGGTAGCCATGTCTCTGGGGTGAATGGGCAGGCAGCAAGTGGTTACAATCCTGGCAGCGAGTCTCAGCTGCAGAGAACGTCCAGCCAGAGACGTTCCCTGTTCAGAGAATCTTTTGGGGTGCACACCCCACAGTATGCAGCAGACTGTGGCTCTATAGAGGAACCAGACCCTAGCTCCCAGAGGGGCATTGACCGACTCAGTGCTGCCAGAACAGACAGCCGCAGATCCTTGGGTGGAGCAGCATCCCTGAGCAGAGACAAGTCTTTATCCGGATCTTTCAAGCGCACTGCAAAGCGCTCGTAATATATATGAATACCTGCCATTTTAGTGAGCAGGCACTGCAAATATAGGGATATAGTTCGCCTGGCCCTAGGGCCATGAAGGGCCATCACGTCGCAGTGCGTTAGGCAGACAGACGGGGCATTTCTTTGAAGCAACAGTCATGTTCCAATCTGTCTTGACCCCACAACACTGTGGCATTCACACAACACAGGAAGTGCTGCCTCGGATTACGCCTGAGGTGAGAGATTACTCCTGAGATGAGATTGCAATATACGTCTTAACATGTCTACCCAGGCAGCCACTAACCACATGAATGTCCTTCTGATCATCCGTCGGTTGTTTTAGGTCGAGAGTGCGCGCAGCATCAAGAGCCAGTCTGCTTTTGCGGCGCTCAAGATTGATATCCCTCAGCGCCACTGCTTCTCCGCAGCGTGAGACGATCCTGCAACAATCGGTTAGAGAATGTAAAGGAAGCAGCTTTTCAAGGGAGCCACAGGTCAATGATCATGAATGCCATGGCTGTATTGAGCTGGCAATAGGAAGCGTAGGCAGCGCGAGATGCTGGCGGGTTAGAGCGCCCAATCCCTGCCAGGTCTGTACTGTGTTGTCTGATGATGCCAAGCATTGCAAGCATGATGCCTTCATGTACTTCAGCAAGGCACAGAGGATCACCTGCTTCATGTATCTGTCCTTCAGCCCCAGCGCAGACAGCATCTTGGCGTATGCATCGAAGTCTGCTCGCCTGAGGTACTGCAGCAGCTTCCGCCGCTGCGCCAGCATCCCTTCCAGGCCTCTGCAGTGACAAAACAGGCTTAGCATGAATCTGCACTGCACGCGAGGTGCCTCAGCACAGCTTCCTGATAGAGGAGATGCTGCTGTGACTGCACAGACTTTAGCCGGGGCATATATGCAATCACACAGTTGCCTGCACGTCATCCTTGGTCATCATCAAAGGCTGCCTGGGAGCAGGCTGGACTGCCCAAACAAACCTGCCTTATTCATGGCTGCCCTGATACTAATCCTGAAAGACCAGTGGAGCTTCACCCTAAAAGCAAATAGAGGCACAAAGGAAGTGAGAGGGGACTCACAGCCGGGATGAGAAGTCCTTTCTGTGTACTTTCATGTGCTCTGCCATGGCTAAGATCCTGACTGTCAGGATCGCAACTGCAGAGGAATGAAGTATGCTTCAGGAAAAACAGCACACACAGCACCGGCAGTGCGGCTTCTTGACACGTAGACAGCAGAGTGATACACTTTGGAGGGCTGACAGGCTCGTAGGTGATGCTTGATGCCCTGTGCAACAGCACTGAGAGCACACCTTGGACCTCTGTGCTGCCTGTATCCCCAGGGTACCTCTGGTATGTGCTTACAACCTCATTGATGCGCTGCTGCCGGGCTTCAGAGCTGCTCATGACCTCACTCCCCAGAAACTGCACAGGCCACAGGAAAGCGGTGCAGGAGCTTGTGGCTTCAGGTTGCATATGTATGGTACTGCGCAGCTTTTCCACCAGGATACCACATCTCGGCACATTCACTGACACGCTAGATGATCACCGGGCTGCATACCTTGTCAACAAGGTAGACCTTAGGATCATCTCCTGCAGGCAGATATCACATCGCTTTTGTGCGTTGATAGTGGCTGAAATTATAGCAATGCAGACGAGACGGGATAAAGAGACACAAGCCGGCAAGGACGGTGCTCACCTGCGACAGCACCTGCATGGCTTACAGGATCCTTCACTCTGGAGAAGCGATGGGCTGGTGCAGTGGTTGTGATTAAACGCTGTGAGGAGAAGCCTAAGGCGCATGTGATCGACTCAACAACAGCGCTGCTAGTCTCAGCTAGAGAGTTGCTGCACAGTCGCCTGAGATGGTCGCATTGACTTCTGCAAAGCCGCATGTCGATGCAAGCGCTGCGAGGGTCATAAAAAAGCGTCTGAAGCCTATTGGATAGAGCTGCTCGTGATAGAAGTCCCTCTGGGCTAAGATGTAAATTGGGGTGTGGGCACGCTCGGCCTTTTCGGTCACACCCGGTTTTGAGGTCTCCACACTGGCATCAGGGCATGGCTGCCAATGTATATGCGCGAATCATTTGTGGACAGAAAGCATATTGACCGAAGGGGTGCATCGAGCCCTCTGCAGCGCTCACTTGTGTCTGCTCCCATACACCTTTACTAGCAGTACTTTGCTCTTTCGCCCGTCCTATAACCGGCCCCATACCACTTTGACTTGTTCTGTCAATATTTTTAGTCTTTTTGTAGAGCTCGCAGCATTCCACGCACCTTGATACCAGCCAACAGTGTTCCTGCACGTCAGACACCGGGCAACTTCTTGAAAGAGAAAGAGCCTCGCGTAGGCTGTAGAAGTCGCGGAGATGGCATTAGCTTTGCTTAGCGCAAGGCCGCCATGCGTCTGCAGACTGGGGTGAGGTCCTACATGACGGTGCCCCCTGTGCCTGCATGGGCCATGCTACTGCAAAAAGGCCTGTGCATTCCCAGATGCAGTACCGTGACATACGCATGCGTTATCTCGCAAGGTCCCAGCAGCTGTACTCGATGCAGGTCGCCATATGTCTTGCATAGAGGTGCCATCTCCCTGACAGCAGGCAGGGTCAGCAGGGCTCGCCAGAGCATCAGCAGGCGATGGGGCTGCTCAGATGCTGTCACACGTGCAGCTGCTGCTGTCACTGAGAAGCCAAAGACTGGCAAAGGCCCCAAGCCAGGCTCAGACAAGGACAAACGCATCACCCCCAAGAGCACAGACTTCAGCAGGTAGATTGCCACCTCACATCCTCGTGCCTCTGTTTCTTGCTACTGGAATTTGCCAGTCCTCGCACATTGCAGATCTCATCTACCTTATGAGAGACACACCTGGTAAGACTTGTACGGCGTTCCTGTCAGGTGCTAACAGCCAGCATGCTTGCCTAAGGTGGCCCTGTGACTTTGCAGGTGGTACTTGGATGTGGTGCGGGATGCTGAGATGGCGGACTATGGCCCTGTCAGGGGGACCATGGTCATCCGCCCCTATGGATACGCCTTGTGGGAGAGCGTGCAGGTAGAGTTTTCCACATCGGCATGCATCGACAAGGCTGCTGAGCAGCAGCAACAACCTGTGACAGTCTGCTGCCTCCTTCAAAACCATTGCAACCCCTTGTATCTGCACAAGGCCGGGATGAGTTGGGCATGTGCAGGGATACTTGGATAAGCGCTTCAAGGAGCTAGGCGTCCAGAACGCCTACTTCCCACAGCTCATACCGTACTCCTTCCTCCAAAAGGAGGCTGATCACGTAGAGGGCTTTGCGCCAGAGCTGGCTCTTGTCACAAAAGGTCAGACACTGTCTGCCCCACCCTAACAAACCGCGTCCAACTTACCTAGGAGCCAATGAGGATGCTCTGAGCATTTGCAAAATGTGTACAAATGTGCATGTCTTTCTTGCTTGCATGGGCATGGACTATCCTAGTCTGGTGCAGTGGATAAGTGAAACTGTAATCCAGCATGCTCTGAGGCACCAGGTTCTTCAAAGCTGCTGACACATTCGGTGCAAGGAATGGCACGGAATGGATACAGCCCCCAGGCAATGCAACCTACCTACAAAACCATAGTCAGTCGTTTTCTCAGCAAGCAGGGGAGTTTCGGATTCACTGAGCAGACTTGCACATGATTTGCAGGCGGTGGCAAGGAGCTAGAAGAGCCTCTGGTGGTGCGGCCCACGAGCGAGACAATAGTCAACCACATGCTGAGCCAGTGGATCCAGAGCTACCGCGACCTGCCCATGCTGCTCAACCAGTGGGCCAATGTGCACCGCTGGGAGCTGCGCACGCGGCCCTTCATCCGCACCCTGGAGTTCCTGTGGCAGGAGGGCCACACCGCACATGCCACGGTATGCATCAGCCCACAAACTCACCTGGCCAGTACTCTGATCCCTCAGGTGCGTGCTTCCGCAGCTGACGGATTCACATCCTGATAGCTGCCTCACTTGCAGAAGTGCATGCGCCGCGGGGATCAGGCTACTGTCCGCGTCTCTCAGTCATTGAGTGCGGCTTCTGCCTCGATTCCTGCACAGCCCCATGCTGTACGCTTTTCACTGATTGCAGCTCCGGTGTTGCGGCACCAATCTGGGTGTGCCCTGAGTGTGAGCATGGGCCATAGTGTGAGCAAAAGTAGTGATTGTGGACAAAGCATAGGTGCGATACGCAGGCAGAGGAGGCGCAGGCGATGGCGCGGCGGATGGTGGATGTATATGCAGAATTCGCCATCAATGGGGCGGCCATGCCAGTCATTGCAGGTGCTCATCCCGCGCCCTGTGGAACTGCAAGACTATCTTTGCCTGGCAGTCACCTGTCTTGTACCCTATTGATTGTGCCCAAGGTCTATTCCACTTGGTTTTCGAAGCCTTACACCGATTTCCTTGCCCTATTCTCTATACTGTTCATGTTGTATATAGGAACTGTGCAGTGTACACAGATGTATGCCAAGAGTGGTGAAGGAAGACCTGCACTGAGGTCTGTCATACGTTGCAGGGCGAAAGTCAAAGATAGAGTCCTTTGCTGGCGCCAACATCACCTACACCATTGAGGCCATGATGGGCGACAGGCGAGCGCTCCAGGTATGCTTCACCATCATCACCATGCACGGCCTAATTTAAGACAGTTGGAATCCTTTTGTGTCCCGATGATGTGAGAGAATGCCCTCTCTGTGCTCACTCCTGTTGACCATCTCGATGGGGAACTTTAGGGTTTCAGCTGGCCGAATCGTGCCCTTCATGGCTCAAAGCGGATGCAGGGCGCATGGTCTTTCATGCGCTTGCTTGTGCTATAAAAGGCAATGGGATTGAGTCTGCTGTTCGCTCTGCTTTCCGCCATAATGATGGAAGATTTGGGGGAAGCACTGCCACAGCATAGGTCCTGTTCTACACAACATCGGGGCATGCAGGGTATGGCTGCGTGCGAGTGGGAAATACGTTCAAGGCAGATGCCCGCCTGCAGTTGTATCTGGCACAGCTTCCAATTCTATCATGCTCTTCAGAGCTTGCGTATGCCAGGACTGAAAGCTGAAGGTTAAAGGCGTGGGCCTGCTGTGGCACACCTTCTCAGTACCGGCTGGGATGGAAATCTTTGACTGTATGCAGCTCATTGCGCTGGGACAGCAGTGTTGAGGCCTGTCATGGTCTCTGTTTTGCAGCAGTGCTGTTGAGGGGTTGTGCATTGGGCGCAGGCGGGCACCAGTCACGATCTGGGTGACAATTTTGCAAAGGCCTTTGGAACGCAATTTCTGAATGAGGCCGGGGACCTGGTGCACCCACAGCAGAGCAGCTGGGGAGCCAGCACGCGACTCATAGGCGGCATCATCATGACCCATGGTGCGCCACTTTGACTTGCTGTGTTCAGCTGCCATAGCTTGTGAAGGCCTGCAGCATGATGACTGTCTGGGGTATCCACTCCAGCTGCTTTGTACATCAGGCAGACATCCTGAGACGGATCAATTGTTCTTTGCAGGTGATGACGCAGGGCTGCGCTTGCCACCTAGACTGGCACCTGTTCAGGTGCGATGACTTGGTTCATTCAGTTTCTGTTGTCGTCCTACATCTGTGAGACGTACGGTGTCACTGCACAAAATTTTAACATGCCCTCCATCCTGGCCAGTAAAGTTTGATCAAAGCCATGGCAGCACTATATGATATTTCTTTGCTTCTGTGGAGCTTCAGTCCTGAAGAGTATCACACGTACATCCAAGACTGAGGCTTGCCTCATGTCTGCAGGTGATGATAGTGCCGATCTTGAAGAAGAACACAGACACAGAGGCGGTGCTGAAGGCTGCCGATGACCTGGCGAAGGCCGCCACGTCAGCAGGTATCAGGGCCAAGGTAGACGCTGGCACTGAGAAGACGCCCGGCTTCAAGTTCTCCTTCTGGGAGATGAAGGCGCGCTGCTCTCCTTCACAGATGCTGTCATGATGTACGTAGGCTTACTGGAGGGATGTCCAGGCACTACAAGCTAGATGTCATAAGCAATGAGCTGGAAGTTCTCAATCTTGCAGTTAGTCTGGTTTTGCCTGAGCAGGTCCGGTCTCTGGCCGCTGTGACAGATATCCTTCAACTGGAACACATGTCCCTGCGCAGTGATGCTATTGTATGTTGCCCCTCGCTGACGTGCAGCTGTGCAGTAATCACAAGGGTGATGTTCCTGTGAACATGCTGGCAATAGGCTGGAGACACTGCTGGTGCTGCAGGGAGTTCCAGTAAGGATAGAGGTGGGGCCGCGCGATGTGGAGCAGGGCACATGTGTGGCTGCCCGGAGAGACCGGCCAGGCAAGGAGGGCAAGCAGTTCGGCATCCCTCTGGACTCTCAGGGCTTTGTAGGCGCTGTACAGCAGATGCTGGATGAGGTCCAGGTCTGTTGCTCTTCCATATCATCCTGCGTGTACAAAGCCAACTCTTGTGTTCCCTAGTGCGAGGAACTCAGACTCAGATGGTATGTACTCCAGGACAACTTCCCCTACAGCAGTATAGAAGTATACAGGCTGCATTGATCAACAATATTTGGCAGCCAGCTTCGCAGTCTGCACGGCCAGCTAGGAAGAATGCTTGTTATGGTCTATCGTAGAGTGCAGGGCTTGAGGTATCGATCTTTGGTGCAGGAGGGGCTATTAGCAGAGGCCACCGCCTTCAGGGATGCCAATATAGTGGACGTGACATCCTATGATGAGCTTAAGCAGGCGATAGAGGAGGGCCAATGGGCCAGAGGACCATGGGCAGGTCAGCACTCCAGACTTGCCACATGCACCTTCCCTGTGTCACAGCAGGCGGAAGGGAATCCTGTGAGCAGTGAGGGCTTTTCATGGACCGGCCTCTCGAGCAGCCCTCGATCGAGGAAACTCTTCCAGCAGAAGGCACCTGTGTGCAGGTTCTGATGAGGATGAGAAGCGGGTGAAGGAGGAAACGACAGCCACTCTGAGATGCATACCCTTTGATCAGCCAGCTTCTGTAGGGTCCTGCTTCTTGACAGGAGGGCCAGCAAAGGAGGTGGCCATCTTTGCAAAGGCCTATTGAGTCAAGCAAATGTGTGACTGAAGCGTGTAAGCTCGGTTTATGGCCTCCTTTGCGTGTTGTCTAGGCTGCATGCCATGTGGCAGTGGCAATTCCTAATCACATAGAGCACTAACAAACGAGTCTGCCAGTACTAGTACATACAGATTGCCGTATAGATACAGCGCGCATGCATTTTCTGATATCCTGTCATCAGCTTGCTTTTGGTCATGTTACATTGTCTACGCCAACGAGTATAAGCAGGGTTGTAGTCAGCACCAGCTGCGGCGCGTGCTGGCTGCGCCTGCTGGCATACAGAGGCTCTGCATTCTATTCCGCAAGAGGCCCGCAGACAGCTGCCTGAATAGTAAGACATGGATGTGCATGTCCAAAAGGCCATCCACATGGCTGTTGCGGCTGGGGCCCCACACCAGCAAACCCCCGGCCTCCTTGCTGCCTCTCAAACACCTTGACCCACTCCCCTGCCAGCTTCCCGTCAGGCACTGCGCTGACATGTTGCCCCTGCACAGCACCCTTTGAATTCTCACATGCCAGTGTAGGAAGGATCAGTAGCCCAGCCCATCACCTCCTCAGGACATCACTTGCAAGGGCATTCCATGCTCTGAGCATTCCCACCAAGATGGAAATCCCACAGACGCAGAAGTAATGTGCTGCCGCATTGGCATGCTGCTATGCAACTCCGGCTGCCATGGCATGTACATCTGAGCAGCTTCTCAGCATCTGTGAAACAGCATTGTCCACCTGTAGCAAAGAGTCTCCCGCCAGCACTGAAGGCAGAACAAGATTCAGGATGCCTTGGACGAGGGAAGCCATGACTGGCCTCAGCCGCTTCCCAGTCTGCGCCAGATCGGGCTCTGCATTGGCCTGCACAGTCACACCAATCGTAAAGCTACTGAATTCAGTTCTGGTCACCCCATAGAGTGTTCAGATCATGCATGCTACAGGCTGATGTCAACTCTCACACCTGCGGGAAGGGCAAAGTGTTGTGCACATTGTTCATCCGAAGGTGTGAAACAGAAATGCAATCGAGTTACCTCCAGCAGCCACAGGTGCCAGTCCTCGTCCACCAGAAGGTCAAAGCCAAACAGCTCAAAGCAGTTGGGAAGCGTGAAGAAGCTGAGCTCGCTGCTCACTGCCTCCATGCACTCGCCTGCGCATGCCAGCGACACGGGCTTAGAGGCCCGATGTGGCTCCAGGAGACACCCTCTGCAGAGACCACTACTAGCAGCTCTCAGACTTGTCCCACTGCTTTCACCAGACACCCAATATCTGTCACATGTGATCTGCAGTCCCCAGGTCGTTGCGCAACGTGCAGTTCTCACATCAGATACGCCTGTCTGGCAGGGCGCTCACCAAGGATCTTGTGCATGTCCCGTGTCAGCTGCTGAACCTGCTCACGAGCCTCAGCCAGGGCCATCCCCTGCTCATGCAGTGCCTGCAAGCGCCACCGGAGAAGCTTGGCTTGCCTTTCCTCAGCCAACATGAGGAGATGTCTCCTGGCATTCGCGTATTTAGGCCTGCAGAAGCCCGCACTGTGCCTCCTGCACTGTATGCTGTGTTACGACACCCTGCGGGACCGACCCCAAAATTGGCTACATGACTCTGTGGGGACATAATGACAATGCCCGCACAAATTACCTGTGGCAGCTCCGACATCAGCATGACCGTCTGCCGCTCCTCAGCACCAGCACTGTCATCCCTGCTGCCAGCCTCTGCATCCTGCCTGGCTAGGCGGCATGTGTTGGTGAGGTGAGCAGACAGCTCCTCTAGCGGGGCGCTGCAGTGACCAGAGATGTAGCTGAGCCATCTTCACATATCAACAGAATTTAACCTATCCCCACGCGCTCAGAGAGCAAGCGTGTTGCTGCATGTCAAATTGGCAGAGGATGCATGCCTCACATGCAGCAGGCGACCTCATCAGCCGCATTCTGCAACACTGACAGACAAGGAATAAAGGTGGATCGCAAGCCTGTCTGCAGTCCTCATCCAACGAACAAGCGGGTTGATCATGACAGTGTCATTGCTCAGGTCGCCTAGTGTGGAGCGCAGCCTACCCTTTGTAAGGCTCGCCAGCAAAGAGAGCCAATGCTTCGTTGAAGACATACACCGAGAGGCTCCCCAGGCAGAGCACATACGTCCTGATGTGGAACTTCCTCCCTGAAACCAGCAGAGGTCTTTCTACATACCTACAACCAGCAAGAGAGTTGGTGATGGCGCCCAGAGGACCACACACTTTTTCCGTCTGCCCTGGGTGCAAGCTAGCAGTGTCTTTCAAACTTTTCATGCTGCAAGCACATTCTGCCATGTGAGCAGCAAGCATGCTGGTGAGGATTTGAGCTCAGAATGCAATATCAGCGATGTGGGAAAGGGAATGTGGAAGCCTTTGGGTGCAGTGACATACCTCTGCACAACCCACTCCCGCATGTCTTCTGCGGCCTCCAGGGCGGACCGCAGGGTGGACACCCGGTCGAAGATGCAGATGCCAATGGCCTGGTTGGTGATGGATGGCTTGGCTATCCATGTGGCTGACCCATCCGCCATGTCCCTCACCTGCACATGCCATGCAGGCGACTCAGCTTTGCACTAAAGCCTGTTTAAGCCCAAGCTGCTGATGGGGCTTTGGCTGCTGAACATGATGACTCATCTGCCATGACCCTCACCCGCACTGTGCAGGGTCAGAGCACCCCGAGATAGTATTAAAATCGAGACAGGGGTGTCTTCTGAGGTCACCAATTGGAATTCATAGCCCAGGTACATGGGAAGGTGGAGAGATGGGGGAGAAATCGGCTGTCACCTCATATACATCCGCCAAGGCTTCATCAATGTAGTCCACATCATCGACCTCCATGACGTGCGTTTCTGGCACTGAGGCAGCCAGGAGGCCATCCGGGTGCTTGGCAGCCCACTTCTTGAGGTTGTGCGCTAGGTGGGCCTTCCTGATCAGGCCCTTGCGTATGCAGTAGCTGCTGGCCCACTGCTCGCCTGCGCAGTGCCAGTGTAAAAGTCTCGCTTGGAAGGCGGCGCTTCTGTGAGATGCGACACGAGACAATAGGCTGGGGCAACTCTCTGTGAAGAACTGTTCACTACTATCTACTGGGCTGCTGCCTTGAGGCTGCTCGGTAATCCTCAAAGTCCTCGCCATCCTTCATCCATCATGTTTATGACCCGTTGTTTTGTTGATGGGATTGATGGATGGAGCGTGTATGCTGCCATAGTAGCAGACCCTCAGGAAGTTGCCGAGCAATGCAGGCTAAAGTCCCAGGGGGCAGGCTGTGCATGCTGCAGCTATAAGTCGTGTGCTTGTGCTGCTGGGGTATATGTGGGGCAGCCTAGTAGTCACCGGCCCATTTTCTTGAATGAGAGGGGTCACACCCGCATAGATGCGCTCCCAGTCGAGGCGCTCATACTCCGCCCAGACAAAGTGTGAGGCCGCCGCCTCTGCTGATGGAGCATGCTGCTCATCAACATTACTGCTCTGATCCTGATCAACGGCTGGACACAGGACCTGCCACCATGGGTGCTGCTGGAAAGCTTCCAAGACCAGGCTCCTGCATGTAAAATACATGTGTCTGCTATTCTGCAGTCGCTCTGTAGCCTGTCTATCCATGAGAAGGTCACATCTTCTGTGCACACTTGCTCGCAATGCCTGGTGAGGGACAGGTCTCGGAAAGAGTGCACTACAGGGAGACGGGCAGGCAATGTCCCAGCATGAGCGCACCTCACGTAGGGACAGTCGAGATCAACAAAGGCCTTTAGCAGTTTTGTGTGGGTTGAATGTGATCCCTCTCTTGTCTTCAAATCAATGGCAGGGTTGCTTGGTCGTCTCTCATCCCACCACATGCATGGACCGGGGTGATGTCTAGTGAACGTCGGACCTACACGATGAGTATTTCATGCCTTTCTGACCAAGCAGAGATGCATCGAAGGACGATAATTCCGTCCCAGATATAGGACATGTCTTAGTTCCGGAACCTGTGTCGGAGTATCTTGGTCTCACCCACATCGTTGTGATAATTGACGCCGAGACGGTGATATCTCTTGGAATAATTGATTGAGGTATTTCGGGAGGCTCTCGTCTATCATGCACTTGGCATAGGCAGCGATAAGGTCAGAAAGGGGGGGCATGCCATGATGTCATGATGCTTCGAGGGGGACATTTGCGGACTCCAGATGCCGCTTCACCACACTCAACACCCTTTAAACCCCCTTGGTGTACATCTCTTGCCAGCCTGCCCTTCCCCAAGAGGACACAGGCATGTTTGTACGTGTATGCAAAGGTCGCAGACCTGCGCTTCAGGAAGGCTCGGAAGCAAGACATACCTGTCTTGCGCCGCATGATATTTGAGGAGAGGTGAGAGAGCTTTTTGTTCAAGCGTACAAGCTCTGTGTGCCACCTCCATAGCGCGATTTGTCCTATGGGGCCCATCTGCTACATAGTGGCTTTCAACTGCAAGTGCAATCACAGGATGAACCCGCTGGGCATTGAGCCAGACCGCTTCACTGTGGCAACAGATGAGCAGGGCAGGCTCCTGGGCTTTGGGCAGCTGGAGCCCAAAGATGGCTGCTTTGAGCTGAGATCAATGGTGGTGGACGCCTCTCATCGGTGAGCTTGTTACCTTGTATATGGGATTCCAGTCAAACAGCCCATCACTAGTACCTGCAGGAAAGAATGTGATACACTCCTGAGGCAGCAAGTTTGTCAGGCTCCTGAAGGGGCGCTTGCCTGTTCAAGCTGGCACCCAAGCGCCAGTGGGACAATTGCGCAGTCTTGCACAAGCCTCACACTATATTCGCCTGTCTGCCAAGATCGCTATAGCACCTGAGTTCCTTCAGGCTGCCTAGCCAAGCCATCTGCAAAAGCTGCTATCAGACTTGGATTTCTTGACCAGGTAACACCACTTGTCAAGCTATCAAGATAAACATCACCTTTAAGCAGGGGATGTGGGTGCAGGCGGCAAGGCATTGGCAGGAAAGTCTTAAGGAGGCTGCTGGAGGAGGCTGCTGGGCAGGAGGTAGTCATGACAACCATTACCAGCAGGATCCCCTTCTACGCAGCCGAGGGCTTTGAGCGGTTGCAGCTGAAGGATGTCCCCAGGTGGGCGCTCCTCTTGCTCTGCCCATACATAGCAGCCGGGTTCTTGCCCTGCATTGCATTGTACCCTGCATGTATGTGGAGTCATGCTGTCTGTGATGGGCTCTTAGGGTCATGCTATGTGTATACTGGCGTCATCCTATCGGGGAAGGTCTTCGGCGGATGTCTCACAGACCGCCACTCAGCAGTCACCTGCTTGCAGCCAGCAGCCCATAGTGATCAAGTCGCAATGCGCACCCCCTTGCATGGGCCGCAGAGGAAGCCCATAGAGTTGCGGACACCTTGACAGGGCAGCTTCACGGGCAAGTGGGGTATTATAGTACAGCGAGATGCGCTGAACGTGTGCAGGTTTCTGCTGTTTGAGGTGGTGGCTGGAACAGCAGTAGCTAGGATTGCTGCTGGAGAGGAGCTGGTGGTGCTAAGGCGGAGAGCGGACAGGTAATTGTCCTCAGAGACAGCAGGGACAGAGAGCGATGGAGGCAGGACCTCCAGGCATGCATGGGAGTATGTGCGAGAGAGAGCTCTGTCATATGAAGCTGGCAATATCCAGCGTTCAGGGAACTTCGATTCCCGCTGTCCATATCCCTCTCTGAATACTAGTCTGAGTATCTGCAGACAGCTTGGATATAGTTAGGGGGTACAAGGGGAGGTGTGATCAGATCAGATTAGATAACATCTCTTCCAGGCTGGAAGTTCCAGCCACACCAGGCTGATCAGATGTGTGAGGGATTGATGAGAGAGCCTAAATTCCAAGGCATCTGCAAATGCAAAGGGTCACAACAGTGCTCTCTACAGCATTGAGGGCATTCAGCATGTAAATATCAGCATTGACGCCGTCAATTTGACGGCAGGTTCACAGCGTTATGCAATGTCCGTCCACATACTGCGGCTTGTCTGCATGATCAGATCAGATCACGTTACATCTCTTCCAGCCACACCAGGCTGATCAGATGTTTGACCCTCACTTGACGGGTTTAAGTCAGCAGGCATACATTGATATCAGTGATACCACACTCAATTCTTGTCTCAAGTGCAGAACTGCTGTAGAGGTTGTTGTCGCGTACACTCATTGCCATTGCATACAAGCAGCGCAAGCCATATGCCAGTATTTGTGGTGCAAGAAAGGAATGTGTCCTGTCATGTGCGTCATACGAGCATGACGTCCTGGTGACTCACCCTTCCCTCCAAAATGCTCATCTTGTGCCTCGTCTTCCCAAGTCAGAGCTGACGCTGTTCACATCGGAGTCTCATACATTTCTGCGCGATGAGCGTGTTGGCCTGTGCCCTGCTGAGTTCTGCGGGACTCTGAGGGTCCTGTCGGGCAGCTACGTCTGAAACGCCAGTCCTGCGAGCTTTCTCGCCAACATGCAAGGCCGCACTGAGTTCCAGCAGCAGAAGCTGCAGACATACGAGATCAGGCAGAACCAGTACCAGAACACATGGAAGGTCCCACTCATGGACACCATCCTAAAGAAGCCACTGTGTAAGCTGCCCCCTCAGGCCAAGCGTACCTTTGAATGCATGTGTAGTGTCCTGGATTTTTTTGCGTAAGTCAGCGACTGCCTTGACACGTGCGATCTGTGCAGGGTGTATCTTCAGTGCGTTCTGCCCAAATTGTGTGTCCTACCTCAACCGCAAGCAGGCGCTGTACGGCGACATGACTCGCTGTAAGTCCCATGCTGACTGGAAATGCTTGTTATTGTGTTTACAGCCCTGTTGTATGCGCACTGCACCTGCCTTGGGCAGGCATGCCATCAGTGTTGTCCGACGCACTGTGTCTGCTTGTATACTTGCACATATCTGTAGAGAGACCAGTGCACTCAGCCCTACAGGTCGTGAGTGAGTTTCTAAACATTGGTTATTTTTGCGTCCAGACATCTGCTGTGCCGGGCACTGCCCATGCAGCGGGAAGATGAAGGAACAGGAGTGCCCTGAATTCTGCTTGGGAATGGAGGTGTGCCCACCTCTTCTGACATGCATTACTCCAACTAGCATGAGCCAACCCAATTGCAAGCTGGCCTTACTGCTCTCATATGTGCGTCTCATATCCGACTCTGCAATGACAGCATGCAGTGCCCTCAGGGCATCCAGCCTCGCCTTCACATTGTTGCTCTGCCAGGGCTCTGCACTGTACGTCTCTCCACCTCTCTGCCGCTCTGATGGCTCAGGCTTATCATGCAGGTGTGCTTTTGCTTCACGCAGTCGGTAGCATCCACTCGCTGGATGATCCAGGACGAACAGCGTATCCAGAACACCAAGTGTGACAACTGCCTCATAGGTGAGCACATCCAGCAGTCTCTCCATGCCTTTGCCTGCCATGGCCCCTCAATCGACAAGCAGGGAAGTGTCAACAACCTCTCTCAACGCGCTGTGAGGCGTATGCTGATCTATGCAGGCGCCATGGTGACTGCGCAGTACCTGGCGTGCCTCTGCGACATTGCTGCTTGCCTGTCCGGCTCGCAGGAGGTTGCCGAGCTGGCGCATTGCACAGACAACATCGCCCAGGTATGCCATGCTGCGTCACCTGGGCGTCTTGTCTGGTCTCTGGCCTTTCCTGTCATAGCATTGTGTCCTCCTGTGCGGCCTGGACAGAGTCCCCTCACTGCAGAGTGTGCGTTCTTATTGGAAGGAGCCTGCTGCCAGTTGGTGGACTGGTGTTCTTCCAGGCATATGGCTGCACACACCAAATCTGCATCTACATGTTGCTCTTTGACATGTTAGGCCACGCTCAAGCAGAGGAAAGCACACTGAGGAGAGTTGGCGAAATATAAGCTCTGACATCTTCCTTTATGCAGGTCCTCTGGTGCTCGTGAGTCTCCACATATCTTCTTGAACGCCTTTCCAAGCAACACCTGCCATCTTTGCTATTCAGCCATGCTCACCTGACCCATACCTGCCTGTACAAGCCCGAGCTATACGCTCCTGTCAACCCCTCATCAAAGCTGCTGTTATCCGCTGGCCTGCCGTCCTTCATGCAGCACATCAGTGCTTGCAGTCATGCTAGCAACAGGGCCTCTGTGCTGCAAGTGAGAGAGGGATGTCCTGCAAGCGCTGATTTTGTTATGAAGGTGCGCATGCGGCATGACATGGCCGCTGTGCTGCGCAGGGTGTGCGCGTGCATGCAGACGCAGGTGAAGGTGCAGATGGATGAGCGGGACGCGGGGGGGCACGCCGCGCCCAACCCCCTGCAGCCGCCAGGCCAGCAGACGATGGGCTACAGCGCCTACGCTGGGCCCCCGCAGGTACAAGCAGCGCCTGCCACGCTCTCGTATGACGTCTCCAAGATTAAGGGCGATTCTGTCCAAGAGGAGCTGCCATGGCAGTGCACTCTTGTGAACGGGGTTGGGCATGCAAGCAGTCCAAGATTCTGGTGCTAAATACTCAAGGCTGACTCCTCAGACTCGAGCCTTGTCTCACATGGGATAGGCGACCCAAGGCATGTACTGCTTATGATGGAAATTTCCATCCATGCAGGGAGGTCCCCCACCGCAGCAGCAGCAGCAGCAGCAGCAGGGGCCCCCGCAGCACTATCCCCAGTACCCTCAATACCCTCCGCAGGGCCAGGGCCAGCCCAACTACCCGCAGTATCCTCCGCAGGGCTACCCGCCACAGCAGGGATACCCCGGCGGGCCCCAGCAAATGACCCGCTACTAGAGCACTGTAGGTCAACAGAGCTTCAGCATAACTATAGCAGGATGGAAGCCTAAAAGAGACCCGGTGCACCCATAGTCGCAGACAGCATCGTCTGGAGATCTGTAAACATGCGGCAGCCACATTCAGTATGTTCTGTGACAGGATTTCAGGACCAGGGCATGCCTTCCACAGTATGCAAGACTGTACTCAGGCTTGGATATGTGTGGCGATGTGCATGCTTGCCAATCAGCGGTAGTTCAACAGACATACTCAGACCTTCAAGAATATGTGGTGAGTGGGCCAACAAGTAGATGCAATCCTGGTTCAACACAGACGCTGTAAGCGAGTCTTTCTCCCCATGATGGATGAGACAGACGAGGGACACCACCCTCCATGTATCCTGTCAGTGAGTCGCAAGTCTGTGCACCCCAGAAAAACCGCTGATGCTAAGGCACTTCTTTGAATTCAGGCCCGAGCCCTCAAGGAGTCTCTTACCACACCTCACAGCCTATGTCTAGAAATTATCCTAGCCAGCTGCAAATGCGCATGTCATCTTGTTCGAGCTGCTCTCAGGGCCAAGAAGGCAGTAGCCACTGACAGAGAGTACCACGTCAGCGCATAGTTCCTATGGTCCGAGGGCATCACAGAGAAGTTCATGAGGTCCCCTATCTCTCTCTGGATGGGGTACTGCTGTGCTGCTGAGGGGCCTCGGGTCCTCCCAGCAAGTATCTCCATGGTGGTAGGCACATTCACATGAAGCAGTCCAGCATCCTCTGATCTGACCACCTGCAGCATTAGCATTGGGTGATGACCTGAAGAGTTCACGACACGCAATGCTTAAGCAAGTCCACAACAGTACAAATCTCTTCATCTCCTGCGCATACAGAGTGTTACAAGGTGCAAGCCTAGCACATGCATGGCATCTGCGCTTGAGCTGCCACTTTTGAAGAAGCAATCTTAAATTTCCTTGAAACGCCAGGGGAGGATTTTTCCTGTGGGGCTCGGACAAGAGGAAGGACTTTGCCTCGATCAGGGGTGTATCAGGCGGGAGGCCCGCTGCTCTGGCCATGGCAGGCACATCAACCCAGTACCACTCGCCCTTTGAGGGGCTGTTCTCGGGCACAAAGGAGCTGGGCTTCTCGCTCTCCCTGATCACCCCCTCCACATGCACCTGCATCGGGATCTGCCTCTCTGCGTCTGCAGGTGGATCATCACCATCTACCACTGCTGTATGTTGTATGCAACATCAGACAACTAACAACATTGCGCAACATGCCTCTAGACTGGCATTGCCAAGCAGATACCGATTTGCGGCAAAACACCACAATTAGGGGTGTCATGCATTCAGAGGGGCTACCCACACCTTGCCCGCTGGGCACCCAGAAGCCCGCAGCTGCGCATCAGACTTCCACTCTGCCGGCACCCACCCGCGGTTGACCAGCACAGCCTGGCCCCACTCCCTGTTCACCAGCGGTGTGACCAGCACATACCTGCAGAACAGAGCAATTCTCTGGGCTCAGGGCAATCCCAACCTCATGCTGTGCCCAGATCATGCAATCCACTGACCCTGCAATGCAAGTGTGCCATCTGACAGCATCCACTCAGGACCTGTCACACGTTGCGGTCAGGCAAGGCTCTTATCAGGCAACGGCAGGCATGCATGCAATCAGTGTTCAGGGCGCTGACACTGGCCTGTATCGCTGACCGCCAGAGCACTGTGTGGACCAGGGCTTGGCGATGCCCATGATGGTGCTCTTGTTAGGCGCTAGCAGACAGGTTACAGGCTGAACTCAGGGTGCTATCAGCGCGTCCAAAAGCTGCCGCAACGCGAAGGACAAGATGCTGACCCGGGCTTGGCGCTGCCCATGACGGTGCGAGGCCGGGGCCCCACAAAGATGCTCCGCTCGTGCAGCAGCTCCCCCTGGCACCACACCCGCCTGTACTCTGGGAGCGCCTCTGTCGCCTGACTAATGGCCACGGGCTCCGCCTGTAGCATATCACGAAGTCTTTGGCATGACGATGGTGTGCATGAGGTGTGCAGTCAGCATGTGATGGAGCACACTCTTCTCATCCAGGGCAGCCTGAGCGAAAGTTTGAGCACAATGTGTTGGCACATATTTGTGGGCACCTTGCCAGCTCCTTGACTTGGCCAGACTGACGTGCTGGTGCGCAGCGTGCATGAAAATGTGACGTGCATGCTGCAGAGCCTGCACAGTCTCTGTGTAGGGTTGCATAGCTCTGGCAAGAAGCACGTCACTGGGCGCGTCTCTGTATCAGGCGTCCTTGTGTAAGGCCATCTACTTGACACACCTGGAGGCCAGCTTCTCGTTGCTGCACCTGCTCCAGCTTCCATTGTTGTCGCCCAACCTGCCATGTACCCAGGAAGGCTGCGACGCCAGCTGGCAGCAGCAGGACTGTCCAGTGCAGCCGCCTCCGCTCCGGATGGACCTGCAGCAGGATGCAAGATAAAGCTTACACTCTCGTGCGTCTGCAAGTATGGCTGCCGATCAACCTTGGTCAATGATTGCTGCCCCAGATTGCGGTCCAAAATGGGCTCTGCAGCCATAACCTGTGCAAGTGAGGGCCATTCTGGCTTGCTCTGAGACATTCACGCCCATACAGAGGGATGAACATGCACAGCCACAGTAGCGGCACGCAGCAGCAGACCTCGACGGATGAAAAAGCCGAGAACGCTGTGATGATGTAGTCTACACACGTGTTGGATGTGATGACGCGAATACTTACTGGGGGCCCTGAGCTCTCCTGAGCTGCTGAGCTCCTTGCTGCTACTAAAGCAGCGCCCGTGCCATGGAACGCATGTTTCTGGGAGAGATCACGGGCGGAGTCATACGTGCATCTACTTGCTTGGCTCAACGCAGTGCTCAGTCGGCTCTCAGTGTGCTCAGCATGCGCCTTTACTAGTATGCTACCAATCTGCCGTATCAACCTCATGGTCCGCAGGGACAAAATTACAGCCTTGATAATATCACTTCTAATCCTTACAGATGCGTTTGTTCACTAGAATCTCCTTATCGGAGGCACGCCATCGAAACAAGTTATTGACAAGAAGTTTGGTAAGGTACACTCAGACTTTGAAACATGGGCGGGTTGTCCTTTACATCAGACTCTGGAAAGCTCTCATGCGCTCACTTGAATCGCTGGCCAGCTGAACAGGACAGGACATGTACGGCTTTGTGCGAGCATGTGCATCAGCATGCCAAACTTGGCATTCCCTGCTCAGAGAGACCACTGGCTGATGAGACGGGTAGAGAGCGGCTCACTGGAGCAGTTGATACTACAACCATATCCTGATTGTTGCACTTATATATGGCAGCTTGTTGTCATATGGAGGCACCTCCTTAAGAAAGCTTGTTGTGCGGTAAACCCGCAGCAGCTGCAAACTTTGAAAGTTCATTTGCTCTTCATTTTGAGCCCAGCTTGCAGCCCAGTCAAGATATCCGCCACAGAAGTCTGTATACTCCTACGTAGATCAGCTTGCACAGCTACCCCTCTAGCTCATGCTGAAGTTCAAACCTATTTGAGTATCCGTGTATCCCCTGTCCTGCGCCGAGTGTCACACGCTTGCACAACACATGTCGCACAAGCAAGTGGCAGATAGCACATGTTGTTTCACATTGTATTGGTGATGCCATATCATATCCTGATGACTTGCACATGCTAATGACGTCAGAAACCCTATAGCATCTGGCGCATTTATGCACTGCTCGTGCAAGGTCACACCTCCTACCCCATATCCTTTGCGTACCCAGCCTGCTGCTCTGAAAGGGTAAGTGATCCCTTTGATGCAGAAGCATAAAAGGCGTGGGAGATCATTCTGCAGCGGCGGTGGCCATCTACAATGAGGCAATTGACAGCTCTCGGGGCCTGTTCCGAACAGGCTGAGTCGATTTATGAACCGGATGTCCGCACGTCTTGGAACTAGGCGTTTGCCTTGCTTATCATCGGGCTGCTAGACTGGAAGCTCCTTGTATGCCCTATGGCCCTAGGCTACTGGTTGCCTCCCCTGTAATAATTCACAGGGGCGCACAATCGAAACAACCCAATGGCGCCGACGCTCCCCCAGAAGGTGGCCACAGTGTGCAGCAATGGCCAAGCCTCCGGGGAGTCCCAAAGTGGCAGCAGCAGCATGAAGTGTCCAATGCCCACTATGCTGAGGCCCAGATTCAGCGTCTGCATGGGCGACGCCTCCTGCAACACATGCCGGCTTGTTTGTTCGAAGGTGTTCCCTGATGCATATTATGCAGAACGGCCCGCTCGCAGAATCAACACAGGAGAGGAGATGTCGAGCCATATTTCCAATCACGTGGATGCCAGGGGACCCTCAGATACCATATAGGAACCGGCAAGTATACAGTAAGCTCCTGGCTCAAACCCTCAATACAGCATGCCCTCAGGGGCCACCATACCATATGCCCCGATGACATGCTGTGGGCTGGCTTCCCACCACACATGTATGTAGCACACTTTTGGGCAGCAGCCGTGTTGTCCATGCTGGGAGTACATACCTTCAGGCTCACTGTCCAGGTGGGAAGGACCAGCAACGCTGCACCAACACCGCGCCCTAGGGCGATGCATTCCGGGGTGCTGGCGCCCTGGAGGATGCTAGTGAGCATTGATACTGGTGCAACGATGTAGCTGATTGTCAGGCCCAAGAAAGCTGTTGTGAGTGCTGCATAGATTACGCTCCTGGCGTTGACGGGCTGAAGCAGCTCCCTGAGGTCAGAGGAGATCAGCTGCAAGGAAGATTCCGGTGTCAGACGGTGGCAAATTGCTCATCAGGGGCAGGTCCTAGCTCTCTGTACGTGTCTTCAAACGTAAGTAATATCTGTTGCAGGCTGAAGTCAAGTAACCAACTACAAGGGTATGCCATCTCAGAATATTGTCCATGGCAGCTCGCTCTCAGCCCATGTCAAGTGCCACCACTTTTTAATAACCGGCATTACGCAGTCTGATCTTATGATGGGAGCTGCATGGGACACCTTTGCCACATCACGTGGGACGAATCCATCCTTTTTTGTCATGCTGTAGTATTTGAATGGTATGTAAGCTGCACATCAACACTCACCATCCTCAGGGCATTTTATGCACTTGCAGGGTTGTGACCAAGTCGAAGGCGTGCGTCAACCACTGGCTGATGAGACGGGTAAAAAGCGGCTCATTGGAGCAGTTCATGCTACAATCATGTCCTGATTGTTGCACACTGATATGGCGGCTTATTGTCCCACAAAGGCATGTTGTTTATTGTGCGGTAACGCTGCAGCAGCTGCACAAGTTATACCTGTGAGCCCAGCTTGCAGCACAGTCAGGATGCCTCCCACGGGAGTCAGGAGGTCAGCATGCACAGCACGCACTGCCAGCAGTGCGCCCGCACTAGCCATCATGCCCAGGTTTAGCCTGCGGTACCTTGTCTGGTGCAGCTCATTAGTGGATGCTCCACCCTGCAGAATGTCTCTTGAAGCACCAGCCACTTAGGGAGCTGTCTCTGACACGAGGCCCTCTACAGATGTTGAAGCAGAGATATGATACCGGCAAATGTGTTGTCCCGACAGGAAGATACAGCTCTGCACTGAGCGTCTGAGAGGGGAATTGCCGGGGCTGACCGACAAGGCAGAGATGCTTTGGCATTGGGCGACGTAGCCAATGCCCATAAGCTGGATGAGTGGCATGTGGACGAGAGGATCCATGGGCTGCACTGCAAATAGGGTGACTGAAACCTGCACGAGTATACCATGTCAGTGACTGAGATGAAACGTCCTGATTGTACAGCTGTGATGATCACATACACCGATATATATGTTCTCTACCATAAGCCATGCATCTCAGAAATGTATAATCGTAGCTGCTATTCATGATGCTTCGCTACTGTCAAAGTGCCACTTCACGCCCCTTGGACGCAATGCAAGATGCACGTTGCGAGCTGTGCCCCCGCATTCTTCTGTCTAGTATGTGTGCGTCCTCCAGTGGCACCATAGTCCTGGGGGGTCACCGGTGAGCTGGCATGAGGTTGCCTCTCTAGGCTCTATAGAGAGGTCGTGCTCACCATTTCTGGAAAGAATAAGTGTGTTACACCACAGACTGTCTGGAGTGCCCACAGATTATGGTAGGTGACAGCGGCTGCATGTGCGTCTGGCATGCCAGGTAGACGGTCATCTGGATCACCTGCGACGATGCCAGAAATTGTCTGGCTCATACAGAGGGACAGTGCTGTGACAGATGTGGCCATATTGCCTAAGGCAGGAGCAAATCTACCATATCAGGTACTACATAAGCAGCAGCACATTGAGACGTGATGTCCCAGTGCATTATGCAGGGCTGGACTGTGGCATGTCACCTGGGTCATGATGGAGACTCACCATTCGGGTCCGTTGCTTCCACATTTCTGGCAGTTTCAGGGGCTTGAGTGGCCGCGTATCCACGAGATTGCCTCAAGCCAGCGGGATGAAACCATTCCGAGCCCACTGACGAAGGACTGGGCAGATTTGGCTTGGGAGGCTCCGTGGAAGGGCTTGGTGTCTTAACCTGCATGTAATACACAGGCGTTGACGCTTTCTGTGACCTTCAAGTCAATGGCTGATGTCAATCTCAATGACTCCAGAGAGTCCGATCACTGCGATTGATAACATGTTCCAGAAAGGGGTCTGCAATTCGTGATTGCGAGAGACACCGTGTGACCGGCGCAATGGCTGTTAGGATATCGATGTGCCTCAGCGTGCTTGAGCCTCTATGATGCGCTACAACATACACGACCTTCCTACTTGCCGGTTGACGCAGGCTGTCGGACAGCTTGCCTACAGCGCCTCACCGAATGTTTTGGACATCAATTGATCCCCTCAGTACTCTTTATATGACATGTAAAGCACCTTACTGGCGTCCCCATACAAGCCAAGCGCCCCCTGTCTCAGTGACATCACTGTCACTGACCAAACTGGAGCTATGTACAACCACTCCGTTCAGAAGTAAATGGTTGCTTACCACGGACGGGAGACGCTGTCCAGATCCAGCGCGAAGGACTGCAAAAGTATGCGTTGCCATCCCTTCGCAGATCATCGTTGCCTGCTGCGCGGGGCTGCTTCCCCTGCTTCCTCCAAAGAGTGGCGCCATGCGGGCGCCTTTGAGCGCCGTCTTTAGGATTCGAGATATCATGCTGTTGCCGCATCCAATTCTCCGGACTTAAGGTCCTGTATGCGCAACACTGTCGCCAGGTAATATTGCCGCTGCTTTCCATGCTGGGACACCTTTTCCGACCCTGCTTTATTCACTTTTTAAGCCCTTTGCCTGCGAGGGTTCGTTCGCCATAGCTTTTTGCAGCCCTGCAGCATGTGCATCAGCATGCCTAAATTGGCATTTCCTGCTTAGCCTTTTCAGAGCAGAATTGTCACACAAGGATGCCTTGGACTGCATCGCACATAGTTTATGCTGATAGGTTACAAGTTGTTAAGCTACCGGCAAGGACTCACGGTCATTCGAGCATCAGCCATGAGACACGCGCATTGGCATCTTGGAGAATAGTCTCTGCATGATGGCTCGATCAGCGCACGAACAGCTCAAATTCGGCTGAAAGATGACACTGCCATCTTCTACGGGCATTTCAATGTGTGAAGGCCATCACGGCCGCCCTGGCGGTAAGCATTTGAGGCACCCTTGGAGCTTCCACAACCCACGCATATGCACCTTTTGAGCATTGGCTCATTGCATAGGAAGGACATCTAAGCCCTCTCCTACTCATGCGTACGTTAACCTCAGTAGTGATGCAAGGATCCGGCGCACTGCAGTCGCAGTCATGGAAGGCATCAGATCACAAAGTGCAGACACTCAAGGTAGCACCTTGCAGGAGTTGTAAAGGCAAGATGCAGTCGTCTACGGAGTCTATTGCAGCAGCTCCTAGTGGTCCTACTGTGCGGACTGGCTGTCCAAGGTGCTGATGGGCAAGGCAAGCTCTGCCTGCATTATACTATTATTGATGCAGCCCTGCTGACCTTCTCAGCATGTGTTGTCATGGTCTTGACTGTGGCGCATGCAGCAGGCAGCACCTGAAGTGATGCCTGCTGCACGTGCACTGTATCCTGCACTCTGTGTCCTGAACCTCAGCGTAGTACAGCGACGTTTGGCCTGCAGGTACTGGCACTTCACCCTCGCCTTCCAGCTCTCCCAGCACCTCGCCGAGCCCTAGCCCCTCGCCCACTGAGACGCCTTCACCCAGTCCCAGTCCCACACCAAGCCCCACTCCATCCCCTACACCTTCCCCCACACCCAGTCCAACTCCATCGCCCACGCCTTCGCCAACCCCCAGCCCTACTCCAAGCCCTACAGTAAGTCCGTCGCCTCCGCCACCCCCAAGCCCTACACCCTCGCCCACCCCAAGTCCCACGCCCAGTCCAACGCCAAGTCCCACCCCTACACCCACACCCACACCCTCTGCTACCCCTACACCTACCCGTGCAGCCACACCGGCTCCTACGGTAGGTATTGCTCACTTCGGCGATTGTAGCGTCATCATGGTCAGCACACAGAGCACAGCCCTGAAGCAGTCCATGCCTTTTGTGTGCTGGGCAAATCTTGCATGCTCTCACGTCTGCAGATTGTGTTCTGCCGAAGCATGATGAATTGAAAGGGTGTTCACAGCCCAGCTCTGTGGCCTGCGTGTGACAACCGTCATGTCAACCTTCTCACTGGTGCAGTGCTGTGCTTTGCAGACTGGTGCCATACCAGCGCCCACTCCCACACCCAAGACTGTGCTGAATGCAGCATTGTACCTGCAGGGCCCCAACGTCTGGTGCGTGCACCAACAGTCAGTGTCCCTTCATCATGCTGCCAAGCATCGCCTTGTAAACAGTTTACAGTCGGCACATTCTGCCGGTGTTATGGCATCTGCTCGTTCTCATCAGAGCTCACCCAGATGCATAAACGGCAGTGCGCTGCATGCAGGCCATTTGGCACGACCCAGGCAGAGCAGCTCATCACTGGCCTCACAGCCACAATGACTACAGTGACGCCCTCCAACATCAATGTTCTGAACATCGCAAAGGTGTGGGATCCCTCTCTTTGGCAGCATGCTGAGAGGACAGACTAGGGCCATGAGATCAGGCAGTGTGCTTGCATGTTATGCACTGCTAGACGTCACCTCTGATGATGTCATATCCAGCAGCACACAGTTGAGAGACTCTGCTGGTTGAGCTCATGAATACTGTCAGGCCACAAGCTTTCCGTGGGCGGTGAAGAGGCCATTGATGATATCGATGCTGGGCAGGCTGTCGCTGCAAGGAGGAGGCTGCTGCAGACAACCTCAGACACAGCTGCGGTGGTGCAAGTTCAGATGACGGGTGCGAGTGAGAACGCCACAGCCGCGCTTGCACAGGAGCTGGGCAGCGTGGTTGCCAACAATGCTCTCGAGGTCAGCAGCCTCCCTCTATTTGAATCAGGCATTACAGATCAGGCCCGTATGTGCTGGCAAAAGAGTGCAATACCGTACAAGCTAAGGACAACGACATGCAGACTGTGAGCACCTTGACACGGCATGCACACTCAGTGGGCTCTTTGTAGGCTCCCAGATTCTTACAAGAAACCGCATGTACAAATAAAATATTGGGTTTTTGCATATCGAAGAGGCCTGCGTCTGCATCAGAGTGTCTCTGGGGCAACTTACTCAGAGGTATGGGTCCGTTGCAGAGCAACATGTACCAGCAGGGGCTGCAGCTGACAGTGCTGAAGGTCCTCAGCACAACGCAGTCCGTGCCCAACGCCTACACTGTCAACTGCCCAAATGGCGCCATTGAGTCCGTGTGCATAGGTGTGCTGGCCTCTGACCTACCTGCCAGGCCAATCACCTACCGCCTGAATTCCATTGAATCTGCTGCTTTGCACAAGGTGCGTGGATGTGACTGTGAGGGCGTTTGTCAACATTCTTGCTGAAGATGACAGGGCGTGTCTGCTGTCACATCCTGATGCGGCTTGTCAGATAGCTACCGCAAAGGCTCTTGTGGAAGATCAATTGAAGACCGAAGGGCACGTTAGGTGAGAGAGAGTGCTGATGCTGACTGGGACAGCGCTGCGCGTTGCAGGAGCGTCTGGCGCCTCTCTGCCGCGGTCCACCATCATCGCCATTGCAGTCGCTGTGGCGGGCGGAGTGGTCCTGGTCGGCATCATTGCCCTGCTTGTGCTCCTGTGGTGCGCTGCTGACTACTATCACACGTACAACACTATGCATAGGAATGCCACCTCCCCCCATCTGTCCTGGGTCCTAAAACGCATGTAGTAGGTCCTTGCCTTACCATACCTAGTCTGCAATTCGGCTATTTTGCCAGTATGCTGACCTCCTTCCCCTCAGCTTGGGGGCCCAGGTTCAACGCAGGGATCTCTTGATGTTGCAGCTGTACGTTCTGGGAACTCTCAGGCCTGATGTGTGTATGCTATCGTCATGAGTAGCAGCTCACATTGCTCTGGTTGCAGGTGCATGAAGAGGAGGAAGGCTGCCCGGGATGCGGCGCCCGTGAAGCCTACCCCGAAGGCCATGACGCCCAGCGCGGCCCACCCCTACTTTGACAAGAAGCCCATGCAGTTCAGGGGCGTCAAGGTCAGGGCCTCGCCCAAGGTGAGCCACCTCTGTACTCACCCCTGAAATGGCTCTGCAGAAGCCTTGCCCCAGACTGAACAGATGATATCAGAATAGCCTATCCCCATGGCATGGCATGCCAGGAAGGCACATGGGCAAGTTGCACTAGCCCTCCTGGATAGGGTGGCTGATGTTTTGAGGGCAAATGGACTCGCCATCGCAGCTGTGGCTGCAGCCGTGGAATTACGGCATCTCAACAGGCTGCAGCCTTGAATCATACATCTTGGCGCGTCAGGCTGTGTCTGCATGCCATACATCTGGCAGCCATGCATGGGCCAAATTCAGCAGAGCTCGTCTTGTGCCTTTCTCCCGGCAATGCCCTGTCGGATGGATGATGTTGCTTCTGCTGGCTTGCAGGCAGGCAGCCCCTATCCCCAGGCGTATTCTCCTCACGCAGACAACCAGCAGCCTTTCGGGCGGGCGCCTGTTCAGGACATCCAGGGGACCTCCAGCACAGGGCCCCCGCCCCTGCGCAACAAAGGCAAAGTACCTGCCAGCGCCCTCCCAGCCAATGCCCAGGTATGTATGGATCAGTGATTCAATGCAGACAGGCAGCAGAGTGCGACCATGCAAAGATTGCTCTGCCGCGGCTCATGGCATGCAGAAAGCCGGCCAAGACAGCAACAACGCACTTGATCTTTCTATAGCTTGCCTACTAGAGCTCTGGCAAACCCAAGCTGGCATTCCGGATTGCGTCTAGGTAGACATTTTGACCCACCCAATCAGGGCTACTAGGCCCTTCACGCCACTCTTTCCTGTGAAGGAGCAACAGGATTTCTGGACAGCTAGCTATATAGTCTGCAACACATGTGCTGCAGCATCCTCTACACAGACCTGGCCAGTAGACCAAAAGACATAGGCCATTCTCAGGGATTGCATGGGCACCTAGCAGGAGCACGTGATCACTGGAGAGGAGGTGGCTGAGCACATCGAGATGGGCGGGCGCGAGGCCCGGGAGAAGCTGGCCATGAAGCTGCCCAAGTTTGGCGCGCCCCAGGTCGCCAAGCCCGCCCGCAGGACGGACTCCCTCCTCAGCGAGGTACGTGCTCTCATGTACAGACGTCTGTCACTCCAGCAGGCACTGCATTGGGGCATGCCTGAAACGTGTTTGATTATCATCTCCTGCATTTTGTCATTTTCACGATAGAGCACCGACCCAACACTCATGCGGGTTACTGAGGGGCTCTGAGTACATGTGGCCTTACTTCACAAAGTAAACCCACTCCCAGCACTGTTTCCTGCACAAGCTTTGGTAGGCTATGGCCGCTGATATAGGATGCTGCAGGAGGGCTCTGACCCAGAATGCTGCCATTGAAAGTGCGGATTTGAAACAGATTCAAGCAGGTGGACCCTCAGCTGCTGTAGCAGGGCTTCGGACCCGTTCTGCACTGCCCTTCTGCATGCATCTGAGCGGTGCCCCTGTCCTGCAGATCATCACGAAGATGGGTGGCTCGCCGCCCAAGCTGGACGCCACTCCCGAGGAGGATGAGGCCTCCTCTGGCGGCCAACAGCCAGGGACACACAGTGAGCGCCATCATGGCGCGCACCGCCTGGCCACAGAGAACAGCATTGAGCTGCCCTCCAGCAGCAAGCCATAGCCTGTCAGCTGTGAGGTCAGCAAAGGGCTAGGGAGGCTTCTCGTATCAGCTGCTCAATCAGCTACACTAAGGCATTGAGCTATGATACAAGTCCCTGTCAATTTGTATCATGCTGGCACTATGATTATTGAGCCATTAGCAGGCATGCTGTTACTGGCTTGCATCCATGCCATATGGCAACATGATGTAGCCATTGATAGCCAATTAAGGAGTAATGTCACAGTGAGATAGAGGAGTCTGCCAAGTTCTGCAGTCACCGGAAGAGCCAGGAACCGAGCGGGCATGACATGAATGTGCAATCCTCTTATTAGGAGGGGGAATATGATTAGGTCTTGTCACAGGTAACAGATTCAATCAGGAACTTCCCTGTGCTTAAAAATTCTCTTTTGCAAACTTGCCAGCGTTGCCAGCCGCAGCATTGGATCAGCTGATGCAGGAAAGGAACAATTCCCATGCCTAATCAGTACAGGCTATTGTTCAGCCCAAACCCGCTTTGACTGGCTGAGGTGAATAGGACACGTGTGTATAGGACTGCACTGTGCAGATTGGTCATCTGCAGCTGCTCCTATTGCCAAATGTACTCTCTGTGGGAAGCGCACAATACATACAGAGCATCAGTGATTCTTGTAACTCTGCCTGATATCATTCTCACCTTTTGCAGATGTTCATGAAGTGTGGTTTGCTTTGCGTGATGTCAGTGCAGAAGTGTGGGTATGGATAACATGCTTGTATATGGCCCGAAGGCGTCAAATATTGGAGGACCAAGGCCCAAACCGGGGTTTGGATAAAGGCCTCCACCAGCAAAAGTGGCGTCTCAGCTGTGCTTCCCGGACTGCCACGTTGCACCTGAGCGCAAGGATGCATGATAGATGATGTTGTGGCATTTGGGTCCCCAGACATCCATATAAGCCAACCCCTGGGCAGTATGGGGCCCAAGAGTGGGGCACTATAACATTGAGCACGCTGAACATATACCCCTCCTGCGCAGACTCTAGCCCTGTTGCAGCTATGCTGACTTGTGCACTGTATCCAGCATTGTGAATACATTTGGCTTTGCCTCTGCGCCCTGAGGCGTGGCCCTCCTCGTCAGAAGGCAGAGTTCAGCAGCAACATATCCTCATTTGCAGATCGCTTTCATCTCTAAGATCGTGGGCAAAAGATTCGAGAAAGCGATGCAAGTCTTGTGGTACGCATTTGCACCACTTGCAGATGCGCCAGCGACTTCGAACAGCGATAGGAGGGAAATCATCCTATTTGAGTGCACTACCAGCGACTCCTAAGGGCTGACCACAGTGCAAAAGAGCAGCATGCATGATGGGCCTGGGTTCACACCTATATGGAACCACCGTGCAGTCTAGGATGAGCCTGGGTTCAATGAACATGTATGCTGTGCTGAATCAGGTATTGCAACATGTACCCCAGCACTGGCAGTCACTTCCTGCGGACGTTGCATTCACAATCAATTGCAGTGATCTTGTCACTCCCATTGAGCGAGATTGTAAGCAGAAGACGAAGGTGTCGATACAGAGCGTTCATGCTGCAGTGTCTCGGTGGACTGAAGTAAGGACATTGAGCGTTAGAGCCATGTTGGCGGTGGGAATTGTTCCATCACGGTTCTCTCGATCACCAATGAGCAATGTTGGATCATAACAGACACCATCACCGACATATCTTCTACACAATCGTTGCTGAATGCCGCGCGACTCGCTCGGAGCTTTCTTTGGCCGGCCTGGAATATCTTCCATATAGGGGCAGCTGCCCCCGGGACTTACGATAGGAGGTTCCAGGGTAGTCACCTCAGCTTCATGTAAATTATGGGCTTCGCCGCGAAGCTCTGAGTGGCACCAACAACGAGCGTCCTTTCAGGTGGTCCCTTCGCGAATATTCAGCAAGCTCAGCTCAAAGCCTGCAGCAGTGGCACAGAGGTGATGATCAGGCTGTTTGATCCACCGTGTGGGCGTTTCCTGCCAACGCGATACCTATCAAGGCTGTGACACAGATGCCGCGTTCGACTTCGAATATTGATCGCACTCAAGAGCCCGCGCCTTCAAGATACTCTGCATTTTGTCACGTATACTGACATACCTATGAGCAGCAGCACGGCCAGCGCAAGCGTCTGCGCAAGTTCTTTCGCCGATTATCAAGCTGTGAGTGCATATTCATGTCTGCGAAGTTGGCAGGCCACAATAAATTTGGCTTCTCTGTTTAGGCTATGACTCATGTCTGTCATAGCCTATGAGCCGAAGAAACACGTTCAGCGAGTAGACACGAGTTCTATGTAGCCTGGTAGACTGGCAATCATTACACCACCCACTTAGCAGGAACAGGTTCGGCAGTCAGCGTTTTTGTCAGACTCAGCCTCTTACCCAGCCTAAGTCCTTGACTGGACACCGCCCAAGGGCATTGTATCAACCAGACATTTTGGGTGGTGCACGCCAGCTGACCCTCAGCTGTCGGGAGTGCAGCTGCCATTCCCACACGATCCTCACTGATGTGATGGTGATAAGTACCGCCCGAAGATCTGGGACAACTGGTGAGACGGCGCTCTACACTCCGCTTACGTGCCCTTCGACTTTGCCGATAGGTTGTATGTGATCTGCATGAATGCTGGCGTAGTTTCACCCTCGATGAGATGGAAGGGACATGCGGACATATATGCAGAGAGCTGTGCTGGCTCAGAGATACTTTACCTCATGCTCCCCTTCCTGACACCTGATCATTTATGAGAGCCAGGCCTCTAGCTGTCAGCACTGTGCCCACATCCATAAGCCACAGAGTCCTTTGGGCAGTGAGGGGCTCCTATGGAGTCTCAGAGGTTGCAGATAGATTGTACAGTACACGTTGTACTTCATAGCCCCCGTCAGCAGCCACTCTCCTCTGTCTGGTGCTAAACGTGGCTTGTGACTCACAAATTGTGAGGGACAGCACACAGTCCGCTCCTCCACTGGGTTCAAAGCCACATCTGTAACTCCTAACTCTCCCATTACATCCTGCTGGACTCCTCTGCAACCGATTGGTGGTCAAGCGCTGCTGCAACAGCTGCAACCCCAAGCCAATGGCTATTGATGCGACCACTCACAGATCCTGCTGGCAGCCCCACGCCTCTATGCAGTGTCTTGTCCTCTGCCTAGCTGACAGCTACACAAGGAGCATCTGCAATTCCGAGCACCATGCATCTGCCTGCGAAGGAGGCCTCTTGTGGAGGCAGTCGTCAATGGCACTCTCTGTCCAAGCAGCATATTCTTGTAGCCGCCCCTCTGGACACATGCAAGGCTCCACTCTCGGAAAGATTCCAAGTCCTGGTGCCTCCAACTCAGCTTCTCTCGACTACATCAGCAAAGCTATGAAGCTTCTGCCAAATGTGCACCTGCCTATTATGGACGTGCTCTCTCAATGGCACCTCTCGATGGCGCTCAGGCCTCCAGACAATAGGGTCCAAGAGCTGCTTCTTGAGACTCTTGTAGATGAGCACTCTCGCATCTAGCGTTTATAGCTTATGGCAGGAATTCCTACGCCATCAGTCAAGCTTCCCTCATATGCATGGGCTGGAAGCTTGAATCAGCAGAGACTGCCACCCCTGCCAGCTTGCATCTGTCGCTGAAGGAGTTCCTCTGTGGAAGGTAGCTCCCAATGGCGCTCGGGCCTCCAAGCGACATAGTTCCACACGTTTCTGAGAATGCCACGGCTGAAGGGGTGCACCCGGCGGTTGACATGCATCAGGTAGGGAACCTGGTCCCTGTACCATGCAAGATGCAGTCCTCAGCAATTCCAGATGCATGGCTGGGTACATGCTACATGACAGCAGGTTGCCATCGTCCCGCAACAGGATCTGCACTGTCGTAAGATGAGCTGACCCTCCTGACTGGTGAAGCTGGCTCTCTTCGAGTCACCTAGACTCCTAGGTACCCACATGCCATGTTTGGACGCCCCACTCACCTTCTGAAGCACTCCCTCGCAGTCTGGGCTGTGGCTGCAAGGTACAGCTGCTGCGCCAGGAGGTATGCCAGGAAGGGCAGCAGCAGCCCCAGAAGCAGCAGCATTGTTGCAGCCACCCTCCAGTCCACCCCGAAAAGCGTGTGCCATGGCAGCAGGGGATGCGGATTTGCCAGGCAGGGCAGGGCTGCATGAGCAGCCCATGCACATGATGCTGTCTGGGCTACAAGGAAGCCCAGATACCTGCAACAGCAGAGCAGGGGCAGTCATTGTGAGTACCTTTCACAATAAGTCAATGAGCCTCCTGCAGGCGCAGAGTTCTTGCAGCCCACAGCGGTTCATGGACCTCTCATGAAAGCCAGTGCATGCAGATTGATTCTGCTGCCCAGGCCAGGACAGTCGGTGCTAGCTTTGACAATAGAGCTCTCTGCCGGGACATCTTGAGCCAACTTGAGCATGCATGAGGCTTTGTTCGGCTCAGGCAGCAAGAATGTCAGATGAATTCAAACAGGGCTTTCCTGACATTTAGACCATACTAGCCCAGACGTTCGGCGCCAGGGCCGCGTGGGACTGAGCCTCACATGCACTGGTTGCGGGCGCCGATGCAGGTGCCTAGCCAGGCGCAGTCGTGGTCATGCGTGTCCACGCAGCGCTCGCAGGCTGCGCAGTGGTGCGCGCGCAGCCGCTGGAATGCCCCGCACCGCTCGCAGCGCCTCCCTGGCGCACCTGGCTTCTCCCACCAGGCCCGCTCCCTGTGAAGGAACAAGGGCTCTGAGGAAACGTGTGCTCAAATCCAGACATGTAGTTGGCTGAGATGCCACGCAGTGGTGTGCGCTCAGCCGCTATTCAGCCACACCATTTGCACCGCCTCCATGGCAATCCTGGCTTCTCCCACCATGCATGGTCCCTGTGAATTTACGTTGGCATTCTCAAGAATGGTTGTTGTCAGGTCTATGCTTTATTCAGAACTTGGTCCTTGCTGTGAGCACTGTAGCTTGAGGGTTTGCCCGCTCAGATGCCTGCTCTCTGAGTGGTACATGCAACAGGGGAACATTGGGTAGGCTGACCTGCTGCCCGGGCCTGAGGCTGACTCATGCTCCTGCTCCCCATGCCATCCTGACCCATGCAGGGCGCCAATGAGCTGACCTGCGCTGCTGCCCGGACTGCCCTCACCAGGCAGCACCTCTGCTTTGGCTGCTGTGTGGTGCGCAGCTTTGCTGTAGATATTCCTATGACCTACATAGCCATCAGCTTCCTGAGAATGTAAAATGCTTCGGGAAGGGCCATTGCTGGTGTGATAGTGGATGACCCTGTTCCTTACGAACCTCAGTTTGTCAAGCGGAGCTCTTCTGCTAGATAACAGCATTCATGTACAATCAATGTACATCACACAGATGACCTTGCCTTGCGAGGACAGACACTGCGTGGTCTGGTGTTCCTGGTCGCACGCCAGGCTGCTGACGTGCGCTGAGCCAGCTTTGACAGAATCCTGATCTCTCCAGCATAAGCCCTCCTGCACCAAGGTCTCCACTACACCCCAGTTGTATATACCCCAGATTCTTCATTATATGACCTCCAGACTGGTCCCAAATGCCCCAGTTACCGCCCATGCTGGTATGAAATGACATGTAAGACATGATGCCACACGCCATCATAGAGGATCAGAGCACATGTCCATACCTCCAAAGATCTGAGAGTGCTCACAGAGCTGTCATGATCAGGCTCCGTCCACTCTGCATGGGCTGACGCTCTATGCAAGGCAGCTGCCCTGCCGTGCTCTATCACAGTCTGAGCTGGCTCAATGCCCTTTGATGAAGCATCAGGTGCGAGGCTGTTCGTGCTCGGCAGCCGGGCTGCGCCATGCAGGAGCCCCTCGAAATCAAAGCCTGGCGCTGCAGCTGAGCCCGGTGAAGTGCTCCTGGCTGTGCTGATTCCTGTCATGTGAATGCCTTCCCCATCCCCTGACTGCTGCGCTTTGAGCACATCATGAGTCTGTCCCTGCACAGTGTTTGTTGATGCAAGGAAGACATGCATAGTCGACAAGCGCATTTCATGTGAAAGCAGCTCTGAGGATGCAGTAAGTTGTGAGGTGGTACCTGCAGCTTGAGTCCTTTCACGGCAGGGATGTATCCGGGGTCCATGAATGCCAGTGCGATGTACAGAGCATTGCTGACAAGAAGCACTGCACAGAAGCCTGCAACGTATGCCATGTGGCTGATCCAGCTGCCATTCACGTCTGACTTGCACCGGAAGACTGTGCTCAGAATGAAGGTGTGAAGGAGCACATATGCCACCCTTGCAACGATGGTGGCTTGTGCCTGCCCCTGCATGCATTGTCAGGTGAGATACTATCAAGTTCGTGCACCATGGCTTTGGTGTACTACATTGTGAAGGTTCGCCTTTACTGTTGCTTGTAAGGACTCATCTCCTGAGGCGTCTAGGTGTCTCAAGCTATACAGTACATTGGGCCACGCATACCTTACGACCATAATTTCCGTGATCTAGACAGCCCCGCATATTCCTACAGCTGGCTGAAGCAGTACTCCAAAGACTTATAGCTCATCGATTATCATGGCTCTCTGCATGCTGTGCCATCTTGCTATATAAGCGTGGATTGTACATTCATCCGAGGCCTACTGTACACGTGTGTCCCTCACTGTGCGCATTTGGCCATGTGCATTGGTAGCGTGCTTCGTTACCCAGAGTAGATCTCAGGACAAAGCCAGACATTGCTCTGATCCTTTCAACTCTTGCCTGTTGGTGACAAACGTGCACGGTGTGAACGTCTTCCGGCTGTCTTTAAGCATGGAGTGCTAACACAAACGTGGTAATGTCCTGGTGCGACGTTGCTGAATTTAAGTTCGATAGCTCTTTGGACATGATGGAACCCTCTTTCATTAGCCTTGCCCAAAAGTGGGCAGTAGGAATCTGATTTTTTAAAACAAGCCTGGGTGATTGTAACAGGCTGTTGAATGTTATCAACTTGCCTGTTCAAGTCCAGGCCTCCCAAGGCATGAGCTAGCTTGCAATACAGTGCATGCATGCGTGGCAGCCTGCCACTGGCAGGACCCCAGGGCTTTTGAAAGTCATGGCCTTTACAATGCAGTTGCGACTTACAGCGCTGGCATTCAATAACTTGCTCTGGACGCATGAAGCTCCTCTCAGAAGGGCTGCATTCCTTCTCAAAAGCAGAGCTCAGCCAAATCGACTCATGCAAATGCCATGTGGCAGTGGCCCCAACAATACCCAGCAATTGCAATCATGGCAAGGTCATCTAACAGATCAATCTCACCCAAGAGTAGTAGTCCTTAAGGCATGGCATCAGCTGCAGCTGGAGATGTGGTGTACATTGACACCTGCTGTACATGGGACCTAGGCAGCATGATAACCGCGCAGCATCTCGCTCCTGAAGCAAAGTCAGTATCGTGTCCTCCCTCTGTTGTAAAAATCTTTTATGATGCAACAGGACCAGCAACAGCATTACGATAGCACATCTACAGATACCCTGACAAAGAGAAACTGACGTGCCAAGCAAGCCATGGTCTATCTAGAGCTCTGACCAGCACCGCTGCATGCATTTGGGTTCGTTCAACTCCCAGAGATATGAGGCTAGAGGCTGGATGCCCTGGAACAGGGGCCTGCCATTCTGAAGCTGCTCAGGCAAGCTGTGAAGCTCAGTGCTAGTATGCTGCACCTCTTCTGCAGTGCACGAAACTGCTTGGCTGTGCGTCACATCCAGCTCAGCGCGCAGTGCGATACTCATCAACCTGCGTGGCCATGCTTTCTGCCAGATATACCAAGCTGCAGGCTGGTAGACTGATAGAGACCTTGCAAGATGGACGAGGGACTTTGCTCTCCACAGCGCTCAACACCCCATGATTGGGTGCTTTGCCTTGTGCACTGGCGCCAAATCAGGCGCGCTGATCAAGCGTTCTGTTACCTGCTTGGTCGCCAGCGCGGCACTAGTGGATTGCATGCCCGAAACAATGTAATGCCTGACCTAGAAGCAATCGCAGTACCCAGTGGTAAAACTTTACAGGTGCAGCATCTGCCACACAATTGCCCCTCCTAGCATTCCTGGTGGCTGTCCCGGAACTCATCCTACTGAGCATTCACCAGCGTGGTAAGGCTCAGCACGCCATCTGATCTGGCAGCCGCCAGGACAGGCCCCCCGCAGCGCGCGCCAAATGCGCCCAAGCCGGTCGGCCACCAGCACACCGCGCTTGCCAGTTCAGACGTTGCGGGCGCAACCCTGACGCCAGTTGCTGGTACCTGATCTGGCGTCGCCTCCCCTGTCGTTGCCCCTGCACGCGGCTGAGCAGCAGGCTGGTCTGAGCGGCTCTCAGCACTGCCTGTTCTGGTGCAGACATCATGGGCAGCTATCGGGCGGGACCATGCCCGGTGGTAGGCCACAGCCTGGCCGCACTCTGAGCCTGTCGCCATGAGCTCTGTCTCGGGGCAGACCGAGAGCCCCACAAAGTTCTTCTGGTTCCTGTGGCCCTCGTAGCGCCTGAACAGGTGCCCTCCAGTGCGGTCCAGGTTCCACATCGCCAGCGTAGAGTCCACAGAGGCTGTGACTAAGCGCTTGCGTCCCATGAATCTGGCGAAGGACACTGGCCTGTCATGCCCTTGCAAGACCTGCAGCCAGCCAGCCAGTCTTGTCAAACATGCGCACTCTCATGCTCTACCTACACCTGGCTTACCGATCTGGCTAGCACCGAGACAGCAGCAGCGCACGAGCTAGCCTGACCAAGTGAGGCCCATTCACATCTCACACAGGTGTGAAGGGGATTGTCTGATGCAGCGAGAGAACGGACACACCTGTACAGCTTCGCTCACATTCCTAATGTCATAGACATAGGCGCAGCAGTCTGAGGCCGCCAGCGCAAGGGCGTTCTCATCCTCGGGGCAGAAGCTGACGCCCGAGATGGGCGCATTGCTTGGGAGTCTAATCTGGCCTGCCCGCTCCGACAGACCCCGGCCTGCCCAGAGATGGGCAGTTCCGTCATCAGATGACGACGCGCACAGGTGTGGCTTGTGTTGCGAATGTGCGACGCTCCACACTCTGCAGCAGCACCGTACATGTTTGAGCTGCCATACAGGACACATGTGCGAAGACTTTCAGCCTTTGCTATTCATACATGCAACACTGCTCCAGGTATCAGGATGCAGTCCCACCCATCTCAGCTGCAGGTAGCCTGCCAATGTGGCAGTCAGGCAGAGGACACCAGTCATCCTCAGAGCTTTCCAAGCAGCTCACTTCAGACAAGCAAGCAAAACCCTTGCACAACCCCACTGACACTTGCAGAGACAGAAGGCAAGGACTTGCATACCTGCGACCCATGTACTCATCCACGTCAGCAAGCAGATGGCCTGATGGTATGTGGACTTGCGCTACTACGCCGTCATAATCCCCCACCGTTACAATGCCCTGTAGGCAAACGCCTCGGGGGTAAGATGTTGCTTTCCCAGTGAGCGCGCTGACATTGCACATCCAGCATCACTGAACCTCTGCATATGCTTAGTGCAGCAGAGACCTCTGGATTGTCATGACAGGACAGCATGGCTGCCGCAAGCTGCAGTCATTCCTCCCTCCCTATTCCGAATCTGCTCACTCACAAGCAACAGCAAGATGAATAATAAGCTCTTCCTTCAGCTGCTATGGCAAGAGCTGGCGCTAGCAGGCTTACCTCATCAAAGGGGTCCCAGGCTATGGAGCTTATTTTGGACGGCAGGCGGTGGATGAAGACAGCACGCACAGGCTCCTCGTCAGCCTCTCCTGCTCTTACGCCGGCCAGCGGGTACACCCGTATCTGCAGTAGGGCAGCAGATCATGAGGCGCGCAGCAAAAGGTACACAGTACTGCTGTGCAGCAACTCAAATACCAGCATGTGGCGGCCGCAAGCGCAACAATTGCAGTGCACACGCCTGACAGTCATAAGCGCAGCTGCAGGAACGCTCAGTCTTATATCCATCCTATGCTAGTTGGAAGTGCTGCAGCCTGATTCACAGAATAAATTTCCCATAATACCCTGCAGAAATGAGCTGGCTCCCAGCGCGGCCCAACTAGTAGTGCATTCCAAGCGCTGGAGTAGACATGGGTGATGAAAAGAAGCTCACCTGCTTTGTGACGCCAGCTGAAGCCAGAAACCAGCCATCCGGGGAGAACTCGACTCCACACACGATGTCTGCATTGTGGCGCTTGTGCTGGCTGGAGACGGGCCTCTCAAAGCAGGCCACCTCCTGGAACTGCCCCGGGATGGGGTCAGGCTGCAGCTCCCACTCCATGTTCCAGACCCAATTGGGCATGTCGTCCCTGCATTGACCACCGTCCTTTCATCTATGGTTGCATGCATGCAGCACCTGAAGCTTAGATCCCTCCTTGTACACTCTCAGCCTGCTGTACTCATCGCCAATGGCATGACCACACTACAAACGCACTTCATGAGATGATCTGAACTATATCTTGAGGTAATATGCTGGAGGCCACAGTACTTGTGAGGTGGTGTGACACATGCACATGACAATCATCCACACAGCCCAACACTGAGCTTGAATGAAGCAGGACCATGTAGGCCCTTTTCCTTACTTCCGACGCCTCTTTGAGCTAGCACAGATGGCTGCATGATCATGGATAGTATGCATCATGCTTGCATGCAAGGTGCCCTAGGCTCACCTAGTGACCTCTCCATAACCAACGCTGGCCCGTTTTTGCCGTTTCTGAGGGCTGCTTTCTGTGCTCAGAGCTAAGCTGGTGGCTGATGCATAGCCTCGTCGGAGCTCTGAACGCTCTATGGTCACAAAGTCGTCCGGGCTGTACGCGCGCTGCCACCGTTCTGTGGGGTCCTCCTCCGAACTGAGCCTCCCGCTGACATTCTCCCGCTCATCCAAATGCGGTGTGGAGACGCCAGTCATGTGCTGATGTGTTTGAGACGATGCTGGAGAGCTCTCCTGTGACGGGCTCCCACCTTTCAAGGTGGCCCCACCCACATCACCGCGACTTGCTGCTCGCTCCAGATTGTCCCAATGCTTGGCTGCCACAGCGAGGCTGTCACAAATGCTCCAATTATCTGTGTTGCAGGGGCTAGCTCCCCCTGCCTGCAAATCCCTGTGTGGTAGCTGCACTGGCTGGCAGATGGTGCAGTGACTGCTATCGCACGTAGAGCCCGCCCGGATGAGCGTGAACAGACCAGGAGAGCTCGCACTGTCGGCTGAAGCCTGTACTCAAAACAAGCCAGCCGTGAACCCCGGGACACACCGCGGATACACCACCAGAATTATCTCAGCAGCGCAAGCGGCCTCGACGTCACTAACGCTTGCTTGCGTGCGCAACAGCCCACATCGGCACTTCTCACAATGCAGGCAAGTCTATGGGAGACAGCAAGCTCGCGCTCAGGCAACAGTTCAGGGATCAACGTGGCAACAGCGGTCGTGGCAGCTGTGGACCTTCAGATTCCCGCTAAGGCTGCATGATGGCTGTGCCCTGCCGGAGACCGCACCTTGTGCTCAAGTTTCGTGTCCTCAAAGAGCCCTGGACGCATCTCGGTGGCTAGCACGCGCGCAAGGCCTCCCCCGCAAGCTTGTCACCCTTCGGGGCAAGCTTGTCTGAGGCCGGATATAGCATGCATAGGCCGTGCACTCCACGGCAACTCTCCGCTTCTTGAGCTGCGCTGGCACGGAGGGCGGATGGCGGTGCCGTTGATACAACGACCGAGCAGGAGGATCTGGGGAACTCGCACAAGATCTTAAAGCTGAGAGTCGTGGCAGGACCCTGGAGACGTCTTTTGCCGTGGCCGCACGTGTGGAAGCTGCCACGCTGGCCGCATCTGATTCTCTCCAGCAAGATCATTCCAAGTTGGGCCCTTCTCTTTGATATCTCGTACGTTCCTACATGCCTTTTCATTGTCAATTATGTGCAGCTTGCACAGTTTGAGGTATGACTTGCTGCTTGGGCTACAGAAGGTGATCTGCGCGTAAGTGAGAGCACTGGTGATGATAACAACTGCAGCAATTGCTTAAGCAAGCCGAAATCGAAACATGCGGGCTGCTACATCATTCAATAGGCTTCTCGGTACCGTCTGTCGCTTGAAGAGCACCCTCGGCGGAACAGTCGTTACAGACGCAGCGCACAGACAAAGCAACAGCACCTTGAGCAGAGTGGCTAAGTCTTGTAGCACTTCCGGAGGCACCGAATGTGTATTGGAGGGGCCTCGGCAATCAATAAAGCCGTTGTCAGCCCACCCATCCGCCCATCATCCCTGGACCTTACAGAGGTGTCTCCCTTCTCTTTATCGCGCATGCACACTTCTCAAAATGCTATTATCTGGATCTGGCTTTAGGAAGCAGTCGTACTTTGCGACTGCAGCGTCAGCTCCCACTGTCGTTCTCTGTCAATGTCTTCAGGCTCCTGGGGCAGGCCACTATTATTCTCAGGTTGCAAGCCCACGACACAACAGGAAACAAGAACTCTGCCTCAAAGCACGTCACTGCCTTGAGGCAGTGCGCGGGTGATGGAGGTGATTTGTGTTCCGTAAGAGCTCTGTACGGGTGAAAGCATGCTCGACTTTTGGGCTTTCAATGTCATTGGACGGTGCTGATGGATGGAACAGCAGTCTATCCTGCCAGTGCTGTCCAAGCATCTGCTAATTACGCCTGGGCCCCTGAGCCGGCTGATGAAGCTTGCTGATGCAGCTGTTCCAGGGCCCGGGGCCTAGGCAGCCAGATCTTGGGCAGCGAGAGCATGTGACAAAGTGGTCATATCTGGTGCAGATGCAGCTAGATGGGAGCGCAGCCGCCCAGGCAGTCTAGCCTGCCCAAGCTGACCGATCTTTAGCTCTTCCAGCTTTGAGCCTGCTATCAAAAAGGAGAGAACACGAATGTCATTTAGCATACAATGTGAATGTGCAGGGTGCAGCTGCATGGGAGCGCATGTGCCCAGGCAGCCCAGCCTGCCCGCGCTGACCGCACCTTCGAGGCCTCCACCTCCAAGCCGGCTTCTCCTGCGGCTTCCCAGCCGGCTTCCAAGAAGGGCGGGGACGCCATGCAGCGGCTCATGCGCCAGAGGACAGCTGGCGGCCGCGTGCAGATGCCGCCCATGCCGCAGAGCATGGCGCAAGTCTCCTCAGCCCCCCTCAGCCCCAACATCCTTGCAGAGCCCTACAGGTACGAGCTCTGCTTGTGCCACTACTTGGCAGACCCCTGAGCGTGCGAACTCCTTTAAGGGGGAATCTTCTGCGTTCTTGTGGCCAGCATTGTGTGGCCTCAGCCACGATGTGCACATGAATGGCCTGGTCACCTGTGCCACACAGTGTGTGGCCCTCGGGGAATTGTGAGTTGCAATGTGGGTAAGAGTTGCATCAATGCGGGCTCAAGAGATTGCCTGGTAGGCACCAGCCGTTCTCTGCCCAGGCTGAAACTTTGCTGACCGTGTGCAGGGGGGACCCCCCACCTCTGCCAGCCAGCTCATGGCTTACAATCCAGGGGTATCGCGACAGGTGGAAGCGCTTTATTGGCGGGGCCAAGTCCATGTACACGCTGGCCAAGTGCCGCAAGTACGTGCCCGGCTTCAGCCTGCCGGGGTTCAAGGCGGACGTGCTGCGCATCTACGAGGACGCCTGCTCGGGCATTGCGCGGGGAGACAGGACCCTGCTGCGTCAGGTGACAAGTGCTTGCACAATGCAACGACTCCAGGAAGGACAGAGCTCAGAAGTGCACGACCTCTCTCATGCTCTTTGTACCTGCCCTGCGGTCCACATCAGGCTGTCTCATGGGCGCAAATCATGATCCCTGCTGACGTTTTGGCATGCGTCTCCACTCCTCACTCTATGGCCGACAAGTGAAGCCGTCCCCTGAGTGCAGGTCATGACTCCTGGAGAGTATGGGAATGTGAAGGCGCAGCTAAAGGCCCGGGAGGATGGTGACTGGAAGAAAGTGGAGTGGTCATTGGTTCGCCGCCCTCACCTGCATGAGCTGGAGGTCGTGCACGGCCGCCTGATAGCCCAGAACCCCAAGGTACGTAGCCCACGAAGCTCCACACTGGTGTTGGGTCAAATGCTGACATGCCCAAGCTAGTCCGGCATGCGTCAGCGCATGAGTCAAGCTCTTTCCTCCCAAAGTCCGGTAAAAAGCTTCCACTGGAACCCTGAGCACAACTGCGGTTGTCTGTACAGGACGAGAAGAGCGCCTTTGCGCAGCTGACTGTACGGATCAGGGCGCTGCACAAATTTGCTGCCTACTCTGGCAGTAGTGAGCTCAGGGCAGGGATCCCTGGTAGAGAATTTCCCGTCCAAGACGTCTGGATATTCGAAAGAGCCTTCAAGCAGGGACCCACCTCACGATGGCGCATTGCAGGTGCGTCGTCACCTGTCACTATCATAGACATGCTTGTCAGGAATGCATGCCTGCTATTGTGCCCTGCCATGCGCCCAGTATTATAATCAGGTTGAGATGTGAGGGAATTGAAAGATGAGGGCGTGTCAAGATGTGTCCCCAGCTCATTGCTTCCGGACGCTAGCAGTGAAAAGATAGCAGCATTGATGTCTTTGTGTTCTGATGTGGTGAGGGCTGCGTAGGGCGGCTGAGCTTGCCACCTGTCCCACCTCCTCAAGGCGCGTGGTGGAACCCCATGACATGGCTGAGAGCACTCAGACCCAGCACCAAGACTGGTCCCACTGGCAAGCCTGAATTGAGTCCCGCCTCTGCCCAAGCCTGAAATGGACGAATAGCCAGTCTGAGCAGCTGCATGGACCGCTAGGATCATCTAGGAAAGGAATTCTGACCTTGAAAGCGCAGCGCATGCCTGTCATGCATTACCATTGTGCAATGCGGGTGTTTGCACATTTGCGAGCAATGCACTGCAGTGGATGTCAGAGACTCTGTAAAGACACCTTTTGCCAATGAATTATTGTGGTTGAGCCTATATTGCACATGTGCAGACTATCTTTTATAACATGTTTCACTTGAGGCTTCACTCACACCGCTGAAGGCGTCTGTCCTCTTGGAGTGAGGGCCTTGCTGTTACAGTGGGGAGAGATTGTCTATGTTGTCACCTCTTGAGCAACGGTTGAACTCTGATGAACACACCAAAGAAGTCCTGCTGCTTTGAGAAACCAAAGATCCCATGAGCATCCTGAAGTATGCACACGCACACACATACGGTGGCTCTCCTGAGTAGTCTGACACTTCTTTCGTTTGCATCTGAGCCTGTGCTAAGGCTGGTTCCAATCTGCGGTCTGACCCGCAAGAAGATTTGGCACTGCGCTCATACAAGCTGACTTGGACTTCAATAGTCTTGGAGGCTGCTAATCCAGAGCAGAGCAGTTGCTTGAATGCAGGCTTTAGGAGCTTCTCCCTTGTCACTTGCAGAGGTTGTGGCTGCTGCTATTTCCCTGAATCCTCCCACCCCCGACACGTAGGTGCAGGCACTTCAGGATGCATCTTGACGGTCTTATGAGTGCACATGATAATCCCCGCCCTCATCCCCAGCCACTGCTGTACGAGCCTGCTTCGGCTCGTCACACCATCCAGCACAAACTGATTGAGAGGTGTCCTCAACTGCTTTCCACACAACAACCAGTGTCACCAATCACAATGGGCTGAGCATTTCGCCCGATTGCTGCGACAATACAACAGGGGAAAATTGAGCACTCTGAAAAGGGCATAGCCCGCTGACCCTCACAGCATTTGGGAAAGCCTAGAGCAAGAGTTGCAATTCCCCAATCAACGGGCGCCGCTGCTCAACATGCACAGCTTAAAGATAAGTCTTCTCAGGCTGGTGCTGCTCTCGCCTCCAGTCTCTGCCTGACCTTCTCTGGGCCTCTGTTTGCTCTACTGCACTCTGCTTTCTCCCTTGCACTACTGACATGCCCCTGAAACAGAGCCTTTGCTGGTGCAGCCTTTCTAGCTATGCATCACAACTCAGGCAGCTGTCTGTTTGCAAGTTCCCAGACCCAAACTCTGCATGAGCATTGGAGCCAATGCACAAGCAGGGGCTGCACTGGCAAGCTTGTCCTTTGCCGCCGGACTCAGCCTTGTGAGTCAAGTCGACGATGCAAATGAAGCCTCCCAGGCAGAGGCTGTCATGGCAACATGCAACTCTGCAAGGTACACATGCTGATCTGGACAATCCAGGGGTTCCTGGCTGCAGACATTTTCCTACTTGCACGGTCCCTTTGGCATTGGTGAGGTGGGTGACACCATGCCCTACATCTGCCAAAAGGAGAGCCATTGCTGGCATTGTGCTGAGAGGACATTCTCCTGCCCACATGGATCCCTGGAGGCGGGTGTCACAGGGACGGCGAGCGATTCTGGGCAGACGGCACTGCTGAGCGCTGGACTCATGCCCGGGGCTTCTTGGCGACGGGCATCTCGGGCACGGTGCTGAAGCGCTGGTTGCCCGCGCCTGCTGGGCTGGGGTTATCCGGCACGATGGCGTATCTGTCTGCTGGGGGGACATAGGAGCCGGAAGGCAAGGCATTCAAGCCCAGCTCGTCTGCGTTGATGGTCCCTGTGCTGAGGTCGTCCAGCCGCTTTGGCACCGGCCTACAGACAGGTTCCAGAAGGGTCAGCGGCAAGGGATCCATAAATACGTTTGCCCCTCAAAGGGAGGCGGCTCTACCCAGCAGATTACAGGTCAACACATGATGAGAAATTCATGGCAGGCTATGGGGCTCAGGTGAGAAATCTCGCGCGTCTCAAGCGGGCATGAAATAAAGCAGCGTTCCTTCGTCCACTCAGACGCAAGGTCCTCTGCAGGTCTAGCTTAAGAGGAAAGGTAAGTGAAGCGGCTTCAGGGGGCAAGAGCTTCAAGCATAGGGCCCTCACGTATCCTTGAGGGTGCTGTGCCCGAGCTGCCCGTTGACGCCGCGACCCCAGCTGTACACCTCGCCAGCCTCATTGACGGCGACAGTGTGTCGCCAGCCGCACGAGAGAAGCCGCACAGGGACGTCCCCCAGGCCGCGCACCTGCACGGGCTTGTGGGAGTCCGAGGTGGAGCCGCTGCCCAGCTGCCCAAACTGCAGGGCATCATGGGCACATGTCAGACAGCTCGTCCAGGCAGCTCGTGCAAGACTCTGCAGCGTCAAAGCACTTTGCAGTGTTGCAAGCCTCTGCTCTACCTCCAGACGTGCAAGATCATCCCACATGATTGTAAATAGCTATCAAGTGCTATGTGCTCTTGACCTGTGACGTGGTGTCAGTCTCCCAAAGGATGCACACACGCAGCTCCTGACATGCCTACCTTGTTCCACCCCCATGTGTAGAGGTTGCCCGCGTCATCTGCAGCAGCAGTGTGCCGCCAGCCACCAGCAATGGCAACAATCCTCCTGTCCTTCAGGGCCTCCACGGCCTTGGGACTCAACTGGTCACTGCACAGCACGAAACGAGTCTCAACAAGTATGCGACGATGAGGCAAGAACATCCATGTCTATGAACAGTCTCAGGTGGCCCTTTCACCACCTGCAAAGCCTTGGGGGCCTACTGAATTACTGCATCGCACCGCGGAAAACATCCCTGAGTGTGTGCTGGTTTGCGAATTGCCCCAGCAACTGTCAGAAGTGAAGAAAACTAGCCCTAGACCTCATTTATAAAGTCACTGCCCGATATGAGGCCTCTATCAGTTTGTCTGCTGCAACTGCAGGGTCTGAGTGGCAGAAAAGCATGGCAAATTGACTCTGGCATCTGGTGCTGTGCATTTGCATAACTCCGTGATGTCCCTGTGGTGGGCAGCTGACCTGATGTCCCCGTGCCCTAGCTGCCCGTACTTGCTCCAGCCGAAGGTGTACACCGTGCCATTGCTGTCTGCTGCAATGCTGTGCCGCCAGCCGCAGGCCACAGAGACGATCTTCACATCCTCCATGCCCAGCACCTGCGCAGTCCCAGAAGCTCGAGCAGGCTTTGTCACAGAAGCCAGTCAGGAAAGCACGATGTCCCCAACGTATAGGCGGAGTGGCAACAGTGACACATCGCAGAATCCTGCATTGGGAAGCTCCCAAAACAAGGAAGAGACGCAGAAATTGACATGGAGCGAATGAAAAGCAAGTGCACATGATCTGCAGTCTGACTGCAAGCAGAAACTGCTCTTGACCAAGCTGAAACCCCAGTAGTAAGGAATACATGCAGGGGCATGATAGAAGCAGTGTGCAAATTATGACAGATGCTGTCGGGGGCCAGGTCAGCAGTGTCATGTGCCAGCGCCTGCAAGCACATGCACAGGCGCACTTTCACTGGGGCCCAGCGGTCCACCCTCTCGCCGTCCCCCAGATTCCCATAGGAGCCCCAGCCCCACGCATACACGACGCCCGTGTCACTGAGCCCTACCGAGTGCTCCGCCCCGCAGGACATGGAAACCACCTTGACACCCTGTGCAGTGCTGACACATGACAATGCTGCGCGAGGCCCCCGGGCAGTGCATGCAGTGTGTGAGGCGCGCTGGGCGCATGCGAGGGGTGGGGATGGGGCACATTGCCCGGATCCCGACCTTGACGGGGATGAGGCGGTCCTCGGCCCGTCCCAAGCCTAGGTTTCCGTACCGCCCCCAGCCCCAGGTGTACAGCTCGCCCGCCTCCGTGGCGGCCAGGGAATGCTCTCCGCCGCACGCGACGGCTCTTACCTCGATCCCCTGATATTGGTGCATGCGGGAATCGGTGCTTGCAGATGTCATCAGCATGAGCTCAATGCATGACGATTACTTCAGCATGCCTCAGAGCGCATGCATATGCGGCTAGGCAACTATGCAAGGCATGTTTAAGGCATGCAATCGTGCTAATCTGATCACTCAGGATGCAGCTCAGGACAGGCATGCCCACAGCATGCATCAGTCATGCATGTGCCGCCCAGCATGCAGCATGCATGCGAGATGGGCTGAGGCACACCTTCAGGGCTTCCACAGGGTGCGGCAAGAGGGCATCATTGGTGGACCCAATCCCAAGCTGCCCGTTCTGGTTCCGCCCAAAGGCGAAGAGGTCGCCTGTGTCCGTGACCGCCAGTGTGTGCGTGTCCCCGCATGCTATCTTGACGATGTTGCGATTGCTGAGTGCTGAGATCGACTGCGGTATGAAGATGTCATTGCAGTCTCCGTGGCCAAGCCGACCAAAGTCCCCCCTGCATTGATGTGTGGGAAACCTGAGCTCCCTTGCAGGGATGCCAATAGGGCGCAGCCATACATGAGCTGCAGGGTGCTGTCCTTGCGCATGACTGCCCACTGACCATCCCATGAGAAAGATGGAAGCTGACGAGCAAGGGAAAGCTTACCAGCCCCAGCTGTAGACTTCATTCTTGGCAATCGAGAGCGCTACAGAGTACTCCGCTCCACTGTAGACTGACGAGCACTCTGAGCTGCGAAGATGGTAGATGGCCTGTGGCCTTGCTCGTTCTTCGGCATCACCGTGTCCTAATTGGCCGTCCTCACCCCGGCCCCATGACAGCACAATGCCGTTGTCTGCACAGGAAGACTGGATATAAGTCCCACTGCCTTGGACTGTCCAGGCTCAAGCAGGGTGTAGCACTGCGGTAGCCTGCTTGAAAATATTAAGGGGAATACATTGCTACCAGACGCATGCAGCGACCATCAGCAAGGAGTGCGAGGTGCTACAGAAAGCCCTATCGGGTTCTCCGAGTATAATGGAAGACTTACTCAGCAACGCGAGGGTGTGCGAGCTGCCGCAGCAAATTGAGGTTACTCTCAAAGATTGGGTGCCATTTGTAGATGCAGCCACTTCGCCCATGCTCTCGGTTGGGATTCCACTGTGTATTTTAGATCACAGTCATTCTGCCACAGCCTCGCCACGCGGCACTCGAGTAAAGCGGTGGGCTCGCATCTTAGGCTCTCAGCTGCTATAACATGCCGCTTCCAGCTCAGAGGGGGCTCGCAAGTTGCTCAGGCCCAATTCTCACCATAACAGCATTTGCAGCTCGCCCTGTCTTGACTTGTCACAGCCCGCGCTGGGCGCCCAACGGTGCCAATAATCGCTCTAAGTGTATATCAGCGGATACCAGAGCAAAATGCACGTGATGAAAACCCCTCTGCCGCGGATGAGATCACTCTGATGGGTGGGAGGAAACCCTTTAGGTTTTGAAGAATGAATATGTCCTGAGTCTTATTATCCACCCCGCATCACTCTGCAAGCGGTACACTACAACTGGCCATAGAGCAGAAGAGCGAAGTAATCCTTCGCAGACAAAAACTTAAAGTCTTTGCTGTTGCAATGTTGCATCAACCTACGGCGGCTCGTGCCTGAAGAGCAGAGGGGCAAGCTAGTACTGAAGCAGTCCTCCTGCGGCAGCTTTAGCGCGCCGGCATCTCTAAAACATAGACATTTAAAAACAGTAACAATCAGAAATTAGAAAGAGCACTGGGAGCTCACCAGGCAGAAGGGTCTCCTGACATATTTTTTCTTGGACTGGTATTGCAAACGTTCCTGCTTCTGGCTCTACACAACACACTGGGAGCTCAACATACGAGAAAGCTCTGCATCACTCAACCGGTAGGTACAGCGTCCCTCTGCGGCCTGATACAAGCAGGGCCTGCTGATTCGGACTGCTAAAGTCTTCCCTTACACCCTCGTCTCTGGTGAGGCAGCTACTCACTTGCATCACTATCTGACCGCAGGGTGTGGCCATCGGCATGCCTGAAAAGGCTCAGCTTCAGAGGCCAGCTCCATAGCAGAAGGCTTTGGCTGAGACGCACAGCTAGCAGGCATGCCTGCAGTCACAATGCTGGGGCGGAGGTGGTCCTTTGCCACCGATGATGTCCCCCTGATGGGCTTCGTCCCCACCATGTTCCATGGGCTCTGGGCGCTGGTACTGATGATCATCTGGATAGTCTTTGGCAAGCACCGGGACTGCTACGATGGCACCCCCTTCACTGTGGTTCTGGCTGGTCTCGTTACCACCTTCACAATGTTCTTCATCGTCGGCTGCTGGGCCACCTACGAAGGCCTCAAAGGTAGGCCACCATCCTTGTTGCCTCATCCTTCTTGTCTGTGACGTCGTGCATGCCACACAGCGCATCAAGCCGCTCAGGGGATGTGATGCAGGCAGGGGCTTCCAAGTCACTTTGGGCCATGCAAAGCCCAGCATAGAACTCCCAGTGACTCCGCTGACTGGGTGTTTTCTGAGCTTGAATAATTATGCTGTTGTTTGCAGGCTCCATGTTTGAGACTGGGAAGCGCTGGCGGGTGCCCTACCTGCTGTACCTGCTGGCTGCCATCATGGTAGCAGAGATTGCGTTCAATGGTGACTGCCTAGCCTGCGCCCCTTGGGGTACCCTGTGGAACGATCCCATTCTTGATTGAGACTCACATGCCCAAGTCCCACACCTGAGAGCCAGTTTTCCAGTAGGCATGTAGCCTGACAACTGGTGCTGACAGCAAGCATGCGATGAGTGGACCGTGCTCATGGATGACACAGCAATTTGCAGGGGTGTAATAGGCTTGCGGCTCTGCGCGCAGGCTATGCCACATGGTTTGTGGAGCAGCAGCGACCTATGTGTGCGCCAACCCATAGGCTGTGGAATCCTCAAGACATTGGCAGGGTGAGCTCACAGCACCATGCTCATTCTGCACATCGGGTCTACATTGCTTTCGCCAGCCAGAATAGTCAGGCTTCTGAACAATGTTTCATCACACGCCTCGTCGCCCCAGGCAGCAGGTTTGCCGTGCCTGCAAGTCTCGGGTGCCTGTGCAGGCAATATGCTGGACGACGTGGGCCATCATAGGACTGCTGTTGACACTGGGGCTGCTGGTCTTCAACGCCTTCCCAGACTATGACAGCCAGCACAGCTGGTACTGCATTCCCTCAACCCCCACCAGATAAAAGCGTGACCTGTGATAATGCTCCGTGCAGCAGTCTAGCCCGTGTGCAGTCCATGCGCCGAGGTACCTGGTACAAGCCTTTATCACCTTCAGAACTGTCATCAAGTCTGTCACGCTCAAGCTTTGTATGCAATTGGCCGGCAGGGAGCATGATTGTGGCAGCTCCCATGCAATGTCACATCTCTCAGACCATAGGCAGACTGAGAGGCCAATGCTGAGTGCTGTGCAGGGAGCGGCGCTGCCACTGCCTGATGATAGTGTGCTGCTGCAACTGTTTCTCGGAGCGCAAGAAAGATCAGCACAGGCCGGCATACGCCGCCATGGGCGAGCTGTTCTCCCAGGTATGTCTCAGAAGGCGGAACACCTCTGCACATGTATCGACACTATGCTGCATCTGTGTGACTGCTTGTAGGCGGGTGCAGATGGCTGCAAGGAAGATCAACAGGTTATGTATGTGGTGACTGGAACGTGACAGGAGTCCAGCAGGCAGGACTGTCATAAAGCTGCTCAAAGATATGCTGCTGCAGCAGCACAGTTGTCGTATTACTCAGCAAAGGGGTGACAAGCACGCCCCAGCATCTGTAAACACCACTTGACCAGCAACCTCTGACGGAGCTATCACTGTTGCAGCTCTTTGGGTGTGTGGACTGGGCGCCCTCAGACCTCATCACAGCGTTCCTGCTGGCGGGCGCTGCCCAGTCTGCCCGGAGGCGCGTCCAGGTGTCAGCCATCATGGCCGCGGGGGGACCCGGGACCGCTCCCAGCCCTGATCGCAAGCCTACCGGTACCCCACCCGCTTGCACCCTGCATCTGCAGTACTCATAGCATTGACTCGCCACTCGCTAGACTGAACTATTGCCAGGATACTGACAGCTTTACAAAATTTCGCTTCCGGCCCTCACCTCATGTGGCTGACTAAGGATGAATGGATGGTTGAATAGTAGGAGGTAGTGAGGCTGATGCGTGATGCTTGTGCCTTGCAGGCCCTCACCTGATACCCTCCAGCCGCGCAGCTTCCATGCACAGCACCAGCAGCACCGAAATGATGCTGGCTGAGGGATTCCTGGACCAGCCGTCCTATGACATCGAGACTGGCATCCAGCCCCTCATCACACCCAGCGGCATGGGCGCTGAGATGAGGTGAGCCAGCATCCGTGGTATTGACATTCACTGCATTGATGTTCTATTTCTTGGCACCAACATGGCTTATCAGAGGATGGCTCCTGTCTCAGGGAATGCAGTGGGGCTCAGGTCTTTGCAGGGAACGGTCTGCCAGCCCTTCCCAATGCACCCAGCAAATGGCATTGCTAAAGGCGCTCTTGCACACTGTTGTGCATGGCAGGGGGCAGAGCAATGACAAGGTCTGCTGATGCATGGCACTGGATGTGAGGCAGGGTGCATGCAATGCAGGCAGGACCTCGACGCACAGCAGGCAGCCTCTCTGCAGTGCGCTGCTGTGGAGCACGTCTCGGATGATGATCTGCGGGAGGCTGCGTACTACGCCAAGTATGCATTCGCTGCGTATGGCTACATGCTGTACATCTGGAGCAAGCCCCAGTACAAGTGAGCTGGCCTTCCTCCTCCTCAACGCTTCTGAAAATGTTGGGATCTGAAGTCCTATCTGAGTGAAAGTGACATGTGCTCGCCGCTCATTTGCTGAGGTGCTTCTGCCTTTGCGTCTCAGAGAGGGCTGTATGCGGAGTCCAATAGTAGTTGTCCAGTGGAATGCTCATGCATGCATTGCGCGTATGGTCATTATTCGGTAGCTTCACATGCGTGTCCTAAAAGATCTGGGCTTCTCATAGTGCGGGCCATGCATACTCAGCTGACTGGGAAAGAGTTTTGGAAGACTGTGTTTCCAGGAGGGTGTTCACACCCGAAACCCTTGCACTGACCTGCTTTGGGTCTTTGATAGGGGCTGGTGTGAGCTGCTGTGCGGGAGGGGCTGCGGCTTCTGCATGGGGCCGCTGAAGCGCTACCAGGAGGCCTTCTCAGCGGGGCGGTACATCCCCACGCTGCAGGTCACCAACTACATGAATCGGGAGGCCATTGTCCAGGTGACACTCTCGCCGGCTTGCTATTGCCTGTGTATGGAAGTCAACGGCCTTGCATCGAGCTCTGGCCGTCAACCTCGTCATTTGCATGATCACAATGGCGTCTGGCCTCGTGGAGGAAATGATGAGCTCGCTAAAATTTACAAATTGTGCCATGACCATCTCCAACAGACGTCATGACAGTCATGACTGGCAAGCTGAGCTGCACATGCCAGCAGCAGCTGGCGATCCCGGCAGGTCCATCCAGTATGGAATGCTTGACAAATACCCGGTGAAGTCTCCTGACAACTGTCCTGCTGGCTCCGTAGATCACGGACATCCCAGAGGACGACATAGTGTTTGTGAGGTTTGAGGCGGACGTTATTGCAAAGCCGTGCCTGCCCTACTTCATCGCCCTGGACAGGGACACGTCCTCTGTAGGTATTGACATCGTCCCACATGGCAACAACGCGGAACACTAATCATCTAGTGCCTCCCTCCTACCTGTCCTCACACGTAAATCTTCCATGCGCGATCCGGCATGCGCAAGCAATGTTCCCGGATGCTGACATTGAGCACAGCATTGGCGTTGACCTCTCTGATGACTTTGGCCACATCATTGGTGTTGACAAGAGCAGCCTGCAGGCATATTGCTTGCGCATTGACAGCGCTCTACCCTGCATCGCTGGGCAGGGGCTGGGCAGCTCTCCAGAGAACTTCATGGCTCAGGGCGTCTTACATATGATCCAATGAGTCAATCTTCTATGTGCAGTGATCGCAATCAGGGGGACCCTCAGCGCAGAGGACCTCATCACAGACTTCATGTGCGAGCCAGCTGACATGGACGACTGGATGTCTACAGCGGCGACCCCTCACTCTGGGCAGGGGCAGGGCAGCCATGACCCAAAAGGGCTGGTGGGCAGCAGCCAGGGCCATGGCTTCTTCAGCAAGCACAACAGCGCACAAAGGCGTACAGCAGGTATGCACCAAGACCGACCTATCTTCTGCTGTCAGACATGTGCATGGTGACGGCATGTCGAGTAGTAGTTCTCGTAGACAATCTCATAAGCACGGCAGCAGTGCTCTAGGGGAGGTCATCCAGTGCTTCTTGACATGTCATGCCCAGCTGTCATTGCCTCCAATCAGGATGCATCTAGCTCTGTGTACCACGACCAAAAGCTAAGTAAAATTGGCGTGAATATGTGAGCTGAGCACAGGAGAAGACAGCACACTCTGCTGTCCCACGATTTCTGGCAAGTCCTGCAATTGGTACATCTCAAAATACACCCTGCTTCTAGCCAGAGATTGTGTCTGTGCAGAGCGCCAGCACAGCGCGGGCAAAGCGCAGCGCGGCAAGCCGCAGCGCGCAGCCAGCCAGGAACGACTGCCGACTGTGCACAGCGGCATCCCGGGCCTCACGCACCGCCCCAGCAAAGGCACCGCCGGCCGCCGCCAAGTCGTTGGCGAGTCTGAGCAAGGTCACCTCCCCGGCCATCTGCAGCATATCATCACGTATCAAGCGTGTTCTGAACCCAGCACATGCTGGCCAATTATTTAAGCAGCATCCCGAAGCTGATGCAATGGTGCTCACAATACACAGGTTTATGCCAACTGTGAGCAAGGTCAGGTCTCTGGCAATTGAAGCAACACATTGGCTGACTGATCATTTGAGGGGGCAGCCTGTGGCACATATACTTGGTGGTCCCTGAGCCCTGAGATTGCACTTTGCACCAGTCCCAGGGCTTCACGATCACTCAGCAGATGTACTGCATGGATTGAGGCACCAAGGAAGAACAGAGCAGCTGTGTGGTTAGACTGCAAAGTGCATGCAGAGGTGGTAAGCCAGGGTGCGCACTGTAGGTGGGAGCGAGCTGGATGAGTATGCGAATGGCCAGTCCAGCGGCCAGGACCATGAGAGAGATACTGATATGCCGGCCTCCCCAGCAAAGTCTGATCGTGACTTCACAGACAGTCCGCCTGACATCCAGGTCTGTCCGGAGCCATTTCTCGCCTAATTCATTGGGCAAGCTGTGTCTCTAATATATGCTACAGCAAACACTCATTCGCAAGCCGCCTGGAGCAGCCCAGCAGCTTCTGTCAGATTCTAGCTTGCTTGCAGTATGTTGGCGACATGAAAAACCCATATTGAAAGCTGAGGGTAGCCCAGGGACTGAGCGATGCTTGCTGGTGGTGCTCACAAGTCAAAGCTATAGTTTCATGCATCAACTCTCATGCTTTTGTGTGCAGCACTCGGACAGTAGGACCAAGGCGACAGCGCACAGCGGCATTCTGAGGGCAGCTAAGGGGGTTGTGGACGACCTCGTCCATGAAGGCGTCCTGGCTGCCCTCATGGAGGGGAAGCCCGTGCCCCCGACCAACCGCAAGACTCAAGACTGCAGGTGCATGCGCCAACTCCTGTCTGCTTTAGGCTGCCTTCTGATGTCTAAGAACGCTAATGCAGGCGGGCACCAACACTTAAGCGCAGCAAGTTGAGAGCACTGCAAGTTGAGAGCTGATCGATACGGACTGTTGTGGGTGCAGCACATGCTGCAAGCATGTTTTGTCTTATAGCTACATGCAACATGTGAAGCTGTGGTGCAGGAACTGGAGCATCGTTGTCACCGGCCACAGTCTGGGGGCTGGAGTGGCTGCGCTGGTGGGGCTCTACATCCGCAGTTTCTACCCCAAGTCGCGCGCCTGGGCCTTCGAGCCACCTGGCGGCCTCGTGGACGGCCAGCTGGCGCGTGCCTCGTCAGACTGCGTCACCAGCGTGGTGCTGGGCAAGGACTGGGTGCCGCGCCTGTCCATCGCGTCCTTTGAGCGGCTGCGCGACGAGATGGTGAGCAACCCTCTGTTGCAGCCCGTTTCACGAGGATGGCAGACACCACATCTATAGAACCTGAGCTTGACCACATGCCTTGCCTGTCCATTGCATCTTTGGGTGCCTGTGTACTGGTGTCAGCATGCACATACTTTCATGCAGCCCCTCTCTCTAATCAGCAGCATCGGCGATGCCTGTGTGCAGCTCTACGGCCCACAAGGCTGACGTCAGGGTCAGGGCAACCATTGTCAATAGAGCACTGTGATCCTACAGGTACAGGGTGCTTGACCACTGTGCGGTCTTTGCACCACCAGCGAGAATCTGTGCCCTCACAGGTGGTGGCCGGGCTGAGGTGTCGCAAGAACAAAACAGTGTTCCTGCTGGGCATGCTGCTGGGCAAGAGATGGGCGCCAGAAGAGCTCTTCACCTCCGAGGCTGGCGCACGGCCCGAGGCCAACACCATCCTGTCCGGCATGACCACCTTCCTGCAGAGGAGCAGCAACGTTGCCAACAAGTGCGTGCACCACAAACACTCCTTCTCCTTTCAGGAGCCACACTGTCAAGCCCCATATGTACCCGTATCTGCCCCACGGGTAGGCATCAATGTGCACCTCTCACCTTCTGTAAGGGTATCGTGCGAGCTTCAGATATCCTCTCCATTGCACGACCTTCCTCCCTATGCACCCCTCAGTGTAGACGGCATTTTTCTTTACCAGGATCAGCCTCTCGCCGTAATGGGCAAGCTGGGCTCATGAGGGCTTGCACACGGCCAGATCTTGTTGCTCCTCCATGGCACTGCAGCACGCCAGCCATGTCTCTCGCAAGAAGTTGGATGCCAGTCTTACGCATGCTGTCAGCTGCAGGTATGACAGCGCAAGGAGCTTCCGCCCGCCAGGGCGGTTGATGTTTCTGCGGCCGGTGAAGAGCGCGCCCCAGTGCGCGCAGTCCCAGCGCAAGTACGACGCAGTCTGGCTCCAACAGGAGGTATGAGGCCTGATCTCAGGCCCCCTGACGCACCCATGCTGCTTGCCAGGTCATGCCTCTTTCCTCTGTGCTACTGCGGATGACTTCTATCCATGGGGGCAAGATACGATGCCGTCTGGCTTCAGCGTCCCAACATGTGGTGGGAGGATTCGCACATGGCACATGGGCAGCAGGGTGTAACTCAGCGCATATCCAGGCAACGCTGCAGAGGTGGCAGTGCATCTAGGAGTGAGTTGTTGGTACACACGTGCTGCAGGATCTGGTAGAGGAGGGAATCCTCGTCTCCCCGCGCATGATGGCGGACCATATGCCGGACTACCTGACAGCCGTGCTGCAGCGCGTGGCTCAGGAGCGCATCGGCTCACCCCAGCAGAGGCCCCTGGACGCCCCAAACGCCGTCCAGGAATTTCAGGACAGTGTGCGGTCCCATGGGAAGCATCCTGACAAGGGGCACCCAGCCAATGAGGAGGAGCACAGCCATGCGCAGCACTGAATTGAGCAGCAGCCTGTCCAGAAAAGCATGTGAATGCCTCCAATGAGGCAGCCCCACTGATGGGGTGAGAAAGCAGCGTGCTAACCCATCACATCCTTAAAAGGGTCACCCATGCGGCTGCAAAGAGCGCAGAATGCTCAACTTGCGAGCATAGCTATAAGTTTCTGTGTATGGTAGCTTTTGAGAGGGCCCTCTCAGGGGAAGTGCACCCGTGATACCATGAAGTATGATCGGACGCAGCTTTGAGCAAGGCACAAACACAGCGTGGCCATTGTATATGTTGTGTATGGCCATGACTGTGGGGAAGACCTGGCCTTGTCAGACAGATTGCAGACGCATGCATGAGCAGACTGGCAATCATGCATTCTGATGTTGCTGTGAATGGTGAAGGCTTCAGGCCATTCATTGGTGCTTCTGCGCATGGCGGAGGATCTTAGAGGAAGGCAGTGTGCAGTGTATGGTGCAGGACTTCGCTCCTGTCATTGCTGTCATTGAACAGCAATGGCAGCACTGACAGGCTGCACTAAAGACGACGCCCTTCTGGGACGCTATCAGTTGAGTACTGGGAAGTATGCCAGGTCCCTTTATCATGTATAGTTTGTTGGAACTCATGGGAGCTTCAAAGCTATTGGAGAGGCTCTCTACATGCCGTGTGCTCGCTTGGTGAGCCTTTGAATTTGCAATCGCTGTGAAGGAGATCTGGTGCCGGTAGCGCTAGCCGTATATTCATTACACGCTTTCCGATCCGTAGATCAGGTGCGTTGCAGCAGACATTCTATGGCAGCCCTCCAACCTGCCCTGTCTTGGGATCTCTTCCACCATGTGTATGAAAGTCCTGCAATCTGCAAGTCTTCCCTGACATAGTCCACCCATTGCTTTTGGCTCTTGCCTCTCAAGCCAGAGCCATCCATATGTCCAAATAGCACCCTCTTTGGTAGCCTCTCGTCAGGCATCCTAGCCAAATGACCTAGCCATCTCAATCTCCTATGGCTCACAATGTTAGAGACCTTTGCAACATTGCACCAGTCCAGGATCCTAGCCGTATATAGCAATTGGCATCAAGTGAGTTCGGCACATTGGACAGATTGAGATCGGCAGATTGCGTGTCTGGATGCAGATTGAGACAACAGGCCTTACATGCACAGGATTTCTCATTGACGGGCAATCATAGCCTGGTGGGCTGAGCATCATGTACTCATCAGCAACTAACATTCAATGGTTGCTGGCCACATCTTGGCACTACCTCGTAAGGCGAATGATACCAAGCAATCTCAGATATCTCATCCATGTCGTACAAATGCTCAATCTCACATGAAGGGTCTACAACCTCACGATCATGCAGGCCCTCACGAGCCTCATGCCCAGTACGGAGTCCACTCCAGCCTCTTTCTGGCACACGTGAAGGCTACCAGTACAACAGATCAAGTATGATACCCAATGCGCAATCTCCTCCGCCCATCTCATCTTACTCTGAGGCTATTTTACAACACTCACACACTTACTTTGTAAAGGACCCGAGATGTGGGGCTTTCAAAACCAAGTTCTGACAGCACTGCACAAAGCCGACCCATGCCAAGACAGCCGGGCCACAGCTATGGCCTGCCTGGATTCACACAAGGACTTGAGCTCAAAAGCCCGATACCATTGCAGTCCCATATACTACATGCATTGTTACAATTCTCTCCCCATGCAAGCTGGGACACCAGCACCCAAATGCTGTGATCACAACCAAGGGACGAATGATTGCATCCCATGCCGAGCCACCTTGCTTCTGCAAAGCTCCGCATCAGATCTTCTCAGGCAGCAATCTTGAGTGTGGGAACAAGCTGCTTTGTGACAGACCTTCCAGTCTGCGAGAAGAAGGGGGCCGAGGAGAGAGCGCTGACAGGACATCCTGTCCTTTAGCCACATGATCGCAGTCAAGGTAGATGACCTTGGACTGCCACCAGGCAAAGCTGTTGGGAAGCCACAGGCAGAGCGGGGCGGCCAAAATCAAGCTGAGCACTTCAGAAAACTTCATCCTTTGGCTGTATGATCATAGTCAGAGTAGGTAAACTTGGACTGCCATCCCGCAAACTTCTCGGAGAGCCACAGGCAAAGCAGGGCGCCCAAGATCAGGCTCAGCACCCCAACAGAGATGAGTTGCATGCCCTGGCCGAGTCTCGCTGCTGTGGCAAGGCCCAGAGAGGCTGCAGTGCCCAGCAGCAGCTTCTGCCCAGACTGCAGCTGCCTCAATGCCTGCACAAGCATCCAGATCACTAAAATCACTCAGAGCTGGTCCTCACACTGTCCAACAGGACCATGTCAGACTTAAGCTCCAAGGTGACAAGCCTACCATGGCTTCATGACAAAGCGCTGCTGCTGCAGGGCTACATATTTTTACTGCCAAGACGCTTCTAGGCAAGAGCATCCTGAAGTACAGCTGTACTGCGGCATCAGTGCTCCACCTATTCAGACCTTTACATCTCCCTGAACCCAGAAGAAATTTACGCCACCCAGCTGATTGTGCCCAAAGCCCCCGGAAACTATGAACGAACGCACAAGGATACGCCTCTGCATGGGATGCGCACTTGTGAGAGCTTGCAGCCCTCCAGTGGCCTTGCTGGACTTCCTATGCGTCTCTTGGGACACCACTATGAAGCCAGCAAGGCCACTGAAGTGTTCGTGCTCTCCAGCAAGTGCGCCTCCCATGCAGAGCAGGGTAGCCAGAGGTAGCAGTGCTCAACAGAAGCAAATGCACCTTGGAGCAGGCAGGGCAGTTCATGGTGTGCTGGTGGTATCTGTCCAGGAGCTGCTCCCGCGCCAGGTCCGGCGCGGGCGTTGCCTCCCGCCCCAGCTGCCGCCAGTGCCCGCTCTGGCCCTGCTTGTGGAACCACTTGCGCCACGCCAGCACACTCCTGCAGCACCACATCACAATCTTTGTGCTGCTCCAAGTTATGCTGTGCATTCACGCTTTGGCTCCACTTTGGAAATCTGTTCCTGCCGAACCAACACCTCAGCTACAGCCTTCTCTACACATCCAGTTTGCACAGTCCTGCAAACAGGACGGAAGGGCCCTCTCCCAAATCCAGGCCAACACACAGGGAGACATAGCTGTTGACGTCTCTATAATTTGTCGCTACCAGTGCCTTGCAAGCTAATTCCTGAGGAATCAAACTCTAGAACAGCAGGGTGCAGGCCATTGAGAAACCAAAGTCTCACCAAGGAGCAGGGGGACAATGCGCATGAGTCAGGACACTGGTTGAGGCTGAGGCTAAGCCTGAAGAAGATGCCAGCTCACCCGTCAGCCTTTGCAGGGAGGTAGTAGTCCTGCGCCCAGGTGGCTCCAAAGCCGTCCCTCTGCTTGGCGTTCTCACTCGCCTGCACATAGCACAGCTGCTGGTCAGCCTGAAACACAGTGCCATTGTTGTGTAGGATCCGGTCAATTTTGTGACCCCAGCAATGCATCACAATGCAGGGTCGCGCTGCGAGGGTCTCATACCTCTTTCCAGGGAGCTGCACGGCAAACGATGCCCTCTTGCAGCCTATGGAAGTCCCCACATGCACATCAGAGCAGAGGTGTGTGGCATCTGCCATGTACAGTTAAGAGGTAGGCTGCTACCTTGGCCAGGTATGCCATGTCTCCGTCAAAGATCTCATTCAGCAGCAGGTGGTCAATCCAGCGAGGCCTGGCTGCCGCCAGCTTCTTCACCAGCTTAGGCAGCGGCTGCACGATGACTGCGTGGTTGATCACACGCGTGCTGTGCTCGTCTAGCGGCACCACGTAGAACCACAGGGCTGTGAACTTCCCATCTTCCTTGGGCGTGAAGTACCTGCACAGACACCGTGCCCTCTCACTGCAAGGACCCACAATCCTCCGCAGGCACAGCATCTGGGTAGAGGTTACATCCTCCTTGGTGTGATCCTCCTGTTGGGCAACGCAGCGGCAACCTCAGTGCAGAGCTCCTTGAATCTTAGCAGGCTCAGCCTCTATCTCAGAGGGTACTATGTACATGCGGCGTACAAGTGCGCTTAGGGAATGGGGTGATTACACTCGACAGGGTACGGCTTCCTATGTGTCTGCTCTGCTGCCAAAGCCACGCAATGCAATGGACGGAAACCAGCCTGATTTCCCTGCAGTGGCCACAATGGAGGCTCTTCGACCAGAGGAGGTGAAGGCGCAAAACTCTTCCTGAGGATTTAAACCCCTCTGATCGATGAGCATCCACAAGGCCGCTGCAGTGGCTTTCAAGGTGTGATTCCAAGCAGCGAAGTGCTCACTCGATGTAAGCTGGTGGCACAGCCCGCACATTCTGCTTGATGGGCGGCTTCACCGCGTCCGGGGACCACTCCAGGTCATAGGTGTACGCTTCGCCCGCTTTGAGGTTCTTGTTGACGTCTGTGATCTCAAAGTGGCTCGCCCACTGACTTGCCCTGCAACACAGGTTGAGTCTGCTCAGCCATTATCGTACATGCTTCTGATACCTTCCAGCTTCTAAGCCTTACAGTCCACGATGCTGTATACATTTGCTTTAAAGCAAAAGAAGGTGCTATGAGACTATGCCAGCTGCAAGGGGTTGGGTGAGTGTGCTCACCTCTTGTAAGCCACCCCATTGTGCGCAAATGGTACATGGCTCTGCAAGCACAGATTGCAACAGCATCAATCCTGCGCTCTCATATGTATGCGTATTGCTTCTGAGAACGGGCTCTGCGGCAGACATGAGAGCAGTCACCACAGGATGAGTGGCAAGTGAGCAAGACGGCACACCTGATCGCTGATGTTCTCAAAGAGAATGTCATATGCCACAGGGAAGTCCCTGATGTAATTCTGATTTGTGGTCAGGCCAACCTTCTCTGCGCACCACAGAATCCTGTCAGGCAACAAAGGTGCTACTGCAGGATGATCATTAGGCACCTGTTCTGGGCAGCAGGTGCACCCAGCCTCCTTGGCAGGTGGCTCATCCACACTCTGAGCAGACAGCCATGAGCAAGGACAGCGCACGCTGGTCAGGATGGTGCTGAAGGAGAGATGGTAACAAGGAGAGAAATTTGGAGAGGGGCATGAAAGAGGGAGTAGCTCACCGGGATCTAGGTCCTTCACCAGTGGGCAGAGTGCTGGCTGCTGTGCTGCGCTCTCAATCCAAGCCTCCGGAGACGATTCCGGCCAGACCCACACCAGGCCCAACTCCACCTGCCATGCATGCAAGATCATGCTGAGAGGAAGCTTACAAGGTGAGGTTCAGGACCATCATAATCACCCAGCGATGAAGCAGGCATTGTCTGATATCAGGGGCTTTTGCCAGCAGTGCTCACTGCATAGAGCAGGCTGCCTAGCTCCAGCCGGCATGCATTGATCAAAATGTTTAGAGGGAAAATTGAGAGGATGAACACTGTGCAGGGTTTGAGAGAGCAAGGATAGGACGGACGCTGAGTCGCCCAGACATGAGACAAGCAGCAACCAGAAGCTCTCACCTGTGTAGGGTAGGTCGCCACACAGGAGCGCTTGCTCGAGCAGGACGTCCTCTCAGCCTGGGGGCTGTCGTGGGCTGCCTGGGGGATGGCTGCTGCCTGGCCGGACCCCGCAAACCGCCAGCCATGGTACGAGCACTGCAGCGTTCCATCCGAGGGCTCTATCCTGCCCTGAGACAGAGGCGCCAGCCTGCAGACACAGCTCCTCTAGCTCATGTGCTGCAGGACGCCAGGGAAATCACAGCTGTCACAAGTGCATTGCAGCATCCCAGGTAGAATACCAGTGCCTGGTATCACGTCGCAACCACAAACAGCAGGAACGGCCTGCAATGTTTATGCAACTGTTGATTGGCCCTGTACGCCGATGCAAAGCGCATGGCCATTAGTACACAGTACATTAGAAAGCCATCCATGAGGCTGGCTGTGAGAGAGCAGTCACCTGTGAGGGCACTTGTCCTCAAAGCACCGCCACTGCTGCTCCCCATCTCTCCAAATCACCATGTCCTTGCCTGCATACCACATTTGTAAGAGTGCTCATCTCTACTTGTAGAGACCAGGCAGCTCAGCAGTCTTCTGCCCGTACAGGTGCTCATTCTGCCAGTGATCATCGCACATGCTGGTGGACTGTGTCCATGGTGTGGCAGACTCACCCAAAAGCTTGGTGGCAAAGGGCTTGCTTGGATTTAGGTCCTCCACAGCAGCAAGAGGGTACCACTGCTTCGACCACACAAAGGTATCATCCTGCGGCCAGTGGACACACGTCATTCCACACGGTCAAGCAGAGCAAGAAATCAATTGGCAACCTGGAACCACACGCACCTTCTTGTCTGGTGTGGATGGGATCTCTTGTGCTCTCCTCTCAGTCACATGGTCTGTGACAGACGCAGAGGAGTTCCCATTGCCATTGGCCTTATAGCATACAGGTGCCTGGACAAATGTCCTTGAGGTCCTTCTTCTGGATGGGAAATGCGGCCGGAGATGTGTAGTCTGCTGCGTAGCCACAACATCATATTGCCTTGCATTCTTAGCGGCAGCTGGTTGTAACTCGTACCGCAGCAAAGACAGCACTGCTGGGCAGGTGCAGATTCTGACATACCTGGCGATTGTAGAGTCTTGCTTGTGTAAGAGATGCGCTCCCATTGCCTCCTTGAATATCTGAACACCTGCCAATCTCACATCGTCCAGAGGAGAGCCACGCCATGCACCAATGCCTTGCTGTACCGGGCTGGAAACCTCGTTTGGTCTAGGAACGACGACGCCAGCACCTCGCACAGTAAGTAATGTCAAATGAGTGTCACTTCTGCTTATGTTGCGTATTCAATAGCTTTGTTGTCCGCTCTTCCGCTTACAATGAGAGGTGCTTGTGCTGAGGTGGCGCTGACGTGGTGAGCAGGAGTTGCAGTGAGAGCTTTCATCATTGCCGATCAATAGCCCATCAGACAGCTTCATCAAGGCAATTGCCTGCCGCAGCCGCGAGTTATTGCGGGTATTCATGAGGCAACTGTGTTCTAAGGTCCCACAGACAGCTCTGTTGTGAGCATAAGACAGCCATCTGAAACGCTCTGGCCACTGCAAGCCTTACAGTGTAAAATGAAACAGGTCATTGTCAGTAGTCCCTGGCCACACCAGACATCAGACTTTTATTCATCCTGGAAAGCAGGGTTCAACCTCATGCCCCAATGTAGCACCACTGACTGCCACATGCACGAATTCATGCTTTGGGTCCCAGAACTACCGGCCTTCAACAAGCAAGGCTCTCATCGAGAGTCTCGTTGAGAACCCAAGTGTCGAACCACCATCCAACATTAAGTGCAACCCTGACTTACAGAACAGACTTATGGTACTGGCGTGCTGTAGCTGGCCCAATCAACCTTGGCCTCCCGCGCCTGGCTCATGTATTCTCAATCCCCAGACTTTGGAAGTGCTGCGCAAGCGTTTGTGCACAGATGGTCTGTGCACAATCGATCTAAAGTGGCGCTTCCTCAGATACAGCATTGTACAAGACTTGTTGTGCCTCATCCCCCAGAGTGCACCCCTGGTGTCATCTGTGACGGATCATTCGCATTACCTGACATTAGCCTGACGTCTTTTACCTCTCTGCACTATAAAGTCCCATCTCGCGATGGGTAAAGATGGGGCCCAAATAGTGCCCGCCGTTTTGCCAATGGGCAAAGGCATGTTACCCCTCCTTACGCAAAGCACGGAAAGAATGCAACAAGTCGGCGCCTTACGCCTTGGCAGTACCGTTAGGCTGGCCCTGGTGCGCAGAGTCGTCCGCGCTCGTCTTGAACTGGTTGCCCTGCTTGGCCGGGGCAGCAGTGGGCAGGTTGTTGCCTGTCTTGGCTGGCGCGAGTCCCGAAGCCCGCATGAAGACGTCGCGTGACTCCCACAGCGGCAGGAAGGTGCTGATGAAGCCGGCGACCAGCGCCCAGATCATCGAGAGCGCGATCCAGCTGCACCCAGAGATGCGCGTCAGCATGCGTAGCCGTCACAGAGGGGCACCAGATATGAGAGCCTGAAGATGCTGGTCATGGAATGCTCACCACATCCTGAATCACCTCCTACTCATACCTCAGCTTGGGTCCTCGCAACCTAGTACATTCCTGAACTTCAGAGGTGATGCAGTGTTTTCATGCATGCAATCAGCCCTCTTCTGGCAACCCACATCCTTCGGCATTGGCATGCCCCGGAGACCCAGAAATCACGAACACTTGACTGCGGGGTATCAGCCTAAAAGGGTACAAACTCATGCTGCTATTGCTGTCTCACTTGTGCTGACGCAGCCACACAAGAGCCTGCTGCAGAATGTGAAGTTTTGATTTTGAAGGGTATTAAGGGGATAAGGAAACTCACAAGCCAAAGTAGCCAAGGCTGAAAACGCCGGCTGGGATAACAAGGAGGGGCCAGAGGATGATGAAGATCAGCGACAGGACGCCCGCAGACCACCAGGTGTACTGCAAAAACACAAACAGGGCTTCACATGTGGACCGTGCTTCAGTCCTCTAGACAGAGGTCTGCATACTGACTTGAGTGTCATGTACACATATCGTTTGCCGAAGCCATCTCTGTGAGCCCCAGTTGGATACTACAGCGCAGTCGTGTGCATTCTTTGCACCCGGACATTTGATGGGGCAGCCTCTCTGAGACAAGGCGGCGCCAATACAAGGCATCATGCTAAGCCGTCACCGCACATAAGATTCATCATCAGGCATCGTCAGCTTCCTTTGGCATACTTGCAACCTCAGCTGATGCATAGATGCTGCCAAGAGGAAGCAATGGCCGCACCTTGAGAGCCCTGTTCATGGCCATGGGGTCCTCGGTCTCAGAAGGAAGGTCCTCGCAGTCCTCCAGCTCAATGGTCTTGTAGGCGTCGTAGTTGCCGTCCTTCTCCGGTGCAATCAGCGTCCACACGACGCAGATGATGAACGACACTCCGATGGCCACGACGGTGCCGTCCATGGTCGGAGAGATGTTCTGCATCGTGGCAAAGACTTGCTCAGAGCCCTCTCCATTGCAATGTTCTCATCATTGCCCCTATAAGGCGCATGCCATGCAGAGCATCTGGTGAGCATCTGGAATCCGTTCCTCAAGGCTAACAGAGAAACACAACTAAAATTACACATGTGAATTGCCATTGTGGGTCTCTTGACAGCCTGCTGTCGCAGTGAAGAGCCCGCCAACACAACAAGCGTCTTCTGATATGGTCACGCGCGCTATTGTGACATGAAAGGAGCTGGTGCTTTCAGAAGGATGATTCCCCAGTAGTCGTATGCAGCCTTGCATGTCTCAAGAATGATGAAGGAATTCACCTGGGCGGTGTCCTGTGTGATTGCTCCATAGACAACCTGTGTGTGCACCAGCCAGGCAATAATTCCACAGGCCTGCCCTGCGAGGGCGGCTGTGATGGCGGCGCCACGTGGCACCTTGCGCCAGGTCAGCAGGAATGCCAAAGGAGGCACCGCTGACGAGACCACCAGTCCGACCACTAGGAAGATGAGATTAACACTAATGCCCACCTGCACAGGAACCTCACTTAAATTCCTTCAATGCAAAGCCTGGCTGCTTACGCTTTCTAAAATTTGCGTCCAAGGGTTATAGTGCCAGCATTGACACAGCGTTTCTTCATCTGCGCCCATGCAAGGTCATTACGGCGAAAGGGGCTGGAAAAGACATATTAGCATTGTTGGTTCAACATCCTGCAGGAACGCAAGCACCTCCTGCGCACAGGCAAGGCGCTACAGAAGAGCTTCCGAAGTGACAGAGGACTCTCGGCACTGCGTTGGCATATATGGGATTGCGCACCACAAAGAGGATGATGGACAGGACGCCCGTGAACATGCCGAAGACAAACACCGTGATGCGTGTGACCAGCAGCAGCTCCTTGCCGGACGCCTTGGGCCTGATGTAGGTCTGCACATCACATTCCCTCCATGAGTGTCTCGTTTACAAGGGCGGTATCTGCTCCTACAACAGAGACGCTATAGCGTATGTCTGGGGATAGTACCTATAACAAGCCGTCTCATGCAGTCACAGTCAATTCTGTGCTGCATGTTCACCTTCACATGAAGGTATCAGCACGTTCTATCACGGCACAGCCTAATATAGTATCAGCACGGTGCTGCCTTGCAGGAGCTGCAAGTGCTGTGCCAAGGGGTGCAATCTCACCTTGTAGATGTCAAACGTGAACAGACTGCCGACAGCCATAAACTCAGAGCTGCCCGCGCTGGTGACAGCCATGAAGATGATAATCAGCATCAGCGCCACGCCGCCCTTGCCAAGGACATACTGCAGCAGCAAGAACTCACATTAGCATCAGATAAAGGGAACTTGCAGCAGCTGGCATAGCGTTGCTCCTAGGCCCTAGACAAGCTGCATTGAGATGAGCTTTGCAATGGACTGCAGCAGGCTAGCAGGCACATGAAGCAGGATGGAACCAGACAGGGCTCGAATTGAATTGCTAGCTGCCTGCAAGCAAGCCCTGCTGGCATTTATCCTGCCCTACCCAACTAGAAGAAGACAACCCAAGAAAACAGACTGGACATCTTGCACGGCATCTGATCGTGAGCCCAAATTGGCTACACTCATGCAGGTCTGGAAGGGCAACCAGAGCATAAACATGTGCCCATTAAGAGGTCTCTGTGAAGTCTCACCGAGGCAGCAGCCACAGGCACCAGGCCCTGCACATCAAAATCCACATCATGAGCACACTCGCTCAAGAATCATTGCCATGAGCCCCAAATTCCATGCAACCGTCAGCACACATGTTGAATGGCTGAATCAAGAAATTTCAGCAACTTTAGCCGTAAGGGAGCTTTAGTGAGATAGATCCTATACATGTGGTGGCAACCCGCAGCCAGAGGCCACAGGGCATTCACAGACCTGTCTGCAGCCAGAGTCTGGGTGCAGTCGTACATGCACAGTCTGCAGCCTCGTCAAGTGTGAAGGAACCATGTTTAGGGTACTGTACCATGTTGGCTTCGTCCACAGAGACGGGGAGATCGCAGGCAACGGTGGCCAGGCCCAGGCCTGTGGACAGGGTGAAAGGAATGCAGAACCACATGATGCCGCCCAGCAGGTATCCCTGCCATGCTGCCGTGGGCGTCGACGCGATGGCGCTCTGCACGTGCATGCAGAGTCTCAACATGCGATGACAGCCAAAGTGTAATCAAAGTAATCAGGAGGCCACGACGTCTGAGGAGTCTGGTGGCCTGCATGGGTGAAAAACATGATGTTGAGCAGATGCATAACTAATGGCAGATGCCACCAGCTATGCTGCAGGAGCTCACTTGTGCATGCAGAGCATATTCCTGCTACAACAGCCATGAGTCAAGGCCTAGCAGCCGAGGATGAGGGGGCGACAGACCTGCCAGTATGACTGGTCAGCCCAGACATTGCCAAAAGAAGAGACGATCTCCAAGATTCCAAACTGCAGGCCTCCACTGGACATGATTGTCATGTAGCTGCCTCCTTGGTTGCCTGTATATGACACAGGCAGCTGACTCCTCCCTTACCTGGCCAGAGAGGGGGCACTGCAAGTTGGGAATAGCAAACCTGCATTTGTGGCGAGCAGGGAGCCTGTGTTGGCCACTCTCCCTTGTATGCAGTATGTACAAGACAGGCGATGTGACGACGCAAGAGAGATAGAATCGCACCTGCAACTGGAGACGCGGCAGCTACTGTGTTGAGGTTGTTCCACACAGCAGAAACAGACCCGATGGGATACTCTGTAGAGGCGTACACCTGCGCAGTGCCCAACGTTCATGACTTTTATGACAAGGTCAACTGGCCTTGGGAGACCAGCTAAAAGTCTGGTGAATAAATCATCACGACGCGTGTCAGCATCAGTCTTCCAGGCTTTGCCTTCAAGACGGCACAACACTTGTGACTCGGTGTGCAGACGAACAGTGGCCCTGAAAGGCCAACTATGATGCTATAGTGCAGTCTCCAGCTCATGACATCATACAAGGCTGTTCATGGTCAGAGTGTCTGAGGGTGTACCTTGAAGGTGAACCACAGCATCCCAATGAAGATAATGACCTGCATATTATACCCTCTGTCCTGGTCATAATCCACCCTGAGCTCGTTGCACAGGAAATCCCGCACATCTGAAGCCTAGTTCAGGCACATGCAGCAGCTACATCCCGCGCATCGCATCTTGGAGTGTTGGCTGTTCCTGAGAGAGGCAGCAAGACGCAACATGATGGTAGTCTTGAGGAAGCACACCGTGTGTAAGTATGAGCTGGTAAAGGTGGCCTTCAAACCGCCTGCCACTGTGTAGATGACCACAGAGAAGGGGATCAGCCTGCACAGCCGTGAAGAATATCTTCAGACCTTATCCTTCATCTGTCATGCCAAGCGGGTGCATCGGTGCCACGACTGGTGGAAGCAGGGCAGCATCATGACTGGTGTGGATGTCGGGATTTCAGCATGGACATTCTGCAAAGGCCGTAGATATTTGGTGGACTTACAGGCAGCACGCGTAGATGGACATGCCAGTGGCCGCATTGAACACAGAGCCGGCGCCCAGGAACAGCAGCACGCAGATGAAGATGTTGTTGATGATGCAGATGTAGAAGAACACCTGCATGGCATGGATACACATCACCTTCAGAGGGGCACAGACACAGAGACTCGCAGCGGAACCCTGCGGCCTCATGCTGACGCTACCCTCTCGTTCAGCAGTGCATGCTTGATTAGGATATAGTGCATCAATGCCTGAGCAAGGAGCCATCAGGAGCCAGATATATGCTTAACCCTGAGTCTACCTCGCTGCTAAGCGCTCAGAACACCTTCAGAGACACCATGAGATGCTAGTTGCGCTTGTGATTGTATCAGCAAGTGGAAGCAGGGACGTACAATGTTGGCAACATGCCCCCAGCGCTTCCTCACAAGCTCCAGCACTGTGTGGGCTCTGGGCGCTTTTCTCTTGATCTCCACCGCCATAACGCCAAACAGCAGGATCTGCAGCATGCCAAGCATCATGCTGAATTAGTCCCGCCACCTATTAGCACTTTCATTTCTTTATCACAACACGCACGGCGTCCTGGTGGCAGTGGACCACCAGCCTGCAGCACTGGATGCATCAAGTAGCTGGACAGATGCCTGTAGCTGACTGCCTGACAGACTGGTTTGATGCATTTATGAGAAGAACTTGACAGCAAGATTTTGGGGCATTGGACGTGCAGCAGGACCACTCAGTGATGCGGCAGCTTTGCTCCTACCTGGAGCACTGCACCAGCAGCATACCAGAAGGCTCCGGAGATGCCATACGTGAACACCTCATTTGACGACTGCAGAAGCGTGGACGACCATGTCCTGAACAGGCACTGCAGCCTCAGCATCAAGCAGAGGTGCATGACACGCTTCAGGTGCCTCACAGGTGAAGCAGTCTGCAGCGCATGCTTCACCTGACGTGCCATATATTTGCACAGGACAGCATGGCATGAATCTGTCCATGTTACTCTGACAGTGAGTAGCCTTTGAGCGCGCTGTGGTTGCTTTGTATTGGATGAGACTCACCAATGCGAGATGACGTCCACTGCTATCAGCCCAGTCTTGATTGTCCTACCTGCATGACGGGAGGGAGAGGCGTCAGCTGCTAGGCATGGCAACAGAAGTGACATCTGTCACCAATCAACATGTGGTGCTTGCAGGAGCCCTTCCCACGACATGCTGCAGCTGCTGCAATTCTGAGGCTTGAGACGGGCAGCCTGCTAGCACGCAAAGGTCGCTCCATTGGGTTGCAGAGGAACACAGGGGCTGACAGGACATGCGGCATGACCCTACCCACCTGCTGTGTTAAAGTCCTCAGAGTTGTAGTGGCGGCCCCCTCTGGCGCGGTAGTCGCCAAACACTAAAGCAATTGTGAGGAATACAAAAAAGAAGCCAAAGCCGACCACAATGCCATAGCCGGCGCCCTGGTCGAGCCCCACTCCTGGAATGTCCCCTCCAAAGTATGACGTCTGCATGCAACAGAAGAGGAGTTGTGCCCAGTGTGAACGGGTATGCCTTCCTCTTCAAAAGATATTCTGCCGCGCAGACTTGCTGCTGCAAGCCTGGCAGCCTGTGGGGTCAGGGTACCCCCCTTTAACGCAACGCATTCTGGACAGATTGAGCGCATGTTTGACTCTGTACTATACATGGAAGCCGTGCATAGAGCGAGCATAGAAGTGATGGCGTCATGCGCCAGAGCACGACAAGACGCGGCAGCTAGGGCTTCAGTGGACAAGTCACTTTCAGACGCGGTTATGTGTGCATCATGTTGTTAACCTACCTGATTGTCGAATTGTGTCAGTCCAACAAGATTGGGCGCGCCAGCCGGCATCCTCCTACCCTTTGTCTGAATGAATGGGGTGCCAGTCAATCCCCATCAGTAAAACATGACGGCAGATGATCGGCTGGACACGGCATTCCATGTGCTCTGCAATGATCTCGTGACAATCCATGTTGCAGTAATCAGCCTTTCAGTGTCATTGTTATGCAAAGTATGCAAATACCCTCGAGTACTTATACGCCCCACCTAAATGACGTCAAGACTGAAGGCCCGCCCTTCGATGTCTCCGGCCTAACTCAAGAATGTGATAGCAGCGCTTCTCGATGCACCCCCTACCCGGAGCGGTCCGACTCCTTCGCTGAAAGGCAATGCCTCGTTCCGACACAGATCACCGACACCGATAGCTATCTTCTGCGCCCCTCAGTGGACCTCCTCAGGACGTGTAGTAATACAATGCTGGAGCTCTGTACGATCGTACGCTCACGTATTGCGTGAGCCACCATCCCATATCTTGCCGTAAAATGCTGGGGATTGTCACGTGCATATTAGTAACTTACGTCACTCCTATCAGATTTCCCATCTCCGCACGTCCCCTCTGCTCTAGCCTCAGCAGCATCAAACAGTCAATCAGCTGTAGCTGTCTTCTGTGTCTGATGTGAAGCAGTGCTGCTTATATCAGGACACTTGGCATCAGTAATGTGACCGCAAGGACCGTTTACATAAACCTTTCGGCCGGTGTAGTGGCGGTGTCTTGGATCGTGTGCAGTACGAACGTCAGATTTGTGAGATCTTCTGCAAGCCAGTAGACTTAGAGGGGCTCGGACTTTTTCCTCCCGCAGCATGACTAGCCGCTGGCCGGCCGAGTGGGAGCCCCAGCAGATGGCATTCCTGGGATGGCCGAGCCGCGGAGACTGGTATCGCCATGGTGCGGATCCTCTCAGAGCATCATGCTAATCCTCGCTGGCTGGTCATCACTCCTGAGCCAGGGGTCTAGCATCAAGCTCCTATAGCTAGGCAGGTTTCAAGAACGGATGCGATGCAGGAGGGAAGCATGCTCAGCAGGAAATTGCTAAGGTCGCTGAAGTCCTCAGTGACCATCAGCCAGTCACTGTCTGTGCAAATCCAGACCAGGTACATCCCAGCCCAGTAGCACATGAGCACGAGGCAGCTCCATGTAGTCTGCTCCATCCATATTGCCAGTGCACCCACATCCTGCTCTTTCCAAAGACTCTACCAGCAGCAGATTTCACCTGCTAGCCTGTCACTGCTGACATTGCCAATGTACAGTACTTGCAAGTGAGAAAAATTTTCAATGCACATGTCATGATGCCTAATGCTGACGCCAGGTAGCTAGGGCCCGGGAGATCCTCCCAAGCAAAGTTCATGTGCTGGAGGTGCCCTACGAGACGCCATACATCAGAGATACATCGCCGCTGGTGGGCAATCTCTGCGTATGATCACCAGAGCGCACGCCTTCACATGTTACGGAAGCATACAGGCTGGCAAATGGCCACATTACCCACTTCTTCAGATGACACATGCCCCCATACTCCTTCAGCATGGCATGCCATGGTGCAGAGATATCGATGGCATGAGAAGAGCACACTGCCTGCTGGTTATTCTGAACAGCATCCAGTTGGAGCAAGGCCTTGCAGCTCTCCTGTGCCATGCCCATCCCACCAGTCTGTCTACCAGCCGTCACTCACACACCCTCCATGACACCGGTGTGTTGCATGCAGTTTGTGGTCAAGGATGGCAAGGTGACTGCAGTGGACTGGGCGTTCAACGTGTATGGAGGCACCCAGAAGGAGGATGGGACCTGGGTGTCCAAGTGGGGCTCCCTGTATGCCACAGACCTCAAGGACGCCAGGTGACACCCAGAGCTACTCTGCCCGCTTGAGCCTATGGACTTGCCGCTGCAGTAGTGGTCCTGTGCTTGTGGTGTCGTTTTGCACTTGCCTGTGATTGCATAGGCCAAGACCAGGCATACAGCGCCAGCACTTGCACATGCTGCAGCTTTGCACAGCCACCAGTGCACATGGAGCTGGCCTGTGCTCAGGCTGCTCAGGACCCTGTGCTAATAATCATGCATGACCGCTTGCTGCTGTCGCAGCATGAGCGCAGGTCTCAGGATCCAGGCTGATTGTTGACCTGTCTCCACAGGGTTGCTCAGGCAATTGCCGAGCACATGAATGTCCCTGTGGTGAAGTCAGAGATGATTCTGGAGGGCGGCTCTGTACACTCGGATGGCGAAGGGTGAGGCTCCTGGTCTTCTCAGGTGCACCTGTCGAGATGACTCACTAGGTGCTCCTGCTCAGCAGGACTGCCTCACCAGCGTGCGCTCAAGCATTCAGGCTGAGGGTCTGCAATGTGACTTGACAACCTTGCGGCAATAGCCTACACAAGAATGCCATCTAGATCCTAGGGCCCAGTATGCAAGTCAGTGCGATTGCGCAGGCCACCTGGGCATTGTGTAGGATGTGCATGTGTGACTGGCAGCAGCATGACTGCAGGACGCTGGTGACTACAGCAGAGTGCCTCCTGAACAAGAACAGGAATCCGCACATGACACGGGAGGAGATCGAGGCTGAGCTGGACCGCCAGCTGGGCATCAAGAAGGTCCTCTGGCTGCCAAGGGTGAGAAGCCTATGTTTCACAAAGGCCATGCCTGTGTGCTCCACCCCCTAGTGTTGTCTGTCCCCCATTTGCCGGTGTTCTACAGGGCTTGACTCACATATGGGAACACCGGCCAGTGCTGAAGCGTGTTACACTGGTGCAAAATCTGCTCAAGGCACTCTGTGTGTTTCTGGAGTGCTTGGACTTGAGCTAACACAGGCGGCACACCCAGTGTGCTCCCCATGTGCTCCCTGTGCATGCTCCAAGGTTACAGGCCATGATGTGTGCCACTGCTGCATCATGACGGGTGTTGCTATGCTGTTAGGGAACCCAGGTGCCAGGTTTGTAAAGTTGTGACAGACCTCAGCTGCAGAGGCTTCACAGTGGCACTGGCCAGGAGACGTCAAAATCCAGCATACCGTGATGTGCAGGGGGTGTATCAAGATTGGGCAACCAATGGGCATGTGGACAACTTTTGCTGCTTTGTGAGGCCAGGGGCTGTGCTGCTTGCCTGGACCGATGACCAGTCAGATCCACAGGTGAGCCCCTGTGCTTTACTTGCGTGAGCCCCTTGCTGGGGATGTTTGGGGTGATTGGTGACAGGGGCTATGGTGGGCCTGTTCTAGCTCTCTATTGGGATCACTGGGCTTACCTCCTCTGTGGGAGAGCAGGAGTATCTTTTACCCTAGCTCGGGCAGCATGGATACAACCTGTGGCGTCCGCTCTGCCATTCCTGCCTGACACTTATCATCAAGCTGCCTTCTCGCGCTTTTGGGTCATGAGCAATAGCAGTGATGACGATGACGATGACTTGTAAACCCTGCTGTGAATTGCAGTATGAGGCATGCCAGGAGGCACTGCAGCTGCTGGAGAGCACACCTGACGCGCAAGGCCGGAAGCTGCAGGTGTACAAGGTGCAGCTGCCGCCAAACCTGTTCCTGAGCCAAGAGGAGGCCTCAGCTCTAGTGGTGCGCAATCCCAGCTCTTTCCTTAGGTGCCTCAGGAGCTTTGCTGCTGTACACAACAGCTGCACCCTACCAAACAATGCCAGGCCAGGCTTCATCGTGAGCATTTTGCACTCATCTATGCGATCACTAAAGTACCAGGCACTGACTAATGAGTGCAATACCATACAGCGCTTGGACATAGAAATGAGATCTCCTTCTATTGAAGTTTGTGAGACATGCATACAGGGAGAGAAGCTGAAGCGTAATGCTGGGGACAGGCTGCCGGCCTCATACATCAACTTCTACAGGGGCAATGGCTGCGCTGTCATCCCTGCATTTAGGGAGGCCACCGACGAGCCGTAAGCCGCTGTCTCCCTCCTCTACTCTGAATGGGTAGCGAACGGCTTGTCTTGCAGTCTTTATGCAATCTCGCAGTGTCAACAATGCGCTGCAGCTTGTGGCTCAGCTATAGCTCCCCTCTATATATGTGCGCCTCTTGGCGGTACTATGGAAGCAGCTTTGACAGATTTGCCTCTCACTTGCATGTGGGATGGCCTGCGGCACCGCACGCGCTGTTGCTATAGCATGCTCAGCAGATTTTGTACACTGTGCAGGGCTCGAGAGGCAATTCAAGCAGCGTATGGAGACAGCGTTAAGGTGTATTCGGTTCCAGCAAGGGAAATCTTATGTGGAGGTGGCAACATCCACTGCATGAGCATGCAGATGGCTCAGGGCTGAAGAGAAAGCAGGCCTCTGATGACTTAGAACTTGCTATAGCAATTTTGAATTTATAGCTTGAAGTGCTGCACTGGCTACCATTACATAGCAACAGCACTGTCCATGCTCCAAAGGACTGTCTGGAAGTCCGACTGATAAATCTGTAACAATGTGTTGTGATTGTCTTGAAGGTTGTTAACATGTAGCTCTGGTCGAGAAATTGCACAGGGGAATTCCCCTTCGAAGTGGCATTGTGCCCAAGAGCCCCAACCAAAAAGGAACCCGCACGGTGCGCTTTCCTTATTGGCAGGCAATCTTGAAAGCTGGCTCTACTGCCTGTCCTCTGCCCAGAAGTCACTAAATTCACTTCAGGCCACACCGCAAGTGCTCATGTTCAGCCTTCCTTAGGGGAGTTCTGGGTCAGTAGGTCTTCTAGCAACGATAATGTCTCATTGTCGTTCAGGGAAAACACCTGGTCAATGTCAATACCTAGAGCTCAGATAGGGCAAGGTCGAACGCCTCTGTCAAGAACTCAGCGTCATCTGTGGTGATGCACATGGGCGGCTTGATGCGGAACACATTGCCATGCAAGCCTCCCTTTCCAATGAGCACTCCCAGCTCCCTCAACCTCTGCATCACCTGCAGTCACAGAGCAGTTTGCCCCTCAGCCCCTTTCATAGCGACCACGATGCTTGGCACTTCAGCACAGGTGTGACCCCAGACTGCTCTGAAAAAGCCCTCACACTCCAATCTCATGGCATGGCCTCATGACATACGTGAGGCAGGTCATGCTCGAGGTGGGGGCTCATTCAGAGGGCACACTTGAATGCGAGCTGTAGAGCACATCTTGGACGACAAGCATACCATGGCTGGCTTATGCTTTGCACGTAGATTCACTGGGTGGATGCAGGGTGTGCTGGAGGTAAGAGCAGCACAAGAGACTTACTTGTGCGGTCTCGGCAGCAGCGGGCTCCTTGCTGGCCTGGTCCTTGACCATCTCAACGCCCAGCATCAGGCCCTGCCCTCGTACATCCCCAATGATGTTGTGCTTTTGCTGCAGGCCCCTCATCCTCTCCAGCAAGAGGTCACCCACCTGCATGGAAGCCAATAGCCCATTTGGGCAACTGCCAAAGGTCAAATTCAGCAAGCCTGACATTCCAGCGCCACTGATACGACTCTGCAGCCGCTGGACAGCACTGGAAAAGTAGGATGTACTGCCTATAGAGGACACTCTTCAGGTGCCTGGCACCCGACTTGTGCCACACAGGCTTCAGATAACACGTTGCTTTCCAGAAAATACGACCATGGGAGCATTGGCCTGAATGCCCTGACCTGTACATCCTTACAAAGAATTGCTTCCGTATCTTTTGTGGCCTCACGTCCAGGCTTGGTAGATATGAAGGCAACGCGAGAGCATGATGTGCAGGCCACTGACCAAGCTTCAAGAGTGCCAAAAGGAGAGCTGGACATTTGCGAGCTTGATCCTACCTTGGCAGCGTTGGCCTGGATGCCATCCTCGTCCACTGCTTGCAACACAGCGCGGCCGCCCGCGCAGCAGACGGGGTTCCCGCCGTATGTGTTGAAGTGCAGCCGCTGTGCTAGAGTCTGCGCAATCTCCGGCGTTGTCACCACAGCAGCCAGAGGCAGCCCGTTCCCAATGCCCTGCGCAGTAGAACTCTTATACTGAGCGCTAAATATACACTGCCCAAGAGGAGCACATCATGAGTGCTGAGATCCTGTGCAAAGACAGGTGCGGCATCATCAAAAGCCGCCACACTGATCAGGGCGATATGTATGCCGGTCTCACTGCAGCCACACTAGGAGCTGAGATTAGAGCGCTTGCCTTAGCCATGGTAACAATGTCCGGGACGACCCCCTGGTTCTGGAAGCCCCAGTAGTTGGTCCCTGTCCGCCCAAAGCCTGTCTGCACCTCATCTGCTATGCATATACCGCCTGCTTCCCGCACCATCTGCACGCAGCAGCTGAGCGTCTCACTTGTGCACTACACCATGTTACCCCCATCACTGACAAGCCCTCATAGGTGCAGCAGTGCAGGCCTTGGCCTCCCATAATGGCCATGCATTTGAGAGTGTGCTGCTCCTAAACGCCCCTTCCCAGTGGACAGAACACAATCAGGCAAGCTTCTTCAAGTCTGGACAATGGCATTAGACACAGCAAGGATACATGGTGAGGAGCTTCACATGTGCAGGACCAGCCAGCGAGATCCTACCTCATATGCTGCCGGCAAGTACCCATCTGCAAGGGGCACCGAGCCGCCCACACCCTGGATGGTCTCTGCAATGAAGCCTGCCACTCCGCCGGGTGTGCAGGTGGTGATGACGTCCTTCACATCCTCTGCATACTTCTTGCCGTCGTTTCCGAAGGCGCCCGTGTAGGGGTTCGGGTTGAGCGTGTGCCTGATTCCAAAGCCCTGCATGCACATGGCACTCTCGGATGCGCCATTGAGCCATGTGCATGCCCATCACTTGTCTCCATGCTGCCGGTCTCTATCATAGCATCTCTAACAGAAAGCAATCCTATTCTACTTTCCAACTAGGGCTGGAGAGCTGTGGTCACACCCTTGCAGCACACTTAAAAAGCTCTGCAGTCCGTTTCAAGCGCCTACAATATGCTGATGGGAGTGCGGTAGCCATGACAGCAACACAGAGAGCACAGGGTGACAATGTAGACTTGGCAAGCGTGGCTGCGAAAAATCCCCTCACCTGCGGGACGCTGAACTTCCATGTGCTGTGGGCTGTGACGCCCATGGTCCCTTCAGACATGCCGTGGTAGCAGTTGCGCAGCGCCAGCATGTCGTAGTTGCCTGTATAGAGCCGCGCCATCAGCATGGCCATGTCATTGGCCTCGCTGCCGCTGTTCACAAAGTAGGCCACCTGCACAGAATGTATTTTCTCAGACACAGCCTTTGGCATTGCTCAGCAAATTCAGCATGCTGAAGCTGCCTGTGTCCAATCTGGCTAGCAGCCTGCTGCGTCTTTGCAAACACGATGCTGCTAAAATCAGGCCACCTACTGACAGCGGCCGTGTACCCTCACAAAGACCATCCACACATGCTGAGGCCTGAGGAGCCTGAGGCTTGGGCTACCACAGTGAGACAGCTCACGTTGCCAAGCTCAAGTGCTTGCAGGCACACCTGGCATTGTAGGTACTCTTCTTGCGCGTCAGATAGAGCCTGCCTGACAAAATTTTGGCTTTCGCAGGACTGACTTTTGAGAGGTTTGCGCTCGTCGCTTTAGCCAATTTCACGCCCATATAACAATCTGCGATGCTCACCTTGAGGTTGCCTGGGAGCCTGTCGGTAAGCTCCTTTGCGTAGAGCGCTATCTGAGGGTTGAGGTAGATGGTGGTCGTGTGCTGCAGCAGCTCGCTCTGCCGCTTCACTGCATCCACCACCTTGGGATGGCAGTGCCCCACGCTGACTGTCACAATGCCCGCAAACGCCTGCACTTGCAAGCGATCAACATCAGTCCAAGACACGCAGATCAACATGACTATGCAAGGCTTGATCCACTTTCCACGAGACAACTCGGGTGCTGTGCACATGTCACGATAGCCCCTGAGCACTCTCTGTGTACTATTCCCATTATTCCAATACGGTGGGACAAGAAAGGCCTAATCTTGCCAGGACAGCAGAGTCACTGGACAGTGATGGAAGCCATGTCATATGAAGACAAGGGCACTGGTATTCTGAGAGGAGCGTTGGGTAGAGGGCTAGACAGGCGGGGTGGACAGGGCTCACGTCAAGGTAGCGGCGCCCCTTGTCATCATACAGGTACTGCATCTTGCCCTCCGTGATCATGATAGGGTCCTTGAAGTGATGGAACAGTGCTGCGCAGCACGAAGTTGCTCAGCTCCAAGCTCACCAAAATTAACATCTTACAACATGCAATATAGATTGTTCCAGCCAGAACATGGGGCTGCAGCCGTCATAGTGCTACTGCAGGACCTGCAAAACACTGAAACACGAGGGCGCCCCACACCTGGACTGAGATACTGCTTCCGCAATGCGTGCACCTCCTCCTTGGAAGGCCCCTGATAAGGAGCAGGTGTGTGGTCGAAGGGGGGTAGCTGAGGCTCTGCGGGCTCCACAGCAGGCATGGAGGACCTCCATCTCTGTCCTGAAAGCAGCGTCAGTGCGCTCAAAGTGACATTCCCTTTCGTTCATAACTTGGTCCTAAGGCACTTTCAAATATCGCCTATCTCGCCGCTCGACCTTGGTTGAGCGATGGCTGCTGGACTATTCGTATACGTTTTACTAAAAGACCCGACTCAGCGAATTAGGTTGGTCTGAGCTTTCTGAAATCACAAGATAACAGTTTGACGCAATAGAACTTGTCAGATGCTCCAAGACCCTCACAGGAGCTCTTTATGCGTGGGCCTGGCCGGGGAGCGCCGGTGTGACTTACCGATGAGCGCAGCCCTGCTGCCACGGATGGTTTGCTGCACTTTGTCGAGCTTCATCTCAGATATGTAATGTAAGTACAGTGATAGACTCAATACTCGCAACGTTCCACAGATTTGCTGCAAAACAGTGTACCATCAGCATCCGATGTGGCAGATCTCACGTGACCATATTCATCATCTCTCTGTCAAGCGCTGCACTTGCCAAGGCTCAATGGCTCCGTTAAACTTTGGTAGACTTTGGACGCTGTCTTGCACAGCCTGACTGGCTTCGTCGTCAGACAGATGGGCCACAGGATGAAACCTCGCACGTGCAAAGATAGTTAGCTAATCGTTATGATTAACCCTTTCCGATTCACCCCAACACATGGGATGGCTGCTATGCCTCCTTGATGCACGTCTCCCCTCAAAATTCTCCACAACACCGCCAGACAGGCGTGGTGGCGTGGTTTCAATCGTGCAATACAGTATATTCGGAGGGCTTTCCTAATCTGATCGCACACAAAATTGTGGCTGGCCAAGCGTGACAAAGCCTGAACAAAACCTTGCAAGGCCACACTGTGCATTGCTGCATGGCAAGCCTGCTAGCCGGCCGATTGCCTCGTTCCAGCCCTCAGCTTGTATGCTTGCCGTCGGCTAGACCCGCCCAGCCTCTCCGTGCCACAGGACACAGGGCGCCCTTCCAGGTGAGGAGGTCTTATCTGAAGGACTTCTGGTAGGGCGTAATCTGTGGGCTCAGTGGTCTTGGGTGGATTCTATCCCATGCAATGAATGAAGATGGTGCGTGTGATACAACAGCAAATGCTGATTGCCACCGTGTGCCCCTAGCTGCCATGAAGTGGTTGCGCTACAGCAGGCGCTTGAGCTATGATGGCAAGCTCATACGCACGGTCCTACGGCGCTGGTGCGTGCATTGAGCTGGGAACGGCATGCAGGTCCGAAATGTGGTCCAGCATTCATCGTTTGATGTGCCAGACGCGGCGGTCAGCAGGCCGCAGAGCGCTTCAAGTTCCGGCAGAGACCAGCAGGGCCGGGACGCCATCCTTTGCTCGCGACTGAAGGGCCACCAGTCTGCTACCACCTGTGCATTGGTGACATCCGATGCAGGTACGAGCGTTCGTACAATACTGCAAGGCAGTGACGCGTTAGCCAGAAAAATGTTGGAAGGGGGTTTTCCTCAAGTGTACGACTTGGGGCAGCGCTGTAACATTGCTCTGCTACGGCTGCGGCTTGCAGAGATCTTTTCGCACCTCGTATTTCTCCTGTACGCAGCTTATGGGCAAATGTTTCCAAATGCCAGCAAGGCAGCCCACCTCAGCCTCCCTTTGGCAGGCATGGACAGCCTGCAGAAGCGACTGTCTGTGCGCCAGGACACTGTTAGATTGCGAAGAATAGGTGTATCCATGACAACTAGTGCTCTGATAGCTTGCTGATTGCTGTGCAGCTGGGAAGAAGGAGATAGTGACGGGCTCCTTGGACAAGACCATTGCACTTTGGCGGCTGGAGGTAATTCGCCTGGACCAGTGTGTGAATGCCCCAATTTCCCTCACAGGCAGTGTCAGTGACTGAGCCATGATGTCTGAAGCTGCTGACAAGTGTCATAAGTGCTGCTAGACGTTTGAGTGCCTTTGCTTCTGAAGTCAAGTTTGCATCACCTGCAACAGTCAGAGTCTTGCATGCTGCGCTCTCTGTGTATAAGTTCCTTGTGGTGTTGACAGGTGTTCCAGGGCATAGCTGAAGATTGCTGAGCTATGATGTGCATTTCTGCAGGATGCACTCCCTCTGGACAGCTCCCATGTATCGTCAGCCGGGGTGTCAGAAGTCATGAGGCTGACTCCCTCTGGAGCCCCAGTCTTCTCCCTCGCAGTTGATGGCGCAGCGCCCGGCTCAAATCCTGCAGCACCCGATGATCGGCAGCAGGTGCGGAAAGCTTTTGGCTGCAATATCGTCACTGTCAGCCAGTGGTGACTTCTATGAGGGGGAGCAGTGTACATGGCCGTGCTGTACTGTTATGCAAAGCTCATGGCTGTGTTGGGGTCTGGTTTCACCTCATGGAACCAGTCATGAGAGCAATGCAGATTTGGCTGCTGGCTTCAAGGCCTTTAGCAAGGGAAATCTGATTCTCTCCACTCATTGTGTAGGTGTTCTGCGGGAATGCAGCAAAGAGCATAGCAGTGTGGGAGCCACCTGCTTCAGAGATGCAGGAGAAGGTCCTGCTGAACGGGCACACGGGCTGGGTGCGGGCGCTGGCTGCACAAGGCCGCTGGCTGTTCAGGTGATCCAGAATCAGGCCCTGCATGGACAGTTGCTTGACCATTCAGTATGCCATGGGCATGCTCAAGGCACAAAGCTCATTGTGCATGCTTGCCGTGCACAGCCGTATATTGCCAGCCAGTGCACCTGAGCCCAGTAAGGACGCTCTCAACACGGCAGGGACACCCCTCTGCGGTGCCTGTCGGCGTACTTACTGAGCTCAGTCAACAAGCCGACCATTTCTCATATGATTGAGGACATCTGTACCCCTCTGCCTCGCTCCCGCTCTGAAGCATTCTGCGCTTGCGTAGCGCTGGATGCAACACACTGCGGCAGTGGGACCTCACGAGGGCGGTGCCCCGGCTTGTGCGCGATGTGACGCTGGAGAAGGGCGACATCATGGGCATTGCAACACGCAAGGGCTTTGTGTACACATGCGGCGCCGATGGATCCATCAGGTGAGCAGAGGCTGGACAATCTGCAACCTATCTGCCTATTATGCCTATCATGTGTGCTGGCTCCTTCACCATGTGGGCGGATCCGTGGGAATGATCTTGGGGGGACCATGTGGTCCCCCACTAGGTCACTTGCCAGGATGTTCCTTCACATGGTGAGGGAGACTCTGGCATGAAAGCAGGGCTGGAGTGGGACTTCTAGCATTCTGATTGACGCATGATGGATATTGGTGTCTGATCTGAAGCCTCCAACAAGCTGCATGATGATGGCAGCCCAGAGCTGTTTACAAGACTCTTCGAGCTGGGGGTAGATATCACACAAGAATTGGTGCATGACTTTCTGGTGAGATGTAGAGACAGAGTGTGGTTCAGGCCTGAGATGGCCTCTCACTGCTGCAGGTCATGGAAGATCGGCAAGAAGGGCGAGCTGGAGCCCGGGAAGGCGCGGGAGAAGGCGCACAAAGACCGCGTGACGGCGCTGCTGGCGCACGCGGGCTTCCTGTACAGCGCGTCCTACGACGGGGCCGTCAAGATGTGGGACGCGGACACGATGGAGCTGGTGCAGGACGTGAAGCGCGCCCACGAGGGCGGGCGCATCAACTGCGCCACAATTGGCGCAGACGGCAACTTGTATACCGGTGGCGATGACAAGGTGCGCACACAGCACAGCAGACTGTGCGGCCTTAAGTTGTAAGTGTGAGCTATCCTGGCAGTGAATAGAGTGTCCTGGTAGCACTGGGCACTCTGGTCAGGCCATGTGCTACCTTGCAAGTGCAAGGCACAATAATCTTGGCACGACCCCTGCACCTTGCATAGTAAGGGAGGGTCCCCCGGAGAGCACACTGCTACCAGATGGTCTGCTTCTGTTGCAAAGTCACCGTGCTCTTATGATGTGGGCAGGGCTGTGCAGCCTACCCTCACACCGTGCTGGTTTGTGCATCTGTTATAGCGCACTCTTGAGGCTGGCAGCGCAACCCCTGTTATAAGCCAGCGCACCCAGTATCTCTTGGCATCTGGGATGGCCTGCTGATGTCATGCTTTGTGTGGTGCAGCTGGTGAGGCGATGGCGGCTGGGTACCCTCAGCCCGCCGCCCAACAACGCGCTGTACTGCCACAACTACAGCGTGCGCGCGCTGGCAGCCGGCCCCACAGACACTCTTGTCTCTGGCGACCAGTCCGGCGAGGTTGCCTTCTGGCGCATCTGAGTGGCGTCCTGAGTGTGGCCGAGTCTCTTGTTTGAGGGAGGACGCTGGTCACACAGCAGCGGCCGGGCAGAGTCGCCTGGTCACAGACTTTCTGGTGGTGTGCTTTTGGCACACCTGTCAGGGAGAATAATGTCTGTGGGCAGGCACCACATCTGCAGAGCCGCTCTGAATGTGGCTCAGAGGTGGAACAATTGCAGCGTGAAAGGGATGCAAAGGTTGGAGGTGCAGCTGTACAAGTTGCTTTTGAGAGAAAGGGAGACGAGAGCCCTGGCTGGGGCTGTATGTTCAGGCATGCCCTGGAGTCTGGGCCTATCCAGGCCTGGGTCGGGGTGTGTAGGAGCATAAGGTGATCTGGCCGCCACATGGCATTTATTGCCAAAGGAGGAAAGGGAATCTGCAGGATGCAGATGTACATTTTGAGCAGGCGCATCGGTAATGGATGGTCAGTGAGCAGTATATGATCAGCGCGCAATCACAAGACATGCATGCTCCAGGGCTTGATCAGCCATGCAGGATGCACAGGAAGGGTATATATGGTAGTATCAAGAGAGTGGAAGCCCAGTTGGGTCATGGGAGGGCATGGTGGACTTTGGTCTGCCTTGTCCTTCTTACCCAGTGCGGGTGGATACTCTGGGTGTCCCCACATCATGTTGCGGCCAATAGCGGTCCGCTTCCCTTTGTCATAGGGCGCTCTGCAACAGTCTCTTGCAGTGCGTCAGAGGGAAAGCCTAGCTTGTCTTCTGCACATCATATAGAGCTAGGGCGCCTGTGCACCAGTAGATATGCAGCATAGAGGTTCGGATGGTATAGATTGCCAGCCTTGCGCTGTTCTAGAGTACCCCACATGGCTCAGGACAGAGCGGCCCTGCCTTTCCTGCAGTAGCCTGGATCAGCTTGCCTATCGAGTGCCATCCAAAGCTTTATAATGCCACATGGGGCGGCAAGTGGGAACTTCTTGGAGGAAGGGTTGTCCTCTCAGCATTGCAGAAACAACACGTGAGTGGATCTCGAACGAATGCAGAAGTCTGATTACACCTTCTTTGGCATAAGACAGAGCCTGACATATCAAGCTTGAGGCCCCAAGCTATTGGCGTATTGGATTTGAAGGCACCAGGTGTGGCTGCACTTCCGTCAGTCTCAGGGATTACGGTCAGGAAGCTGCTGAATGGTGCAGATGGTGCTAACTTGCTGTGTACCATATGCATGCACACGTCTTCAGTGTGCAGTTGTAAGTGGCCCGTAAATTCCTTGGGTACTACAATCACATTCCATGCTTCAACGCCATGCTGATGGCTCTCAGAGGCTAGGCTACAGGCATCAGACATGCACAGTGGTCATGACGCATGGCTGTCCAGCTTTTGCAGGAGCACAGACCCTTTTGCGGAAGTTCACTGCTCTGCTGACCATAGCCCAGGCCAAGCTACAGTCATGCCGCTCGGGCACTGATGGGACTCGTCAACAAGCAGCTGCTATGTGAGCTGTTAAAGATTGTCCACACCCCCTGCAACGTCTGTACCTCTCTTTGAGCTTCCTATCGCCTGTCTTCTGTCAACAATGAATTTTTGCAATAGCCTCTACAGACAAAGGTTGATAGGCTCCAATGATGACTGCCTGCATTAGAGTCATTCCTGTATTGTTGTGCTGCTGTGCTTGCCAGCACCACAGCTGTGAGACCTTCAATTTCTTTTGGGATCAGGATCCCGTATCAACTACAGCAGCCTCAGTGGTTTGAGACTGCTGAATGGAAAGAGGACTCTTCTCTACATATCTGCATGGACGTCTTGACAGGTCAGAAAGAATCTGCCTGGAGAACACCTCCTCATAGGCCTATGGGAACGTGGTAGGTTGTACAGCGCCCTTAGGCAGACAGTGTGTGTTGGGCAGTCAGCCCATGGCACTGTACTACCCCGCAGTATGGCGCACGGAAAGAGTGAGGCTGCTTCAACCCCAAGCTGCAGGCTCACAAATTTGTGTCTCTTCCTACACGCCAATGGCAGCTCTCGAGGCATGAGTTGCATGATTCATCGCTCGCGTCAAAATTGGCTTGCCTGAGTATTTTGTGGCCATCCAACCTTCCAGCCCAATCAGGCGCCTACCTACAACTTGCTGCATGTTTGCTGCACGTTCTCAGAGCCGTTGAATACTGGCTTTTTAGCCAGCCCTGTCAAGGTCTCAGCGTGTCACATCGACAAATCTGCCTCTACAGCAGCGTGAAGGGAGGTCACTGGGATTTGCCCCTGCCTCGTAGGTTTAGCCTTCATAGGCTGGCATTGCAAGCTGCTTTCAGGTGTTCTGTAGCGCTCATTTGCGTACTAGTTGCTCGCTAGGGCTATGCCATTCACTACTGTTCATGGCACCACCCACACTCCCCGGCTCAGAGTGACGTATGCTAGAAGATGACCAGCAAGCTACTTCAGAGGCTTCAGGCGGCGGCTATCGTCTTGCGGCCGGGCAGGGGCGCGGGCTCATTTCTGCCCAAGCACAGGCCTTTGCATGCGAGAGGATGGCGAGGCTGTCTACTTTACACTAGATACGCTGAATACGGCTGCCGTGTGCCTCTCTGTTTTAGGCAACGGCGCCTATTCTGCGGCCGGGCAGGGGTGCGGGCTCGATCTTGCCCGGGCACAGGCGAATGAGGTCGCGGGCGTGCGACAGGATGGCCGAGGCGGTGCTCTTACAAGGGGTGCATGACGGCAGGAAGGTGACTCTGTGCACGGGAGCATCCGTGCAGCGCAGCCACTCCACCTGCTGCTTGCTGGGCATCTGCAAGCAAGGCAGCCAGGGCTCAGTCCCTGCTCACATCCAACCAGCACACATAATGTGTGGAGGTGTCCTGCCACTGCCGCAAGCCACGCTCATTGGTCCCCTAGACAGTAGGCAAGTGGATGCACCATGGCCGGTGCAAATCGCTGTCCTCTGTCTGCTGGTTGAGGCTAAGAGCTGGGGGAATGGGAGTGAAGCTGTCCAGAGCATGCTGCACGCGACTCCTGGCCTAGGCCGACTGGGGACATCCCTCCTCTCAGCGGAAGCATTGTGTGAACGTGTCAGCTCGGCTGCGCACCTCTGAGAACACTATGCAGAGGCTCGCGTCCTGGAAGGCTGCCTTCCAGGCCTTGTTCACCAGGCTGTACTGCATCCACTCCCTCACCTGCATACGTCCCTTTCCTTCGCATCCTTTACTCCATCGTGCATTGCCAGGCACTTCACAGCCATCAGCTCACACATTTGCATGTTTATAGTCAATAGAGGGATGGCACTGATGAAGCACTTGCTGGCTGCGCCTTGGCAGCAAACTCTGCACAAAGAAGACACAGATGTGTTGGCAGCAACACGCCTCATCCTTTGCTCGCATCTGTGGTCTATCTCGCCACCGATCCTTTACGAGATTGAGAATCTTGTCCACCACATCGCTCGGAAGGGTTGGCATGCTGCCTGGGCAGTCTGCAAAGGCACAGGCGGTGCTTCAAGGAGGCTGCATGCTAGGCTCTAGCTAGAGTTGGAGAGTAATGCTTGTTAGCTATCATCACACTATAAGGGACGTAGGCATAGGCTTGCGTGTGAGGCTTCATCACTCTAGCAGCCGGCAGTGCCCTACTGCAATTGCTTGTGCAAAGCAGGAAGAGATCTTCTGTATGGGCGGCCCTGAAGATAAGAGATTGTACTTATGCGAGCAGCATTCGTTGCCAGAGCATATGTGGCCAAGTGACTGGCTACTCAGTGCAAGCCCTGTACCTGCTTGGGAAGTCAAGGCGTCCATCCTGCTGCCTGCTTCCCGCTGCGCTGGGAGAGCAGAGGCTGTGCGGCAGCTCAGTGACGCATCCAAATCCGACGCTGCTGTTGGGGTTCCCTGCCCCCGTGCTAGGTCTCTGTGTACTGTCGACTGCTGCGCCATGACCGTTATGGGCTCAATACTGGCCATGCCTGCGTTTTGGGCTACTTAAGTCACATTTCACAATATCGAAAGGGATGGAGACAAAGTCCTGGGCCCCGTCACGCTCACACAACAGCTGCAGAATGGAAGGTCTGCAGTGGGCTCCAATATGAGTCAGCTGCCCGAAAGCAGATGGTAGGCCTCGTCGGTACGGACTCTAGCGGAGTGGCGGCATTATTACCTCTCGAGGCAGTTGCGATGTTTGCTGCCGGCCAAAATCCTTGCAGCCAAGCGCGACTCTTGCCTTCCCGTAAGAGTGTCACCGGTTTCGGACTGCGGCTGAGCACCTCCGATGGCCGGTTAGAAAGCACCGAGGCCCTTCTGCGACACTGATGCGCCGTTCTAGGCAGTGTTCAGACGCTAACAGGCTCACAGGCTGCCAGCTTTGTGGTGCTCTTCCAAGGCTGGGCAGCTGTGCCTGATCTGGCCCCTTTGATCTGGATCTCCTGCTTCTACGTGTGTCAATGATGAGCTTGCAATCTTTCCAGTGCTGCAATCTTGTGAGAATAAGGAGCAGCCATGGCGAGCCAGACGTGCGCGCTTGGACAGACAGGCTCTGCGCTGCGGTGCGAGCGAGCCTTCAAGCAGGGGCCCAGCGCTCCGTGCACACAGCGATTCAGCAGAAGACATTTGGTCTGCAGAGCGGCGCAGGTAAACTTCAGGGAAAATAACGAAGCCTAAATATGGATTCTCACGCTAGTCCCGGCACAGGCTGAGGACCATGGGTTTGGGAGGTTGCATGTACAGGACGTGATTTGCCCAGTGACAAAGCATGGCTTTGGCCATATGGAGGGGCCTTGACGATGCCGTTAGCCTCATCTTTCACATCTGACAATATGATCTCAGGTTTGCCGAAAGGGGGCTGATGAATCTGCAATTCCTAACCATCTCTGCTTCTGCAGGAGCCCAGCTTCGTCCAGCAAGCTGCTCAGCGATTAGCAGCGGTATGTCCATCTCGCTGCGATGATTTTCAGTGTGATGTCTCCATTGTCAGAATGAATACGAGCATTCCACTGTGATGTGGTCTTTGGGAAAGCTCGTAGATGGATGTCTTTGCAGGCTGGAGCAGCAGCAGCGCTGTTGCTGAGCCCCTGTGATGCTCTGGCAAATGAGTTTGACATCATGAACGAGCCCAGGCCCACAACAAACTACGTCATTGATGATGCCGGGGTGCTGAACAAGACCACCAGGAAGAGTATCAACGACCAATTGAGCAGGCTCGAGGTGAGCGCTTGGCCTCGGCTTCTCCACAATGTTGCATCGCGACAGGATAGTATGGACTTTCTTTGATGGCAACTTGTCTGCTGGATTGGAAGGTGCTACCAACCTCCAGAATTCTATTGCAAAACAGTACCGGCTGGGGCAATGACAGCCATGATATTGGCGCATCAAACATTGTCTTTCAAATCTCAAATGGAGCTATCAGCATCCATCCCGATCTTCATGCGCATGCAGACAGGAACAAAACAACATGCATCCAATCGAAATAGAGCTGGACTGTAGGAAGCGAGTCACACCGCTGACATGCATCTCTCATTGCAGACAGAGACAGGGTACCGCCTGGAAGCGGTGACGACCAGGAAGCTGGAGTTTGAGAACGACGCCTTTGCCTTTGGCGACAAGGTGGTCGAGAAGTGGTACGGCACCGTGGAGCAGGGCACCAACAAGGGAATCCTGGTCGTGGTGACTACTGGCAAGGACGGCGCTCTCACAGGCGGCCCTGACTTCATGAAGGTGCTTCCTCTGCAGAACTACAGGCTGTGCATAGCATCATGGCCTCCATGCACATTTGAAGCGGCTGCAGTGATGCCATGGCCACTCTCACAGGCGGCACAGAGTCATCAAGGTGCTCTGCTGCAGAAGTCTTGGTCTGAACAGCTTGTCATGACACCTGCTCCTGCGTCACATCATCGCTGTCCTAGCACAAGCAACGCTGATGTCTTGTAGGCACTCAATCACGGCAAGGATTATGATTTCTACGCAGTGTGGAGAGGTGCTGTGCATAGGTTGACAGCTGGAGTGCTCTTGCTGACACCGGGGCTGAAGCCCCATCAGACAGGGCAATTAGCGCAGCTGTTCCAAGGAACAATAGGATGTGTCGCTGATGGATGAAAGCTGCAGCTAATGTGATCTGAGGCTGCAGGCCGTCGGAGACAGCCTGGTGGACAGCGTGGTCAGCGACAACATCCCCATCTTCACCGAGGAGGAGAAGTTCAACGAGGCAGTCAGCAGCATTGTCAAGCGCGTGGAAGCCAAGCTCACAGGTGCAGCCCTTTTGCACGATCTGGATGCTGACTGGCTGGACATGCAGTCGATGCAGCATCTTGCTGGGGCTTGTCCTAAAGTGGTGCTATTGAGCTGCTCTCTTAGCACAGAGCCTGCACTACTGCAGACAGCTTGTGTTAGGTCAATGACAAGCAGAAGATATGTGCAGGCAGCAGGCCTTGGGTGGTGTCACAGGAGGAAGTGCCGCACATGCAAGAGACCTGCACAGAAATGCTGCCCCGATTGAGGCAGCTAGGACGCTGTGTAGCATTGCTTTTACGGTTTTGACCAAACTGGTCACTTCGTTTCGTCTTGTCAACCCTGTGTGTGATGCCTGTTCAGGCAAGGAGGACCCCGGAGCGCCGCAGCGGGCGGACAAGGAGCGCAAGCGCACCTACAAGACCAAGGACGAGGTGAACAAGACGCGCGGCCTCACCAGCACCATCGTCCTCGTCCTCCTCTTCATCTCCGTGGCCGTCCCCATGCTCCAGTACTGGGGCTACACCTCCAAGGAGTGACTGCGTCCCCATACTGTGGGACTGAGAGTACACATGCAGGCGAGCACGTGTATCCCTGGGGTCACAGAGCACTCTCCGCTGTTGCGTGAGCAAGCCCCATGCTCCAGTACTGGGACCACACCACTAAGGAGTGACTGCGTCCCCGGTCAGCAGACACACCTCACTGTTGTCATGGTCATGCCCCATGCTCTGGGGGTTGCTCGACACTCTGCGGCTTCCTGTGTGAGGCAGTGTCATTGAGCCTGCCGAGTCGGGACAGATGTGGGAAAACTCCATGAGAAGCGCCTGATGCATTTGAAGAGGGAGGGCATCCCAGACAGGAGAAGACACTACAAGAAATTTGGCAGATTGCAAGCTTGACAGGCCCAGTGAGCAGCCTGTGCGTGATTTCTGCACGAGTACAGAACAGCTCAAGGAGGACAGTGGGACCGCACATTGCACATGCAGTCATGGAAAAGGGCTATCGTCAGCGAGGCTGGCAACTGGAGTGGTGAAGATAACACAAAGCATATAAGCTAGCAGTGCAGACAGCATTGCCTTTGTGGAGCACCCCTCAGGAGCGCCCTCTGACAGGTTGTGAGCATGCTGCGCAGTGTTAAACTGTCAGTGCGGCTGTTGTTGGCAGTGCGCACTCGTGCTCCAAGCTTGGGCTGCAGATTTAGAGTACGAGCTTGGAAAGCTTGCGAATACAGGAACAATAGGTGGCCTAGCATGCCCTGGAATGGCTTGGACTATGCTCAGTTGAAGAGGCAGAATTCTTTGGAGTGAGATGATAGTGGCAGGTATAAAGACTGCGATGATTGCCAGAGCCATATTAACTGTAACTTGACATCCGCTAAGTTGTCATGACCACGCATCTGTGAGCGATCCATCGCAAGGTCAAGACGCTGAGCCTATGATCCAGCGAGGCTGAGTGATGCCTCACCCTGCTCTGCAGCACCCAACTATCACTTTACAAGCACAATAGTCATCCCCGCTCGGGTTATCGTTCGTCGCTTGGGGTGCTGCTTGGAGCGCATGATGCAGCACAGTGACCGTTCGCCTTGGGTGTGAGTGATCCCGTCAGCAGTCAACGTCGCAGTCATGGAGCGTATCCGCCATCGTGAATCATTGAATTCGTTCAAAAAGCGCGGAGAAGGTAGCCATTCAAAGCCTGTCAGGCCATTGCCGTTGCAAATGCACAGCTGACGCCAACATTGCACAGACGAGTGATCAAGGGACTCTGAGTAGCAGTGGCGTGGCGGCTGATTGAGAACCATGGCGACGGCTCTTGAGGCGCCAATCGCAAGCGAAATCACCCTGATAGCAACCGTGCTGGCGCTGTCTGCAACATTCCCCCTCCCATCCATGCTGCTGCTTGGGCTCCCAGTCGTTGTCGCCGTGCAGATGCTGGAAGATATCTTCGTTGCATGAACGGACTGCGACATCTTCAAGGTAATTCAAGCTTGACCTTTCCTGTGCTCTCCTGACCGGTTCAGATGCAGCCAGGATGCTTGCAGGTAGCAATATTGCAGCCTATGTCGCTGTCGTGTCAGCAGTTTGCTCTGTGTCATCTACATTGGACTCTGGTTTTGGTCAGCTTCCAGCGGAGAAGCAAGGTCGGCTGCCTGGCATCGGCAGAGCTCGACACCCGCAAGCAAGTGCATTTGAGAACTCCTCTCACAGTTGCTTTCTTATATTGCAGCAGGCAGCATGCATGTAGAGGGGACGCGTCCGGCCAACCCTGGGCAGGTGTTGACCGTTGACCAAGACCAACAGCAGCCCCTTAAGATCCTCATATGGAAGCATTCCCGCCGGCGAGCAGCGTGATGGCACAACAGGGAACCTTTCAACACTACATGGTAAGCGCATCGACGCAGTTTGCATCATTCCCATAAAGAAAGTTGTACGATCCAGCTCATCAGCAACTCTGCGCTGTTGCATGTCGCGCACCTCGCAACGCTGCTGCACGTTGTTGATACAGGCTTGTTGATATTTCATGGCCAAACCCCCCGCAGTCCAGCATCCGTCTTCATGAGTGCTCATTGTATAAGTGTCCTCTATGCTTGGCAAGCCTTCCAGGGCATCACTTAGACTGCTGTAAATGGCATCATGAAGTTGCGCAGCTTGCACACTATCTCTACACACTGAGCAGGCGACGGCTGGCCTCTGACAGTCATTATTTCTGGTGCTGCAGGTTGAGAGCCTGGAACATATCAGGCAGTCCAAGCACCCGGCTATGGCTAAGGACCAGCCATCAAACGCATGCGATCAGCCAAGGCTGCACACCAGTCTTGAGGCACTGAAAGTTTTTGGGAGAAGCAGTCACCACATGATTGATCTGGCAATGAGGGCCAAGGCAGCGCAGAACATGTCATGTAGCATGGCGGAGTCAAATCGCAGGGATGGAGCCAATGCTGTTGTCAAACTCGATCCATGGGGCTTTTTGTACAGTAGCTCTGTGTCCTGAGGGCACTTGAAGGTTCTCGGCTACTCTGCACGGCTAAGGATCTGCCAATTTTCGGACACCTGTCAAATGGTGATACTGCAAGAGCCTTGTTAGTCTCGAGTTCTCGTTCCCCGTCTGCAGTGAGCCTGCACGTGTGCTTCGGCAGCTCAATTGTGGAGCGGCAATTAGCTATGGAAATGGTAGCGCTTTGAGATCGCATGGACTGATGAGAGACGCATTCAATGGAAGCCTTAGGTCCACATTCTGGTTGCCAAGCTTGAAACTTCTGCATAGGCATGGCTGCAGCCATGCAGTCCCATCAAGACATTTGTGGGTAGCGGCAGGTTGAGATGCATCTTGCTGAGGGCATCTGGCATGACTTGGAGCAGCCTTTCTTAGGTTGTTGCGAGAGCATGGTATGGAAGTGGGAGCGTGCTTGACATAGCAATTGGGTTAAGTTCCAGGCAGACTTCTATAAGAGCTATCTGTCGACGTGCACTCAGGGGACATGGCACACAAAACCCTGCACCAGTGGGTCACCATCAAGCAGGTGGCTTGCGATTGATCAAGCGAATGAGCAGCAAATCCAAGTGATGCACAAGTTGAACTCAATCGACTGCATGATCTCTTATCCATGCCTGTGCATACAGTGCAGCGCAGCTGGCTGCAGTCCTTCATATCGGTCTTCAAGACTTACACGTGCCTCTAGCTAGCGGTAGCAAGAGGAGGCTGGCAGCTTCACAATCTGCAGAATAAGCATGTACATTCATCTGACTTGAATGCGCTTTCGGCGGACCTCAAAATTGGGGCCCAGCCCTGCGCTTGGCTGAGAGGGATAGCAGTACACACTCATATCTTATGTCACCATCGCACCACACTCACATTGCATTCATTTCCGCTGACACAATCAGCCCATCGCACACGACGGTCTGCTGTTGGCTTAAAGGGCTGGCAGCTGCATCCCGCCGAGGGCTGCTCTCTAGATGCAGCAGATCGAGAGATGCACCAGCTACACACCTGCAGCAATAAGGCTCTGCGATGCTCTGATTGTAATTTGATCCACGCGTTGTGCTGCAATACAATTAGTGACCTGGAACACCACAATCGCTGGCTGAGAGCCAGGCAGCCCTCATAATTGGATGGACAAAGGATTCTGGGCCCTCTGGTCTAGGACTGCATGGAGGCGAGTGTCTCCTAGGCTGCATACACAGTACGCCAGCATGGCAGACCTTCCGCATCCATACAAAGAGGGACTTTCCACAAGGAGGAAGACTACCCTAAGAGGTGATACTGTACAGCTGGCGCACAGCGCAGCATTGGCTTTACTGAACACCTGCATCCTCTCCCGAAGAAAAACATGCTTTCCTTGAGGCTCTCACTTCAAGCAGGTCTGATGCTGCTGACTCTGCCTCCATATTGTCACTGGGGCTGATGTTTCTCCTTTAACCTGCCTCTAATCATGCAGGCACAAGCCGGATTGTCAGTCAGCTTCTACTTCACAATACACAGTGTACACGTTGCTGGCCGGCAGCCCAGTAATTATGGCTCATCTGCCAATGGGCACATCAGATGCTTATAAGGGTGGATTTTGATGCAGTGCTGACGCAAAAGCTCAGCTCTGAGCATGAAAAGTACAGACAGCATTTCTTGTGGTGATGCCTACGCCTGAGCTCGTTGCGCGTTTGCATACTGGATCCAAACAGGGAAATGAAGACATCGCATCTCCCTTGGCAAGGTACTTGAAAAGGGACTGCTGCTCTCTTGAAAGCCAGCCATGGTGTGGTCACTTGACACGGGCAGGCCATCAGCCTTGCGATGTAAGGACTCAGGTGGTGGCCAGCGCAATTCTGCGCAGCTGCAAATGCTGGTGGTTGACAGGAGGCGGAGCGGGTAGATCCCCTGGATGGTAGTGTCAAGTTTCTGCGTTGCGGAATGTATTTGCAAGGCTCTGGAGCAATGGAATAGCGGGTGCACCAGGGATGAGCTCATCATCCTATCTGCTGCTAAAGGTGAGCCATGTGATGGCATGCTGACATGCTCAATGACTCATATGTTGAATGATGGTCCATAGGAGTCCGGGGCTTCAGGCCGTGAGGCACTGGATACCTATCTTTCCTGACCGGCAGTTGTCTCACGCTGCACACCCATGAATGTGGGTGCCGCACTGCTCAGGCTGAGCCTATCTTGGCTGGCGGGCAGGCGCTTCGGGTTGCCTCCAATGGTCATGTGATGCCATGAGGCTGCGGATGACTGCGGAGGACGTCTCCATTCCGGACGCGCCAAACGCGGCCATGGGCAGCGTCGCAGCGTCGGCCATGCGCACGTCCACTGAGCGGCGCTGGTGCATCTCATCCAGGCAGTCTGCAAAATCGTCCAGATCTGCACGGGCGACGTATGAATGATCAGCTGCTCTGCTGCATGCCTACAGGACATTTAGTCGGGCTGTCTCTGCAGGATGCTGCAGAGCAAAAAGTGGTTTCTTTCAAGCTTTAAGCTCTGCTCAGCGTCCTGATCATTAGCTGAGCATTTGCAGGATAGTGTAGCACTGCATGTCGAACATCTCAGGGATTTGGGTGCTCATGCTGCGGCACTACTCCATCCTCAAAGCATTTCAGGCCATGCTGGGCTTGAGATACATGCGGCACAATCCAAACAAGTGAGGGAGAAGGCTCACTGCTTTCAACATTGCTAGCAGTCTCGTAGGTGGACGTAGCATCATCGTAGCGCGGCTCCAGGCGGTCCCATTGGAAGGTGCCAAGCTGGGTTGCCTCATTGGGCTGCTGGGCCGCTTCATGTGCCAGCTGTCGCTGAAGCATGACTGGGGCATCCCCCTGGCTGTGCACATCCGCACGCTCGCGTGGTGCATGTAGACTGTCTGGGCTGTCGTGGAGGGCCCGGTCAGCCCCTTCTGCCCGGCCCTCTGGGCAGGGCCTGGGGCTGATGTGGCTCCTGTCAATGCCCTCCTGAGCGCTGCTGCATGCTAGGAGGTGGCTCCTGTTCACATCCCTAGCGCTGCCCAGGCGCAACAAGTGCTCTGGCTTGGCCTTGCGCCCCTTCAGCCCAGCCTTGACCTGCACAGGGGCCAGTTGCTTGTACAGTTGTTAGCCCTCTGGCATATGTCTGTACTAAGCTGGAGAGATCGCCTTATAGCAGGCACAGATCTCCCGCCAGCCTTGTACAGGCATGCGCTGGATCTGTCAGATAAAAGGTGACCTATATCCTGTTGATCCAATCCCACTTGCCTCGTGCCATGAAGCGCCTACAGCATGGAAATACCGCACAGGGAAGGAACGGGTCATATTACCTCTTCGGGGGCGGGCTCCAAGAGGAAGGGGCTCGCTGCTGCATCGCCATCCAGCTTGCTTGCGGCTGAGGTGAAGCTCTCGCCCAGGCCGCTCTCCACATCCTTGCCCGCACCACCTGCATAGACTTTCAGGCCTCGTCAGCAGGCCAGAGCACTAAACTTCCTAAGTATGTAACCACAATGGACTGTTGACGTCAGATTGAAGTCCTTCGCAGAGCCACTCATGGTGTTGTGTTTCCTGCATGACGACGCTCAGCATGGCATGAAGCTAGCATCGCAGCTTACGCTTGGTCTCGTTGCAGCTCTGACAGCTTCATCCCATGCTGAGACTACAGTCTTGATCTTCTGGCAGGCCATGAGGCTGAACATGGCTCTGCCCAGCGCCTATGCAGAGCAAGGTGGACAATGGCGGGTGACCTTACCAAGGAGGGACTCTTGCAGGGCAGCGGGGACTTCGCTCTGCTGGACCTCGCTCTGCCGGATGCACAGCCCCACGATCAGCGCAATAAAGACCAGGAAGGAGCCCACAATGAAGGGCGCCCCTGCACAGCAATGTCTCCTTGAAAATGTCTTTGATGCCATTGGCTGTCCGGCCTCTCTTAAACCTACCAACACTGCTACATGAGGGTGTTTCACATTGCCTCCAATTTGTCTCTGCCTACCTCACAGCTGCTGTGCCCAAACACCTCGTAGGGGCAACAGTTTGCTACAATGTGCTCGTCAGTCCTAGCCATTTGCACGGCACCTCGAGCTTGCTGAGCTGCAACTTTTTGTGTAGCAAGGTGGACAGCCGCAGTACCTGGAAAGAATGGGAATGGGGAGTCTGTGCGGCTGAAGAGGGAGAAGATAGTCGCGAAAAGGATTGGTCCAAAGCCTGTGCCCAGTGACCGCGCGCCGAACAAGGCCCCTTGCATGGCTCCCTGTGAAGCACGGCCAAGCTTCTTCTCACCATCAACATGCCCGTGTAGGCCAGTATGCATGACGCAGCAGGACATGTTGGTTGACAAGTGACATGAGAACAGCATTACTCAAAATCAGTACTGGACATTGAAAGGGGGGGCCTGCCTGCTCATGGCGGGGGACGCTCTTGGACTTGATGCTGGAGATGGCCGGGAAGCTGATGTTGGCCAGGGACCCACATGCGACTGCCGCCATGGAGAGCGCCTTTGTGCCAGCAAAAGCCACAAACAGCTGCTGCACGCAGCTCACCGCCATGCCTGTAAACAGAGCCGTCCCAAGCATGAGAGACAAATGGCAATCATCTTACGGGTTGAACAGTTTCGTCTGTTGTAAAATTTTTTGACAAAGCGCCTTTGTGGCTATGCTGATGCAGGGCACTTCAGAAAGTGGAAAGGCAGTGTTGCTGACCTATCCACAGGACTCGCCGCTCCCCAGCCACGCGCAGCAGATAGCGCAGCACCAACGTGTTCACCAGCAGCCCCGCAAATCCCGCTATGATCAGCATGTGAGACTGCACGCACAGAACAACGGCCTCAGGAAGTCACCAAGATGTAAAGTAGTTGGCTAGTAATGCGCCTCCCAGTAGGCAATCTACTATGCAGTGTGTTGGGCCTCTGAAGATCGGCTTTGCAGACATCTAGCATTGCGTGAACACTGCAAGATGACGTACAAGACACAAATCCCAGAGGCCCAGCACAGTCAATGGAGTCTCAGCAATATGATGCTCATGACTGCTGCAACGATTAATGTGCGGGCTGCACCATACGCGGCAAACCATGAACAGTCTGTGCAGTCCAGGTATGCTGACAGGCAGCCTTGGAGTATGCAGAAGATTAACAAGGCTTGCCTGGTCGGCGGTGTTGTAGCCCAGCTTGAGCTGGAAATACTGCCCCAGGAGCTCGTACATGCCCTCCATCACAATCCCGCTCAGCATGACGCACACCGTCAGCTTCACAAACAGGCGGCTGCGCGCCAGCATGCGCAGCCCATCAAAGACGCCCTCCTTAGTCTTCATGCCGCCTACTTTCATCTGCTCCCTGGCCTGCAGTCCGGGATTGTGCCGGTCAGATCCACTTACAAGCATATCCATAACATGCTCTCCTGACACCCTGTCTGACAGAGCGGTAAGGGCTACAAGCATATGGCAAACGCCATCACATACTCCCCTGATACAGCCCGCAGGTATGCAACACACATCTAGATATCGAGCAACAACATCGTTATCTGTGCACTGTGGGGACTTACATGTCACTGATCCTCAGTGACTTAGCAATACAGCACTCCCGCAAGCCTCGACACAAGATCAGACGCATAGGAACATCCTCTTGCCACAGGAGTGAGATGCATGCACCTGTTTGCGCGCTGCAGCAGGAAGGGACTCCTTCACGAAGAAGATGGTGTACAGCATGTTGAACAGCACACCCCCCGCGCCCACCCAGGCGGCTGCCAGGGGGCTAAGTAAACCGCCTGCCAGGGGCCCGGCTACTACGCCTGATGAGAAGGAGGCCATGGCGAAGCCAAAAGTGGCAGCCCTGTGCTGAGGTGGCACCATGTCCGCCACAGAGGCCAGGCATATGGAAATGCACGGAAAGGCTCCCAGCATCGCCTACACAGCAGGGAACGCTTGTCATGCAAAATGCCAGCCTATCCTGCAGCGCCACAATGATAGCCCTCTGCACAACTGTCAAATCGCCATTCGCCTCCGTTGTACGAGCTGCCCTTCAATGACAGGCAGTACACCTCCGTGCATCAGTAAAAGGACGGACATGCCTACAAGAGCCGAACAGCAGTCACAAGTTCTTACAGAGGGGTACGCCTGTTGAGATGCTGCCACTTGGACTCATGTGAGGTATAGTGCTACAGGCTATATAAGCTCAAGCTCAGGGCATTCATAGCAGCACTGCGCCAAAGTTAAATTGCCGTATAAGGGTAGGTGCATACCTGCGCAGGAAACATGAAGAAGAGGGATGTCCCCAGGGTCAAGTAGGACAGCAGCGCAAAGACCTGCGCCCCGCCGCAGAGGAAGGACAGCAGCAGGAAGGGCTTCCTGCCATACCCATCGCTCCAGCGCCCCACAACAGGTGCCTGCACAGCAGTACTGCATGAGCATGACTGTGCCGTCAGCCCATCGGTGCAGGCTATTCACTTCAGGAAGGCGCATGACTGCAGCTCCTGCGGAATGAAGCCTCAATTGCTTAGTTTACCCAGACAGCGAAGCTGTATGACCTGGGGTGTCAAACATGAGACGCACCATGAAAAAGGCGAGGACAGAGTTGGCCACAAAGTCGCTGCCTGATAACCAGATCATGACCTGGGAATGTGCGTCCTGGCACGCCTGCACAGAACAGGAGTAATTGAGACATGTGTTCTCCGAATGCAAGACAATCTGCTACGCTATCATCCTATACTCGCAGAATCTGCCTATGACAGAGACAGACGCACGATATACATGACCAGCTACCGCCATAACACAAGCTCTGTGCTGGGGGAGACCTGGGAAGAACACATGACATGACAAGGTCCATCCCCCAGTCCAGGACATGTTACGCAGTCGTGCAGACCTGGGGACTCTCGTTGGCGAAGAAGTCATCGCAGCTGATGGTGCCATTGACAGCGCGCGAGGCGAAGAAGTCCGTCATGATGCTGGGCTTGCAGGGCATGATGCATGTCAGTGCTGCGAGGCAAATTGTCTGTCAGCGCACGTCCACCAGTATGGCAGGAGTCCAAGCCCCACTGCCCCTTGACTGCTCACACCGGAGTGCCCAACAGTGTCATCACAAGCAACACAGGCCAAGTTTTAGGGTCCCTGTGTGCGTATGAGAAGTGGCAGGCCCTCCTAAAAGGGGCCTTGTGGGCACAGAGAAGATTTTGACGACGCTCTGGAAAGAGGCTGGAACGCTCTGTATGGCATCAACAGCCCGTGCCAATGTTCTGATAGCTGTCTCTTGCAGTGAAAATATACGGGCAGGTCCTCAGGTCCTGCACTCCTGATTAACGTTGACTTTCGCCACCTAGCTGGTGACGCAACAAGCTGCGAGGATTCCGCATTGACGCCCTGAGATCAGGCTCGTAGGGGCTGTGGAAATGATACAATTCTTCGAAATAATGCTGCTATGAGCTTGTCAGCATGCAAAACGATCACTAGGGGTCGTTCAGCCGCTGCTCTGCGGACTAGGCCGTACTACCATCCCTTGATATTGTCGGGAAAATGAGCAAAGTGCCTTCTTTGAGATACTTTCAGTCGACCACAGCCCTCTAGTAAGCTTGCTCTCGCCGCAACACCGCTATCGCTCATAACCTGAGCAGGCCTGGTGAGGTCATCAAGACAGCACATGCGCCCATGAATGTTACTGACTCAGCGAAGCCTCACCTGCTACATAGAGGAAGAGAATTGGAAATATTCTGATGGCTCCAGAGCGCCACAACGTTGGTAGCAGGCCATCAGCCTCCCTATCAGGCCTTGCCATGCCACTCCTCCCTGGGACGTCCGGTCAGCGTTTCGGGTCCAAACCTCCCATCTTGTTGCGTGCTACCTCTGCAGAGCGATGGACCGGAAGAGCCCCGCCCTTACAAGTATCATAATATGTGCAGCTTTCTCAGAAAACCCAACATTGGATCGGTGCTGACACATGGCGATTATTGAGCAGCTGGTGACGTCAAAGGTGACTCCACCGAGATTTTTCGCAGAAAACTTCTACTCGGGTCGCTGGAGAAGTGCGCCTGCCTTGCGAACAGCACTGTCTGGCTCATATACATGCGATGTCGAGGAACTGTAGGGGGAAACAAGCTCGTGTGTGTTCATCAACCTCGCGGGCCAGCTTCTGCTCTGGAGGCAGCTGCAGCGTTATAGAGGACATGGCATTTTGACATCAGTATCAGAAGTCGCCGAGATCGATAAGTAGGCCCTCATTGGATACCAATGTCATATCCACCCACACAGAAAATAGAACACATACTGTACACACACGTGTCCTGCTCCCAGAACCATTCAATGATTGTCCTCAGTGTCAAGCGTCTATTTTAAGCTTGATGTGGCTGGAAGTGAATGTGAACTGATAGGATTTACTCCCAGGCAACATATAGCTTCTGCTCCCGCACAGAGCTAGAGCACCAGGCTGTCTAGTAGCTGCAAGTGCTTTCTGACTGGCACCAATGTGTTGGCCGTGATCATGCCGCTCGCTGCAGCGGCCGGTACACCGATGCCTGGCGCGCATGAGTCACCACATCTGCATGGAATGCGCTTGTTGTTAAGCCACTTATATCTGTGACAAAGCCTCGCTACATGCTTCAGAAGCCTCCGCTAGCCAGACGGCGAAAAGGCAGCGCAATGGCATTCATGGTCCATGAAACATGGGACTAAGCTGTCCAGGGCGCAATGTTCCACGCATCTCACCTGTACAGCCCAGCGATTGGCGTCTGCGGCCCCGGGAAGCTGCCGGAAGCCGCGCTGATGGCTGCTCCGTAGGTGCCCCGGTGCCTGAGCAAATACCTTTCATGTGTGATCGGAGTCCCAACCAATGTCAGCTCTGCTCTGTCTCTAATGTCTGGGATGAAGCGCTCCAACGCCTTCCACAAGCACTGCGAGCGCTCCTCCTGCACAGCAGGCATCAGCCTCTTGCTGTGCATGCCCTTGCCAGATCCTCTGAAATGAAGTCCGCCCATGTCCGGTGATGCCAGGCTGCTATGTAATACTATGATGTCGGATTTATCGCTGGAGCCAGAACAGGGACGCAGGCTTTGCTGACATTCACCACAGTGAAGTTTCAGGTTCACAACTTTCCAGGCAATGGGTCTGTAACGAAGGTCCCATGCAATCGCCACAGTACAGCCCAGTACAAATGGACTTGACCAGCACATGGCCTGTTCACGGCAGGATCTCCTATATAAGTACAGTTATCAGCAGAGCAAAGGCATACCTTGAGGTCCTTATACTCTTGGCTGCGCCTGTCTAGACCCTCCCACAGCGAGTAGGGCTCATTGCCGGCCGTGTAGGCATGGACTGTCGCCTTGCCAGGCGGCGCCAGGCTGGGGTTGAATACGGTAGGTATTGATGCGATGCAGACATTCTGCGGCGCTTCCAAATCCTCCCAGTCATTCACGATGAGGTGATGGATGTCCAGGTCTTCTGGCAGCCCGCTGGCATCAATTCCTGCAGAGATGGATGGCCACTGTTGACGCAACCCCTTCACGCCCAGGAGCATTTATGCACACCAGGGATGCGCAAAGCCAAGATATGAGGGTCAGATCAGGGTAGCTTGCACCTAGGGGGATTCATGTCCGACAGGACTGCCTCTGTGTTGGTCAAGGGTTTCACACCTAGGTGACGGTGCACAAAGAGCTGCCTTTCATGGGCATCGCAAGAGACTCCCTGCGCTGCTTTCGGGATGGAAGCACAAGGGGGGTGAACAAGGGGCCAAGCCGGGAGAGCCACACCTAGGTGAAGGTGCATGAAGCTGCCGGTCATGGGCGTGGCGAGCGACTCCTGGCGCCACTTCTGGGGTGCTGCGCCGCCCGGAAGCAGCTTCAGAGTGTCCCACACCGAGGCATTGCTCACGACAGCCCTGGCTGCTTTGACGACCTCGTGCCTGTCCTGCTTACTGTTCCTCTTTGCCAGGCGCACTCCCACAGCTTTCCCACCTACGCACACCACCCCGTGGTTGTCAAAGGACTGCAGCAGGCATGTGTATGCTGCGCATCAAAGTATCAGCATTCTTTACCAGACACGGCAGAGATGAGTTACCTTTGGATGCACCGAGACAGGTGTGCACACTGAAGCTTGAATGAACACAGTGGTTCACCTTCCACAAGGATGTCCTCCACTCTGGCTCTGAGCAGAACCCTGCCCCCGTTCTTCTCGATGCCCCTGACAAGGGCGTCCACAATACCCTGGGAGCCCTCCAGGGGGTAGTCAATCGTGGAGTTGCCACTGTTGCGCTCCATCAGCATGAAAGCCATCTGCAAGAAGCACTTCCTCAGCATTATGCAGGATCACGCCTAGGCTGCCGAGGTCTGCAGACGAGATCCGCAGAGTACTGTGGGAGCGTTTATGTTCAGGAACAGATCTTCATGTAGGGCACCCCTTAATCTCGACAGCAGATTTATCAAGCCGCTGAGTTTCTACTGATGAATTGACCATAAATGCCAGCTTCAAATAGCTTCTACTCTTCAGTGTTCAACCTAATGGAAGCTCATAACCGTATAGATGTCACGCACAATGCCCTCCAGCTGCGTAGCTGGTTCTTCAAGCCCCGCTCACCTCTGCACATATGGTGTCCTTGGCGAGCATTCCTGAGAGCACGAAGCACTCCAGGTCCAGGAATCTTCTGAGCCATGTGTTAGTCACCACCCGATCCACAATCTTGGCGAACGGCGCTGTAAGCTTAGGCGCCACGAGGCCTGATTTGGCAAGCGAGGGCCCAAAGAAGCGCAGCATGGTCAGCACCACACCTGCATTCACTCCAGCCCATGAGCCCACCAATGCTCTGCAGGAAAGGATACAGAAACAGAGGTCTCAACCTGGTCATGGCAATCTATTGACTACCTTGAACGCTGCTTAACCCGCCTGCCAAAAATTCCCCCCTTTCAGATGCAAACTTGGAGGAGGCTCTCTGCTGCATCTCTGCGGTAGCTGTCTTTCCTGCCGCAGGGCTGAGAATCTAGCACAGGATTTCGGCATGTGCAAGCACTGATGAGACACTAGTCAGCCAGCAAGTACCTACATCGCTGCGCAAGGCAGCTGCAGGGAAGCTGGATGCGCCCTGCTGCAGGGGCTGCAGCTCCCGCTCCAGCTGCCGCCACTGCTGCAGAGCTTCCGGGCCGCCCTGCTGCAGGACCATGGCTGCGTACTGCTCCCCATTGCACACTGTCTCAAAGCTGGCCTCGGGTGTGTAGGTGTTCCACTGCATGCGCATGAGGAGTGTCCTCAAAAGCCGTGACGGTGCGCAATTGCAGCCTCATATGTGCAATGTGCCCTGGTGCAGTTTTGGAGAGGGCATCTAGCATAGGGGGTGTGGCACTAAAGGGGCACCTTGTCATAGACAGCGCATTCGACAGACTCGCCTATGGTGTCCAGCACTTGCTTCAGAGGGTTGGGCGAACCCCCTGGAGGCCCTGCCAACACACAGCAGCCACCTCAACATGGTCTCTCCTTTTCAAGAGCTGCATGTATTGAGAGCAGAGACGGAGCGATTTTGCTGGCAATGAATACTCCACCACTGGGAATCTTCAGGCATTGCCCATGCAGGAGAAATACGGCTGCAAGTCAGCATGCAATGCGCAGTACCGCTCAAGCCGGCAAAAAAGGATGGGCCTGAGTCAAAGTGATATCCTTTGACCTGCGCATCAGCACCAGAATGTCATGGACGCCTTGCCCAGATGCTGGCACAGGCGCCACTGCAGCACAGCCCTGTATCCTACTAGTACCCCTCGACAATCTCTTGGACCTGAAGCTGGAGAATGCGAATATTGAGCATACAACAAGCTGGTGTCATACATACCTCGAAAGAATGGGCTGCTCCACCAGCATGATAGTGTGACTCGCAGACGGTGACTCTGTAACCGTACTTTGCAAGCAGAGCGGCGCAGCAGAGTCCTGCATTGATTCTACTGTCACACACAGCCTTGTATGTAGCCAGAGCATGTATGAAAGGAGCTGTTGCTAGGTGCCACATATCACAAGCCTGCGTTATGAGCTCACCGCCGATGCCTGAGCCGATGACAACATAGTCTGTCTGATGGCTTCGGTCTCTGCCGCTGGTGCTTGGCTGGTTATTGTCCACCTCACGCTCAAGATCCTCGATTGCTGGAGCAGATGCCGTGGCCAATGTATGCACTTTTCGCCCAATGCGGCGCGTGCGTGCTACAGGCTTTGCTCTCTGAAGCACAAAAGCTCTGAAATCCAGCGATGCACATTGCTTTTGACCCACTCGAAACAGAGCAGGGGACGTTGTGCCTACGCTAGCCATCTGACGCTGTTAATTGACAAGACACATGACAACGATATGTTCGGAGTCACACGAAATGATGTCTCCCAAAGCACGCTGTCTAACGCAGATGAGTTCCCTGCAACCTCCCTACCTTTGCTGTCAAGAGAAGGTCTGGTAATTATAAAGCTTTTCGGTTGTGCCAGGTCAGCTCAGTAAGTCAGGTTGAGAGAGACACGTCAGCACTCCCTTTTACATGTCACACTGGCTGCCACAAAGGCAGCCTTGTAGTTGCCTTCATTAGCCGTGGGCATCACTGAATTTGCATACACACATGTGTGCCAACTGTCCCCGCCTTGAGCACTTGTGCACCTGTGACGCCCAAAGGCCAAGCGTCTGATGGCTGGACACCAACATGGAATTCTAGAAACTCTAAGGTGCACCTGCTTGGAAGCTTGTGCGCTGATGCTGTTCCACCAGCCAATATCAATCTATCACTGTTCAATCCAGGGACTTGTGCATCATACAAAGGACAAGACGGCTAGGTCCAGATCCAGTACAGGTCTAGCGTGCCTCAGGCATGCCGAGCTTGAAGCTTGCATGCATTGAGGTTCTCTGCTAAGAGTCCCTGCGGTGATAGGCCCCAGCTCGGGCCAGATCTGCAGCCAGCGTGCATGTGCCCTGAGCTGCAAAGTCTGATCCCGCTCACGCAACTCTGTGAACCTTGCTAGCTTACAGCAGCTGGCATGGGCAGGCCGGCATTGTTAGGCCGACTCCAGCGCATGGCTTGGCTGACTGGGAGATCCTGCTGGGACTCCTGACAGGCCTCCAGGCTCCCCCTGCTGATGACGCTGCTGCTGGGAGACACATCCTCTTCCTGCGCCGGAGCACCATGCATCAGCACAGGCAGACTTGACTCATCCCTGGCATTTAGGTGCTCATGTCCTGCATGGGCTCTTCCCAGGACCGACTGAGGTGGCTCAGGGGCACCGGCTGCCTGCTCAAGATGATCATCTCACAGTACCTGCTCTTGAAGAAGGCAAGACATTACCACAGCGCGATGGATGCGAGGGGAACCCATGATTCATGCTCACGCTGCGTACTCAGGAAGGCTGACCTGTGATGAGGAGGGGATGCGCCCTGGGACGCTCTGAGCTGCTGCAACGGGAATGAGGGCCTTGTTCAGGGCGCTGAGCGAGTCGTCCTGCATGTTCATCAGCGTGTAGCGCAGCGTCTTGTTGCGCATCTTCTCACTGTGCAGCGCCCCCTGCAGCAGTAGCAAGCCCTGTCATTGCTCATCTTAGAGTCAGAGAGCCATTTCTACTGCTTGCAGTGCGTTCTTATGGTCACAGACACCACATGCTAGCCAGACATCATGGCTCCCATGCTGGTGCTTCAGAACACACTGTGGCACGCCCTCTGGACACCCACAGCAGTGTACTAGGGTGCTTGGACAGCTTGGCCACGACAGGCATGGCTGAACCTCAGCCTGCCCTGAGGAGCTGCCTCTGAGGTATGCTCAAAGGCAGTTTGTGATTGAGCTTTCAGGCGGCACCAGGGACTTCTCAGCATCTGCAATCCCATGACCGAGAGTGCACAGGCGAAACATATCCTGAGTTGTTTGGACAACATGCTGGGACAATGGTTCAGTTCATGTGGCAGGCAGACCTACATGGGGTTGCCAAATATGTCACAGATTGTCTGGGCGTATATTATGACACCGACCCCGAGCGGGGTTGGACATCTGATCAGCCCTAGGTGGCTGGAAGAGATGTGATGTTTCTCTCTCTCACACGAAGGCACCTGGAGCTCCAGGATGTCGAAGTCGGCCTGCGCCAGCTGCAGCTTGGCCGCCGCGAGGCTCTTCATGACGTCCTCGCGCATCACGCGCGCCAGGCGGTCCTCCGCCACCGACAGCCGCTCCGCCATGCCCTGCTTCGATTGCTCTGCACGCGCATGCACTGGCTCTGTATAGGCAGAATGTATTGGGCTGTCCTTCAGTAAGTTTGGATCATTAGAAGCAACTGACCTTCTCCTGCAACAAGTTTGGGTGCAATGGCATGTGCAGGGGGTAAAGAGTCATGGCTGTTAGACCTCTGCCTCTGCCAGCAGCTTGGCAGTATCTTGCTATGTAGGCTTTGCATGTGCATGTAGCAATCACTTGCAGAGGGCCAGAAAAGATGCAAGACAGCGCCTGTCCTATGTGCTTACATGCACATGCAGTGACTTTGCACAGAGGCATGGGGCCTATGTGGTCTGCACCCTGGAAGTCCCGTGCTCGGTGCTTGTGACTCCTGTCAGCTGATACCACAGGAGCCACAGACACTCCTATGCATGGACCTCCAGGATGATACAATACAAAGCCACAGGTTGAGCAGCAGAGTCTAGGGTTTATAGGTTGGCCGGAAAGGTCATGAGATGAAGGTAAGTGGCCTACCTAGGACCTCCTTGTCGCGCTCCAGGTGCATGACGCGGCTCTCCAGCCGGCGCTTGGCATCTGCCTGCTCCTTGCAGTCCCGCAGCGCCTTCCGGCACACCTCCCTCAGCTTCTCAATGTCCGTCTCCCTGCACCAGCTGTAGCTTGTGAAGGCCCACTGACAAGCCACCCCAGGCAGGCGCCATAGCCCCTGTGCAGGACGTCTTGTTCCTTGAGCATATGTGACCCTGCATGATGTCACTGAATTGACAGTAGCCTGATAGTAGCATTAGAAGGCGGTTTCGAGCCCCAAGCTTGGACTCAGATGGCCCTGCGGTCCCTCAAGCAGGGCAGGTTTTGCACAATGCTGCCACGTCCGGTCATTCCCATATACTAACAGTGCAGGCATCACCAGTTGGGGACATATTTGGAGGTATCCATGATACCAGAGCAAGCAAGGAGGTCTCAACACTGATAGGGACAGATGGCCGTGCCAGCAGAAGGACTCACTTCTCAGCTTTTTCCAGGTCGATGTCTGCAGAGGCGCTGAGTTCCAGAGGCCGCATGGCATTCACTGCAAAGGGGCTCTGCATTCCAGACGGCCTCCTGCATGCAGAACTTCCGGTGTTTTGATGCTCATGTCATGTGATTCGGGCTCGTGTTGAGAATGATTGTGCTCTGGGAACACTCAGGACTTTGTCTTGGAGACACACACAATGCACAGTAGCAGAAGCCTGCTGGCTGCCAGAGATCTGTGAATAGCTCAGTAACACCGGTTGCAGGACTTGTCGGGGCTGCACACACAGCGGGTGAAAGGGCAAGAAAGCTTGCCTTTCAAGTCTGCCACCAGTCCACCAGCGCTTCACAGAGGCTGTCAGGGTGCGATTGCCCTCATCCTCCTCATCTGATGACATCAGCGCCTGAGTAATCTGCATGCCACTTTCCTGCTGTCAGGCTTGAATCGACTCGGCACTGAACTAAGGCGTTGGCGCGGTGACATCTTTGTACGTATCCAGTTTTCTGGCTGGCTTGGCCATACCCCTGCAGAGTTGGCAGAGAGGGTGGTGGAGCCTGAGGTCCGACCATCTGGCACTCATGCTAGCTGCTGAGCTAGCATGCACACTGCAATATTGCTAGAGAATGCAGCGGGGACCCAGAAGTTTTCAACTGGTCAACTTTGCTGCCGCTGCCGCTGCTTGGAGAGAGCGGCATTGTGAGCAAACCCTGTCAACAACATCAGCAGAAGCTGCTGCGGACATTGTTGGTATGCTGACGGGCAGGCTCTCAGAATGTAGAGTGCGGTTCTTGGAAGTCCTCACCTCCTCGATGTTGGTGTCGCTGGGAGACAGGGGCGTCCCGGTATCCTCAACGGCATCTTCAATTTTGACTGCTGCGGGCGTGCCGGGCGTGCTGCCGGGCAGGCTCTTGGACTTCCGGTGTATGGGCTCGCGCATGGACGGCCTGTCCGCGCTACTCCTCTGCATGCTGGGCGTCAGTACATGCTCCTGCGGCAAACAGACACTGAATGCATTGTACTTGCTTCAGAAGTGGATGGGCTCGCACATAGACGGCCTGTCCGCGCTCGTCCTTTGCAGACTGGGCGTCAGTATATCCTCCTGTGGCAGACAGACACTAAATGCATGTTACTTACCTTGGAACACGCAAGCTATGGTGGTCCAGTCTTCCCGGTCACAGCAAGCTTAGAGTAGGGCTCAGAGGCCAACAGCAATAGCTCGGCACTAAGCATGGTCAGGGCTTGATCCAAACAATGCTGTGATTTCTGTGGGACTGCAACACACACTGACTGCTATCAGGGCAGGTGCTGCAGGTGCAGCGGGCCTTTAATTTTCTGCGCAGTCCTCCATGCTTCTGAGAGATTCCGGCCGCCATGGTCAGCATCCTGAAACTGGGTGGAATGACTGGGCGCTCACCTCAACTGCAGGCATGGTGGGGAAGCCACTGAAGGGCGTGGCGCTGCTGTCTGTCAGGATGCAGGGGGTTGACCTGCGGCTCAGGAAGCCCTCGCCAGGTGTCACAGCTGTAGTGGACGTCCTGCTCAGGGTCCTCCTGCCCGGAGTCATCCCGCTGCCCGGGTCCCTGATCACGGGCATGCTGAGGGAGTGCCCAAACGACTGCCCGAACGAGACTCTCTTCTTTGAAGGCGTCCCATGCACTGCTTTGATGTTGTCATCGAAGCCGCTCAGGTCCTGCATACCATGCACATGACATCAGTGGTAGGGAGTGTAGCAGGCACTCTCAGCCACATACACAGTGCTCAACATACCCAGGGCCCAGTGCGTCAAGTCTGACCCATGCCCTATGCTTGCGCTTGCAGAGAAGGGGCTTCTGGCACTGCTGAGTGTCCACGAAGCGCTCTCTGTATTGTCTGCTAGCCGCAAGATACGAATGTCTTACCGCACCTCTGACTTTTTATCAAAGGCTGTAAGCTTGCGTATGCAGCTTGTTACGAGGCAACACATCATGGTGGAGCCCTGCCAAAACAAGAACCAGATACATGTCTTATCCCTGAAGGAGGTACATGGATCTCCGCAGGAGGTCCAGTAGACAGCCTTACCTGGTCAGGAATGGTTGAGGATGAGGGCAGAGAAGGGCCAAGGGACATGCGGCTCAGCTCTGTCAGGGCGTCCATGTCTGGCGCCCTATTCTGCATCCATGTGACCTCGATCGCCACATGCAGCCTCCCTTTGGGCCTGCAAGCAGTCTTCATTGTGTGAGCTAGGTGGGTTAATCTCACCATCTGTGTCTGGACTCCATGAATTGCCACATCTGTGCAGGGAAAGTGTTGTCTGCATTGGCTTTCATGCATTGTGCCTGGTGCCTGACCTCATCTTCATCACAAAATCCCTGCTGCCAGGGCCGGAGCATTTGCGATAAGTGGATGTCCAGATGCCACATCTCCTGCAGTACAGGACTACCTGCATGCATAAGCCTGAATGCACTGAGCTGTTGGGCCTCACCTCATCTCCACAATGAGGTCTCTGCTGCCAGGGCTGGAGCAGCTGCAGTAGGTCGCCAGGTCCAGCTCCATCTTGGCGAAGGTCTGGGGCTTCTCATTTCTGCCGCGGCCCTTCAGCCCCTGCAGCTTCAGGCTGAACTCCTTGGGCGCAAAGGCGTCGCCCTGCTTGTAGAACGTGGACTCCTGCAGTCAACAGGCAAGCATCAGCAGATGTTCTGCATGTGAAAGTGATGCCATCACAGCTGCAAGGAGATTATTTTGTGCCGCAGCCACTGCCCCTGCAGCTTGACATAAGGACACCTGGTCATGCCACAGCAGCCTTCCATAAAAGCATGTGCCTGTGCTGTACAACACACAGTGCAACTGCACTATCTTAACCACTTCTGCAGTGCGTCTCAATAGCCCAGCTGATGTCATGCACCTGCGTCAGCTGTGAGGTGCAGTGACTTTGCAGGTCAGAGCCACCTGTAGCCCTCTGCACCTTCTGCTGCCATGCCCGCAGAGAGGGGGACCCCACCTGCCTCAGGACCTGATCCCATGTCACCAGACTATCTCGAACGTCTCTTTGTTCTGTGCTTTGCAGCTTGGATTGGCGCTGCAGCAAGAAGGCCGCCTGCTTGACCCCTGCTGGGATCCCCTCTGCAAAGCAAGCCAGGGCTAATGCCACGCTGATGTCGTGCGATAGGGACAGTGAAAACTCCCCCGAACACTCAGAAGCCGGCGCTGCTGGGTCATCGAAGCAGCACAGCGCAGCAGCCCTGACAGCTTATGTCCATGCTGCAAAGTCTCGGGGTTATACTTTCCTTACCTGCATACTGTGGGACTAGTCGTATCTCAAAAACATATGGCGACCTTCCCTTGAGACTCTGCTTCGCGTTCTCGATGCGCCTTTGGACGCTTGGCGCCATATGTAGCTGCTGAATTTACTGATGTCAGCTCTTTCAGATGCAAGCTTACTGGCCTATGCTGACTGCCTCGAACACATTAGAATGCTCGCGTATACATCAGCAAGCCCCAGTGCATGTTCTCCGAACCCGTCTGAAGGCTCTAGAGCAGTCCAATGAATGCGCTGCCAAGTACCCATACAGCTTCTAGTTTTGTGGGTGGGTGTGCGACTGCGCCATTGCGCCCGGTACAATGCAGGACTCTTTACAAGCTATCGAAAAGTGCAGTTGCACCCATTGCTCACACCCATGCGGCTTACAAGAATGACAGCTGCCTACAGGTTCGTATCTGATGAGCTGGCCATGCCCTAATGGACATCTGGATGTTCAATAGCCAACACGCCAAGCATCTTTTGCCTTGATGCAACTTGTACCGAAGGTTCTATTGCTCTCTGCGCTCTCCAACATGGACCTGAGGCCCAAGCTAGCACCTGCTATGATTGCAAGCCTTCAATGTTTCCAGAGGAGAAGCTGCTCATCTGCAGATGCTCTGCTATCCCATTGGCAGCTATGCTGGCTGTGACATCATGCAATATGTTGTGACCGCCCAGGAGCAGCAGCATAGCTCCGGTGTGAAGCCTCACGGCTGACGGGATGCTGCGCAAAGTACCAAGGCGCTGCAGATGGGAAAGCATGCGCCAGGCTGTGCTGAGCCGCCTTGTCATGCCCCGTTCTGTCTGCCCTCAACAGACGAACAATACTCTTCCGGCCCCACGCATAAAGAGGGTCTGAGTCACCTGCACAGCAGAGAAGAGCATGGGCTGCACCGCACAAAGACAGCTGCCCAAAGCGTGCTGTCAGGGTACCGCAGCAGAATCTGGTGCACAGGACTTGTGGTAGCAAGCAGTATAACTTGGGCAACTGAGTCCTTCTAACAGAGAATTCATACAGGACACGGTGAGCACAATCATGTCTGCTGTCAGTCATCTGGAGCTTGCCTGCTGAGGTGCCGCAGACACATACACACTGACCATGCAGAAGGTAGGGTGCGGCTGCAGCATTGGAGGTAGCCAACACAGCTCCACGCAGCGCATGCAGCCCAAATTTCAACTCCAGCCTAATGAGCTGACGCCTCTGGACATTTGTTCCCCTGCGATGTACGCCAGTATGTCATGGGCCTACACTACTGACATCTGGAGAGACACCGAGGCAGGACAATGTCAAGCTGGCCACAAGTCAAAAGCTGGACAGCTACCAAGTACAGGTCTGCAAGGGTGGTAAAGCAAAAAGCTCTCAGCAAAGTGTGCAAGAATGACCCATTCTATGAGAGCTAATGCCAATCATGCACACCTTGCATCTAGAAATCGCAGCCCCTCCAAGTGCTCCAAATGAGGCAAGCACTCGCCAGTCACGTGCGTCTTATACAGGCCCAGGTGCTTGAGCTGACTGAAGGGCCACCTTGCTTGCTCAGCTGATAGTACAGTGCCTGCACAGGATCATCAAAGCGCATCGCAGCCCACCATACTGCCATGTAAGAAGGCTGCATAAAAGCAATAACGTCACTGTGATGCAGTATACATGCCTTTGTGCAACACATTCTCAGCCTAAAACAGTAAAGACAGCAGCTCCTTGCCTGTCTCACGACCCCATGCAGCCAGTCTTCTGCTGTATGTCAGAGCATCAATGAGCAGGTCGCCAACATTGGTGAGCGCCAAATTCAGCGCCTCCAGGCTGGGCAGGGCGGCCAAGATAGGCCCGGCCTCATCGGTCACTGCGTCATACTGCTCGCTGAGATCCAGTGCTTTGAGAGCTGGCAGGCTTCTGAGCATGCCCAGACCCTGGGGCTGCAGCCACGAGCATCCCCGCAAGCTCAGGCATGTCAAGCTTGTGAAGCCTGCACGGAACAAGGCACGCCCTCACGCTCGATCGTCTATTCCACCACACAAAAGCAGGTGCAAAACTTGGGCCGTTCCTGCATGCAGGAAATGGCTGAATACACATCAGCATGACCAGAAAATCCTGATGATGGCACAGCTCTCTAGGACTACCAGAAAATCACTGATAGCAGCATACTGGGCAGTGCCAGTCAATGGAAGATGCCAGTGGCTTGGGTACCTGTACACCACTGGAGCCGTTCATGGTATGAGGCAAGCTCTAGATGTACAACTTGGGGGCTGATCAGCCGCAGCGGCTGTAGGTATGCATGCAGAAGGTCCACCTGCAATCCACACATGATTGAAATGTCTTCAGCGCATATCTCAGCTGTGCAATGAGCAGACAGCTTAATGCTATTGATTCTGGGAAGCTCACCTGAGTTAGTTTGAGGTTCTGCAGAGGCCAGAAGGGTGCAAAACAGGCGTACACCCGCAGAACCTTCTCTGTCAAGTGCCAGCTTGACGGGACGTGACCTCTGTAATTCAATGGGTACCAGCTCACTCTGCGGTGCGGCTCAATGTCAAGTATTCAGGGACCACAAGCTGAACAGCAGTTGTGTACAGCACTCCACATGCAGTTCCTCAGTACTCAACAGGTTTGGCTTCCTTACAGGGCAATATTGTACACTGAGCTGAGCTTTCATCAACAGAATGACTAACTTTGAGGCTTCGTAACACAATCTTGGCTGCAATGAGCACACCTCTCGAAAGCTTCAGACACTCTGTAGGCAATGTCTGGGCCTGGAAGCTCCTGAACTGCATTACATAGCCTTTTGTGAACACAGGGATGTAATACGGCAGCTAAAACAGGATAGTGAATAATAAGCACTCACTGCTGCTCAAAGGCGGCTTATCTCCCGAAAGAAGCTGCGCGGCAAAGAAGTCGATGCAGATGTCTAGTAAAGACTTTGGGCCCAGCGCTGCATCAGCGCCAGTCATAACCTTGTGGGCATCAAAATAATTTTAGTACACACCTTGAGCTGCAGGCCTGGCTGCAAGGGCAGATACAGAGAAGCAGAGCTTTCGAAGTGCAATGAGAGTGCAAGTGATGTCAGCAATGCTGATTTGGCTTATGGCATGTGCAACCGGCAAGCTGGCGAAGTGCTTTCTACAGCGTCGTACTACATCTGACGTCAGTCAGAAAGGGCATGATGATGCACTGATGTTGTGCACGGCCTGGGCATCTAGGCCTACGGAGGGTACAGCAGAATAGTGGAGGCAACATGAGCTTTTGCGTTTGTCACTCAGCTTTCGATCATCATTGGGCCCCTTTATGCAAAACGGTTGCACCCGAGATGTGTGTAGACATCAAAACCATGTCCTGACATAGAAGGGCCAGCTAAGTCTGGCACAGGATGGAAGATGATCTGGCCCTTGCTGGGGCACCTCGTCAGGTGGATTTGAGGCATATTCTTGACATCTTTCTACGGGAGACCAGCCAGACTCTCAACAGCATACTTGAGAGCCTGCCAGAGCAGCCTGACGCGGAGAAGTGAGCCCATGCTTCGCGGCAGTTTTGGCCCATGCCATGAGCCTGTATGAAACCCAGGACTATCCTTCATGAACAGACGGCTCTGAAAGTGCCTTTGGGATATATCGATGCTAGAAGGCTTAAGATAGCAGCATTTTTGAGTACATGCCCGGTGTATATAAAGCAGGCTGTGATGCAGGAAACGGAAGCTCTTGCTGTTCCTTCACTGCACAAAGCAGCGGCTTCTCCGCTTGATTGTGGTGTCCAAATGGGCCAGCAAGGTAGACAGTTCGCCTACCTCACCAGAGACAGTCTCCTCAATTTGCCATGTGCTACCATGCACCCTGGCATGTTCACTGCTGCGGCCCTTACTCTATTTGCACTGCAGAGGTTTCCCTGATGGCTGCAGCATTGCTGGTTGTTATTCAAATTCAATGAGTCCACTTTGTAGCACCTTACCAACACATCTGACATAGTTCGGCATGACACTTACCTCTGAAGGTCCACTGAGCAGTCAATGTATCCTGGCAGGCCAGGGTGATTGCGGAGGTGGGGCGAATCCTGGATGTGGCTGCGCGGCAGACCAACGCATGCAGAGATGCTGCTGACCAGCTGGCATACCTGCATGAGGAGCTGGAGGCCGGCCACGTCCCTGCCTATGATGTCCCCTCCGCCCTGACTGTCCTGCGCACAGGTATTCAAACCCCCTGCCACTGCATTTGACCCAGTACTTGAGCGCGGCTACTTCCCTTTCCCAGCATTATCAGTACATGACCTTTCAGCATCCCAGGGTAATGGTAACAGCGCCTCGTTCTCGCCTGCCCCTTTCTCTGGCAGCCTTGAATTGTAGGTTTACTCCCTGCTGATGGGGCAGTGTAGCCAAAGTATAGCTTCCCAATGCAGCAAGGTGATGCAAGGGAAAGGAAGTCCAATTGAGGATCAATAAGTGGGGAACATAGTGTAGAAAATGGGGGCAATCAGGCTCCACCAAGGCCTGAAACTTGGCCTTTGTGCAGGCACATATGGGGTGCTACCATCATGCATCGAGGACCTGGCTGGTCCCCCGGAGCCCCCTCCGCCAGCTCAGCAGGCTGCCACGCTGCGCCTCATGGATCACATCCTGCGTGTCACCCTCCTGCAGGTGATCCTTCCTTACTGCTGGACTGCATCCTGGATGATGGGCAGAGTCTGGCGGGCTGACTTTGGGACTTAACGTTGTGTCTATAGAATTTTGAAGAGAAACCCCTGTCAGAGTTTTGTCCCTTTTGTGCATAGTGGATTGGAGTGACACGACAGGCAACATGTCAGGCATGCCTGTGCTGTAGCCTTCTTTGCATGGATACATGCAGCTCACAGACAAGCACCAATCTCAGGAGTTTCTACAGACCGTAGGTACCCCCCGGGCGTGGTGCTTGTCTGTGAGCCCTCAATGATTATGCTGTTCTCCCAAGGTAGCAACACGGCTAGCATGTCCTGACGTGGCACGCTGCAATGCAGGAGGACGTCCCAGCTGGCGTTGCTATCGCGTCCATCAAGGGCGCTGTGGCAACTCTGCGATGCGGCCAGGAGTGGGAGGCCAAGCTGACCCTTGTGCCCGCCCCTCCTGCACCCCCTGCTCCCCAAGCAGAGACACAGAGCGAGGTAATGTCATGCCTCTCACATTGCACTTAGGCCCCTTCCGTGCTAGCATCATCTGAATGAAGCGCGCTCTATATCTATGGGTTGTGACAGGCACACAGAGCAGTGCAACATCACTATCTCTATGCAGGAGCCGCCAGTCCGGGAAAGTGGTAGGGCAGAAGCCACAGAAGGAACTGAGCAGCTGGCAAGTGAGCCTGCTGCTGAAGGTGCTGCCACAGCCGACGCTGCTGGGCCTGTGCCAATGGTGACTGATACACAGCTAGAGCCCTCATCAGGTGAGGCAGGCCCTCAAGACTGGGCGTCCGCTTATTATCTAGCCAGCACTTCCTCTTTGCCAGCACGGGCTATATTCTGTGAATCAGTCTGCTATGACAGGCGTCACCGAGACGTCGCAGGATGCATGGCGCCCCATGGTTGTGCTTTGATTCAATGACACTCAAACTGCGCTCCTAGAAGTTGGCTGTTTGCAGGTGCACATGAGAAGCCAACAGGCGCCCTGGGCCAGAACTGGCGCTGGAGGGTGCTCACAGCAGACGTCCTCCCGGCCTGCAGCAGGAGGGACACTATTGTAGCGCCAAGCCAAGCGTCACAGCTGTCCGGCGCTGTGGAGATCCGCATGTGGTCTGCTGCTGACGCACAGCAGCAGAGACTGGTCAACACAGCAAAGCCAGAAGATGAGCCTGGATCCAGTGCACAGCATGAAGGTAGGCAATTAGCAATACCTCCCCCACCCTGTACGAGCTTCTCTGCTCCATTCTTGCCCGCTGTGAGTTGCATCAGCAGGAATACATGATGCTGAACTGGACTGAGGCCGCAGCAGATTTATTGAACCTGATCTTCAAGATCTGCATCTGCAGCAGCAGCAAAAGAGGGCCCAGATACAGCTGACGCTCTACAGAAGCCGCTGCACATCCTGCACGGCATCCTGCGTGATGTGGCATCCCGCCTGGCGCTCAACGAGACTGTCGTCTGGGTGCGCAATGCAGCCAAGGCGCCGCCCTGGGCGAAGCTGCTGCGCGTGGAGAAGTCCCTCCTCTTCAGCATGGGTGTTAGGTAAGCATGACCTGACCAGTTGACGCTGAAGGGAAGGGCGAGATGTAGAAAGGAGTGTGATGTACCTCTCTGCGGCACAGCAGTGCTCTTGTGAGTATCTCCTGAAGACACCTTTGTAGCCTGGACAGCTTGCTGTGTGGCCTGTGTTGTATATTGGTGCATGCAGTCTTGGGGCAGCTGTTTGCTGCCTGCTATTGTGACCCTCACTCCATATTTGAATCAAAGTGGCATCCCGTGCAGGGTGTCATACTGGCTGGACATCCCTGTGGTCAGCCCAGATGCTCTGCAACAGCTCTTGAAGGACGGTCCCAGCGCAGACACTAATGTGAACCATTCTTCAGGCGCTGTAGGCCAGAAGGGCTCAGGCTCGCATGTGCCTCCAGCACTGGAGATTGGCATCGCTGAGTCAGGCCAGCTGGCAGTCCAATCAGCGCCAGCACTCCCTGCAGCAGCAAGCCACACGTCTCCACAGCAGCCTACACTGGAGCTAGCCCTGGACTTTGCATCACTGGACACAGAGTCAATGCTGCTCAGCGCAGCCGCAGCCAATGCTGGTGTACAGCTAGGTACGCGTTCTCACCACACAACACCATTGGCACAGAGATGGGACCTTCCCTGGCACTATCCTGCTCCGATGCAGGCTTGCATCATGTGGCCAGCTATGTCAGACCTCGTCCTTGGTGTACATGTTGCCAGTGGGGTCTCCATCCTTTGCAATGTTGCTATGGCTAAAGCGATCTGTGGATAGTAGGCCATTTTGATCAGGCTCGCTGCTGTCTTGCAGGAGCCCTGCAAGCACACCTGAGCCAGAGCGCAGTCTTGGACTGCAACAGTGGCTCAGTCTGCGTTAATGCATTGACAACAGCGCAGCCAGGACGGTCTGCTGAGAACCAAGAGGGAACCTCTGTTGCCACCACACAGAGCCCTGTGCTGGTGCTGAGCAGCAGGGGTGAGGCTGTATTAGAGGTCAGCATGCATCTGAGGACAGGCAGGATGCAGCTGAAGCTGCCTGCGCAGCAGGCTAGCAGCCTCAGCCATGAGACCAGTGCAGCGCTGCTTCTCAAGAAGGTACTGGCCCTTAGCAATGCTCGTCTGCCTTTGCCATACTGTACCAAGGCTCCATGTGTGCGGCCGCTCAGAGTCGATATGTGTTCAACAATCAGCTTACAGCCCAGCTGCGCTCTCTTGCTGCTGCTGTCCTTATCGCGACAGTCAGGGCCTCCAGCAACACCACAACCTTGTCAGTATCTATAGCATCCTGACATGCAATGACTGACTTGTTGTGGCGATTGTGATGGGATCCTGACTGCCTCTCTAGGCGGCAGTGTATCAGCAGGGCTCTGCAGACAGTGCTCTTTTGCTGGGTGTTCCTGTAGGTGCTCTCAGAGACTTTGAACAATGTCAAGAACTGAAAGGATGCCCGTCATGTGTAGGAGCAGGCCAGGCTAGCCACCATACAGACTGAGGTGCTGACGGGCCCTTCAGACGTGCCTGGCGGCAAGGCGCTGCATGCCACGCAGCGCATGGCCGGGGCTCTTGAGCAGCTCTGGGTGCACCTGAACAGGCAGCAGCACTTCAGCCGCCTCCTGGGCGCTGCTGAGCAATTAGGCCTGCACAAAGTGCAGCTGCCTCAGCGCATTCTTCAGGCAAGACGTCCAGCAGCTCTTCTGTCCATGTGCTGGCTTTGCAACGAGCAATATACCAATGGGACAGATTGTCTGCCGAGATTCTTGAGGATCTGGTTGCCGCAGCAGCTTGCACCTGCATGCCAAGATATCTGAGATGAAGATAGAGGGCTCGTTGGCTGGCAGAATCTCATTGTATGCTTTAAGGTTCTGCTGTGTGCCACATCTATATAGGTCACATGCACTGCTGCAGGCCGTTGGACAGCCTGCCAGCACCAAAGCCAATCACAGCAACCTCCTGGCCCTAGCCCTGCCCTTGCAGCCAACCTTCCCTCCAGGTGTGTCCAACCTTCATTGTCCTACCATACCCTGCAGTTGCAGGTGCACTCATTCCTTGCCATGCTGCACCTTTACAGGACAGTGAAACTGCCTGCTATGTTGACAGGCACCTACCCGTCTGTGGACCTCTGCCATCATGTCATTACAGCCTTGTATTCCATGGCCTACGCCACCTACAACTCTCCTCTTGAATTTGACAGCTGTGCCACTGCAGGCCTGCAATGGACTCAGGACGGCGCCTTATCAGTGACCCGAGAGGCCTTGCACACACAGCCAGCCAGCGTGCAGCTCTACCTCATGGCACAGCTGGGGAACAACTTAGCTTGGCAGCTCAGGCTTTTGACCTGCAGCTGCAGCGCCAGCCTCCTGCCCATCAAGGTGCGCCAAATTTTGACCTGCACCCTGACGAGCTCTGTGGTAAGTCCCCCGTCGGGCTTGACATTGCTGGAAACAGAGAATGTCAGGCCTTGCGAAGCAGATCACCACTCAGCTCGTCAGTACACTTATCTGAAACCCCTCTATTACACTGTTTTATGACCAGCACTCCCAGAGTAGCGTAGCATGGCTTACCACGTCTGTGTCTGTCGCGGTCTCCTCTTGCAATTGGTGGAGGTGCAATTCACGTGAGGTGAGTGTGGTCTCGCAGGCACTGTCAATGAAAGAGGTTCCTTCAGCACAGCCATTGAAGGCATCTAAGACGGCTTTCCACAGCAGCAGCAGCAGCATAGCCGCCCCACAGAGGAAGCGCAAGAGGCTAGATGGAGAAGAGGGTGCCCTCAACGGGGACTCTGGAACTTGCCGAGCCACAGAGATGAGCAGCCCTACAGAGGGAGCTGCAGCAGGGGATGAGACAGCAGCAGTAAGCATGGATGCTGAGTCTGATCAGTTGGCGCCTGATCAGGTCACGTGGGACATAGAGCAGCCAGCAGGCCTTCAGGAGGTGGTGCGATGGAGCACAGACCAGCAGGCATGGCCTCTACTGCAATCCCAGCTGCAGGCAAGCCCCTCTCCCCTTTCCCTTTATGCATGCACCTTCAATTTTACAGTCAGCAATACTACACGTCCTGTGCTGGGCCTGGCAAATCGCAACATTTGCCTGAGAAGCCTTTGCGTTGTGCTTCTGAGCAGGACTCAGAGCCATGCCTCACCTGCTTATGGCTTCTGCATGCGCAGGCTCTGGGCATTGATGCCACCGAGGAGATACATTTTGGCGAGCCATATACCACTGAAAGCATGGGGCATGAGCGTAAGGGCCACTGGGGCCCAGAAGCTGCCCAGCTGCCCAATGGGGATGCGCATGCCAATCACATTCCCACATCCAATGGAAACAAACCCTTCAAGGTAAATAGAGGCTGCTGGTAGAGCCGTCAGTGGAACAAGTATGACCGGTTGCACAGCCCAACTTGCTAATGTGTCTCTCAAGTTGCTCAGGGAAGGGCCCTTTTGTATTACGCTGTTGTTTAACCCCACGGGATGTCTGCCAAAACAGACCGTTTGAAGTGTGCAGACGCCTTTATAAGGCTTGTCTGAGAAGCGCCAAAGTACTTGCGTGTGAAACTTACACTGAATTGGCTCCCAGGGCGATGGTGTGCATGCAAGCTGTGGAAGGATGCTAAGCGTGCCACCAGGCAACACACTGCGGCTTCTGGACGCCCTTGAATGTGTGTCTACCCACCCACATGGGCCTGTGCCTGCACGCCAAGTCTGAATGCACATACATGCCAGCTCTGCATCGTTGCATGACTCCTGCAAATATGGACAGGAACCCAAACCTTTTTGGCAGGCAGATGAGTTTGGTAGTAGAAAGGCCAGGAACTGCAGAGCATAAGTTGCTCTCATTGGTGTGCAGGGCGTCAGAACCCAGGGACAGAACGTCCAACCAGCAGGGTGGCATTCCTACCTGGCAGCAGCAACACAGCATTTGCACTGAACATCAATAGCATGTATCTGACTGGGCTGCCCAGCGGTCCAGAGTGGGCAGACGTCACAGCCTTGCATGCCCTCAGCATCTCACAGAGCAGCACCGGAGCAATCCTCTGCTATGACAGTGCGGCAGGTGTGTCAAGGCAACCCTATCAATGTCTTCAGAGGTTCCTTATACCTGAGTGGTACAGCGGTATAGAGGACCTTTCCATCAAGCCACATTGAGGAGTACCAGTTCGGCATGGGAAAGGGCATCATTTTACTGTGGCTGTCCTCCGTGCAGGTCACACCGCTGGACATGGGCTGGCGGATGTGCACTGCATCATGCGGCTGCACATGAGCGTCGCGCGCATGCAAGCGCTGATGCATGCCAGCTCCCAGTCAGCCTCCACGTCAGCGGACGATCAGCATGACAGCTCAGCAGCGCCCATGGCCGGCGCCAGTGAACCAGCGCAGCTGCTCCAGAGCACTACTGAGCCCTCCAGTGCCTCAGAAGTCCCGGCACTGAAACTCAAGAGGCCTAGGTCCGGGCCAGAAGACACTCAGGAAGTGCAGGTGAAGCGTAGCAAGCATGACGCTGAAATTAGCATCAATGGCCAGCCGCATGATAGAGAGCAGAACATTGCCTCTGATAAAGAGAGCAACCACATATCTGATGAGCCTCAGAGTGGCAGCCTGACATGGCAGTGCCAGCACAGCAGCCAGGTCAGCATTGCAAGCGCTGGATGCGCTTCTGCCCGCATCACAGTAGCACCCAGGACATGTCTGCACCGGAGTGCAGCATCGCTGGAGCATGACCAGGATGATCCCAACATCCAAGCAGCAGGAAAGGGGCCTGCCAGCAGTGAGGGCAGTGCCTCAGCCCTACCACAGCTCAGGGTGACACTACAGTGGTATTGCAGGCCTCCTGCAGGGTCAGAAGAAGCAGCCAGTACCTTGCTTGGCGCTGCATCAGCTCAGCACACAAGAGGAACTCCTTTGCATCAGCCCAGATGCCGCATCAGCTCTGAGCCGTGCATACCTGAGAGCGCAGCCCAGGAGCTTGCAGCTATGGCAGGTACCTACTCTGCCCTCTCGTGCGTTGTCAACGGGACACAATTCTGCTGAAGCCGATGCACACATTCCTGGTTGTCCTCAGCAGTGCTGTCAGGATGTGAGAGGGCTGTACCCTTGCTATGCTGTCAAGTGGGAGGTGGGAGTGTGCGAGCAATTGGAATATGATATGGCTTCTCTATGTATGCAGAGGCAAATCAGGAAGAGCTCCTGTTGGATGCGCTGTCCATCTGCGGCACGCCTCTGGCAGTGCTTGGCCAGATGCTGGCTCCTGCTGCGCTGCTGGATCTCGACCTGCTGCCTGAAGAGGTTGCCCTGGAGCCTGTCAGCCCGCCATACAAGTACCAGCTTGTCTGCAAGGTATACCATTACTGCCACGTCACCTATTCACTGAGCAATGTCCAAACAGGCTGGCTTTTGCTTGCCTCTCGAGCGTGAGCATGGCAATTCCTGTGGATGTTTGTCTCATTTGGATTGTTGGCAGTATGTGGCTGACATCAGGTAATTTGTGCAGGTGAATGGGCGGAGCATGTCCTGCGGGCTGCATTTTCTGGCGAATGGTCTGGTGTGGCTGTCCCTGGGTGCCAGCCAAGAACCGCAGCCGGCGCAGCTGCTGCAGGAGCTTGCCCGTCTCCCCAAAGTATATGCGGTAAGCCCTGATTGCTGCTTCTGTCTTGCTGGCTGATGTGCTGCGACCGTGACACTGTGCCCCGCCTCTTCAATGAGCATGCTGTTAGTGACCTGATCTCTGTAAAGGAGTACCTGCTTGTGCCAGGCACACGACCCTGCATTGGACATTGACAGCATGCTTGCCCAAGAATATGGCCTATGTGAATGGACCCATTCACACATGTCTTGGGGCTGCTGCTGCTGAGGAGCTCATTGTCTGTACAGGTGGAGGGATGGAGGGCCGATGGAGGTGCAGGAGTCTGGGTAGAGCACGCAGGGTTGCAAACTGTGCTGAGGCATGTACTGAGGTCTGCTGCAGCATAGAGAAAAGGATACAATAGCTGTGTGTTCGATCGTGTGTGAATGAACACTTTGGGCAGGAAGCCTGAGTCTAGCATGCGCAGGCACACCGAGCTGGGCTCTCACTCAAAGTATAACCACATGTCCAGTCAGACGTTCAAGGAGATTGCCTGTATAATATTGTCTGAAAGTAATACGCATGATAGGCTGCCTTGACTGTCTGTCGGACACAGCGAGAGGAGACCAGGTCAAAGCCAATGGTCTGCAGCTGTGTAATGTGCGCAACTATGAACTAATCTGCCCCAAGAAAACTTCATCTTTCTATATCTGTCAGCTGCACATGCCTCAATGACACTTGCTGAGGAAAAAATGGTTGAGGATTGATGTCCAGCTTTGCAGCTGAACATGCATGACAAGTACCTACAAGCTTGCATCTATGTCTACAGATTGGACAACTTGACTGTTCAACAGGCCACCTCTCCTCACGAAGGGAGAGTGCACTCTATGATCATCACAATGCGCATCAGCAGCTGCACGCGATGGCACGTGAGCGCTAAACAGAGAATGACTGTACTGCCCCCTTCCAGAGCTTTGCGCGGGGCAGTCCTCTGTGTTGGGGGGTTGCAGGTGCTTCCAGACCTACAATGTATTCCTCTTGCCTCAGCTGTTCTCTAGGCTTGCTGGGAAGCAGTTATGATGGGCTGTAAATATGCCATCTTGAGTGCAACATGTTGCGTGCCTTCTTAGAGCTGCATCAATAGAGAGAAAAGGACTTGGTATGGCTCTTCTATACTTCCAAGTGTCTCTGCAGTGTCTGCAGGTGAATGGACTGCAGCCTCCGCTGCACTTATTGCGTCATGCCAAGAGCTGCTGTATCACTGGCATGCGCTGCAGCCACAGGGTGCGCTGTGTCTGCGCAGCGTCAATACACTCCTATGCCAGGTCATACATTTCGCCATACAGATTGGCAGTCCTTCCCGCAACAAAATCTGAGGTAATGGTCCCGAGAGCATGGAAATACGTGCCCTCAATGGCCGGCTCTGCATTGTCCCAGTAGGTACTCCAGTGATAGGCGAACGCGCCATTAAAGAACCTCAAATGCCCATCTCTGCAAGGAGAGTCGCCTTCGTACAGAGTGTGAATCTGATCAGCAAAGAACTTGTCCTTCGAGACGAAGGAGAATCGCTCGTAGGACTCCTGAGTGATGCCCTCGAGGAGCAAGAAGGGTGGGTCCATGACCGGGCTGGGCAGTGCAGGCAGCTGCTGCCCGGTGCCCTTCAGCAGCGTCACCAGCTTCATGGGGTAGAAGCTGGTGTCGTTGAGCGCAAAGGCGCGCTCCCACAGCGTGCGGCCTAGCCGTGACCCCGCAAAGAGCCGCAGCATGGCCGTGTTGTGCGCGGCATGCACGCTCCAGCGCTCGGCCCACTCGTAAGGCCAGAACGGTGACAGGTCCCGGAGGAAGACCGTATCCGCGTCCACCCACAAGCCCCCGTACTCCAGCAGCAGGATCATGCGGACCTTGTCAGAGAGCCCCACCTTCTCCGGCATCAGCGGCACGTCATCTGGCCTCGGCACGGCCTCCAGCTGCCGTACCTGTGACATGATGTGACACGACATAAACATCGACCCCTCACAGTGCTTCAGCCTTATGCAGAGGAGGTGACACGGGACGGACAAGCTGGAAGGCACTCCTCACTCCTTCCCAAGCATATGCTCTCCCAACTCATATCTACATTGCCCAGCTCTTGCTCAAGCTTGCATCTCTTAGAATTCCCGCATCAAAGCTGAGAGCCTAAGAGGCTTCCTGGTGCAACCTGTACATAGTCTCGGTAAAAAGCTATGGAGTCAGGCTCGACCAATGCGGGTACTAGAGATCGGCACAAGTCACAGCCTCACCTTGTCGGCATGGATATAGAAGTCTCGCAACCGCACATGCTTCATGCCGCGGTGCCCTCTGTGCTCAGCATATGCCGCCATCTGCGCCGCTGATTCGAACCAGACGTTTAGAACTGTCTCCTCTAAAGGCTGCGTGAAGAGAAAGGAGTCCACCATGACGTCCAGCCGGTCATGCGCCATGCCCGAGGAGTATGTGTGGTACAGCATGGGCAGCAGCGCGTTGTGGTGCATGTGCACCTGCATTCACCACCGACTCAGGAACTGTCATCAGGAGTCATGGCCCAATTATCTGGACTGTGATAAGTAAAAGCTATCATGAGCAACAACGAAACAAGTCCAGCATAGACGCAAGGTTAAGGCAGGCATGCTTACATGTGACTTGAAGGGCATGTCAAGGCACAGCTTCTGCGGGTGCGCTACAGGGGGGCGCACCGGCTTTGGCGAAAGCGGCATCATGGTCCACACTGACTCGGCTTCAGGGTGCTCCGCATGTGGCAACACAGTGTATCCGCCCTCCTGCTCGTCCAGGAAGCGCAGGCACTCGGCCGCAGCATGGATGTCCGCGCATTGCTCCATGAGCGCGCGCATATCGATGACGGCCCGCTTCGAGGGCCGCTGCCGGGGTTTCAGCGACATGCACTCCGGCCTGCACGAGCACGAAATCGCCTTGCAGCGGTGTCGCCGGCACACCAGCCTGACGAGCCCGTGCCACATTGCCTGTATCAGTAATGACGGTGCATGGTCCATCTACATAGCAGCTCTTTCCCAGCACGCCAGCAAGAGCCGCGGATGGGAGCGGTTGCAGAGATTCTCACACTCGATTGGCCAGTAGCTCCACATCTGGAGTGCTTGTTGGGGTATCCTCGGCTTGGGCCAGCCTTCTCCCAGCCATTGTAGTGTGGCTTGCACCAGCCAGCAGGAGAAGCAGGAAAGGCAGCAGCCATGCAGCCATTCCCTACTCTCAGCCTGCTAGTAACGCCTGACCTATAACACAGCATGCCGGCATTGGCAGACATGACAGACCTTGCTCCAATTGCACACAGGGCACATCAGGATCTGCGGTCTGTGCTGGTGCTGTCAGAGCACAAGATCATCTCTCCGAGGGTGCGATTTTCACACTGACACCTTTGACAGGCTATTGGACTGACCTTTGATAGTCTTCGAATCAGCTTTGCCGCCATACGCCACGGCGATGCAGTTATAAGATTCCTTGTGGAACCTGAGTCCTGCAAGGTGGCACATCGCACTTATCGTGGTGCGGAGCTCGGCTTGCCCCTTTGAAGGTCTTCGTCTTTTAGGAATATGATCCCATGTTTCAGAGCTGAAGGGGCTATTCAGACCTGTCTGACTGAGAAGGCGCGAACTCGACTGCTGGGAAGCTGCAGGATGACAGGCCGAGACAATACGCTGGGAACTCTTAAAGCCCTTTGTTACCTTCCACTTTGAGCTTGTGAATTACAGCTGATGCGTGGATTACGAGGTGCTACATATGACTCTGTTCTGCCGAAAAGGAAACACTGGAGCAAAATGCGCTTTGATCGATGCAACCCCCGAAACCTTCGCTGATCCTTACCATGCTCACATACTCAGCGAACACATTCAGCTACAGTTGCAACCCCAAGGCCCGCGCCCTGCAATTGTAGGCCCCTTGCAGCGCACGTGTCGGTGACCACGTTACACTTCCGAACTTGCTGCCGACAGCTTGAGGTACATGCTCATGCGCAGGCGTGTGGGAGGCTAAAGGTGTTAATGATTTCTGGAATCTTTGTGTGTGCCTGTCGCCATTTTGCCGGCGGTGGAACGTGTCTACGCTGTATGGGCCTTTCGGGCTGACTCAAGTCAAGAGCGTCACCAAATGAAGAATATGGTGTCACTTTTCGGATCCTCTGCGGCTATAAAAGCTTCCAACGGATTGATGTAGCAAGTGGTAGAACGTCCAGGCCATTCTTCCCTGCACAAAGAGCGCGTCGGCCAGCCCTTGCACATCATTGCTTGCAAATACAACTGGCCAGGACCCACGTAACTCAGAATTGCTGATAGCAGAGTGCAGCACCTGGCCTCCAAAGTGTAGTGAAGGTAACGCTCTGTGGTCACCGTAGTCTGGTGGTAGATAGACCTGTGTCAACTCTGGCCTTCAAGAGAGGAGTGTCAGCACCAGAGATTGTGCTCTGTATTCTGGACACAGATGGAAGCTTATAAGATGGCGGATGCAGGAGGGTGCCAGGGACATGACCTCCAGGACTATGGCATCTGCCTATGTTTGCATCAGAGACTACAGCAAATTCTTCTTGACTTTCAACTTCAAGCACCACAAGAAATTGTTCGTGGAGATGCGCCCTGACCTGTGCTTCTGAACGTCCACCAGTTTGCATGGGGGCCGTGCTTCCTTCAAGTGTCCATCATTTGGACCTCTGTGTCACAGCAAAGAGTCCATTGCTTCACAAGTAACGTCGCATTCCACAGATCAGATCTCTTCCAGCCACACCAGGCGGAACACTACCCCGCATCATGCGCATGCAGTACACGGAAAATTCCTCGATTACACTATCAACCTGACACTCAAAGACGTGGCGATGCTCATCCTCTGGACACTCACTTTCACAAAGTAATCAAAGCCCCTTGTGAGCTGGGTACTGCCGTTGCTGCCGTCCAAACCCCAAGGCGGCATGTAGCAGGCCAAAGTGAGCATGTATACATTTGTATGTCATGCCAGCTGAAGCCAGCAATGCGATGAATGGTGGTGGGCCTACCAGTTCATGCATCATATGTGCATAGCCCAGGGGATTGCTGTCTGGACAACCAAAAATCTGTAGGGTGGCTGTGAACCCTTGCCAGATAGCATCTGATGGGCAGCATTTTTAGGAAGCTGGAGGTAGCTGCCCAAGCTTGCAGGAGGAAAGCATGGAAAGTTTTCTGCGGCCATCCCAAGCGGCAGCTAAGAGTGCCCGTTCTGTGTGCTATCAGATAATACGTCGCAAAAATTGTTGGTCCCATGCCAATTGGCATTTGTTGCGGGTCACTCACTTCCAAGGATTCCTAAGAGACATGATTGGCCTAAGCTCATGATCGGCATTTCTGCTCTGAGCCACATCAGGCGCTATACCATCAGCTGCTTTTATTGTATCGACTGGAAAGTGACACAGCGTGATCAAGGAACGGTACACTAGAATTGTGGGGTATCGATGGCTCCTCGACATGGCCGTGCTGCGCAGTCTGGTCTCCATAAACTCCGGCAGCAACAACACCTCAGAATGTGCTGTAAGCTAGGGGATCTGCCAGGGGTTGCCCTGGCTTTAAATCCTCGAGAAAGGACATGGTGGAAGCTTGCGAAGCAGATGTTCAGCTATCTCACCACGGGAGGGGCAAGTCTGGAGGAGCCTGCGGACCTATTCCATGTATACAGCGACGACAATGGCAATATGGCAATCCATTACATAGCCCTGGGCAGCAAGCCCACCTTGTGAGCACCCAACCCTCTCTGCACCTTCCTGAGTACTGCCAGCCCTTGAGCAGAGACCACTTCTCCACTGATGCACCTGCCTAAATTAGTGTCCTTGCGCATGCCTTGGCTTCCCTCACGTTGTGGAGCTTGCATGCACTGCATGACCGTGGCTACTCTTGGGGTGTGTGCCTGTTCATGGCGAGACAGGCCGGTCATTTGGCAGCATTCCTCAGGGGGACAGGAGCATGAGCCCCAAGCTGACTGGCACATGCAGGACGTCTACTGTGATGGCGCTGTTCTGCATCAAGCCCACAGCAACGCTCATCTCTGACGCGAAGAGGGCAGAGCTGCTGCGATGCCTGCTGGACACCGGCTCCTCGCTAGACCTGTCTGCTGTGAACGCCCTGCTGCAGACACCCGCGCATTGTGCTGTGCAGTCCCGATCCCTGGAGGTGCTTAAGGTAGGATAATCAAATGCCCTTTCCGCATGATGGGCCGGCAGAGAGTAAAAAGCATTCTAGGAACCCCTGTTGCTGGGAAGCATCAAACGGCAGGCCGGCAGGCATACCAGGCCTTATCAAACTTGACTCCACACAAGAGAGCAGGTCCACTGTTCTGGGGAGCAGCTAGGCTTTCTCGTGAGGGACTTCCTAACGCTGCACTTGCAGTGTCCCTGTGTCCTCAACACCCGGAGAAGTCTATTGCACAGTGACACCTTTCCGTGCCCTGTATCTGTCACCAGAGCTGCTGAAAATCTCTTCAGGGGCTACCTGCGCTCTGCAGGTGCTGCTGACGTATGTGCCAGCCAGCGGAGCACAGCGCCTGCCAGCAGGCATCACGTCTCAGGACAGCAAGGGCATGAGGCCTCTGGATGTGGCCCTGGTGACTCAGCAGTGGCAGGCGGTGCGCTTACTCATCGGCGCCGGCGCCCTCCAGGCCTGCCCGGAGCTGACCCAGGCGCAGAGGCAGCTGCGGCAGGCGCTGCTGCTTCCTGACAACCGCCGCCCCACCGGCGCCCTTCCCTTTCTGGTGAGAGCACACTGCTCAACAACATGTACATCTGACCTGCACAAGCTGTCACCGGCACCATCACACTCCTTTCCTGACCCTCTCCTCGCATTTGGCCTTTCATTATGACCAGAAATAACACCACAAAGTGAAGAGTGCCTATGACGCTCAGGACCTCTGTGAAAGCAAAACATATAACTGATGGGTGGCTTCCCTTGTTGTCATCCCAGATTGGTGCAATACAGCAATAAGGCATGTCTACTCCAGGTAGCTTGCTTAGTTGCATTTCATGTTTGCCTGGGCAGGCACAACAAAGTTATAGTGCATTGCAGAGGGGAGCCATAGGGATGGCAGTGAGATTTGTGTGGAGACAAGGGAATGCCAGCAGCAAGCCACCTGCCGAGCCTGAAGAGGCATCACAGGAAGGTGCAGATGAGGAGGCTGCAGAGAGTGTGGTGATCACTCTGGGCAGCCCGCAGCAGATATACCAGCACAGGCTAGCCAGGTGAGAGGCGGCTCTATGGCATGTACATGTACAAAAGCTGTACTGACTGTCTGATTAATGGCGTCAACGGCATTCACCTTACTCAATTCGTGCATGTAAGGCTGCCAGATGATATTCATACCTCAGCCATGTTCCTGCACCCTCTGGATTGCAGGTGCCTCTAAGCAGAACAAGGGGCAATGTCAAGAGGTACACCCTGATGGCTGTGTGCTTCCTCTGCAGCATACAGATGCTGGCGCGACGTCTGAATGTTGGAGAGTACACAGCCCAGCAGGGACTGGAAGCTTTCCAATGGAATACACACACCGCCCTTAGCATGCTTACAGACACCACAACAGGTACGAAGCCTTCAAGATATGCCAGAGGTGCTCCCTAAGCTGTCAATGCAGTGACTGCGAGAGAGTGATGAAGGGTGTATGATTAGGACAGCCAAGCAGCTCAGCAGACCCTTGCTGCAAGCAGAGCGTTTTGCCTGAGCCATCTGACTGTTGCCCTTCAGACTACCTGCTGCTGAAGGCCTTCCAGCACCCATTGACAACTGACATCTGGCGCATCGTGCAGGTGCTGACCTGCATAGCGCGAGCAGAGGGCACTATGCTGATCAGGCAATGGCCGGCGAGGGGGAGCTTGCATCTGCTTCTGCAAACGTGCTGCAGGCTTGTGTGGTCTGCTATGAAGCAACCCTTCCCTCTACTGCTAGCATACCCTGCGGGCATCACACGTGCGATGAGTGTCTGAAGGTCAGCCTCTAATTCTCTATCCCCTTTCCGCCATCTGGCTTTGCTCCCTAGATTGCTGGATACTTTTAATGATGCGCTATGATTTACTCCCCGCGTAATTTCCAGTGGCAGACCAGCACATGCAGCATTATGAGAAAGTCCACAGCTGTACTTGGGTTGTCTTGTGCAAGTCGATTTTGCTGTCCAGTGACTGGCAGGCATGACTGGCTTATGAGCTGATATTATGCGACAGGGGATTCTGCTAGCCAGCATGGACGACGGGGATCTGGACAGGTGTACCTGCCCAGTGCCTGACTGCAGGAGCAGGATGCCAGAACAGGCCGCGCAGCAGCTGCTGGACGGCAGGCAGCTGGAGCGCTACCAGCATTTAGCAGCACAGACCTACGCAGACAGGAACCCACTGCTGCACTGGTACAAAGCCTGTCCTGCTGTCTGTGTCCTCGGCAGCTCTGTCCTTCCAAGCAATGTATCATGCTGCGAGGGAGTGTGCACTGCTGTGAGCACGCTCCTGGTGAAAGATCTGTGACCATGGTCTCATCTCCTGATGCATCTTCAAGCACTGTTTTGACCACATCATGAGGTTTGCCACTACTGAGACCACTGCACCTGCCCAGGTGCCCGAGGCCGGGCTGCAGGCAGTGCGTGGCCCTGGACCTGCAAGGGAGCGGCACAAACAGCAGAGCGGTTGCAGCAGGCCAGAGGCGGCCTGTGGATGTGCAGTGCGCCTGCGGGGAGCGCTTCTGCTTGGCTTGTGGCCTGGCCCCTCATGAGCCCGCTCCCTGTGCTGCGGTGAGCTGGCGCTTGATGCTCTATGTCCAATGCTGGCTCCCTGCCTGTATAGGGGCATGCCTCTCTGGATGAAGGGATGAAGGCCTGCCTGCAACGCATATGCAGCAAGCGCTTCCGCCTGTGCATGGTCCCTCAGAACCCGCTGGCTGTGCTTTGGCGAGATGGTGCTGCCTCGGTCCAGCTGGGTTCTGGTGGAGCACCTCATGGCCCTGACAGTGACATTGCCGTGCTGCATGTCATCCCCTGAGATAGTATCGCCCAGGCTTCTTGGGGTGCCAGCGCAGCCAGGATAAGCTACAGCCTGCTCATGCACGTCATGGCCTGCATTCTGTTCACACATGGAGATTCTGCAGGTGAAGGACTGGAATGAGATGTTGAGGCAGGCCAAGAAGATGGCTGCCTCTCAGAGCGAGTCCTGGCTGACCCAGAACACCAAGCCTTGCACTGGTTGTGGAGCTCCCATCCAGAAGAACGGCGGCTGCAATCATATCACCTGCTCACGATGCCGTGGACACTTTTGCTGGGTAGGCTGCTTCCCTACACCCACTACAGCCAGGACAGACACTTGTCCACCCGGGTCAAACGTGGTCAGGGAATTTCCCTGGTACTCTACGTGAGGGAGGCTCTCGGGTGCACCTGAGAGCACGATGCAGCGCTCACCTGCTGCAGCCTTCTGCTTGTAGAGCTCGCTGGGTGGACCTGTATCAAAGCGCTATGCAGCAAAGAGAGGGTGCACAGCGCCAGGGCATTCAACAAGGATTGGCGTAGTACTAAGCCCGCAGCGAACGTGTCCGATGGGAGTGCAGGTCTGTGGGAGAGACTGGGGGGAGCACAGCTCAGCGACCGGAGGTTACTACTCCTGCAACCGCTTTGTGCCCGCAGCTGCCGGCGCCGCAGCAGCTGAGCCCTCAGGCCTCCGCTCCTTTCTGAGCAGCCTCTATGGCCGGGTGCAGGTGCGGCCCTTTGACCTGATCAGCTGTCTGCAGATGCGAGATAGCCAGAACAATCAGGCAGCCTGTCTATGGCAACAGGCAGGAGTGCTGCGTTGCCGCGTCCTCATATGTAGGCATGTTCATTCCTGTCTGGCGTGATATCCACTCATCCCCTTCGAGTTAGGTGGAATGCAGGGGAAACCCCTCACATGCGCAGGCCAATGGACATGTATGAGTCACAGGCGTCTCCATGCACTATCAACAAATACGCACTGTCATGACAGCCCAAGTAATCAAATCCAATGGTATGTGCAGGATGCAGCCCAGCAGTACCGGCTGGAGCACTACCTGAGGCGGTACTATGCCCAGGAGTGTGATGCAAGGCAGATCCAGCTCTCCGCTGACTGGATGGCCGCCCTGCTATACTCTAGCACTCCAGCCACAGGCGTGTGACTAATTCCTCACGTATGCCTGTCTCTCCTCAGGGATGTACAGTTCTCGCTGAGCAGTGTTTGTGATGGTGTGTTGAACACCACAGCTTCTGTGTGTTGCGTGCCAAAATAATCAATATATAGAAGGATCCATGAAACCCATGCCTCTTCTCACTCGTGTCACATGGAATTCGCATTTGTCAGTGCTTCAACAAACACAACAATGATAGACAACAGTGCAGTGCTATATGGGTGTGGGCGTGCACGGACTTTCCTTCAACCTGGTTCTCACTCTGCATTCTGTCTCTAGCTGCAGCTTGGCCAACAGGTCTCTCTTTTCAACAGGGCCCTTTTATGCTGTAAGCTGGAGGCGGGTGTTGAGAGACTGTGAGGATGCTGCAGGTGTTCACACAGCAGCGTTGGGGCTCAGGCAGCTGCTCGAGCCTGCGGAAGCTGACCATGCCAGCCGCAGTGTACAGGGGCTGCCTGCACCACCAGAACATGACAGTGAGTCTCCCTCTCATGGTGCAGGCAGCCTGCCTGCTGACACGGCTGAAGATGCCAACAAGACTAAGCGCATGCTACCAAACAAATCCGCCCATGGCACAATGCGAAGACAACTCAGTGATTGTACAACATACTGGCTCCTGGCTTATTGAAACTCTGCTAAGAATGACATGGTCCTTGGTTGGAGTCTGAATAGGTCGATAGAAGGGGCAGGTGGAGTACGCCAGGCAAGAGCAGGTGTTTATTATTTGGACACAGTGCATGCCATGGCAGTGTGTGTGAGCATTGTCTGTCTGACTGTTCAGGCGACTACAGCTACCTGAGCCGGGCAGCAGCAGAGGTGGTGTCAGGCCGCAGGGCACTTGCCAACAGCTACGTTGCAGCCTATGCCATGCCCTGGAGCGATCGCAAGAGGTAGTACACTCCTCACGCGCCTTCATCAGTGTTGGACATCACCCTGCAGTTCCGCCCTATCTGCAGTGAGGGGCAAATAGAATGCATTTGCAGTGTTCTGGATCATGGGAGGTGGCTGATTCTGTAAGGCCATGCCAGAATGATAGATGCATCCAGGGAGTGCGAAGTGCGCTGAGATGCCTGGAAACTTTGCAGGCAATTTGAGGACACACAGGGGCGTCTGGAGGCTGCTGTGGAGCAATGTTCCCTCCCACTGGCGCTCATGCCACACATCCAGGTATCCTCCTATCTCGCAGTAGCCTCTGTGACAGGGCAGCGCATTGCAATCCTAAGGCTTGCCATGGTGACAGAAGCATGCGCAACACAGGAGTTTGCATCCCCGAGCTTGAACAAACATGTTCAGACCGCTACGCATGGACACAGGAGACATCTTGCGCCTTGCTCCATGGCGATGCGCATTGCCTGTCACCACAGATGGCCATGAACTGCTCTTGAAGGGCAGATGTGGTATCATGTATGTTGCTGTCATATGCGCAGGCTGTGTCAAAGGCTGCAGCGGAGCATGTGGGAGCAAAGGGCGGTGATGCTCCACTGAGAGGCAGCCTGGACAAGGTACCACTGAACGTCACAGATGGGGAAGCTGTCCGGCAGCAGGTGTACCATGCCCTAGCCGTGCACGATCTAGCAGACCAGATTAGGAGCCTTACCAGCACAGTCGTCAAAGAGAAAGCCGCACTGCTTCGCATGGCACGCAAAGGGTGCTGAGAGCGCAAATGCATGCAATGTATTCGAATTTGCCCCATGTACATCATGCCACGATGCATGCTTTTTGACACGTTTGCAATGTGGCTTGTCATGCCTATGCAGAGTATACAGGCCTGTGTACTCTGCCGAAGGCATGAAAGCATGCAGTGTGTATGCCGATGTACAGTATCTGTGATTTACGTTTGCCATGTTTTGACGAGATGCCTGTATACTCGTGTATTGAGCGGCACGGGCTGCTAGCTAGCTACAGCCTAGAATAGGCCATGTAGCGATGTGCATATATTGCTGCGCTGTATCAGAACAATTGATAGGATAGACAGGATAGGTCAGGGATGCCTGACGAAGCTCAGGAGATTTGCATGAGGTAGCCACAGGGTAAAAATTAATTTGAGGCACAACGCCAGTGTAACAAACACATGCGTGTCGCTTCATTGAGGTTGAGAAGGTAGCCATAAGGATGTGAGCGGCACGAGAGTGCTTTAGCCAGCCCTTGAGACCTGTGCTTACCAGGTATCTCTGGGACGCTAGTCATGTGAAGCCTGCCTACTTACTTGTTTCCGGCTGTCGAAGCAGCATCATGAGTGCGCTAGAGCATCCTACACTTTCATAGCTCAAACAGGACCTCAATCTGCCTCTACCTGTCTCAGAGTGGCAATCCCGATTGAAGAGAGGGGACGGTTTTTGAGTATCCCGGGACGGTCTGCCTCATCTGACAAGAACGAACATCGATAAGACAATGCCACCGCTCAACATCAGTACCCTCTGCTCATGCCACTGTAACACATATCCGCAATTTGGACGAGGAGGGAGCCACCTTCTCTCCTACTGGAAGGTGCCAGGTGGCAGGGCCGAAAGCCCTAATCTCCGGAAGTAGAATCCCAAGTTACTGTCTGAGGCATCACTCACGGAAAGAAGTACAGCACGCTTCATATCGCCTTGTGTGACCCTTCTACACAGCCGCAACAGCCCAGGACGCTCTCATCACACTAACAAGGCCTGTTGCGGTGAGACCCTACTCTACAGATCATCCTGACACCTGCTGAAGATCGGGACGGAGCTGCTCCGGTATTCATCTTCAAGCCGTAATGTCCTATCTTCTGAGCTACCTGAGCCCATTACCGTTCGGAGGAGTGGGTTAGCTATGCTGCACGTCGATCGCCGATCGGCGCGTCATGTCTGCGATCTGGTAGAGGTGGCAAGCCGGCTCCTTTGTGGCAACTAGGAACACATAGATGGTATTGCACCCCATACCGGGGGCCTTCTTGAGAGGGCGAGCCACTCCGCATGAGTCCCTGCCTGGGGCTTATTGTAGACTACTGTCGGCGAGCCGGACCGTGTATTGACGAATGCGCTATATTAATCGCCGGACCATCACAAGCACATATTATTCGACGACTGTGACTGCTCCAGGCTCCTGTGACGCAGAGCGTGCTCCTTAGTATCTCGCTTTACCCATGACGTTTCTGTGCTTTGTAGGATAATCTTTGCCAGACGTCAGGCGCGATGCAGATCCGGTGCACAGCAGTGGCCCTTGTGGCACTTCTTGCAGTCTTCAGCACAGCAGGTGGGCTCTCTGGTATCTTGCACGCTGTGCAGATTGAGCTACCATCTTTGGGAGCCCCCCGAGATTCCTGCATGCAGGCATCTTGTCCTTCGCTTCCTCCACGACACAGCAGCTAGACATTTCATGGTGTACGAGGAGTGGCCCCCATAACAATGCCGCAGGCCTATGCTTGCTTGCAACCTCACCCATAGGCTCCAATTGCTGAAAGTGCGGAATCCCTGATCAGCGCGAAACACCCAGACGCAGCTTGCCTCATCATAGGGATGGATCCTTTGGCAGTGCATCAATGCTCTGAAAGTTTTTGGCTGTACCACTACGTGGCATGCACAGCACATAGCCCTGCAAGCAGCACCCCTGACGCCTGCTGCCCTTCCATGCTCAGACATGAAGCCACAGGATATCAGAGGCCAGCGCAGACCCTCAACACATATGGGCGTCATTGCAAGTCAACAGGTCTATGAATTTGCAGAGACGTCTGACGATGTGCAGGAGCACATGGCCCGCTGGCCTGTGCCCCCACAGCAGCTAAAACCGACACCTGCGCGTCCCTCAAAGTACAAATGTGCAGCCTGATCGGACACTGTGATCATGCGCAGGAGCCCACGACCTGCTGGCCAGCACCCTTGCAGCTGCCCCCATGATGGCGTCCATGGACTCTCAGCACCTTACCATACACCCTGGGATACTCATACCCTCAGACATTGTCAGGTTTTGAAGGGCGCTCAGACGTTGTGGCGATGTGCAGGAGCCCGCGACCTGCTGGCCAGCACCCCTGCAGCTGCCCCCATGATGGCGCCTGCCATGGCGCCCATGATGATGGCTGCGCCCGCCCCTGCACCTGAGATGAGCATGGCCGACATGGCCGCCCCTGCTCCCGCGCCCGTGCCCGTGCCCACCCAGACCCCTGCCCCTGCAGGTGTGACCCGCCCAATACTTGCAAGAGAGGGCGACAGACTTCTTGCAAATCTTTCGTGCTTTATCTGCCAGCCTCCTTTGTCTGCCAGACTGCGTTGCCTCTCCTGTGACGAGACTCTGCTTGTCAGTGCCTCGCGTGCCGCTCAAGGCATTGCCTTCTCGCCATGCCCCCTGTCTGGCTCAGAGTTATCTGATTTTGTACGTTCCCCTTGGTCGCCTTAGCCCTTTCTGTGCAACACCAAGGAATTCTCTTCAGCCTGACTGTACCCCAGTCGCCACACACCGGTCAGCGTCTTGTGGAGTGACCCAAGATCTGGTGTTGCAGGCTGCGCTCTGTCCTACATCCAGGCCAACTCCAGCTACAGCATGTTTGCACAGATCCTGTACGCCACCCCCAGCAGTGCCAACATTTCCGGTATACCCCCCTCCACAATCACCTCGTTAGATGTTCTGCAGAGTGTGCCCACCACAGCCAAATGCTGCTACACGCCATTGGTGCCTAGGCACTGCACACAAAAGCCTTTGCTGATCTTGGGCCTGCTTGTGCTTGTCAGGGAAAGCTGAGACAGCCATGCACCTTTGCACCACGCCTGGCCTGTGCTGCTGCGCTAGATGAGCGTCTGAGGAGGGTTCTTGTGCGTGCAGCCATACTGTCGGACCAGTCCGCAGGCATCACACTGTTCCTGCCCACCAACGACGCCATCAACGCCACCTTCAACAAGTTTGGCCTGGACATGAAGGGCCTCCTGCAGAACCAGCACCTGTGCACAGAGATCCTGCAGTACCACATCCTGCCCAGCCCCATCGAGGTATGCCCAGCATGGCGCTGTTGGTGGTCTTACACCCCATAGTCACGCAACAGTCATCTTCAGTGGGGTCCAAACAGCCAAGATGCTGGGATATATGTCTCTGAAGCGTTGCAATGAGCACGCTTGCCGCCCAGCTCTGCGTGGCTGCCTTTGGCGCATGGCAAATCAGAAGTCGCATGTCGTGAAACCTGTCAGCAAGTGAGGGTTCGCCACGCAGTACGCCGCGTTCAAGGAGGGATACAGCTTCAACACGCTGCTGGAGGGCCAGGACCTGCGCGACTCCCTGCGCGTGAAGCGCTCCGGCGACAATATCAAGGTGGCCTCTGGCAAGACCACTGCCACCGTGGGCACCAACGGAGCTAAGACCTGCATGGTGCGTCACAGCTCCAATATGTACTTTCCCCACTGGCTTGTCACTAGCGTGAATGTTTCTAGTAGCTGGAGAATGGTATATCGAGGTGTTTGCCCATCTACATGGTTCCCGACTGCTTCTCGGACCGCACAATCACATGTATATGCTCTCATGTGAAGCAGCGCCGTAGTTCAGCGGCAGAAGGCGCCAAGAGCTGCTACTACAGCAGACTTGCCTGGTCGATATGAGCGCAACGACAAGCGGAATCTACGCTCATCCTTGAAGGGGTTGTGCATGTGGTAGCCAGATTGGTCACCTATGTAGTGAGCTGACGATTTGTGCTGTGCGTTGTGCAGGACAGCATCTTCCCCATTTCCATGCTGCTGCTGCCCAGAAACAGCGTGCAGGCCGGCGGCTCATCCAACCCCTCATCTTAAGCCCTCACCCCTGGAGGATAATCCATTAGGAGAGGCAGAGGGGTTTGATGGTGCCCTCTAAGTTGCAATACTATACCCAGCACCACTTGAGGAGCTGCATGCGCCTGCAGTGCAGCTGCAGTGTCGCTGACTCTCACTCCTTACATGGAGATGCGCTGTGAGGCTGCTCCAGCTCTCTCCGCTTCAGCTCAGAGGAGCGCCCGCCTACTCTTGGAAGCTACCCGGGTGCGAGGCGCTCTGGCAGACGCCAACTGAGGCCTGTATAGAGAGCTCTGGCATGAGCAGTGCATGCGCTGGGACTGCCTGCAGATGAATGATTTGGAAGAACACTGACGCTGAACCCAAAACGAACTCCTTACAAAGCAGCAACATGTGTGCTGTCCGGTGTCACTGCTGAAGGCTTTAGACGTATTGTAGGGGGCAGATGTTCTGTCTGGTCCTTCTTGATCACACAGGCTCTTAGAATTGGCAGTAGCACAAGCTTTGATCCATGATTTTGACACTATGCCGGCCTGTCTAGCAGCATTCAAATTAGCATTGTGTAAACAGACCCTCAAGGCCATCGTAGCAAGCTTGAGTATCATGATACAAGGATCATAGTAAAGCTGCAACTTGCATCTTGATGTCCAAAGTCTTCACAATGCATCAGATGTTCCCTCCTCAAGTTCACGCTCAATATATCAGCATCGCAAAGCAAGGACTCTTCTGTGAGGTTTGGGGACCATCTGTGATATCATGTACAGATCTCAAATGCTTCCTATTAGTCTTTACGACCTGTGAGCAATTGTGGCTGCAAGAGATTGGTTCATACAAGTACATGGAAAGCCGTGAGGGGGTGAGGACCCCCAATCTACTGCCTGAACACATTCGCGATGGCTTCCGGCATGGCCTTGCTGTCATCATCTTGCTCTGGCCTCCCGCCGCCCGTGGGATTAAAGTTGTGGATCTCCACAGGCGCAAACATGCTTTCCTCGGCCTTCGGCTGACCTGTTGCTGAGTCACCAGCATCTCCCGCCACATCAGCATCCTCAGGTTCATCGTCCACATCGTCTATGTCTATCTCCTCTGCATTTGCTGCTGCCGGTGCTGCTCCTGAATCCGCACCTGCACAGACTGTACCCCCTGACACATCTCGAGTACCCTCACAGTGCCCACTCTGCCCAGTATTGTCTCATATCTGCCGCCTATACAGTGGCTGGCTCGTGCTCACTGTGGAAGTAGACAAAGAAAAATGTATCCCCCTGAAGCACTCAAGCTGCAGCCCTAAATTTAACAGAGTGCAAGTCATGCAGAGTGTGCACTGTTGTATCCTCAGAGAATGGACAATGGTCCTCATTGTATGGATACATCCTGTAGTGTGATCCCATGCGTGCCCGGCTCACACAGCAAAAGTGACATGGTAGGGCAAGCAATATTACCAGCCGATGCGCTGCCAGCTGGAGCTTGGGAGCTGTCTTTGTGGTCCAGGTTGTATGGAAGCCCCAGCATCTCCAGGAACGCAACGGTCTGCAGCACACCTATCAAATTGTCACCATACGCCTCACACAAGCTTCACCCGAATGTCTCTTCTGGGTGAAAGAACCAAAGTGTTGCGAAATTGCTGCGCATCAGTATTCTACACACATGCTGAGCCGCAGGGGGAATGGCACGATATGGTTGCAGGACGCCCAAGTGTTGAACACATCTTTGTTGCACTGGAACGCACACATGTCCATCTGCAGACCTGGGAGGTCTTCCTCTCCTGTGCCAGTCAAGCTGACCAAACGAGAGCTGAAACACCTGGCAGACCCTGCCGACCAATACGTAGACATCCCAAAGGACACACTCTGACATCAAGAGGTAACTCCTCAAGGGCTGCTCTGCTGCAGCCTCTCTTGCTCCAGCAGTGCACTGGAAGCCCTGAGGCAATTCTGCACTCTGTGGCCGGCTATGAAGTCGCTGATGTCTTCGTATATTTCACCTGAGGGCTGCGGGGGCTATTCTGAGGCATTCTGCCCCTCCGGGCACTGCCGTCATGCCCTGGGGCAGTTTGCGCAAAGTTGTGGGGGACCTGGGGCCCGCCCCTGGCCGCAAGCGCCTGCCTCACATACTGCGCGTCCTCCTCGCTGGGTCCATTGCGTGATGCACCCATGCCTGCGCAAAAGACCTTCACATCTGAGTCACTCCATCTGCCAACCATCGATGAAGAGCTGCACTTTGGCTCTGCAGAACGGCATTGAGGGCAAGGTCTGCCTGTATGGCGCCTCCTCAGTGTGCCTCGAATTTGGCGTTGAGTCTGAGGGTGACCTGTTAATGTCGTAGCTTTTGGGATCAGCCCATGGTTCAAGTGCCAGGCTGAATGTCATGTAGAGCAGGCCCAACATGCAAGACATATGGCGCTTCAGTTGTAGCATTGGGAAGCAGCTGACCTGGCAGGGAGACAGGCCTGCGCTGCAGGCTCATGAGGGAGTGGGTGCTCCGCAGGACAGCCAGCCACTCCTGGTCATAGCTGAACTCCTTGGGGCCCTCTGCGTCTGGCAACTGCAATATCTGCAGCCACATGCATCATGGCTGTGAGAGTGCTTTGAGGTGCCCAACTCAGTATAGTGAAAGACTCTGCGCATGCGGACATCAGGCTGCCCAGATGGCAGTGCAGCGGTGGTGCAGATCACATGCAGGTGCGTGTCAGAGCCCGGTGATAGTGCAATGGGATGTAGTGGGGACTGGCAAGTACCTGGAGGAAGCTCCTGCCAGGCAAGCACTTGTCCAGGGCCAGGAAGGCCGTCTCGGTGGCGTGCCCATTTGCCGGTTGCTGATGGCGGTACATTGCGGCGTACTTCACGTGCAGGTGCGCCGAGAACCAGTATTTGGGCCGCAGCAGCTGCATCAGCTGTTCTGCAGGTGGACTCCCGAGGCTGTTGTCTGCAATCTGCACCCACTGACCTTCATCAGGCTTTTGGTCTATCCTGTATGAAACCCCTGCGATCTGAACAGATATCTGCCTTGCAAGCATCATCTGCCGCCATGTCATCAGGGCTGCAGCCCTGTTGTCAACACTGGCTGGCTATAGAGATACACCGCACTGCTTGACTGTGCGATGCGCCTCCTTACAGCCAGCGTCGGAGTGCTGGCAACAGGCTTTGAAGCGCCCCATCTGCCACTCGAATCTTTCACTGGTCTGTGGTGATATCGTACCTCAGCCCTAAGGAAGGCTTTCCTGGACAGCAGCTGCTGCAGGTTGCCGTGGTTGGCAATGCCGCGCGGCCAGTCGTGCGACAGAAAGATGTCTAGAGGATGCTGCAGCTGCTTCAGGCGGTACACATCCAGCTCCCTGATGTGGTACGCGCTGCGCATTGTGTCATTGTCGAAGGGCGGATGCTCATGGTGGCCCTGCAGTGCAGGACATGATGTCATGTACATGTCCGGGGTGCTACGCGCTGCGCATGGTGTCATCGTCAACTGGCAGATGCTCATGACGGCCATGCAGTGCACGAGCTATCTTTCTGCCCAACTTCCTTCGTGCCATGCCGGCTTGCAGAGCAGGCTGAGCGGGCATTTTGCCGAGATTTGGCTTTGCTCCCTTCACAGATCGTGTGCATCGGAGCTTGGTACAGAAGGGGCAGCTCATGTGCAGGTTTTGCATCAGACTGCATGGCATGCCCATTGCCGCTGCTGCAGCACACTGCATGCACTAGGGCCAATGCCATGCATGTGCAGCTCATGCTCTGGGCTTCAGGGAGCAAGCATGATCCCATTATTCGCTTAGAGCTGATCAGCTAGCAGGGAGGGTGTGCATACCAGCCGATAGTGCTTGCCGTTGTAGATGCCTGAGAGGCCACCTATGCGTGCGCCCCCAAAGTTGATGACACCGGCATGCCCCATGTAAAAGATGTTCTTTGCCACCCATCCGCCATAGTAGAGCTCCCACAGATGATTTGCTGCCTCATGATTTCCGCCAACTGTGCACCACATCACAGGTGACCCGCTTTCAGAGGTAACATCAGGGACAGCTCCACACCATCAAGTTTTTGCAAGCATGGCATGGACATAGCATGCCTGAAGGCGTATGCTGCATGTGTGTAAGAGGCTCACTGAAAAGCGTCGGAATGGGAGCTTCGAGCTGGCCGGTATAGTACTTGTAGAAGCTTTTGAGCTCTCTGTACTTTGGTGGACACGCCAGACACTCGAGATCGTCCAGGTTCCTCACAGCCTGCACACACGGACATGCTCGATGTATGTCATCGACTTTGCTGCGTCTTCCAGGAATATTGTGCGCTGCATGTAGACAGAACGCACCTGAAAGTCTCCACAGCAGATCAGTAAGTCGATCTTGGTCTTCTGTCTGCTCTCAAGATGCTGCAGTGTGGAGTATATCTTGTCCAGGTCGCCGTGACAGCATCCCTCGATGGCAATCTGCAAGCATAGTATATACCAGAGTCAGGCAGCGAAGACATACTACTGAGCATGTGTCCTCTTGGAAGAGATTGCAAATGAGATGACTCACATTCAGGCCCCTGCCGCTCACTGAGGGCTGACTATCGGCATCGACCATGGTGTAGATTGTTCTTGCACAAATTCTTGTAAGATGCAAAGTTGGACCAGGCGTTCTTGCGGTCCCCAGATCATCGATCTCAAGCCAATGTCTTATGGGAAGCTGTGGGAAGCTATGGCTTGATGACCGTTGGAGGATGGTGCTGGGCGGACAGTGACATGATGGCTGTGGCATCTAAGCCACTTAACGGTGTTTACAATGACCTGCTACTGCTAAAGAAACGTACTGCTCTCTCGCATGGTATGCGCACACATGTAAGTTCATATCAAAATGAGGACCCTTCATGGCAGTGTAGCGCCAGCAGAGCAGGCTAGCTGCTCAGGGAGGGGTGTTGAGGTAAGCGTTGCTCGTGAAATGTTGCTTGCTTAGTTCGAAACATCATGGCGTCAGAACTTCTGATCAGGGTTTGTAGCTTGACAGGTCATATCGGCAGTCTTGACTCCCTCTAAAGCTGAGGTTCCTTGGGCCTGCAGGTGATATCCACTCAACTCGCCTGCAGGCGAGGGGCACAATTGATTTCTCGCAGAGGACGTTCATTGGTCAGCAAAGCCACAGATAGAGCAGTGCTTGATACAGGAGACAGTCCCCTCCCACCTTGGCTCTTTGGCTTCCAGTGCAATGAGCGGTACCTGGCCTGGGATGAGTCAGCCCATGTACAGCTGCTCAAGATCTACGCAGCCAAAGAGATGGGCAAGGTAGGTCAGCAGCCCTGAAAGAGACGTCTAAATCGAGCGGCTCTGCAGAAGGATCCCAAAGCCAGCACTACACTGTATCCTATTGCTGGTACTGAGACAAGCAGCCATGACAGCACCAAGATGATGTTGCAGGAGATTTCAATCCAGCGTCCCCTGCTGACCTAGCTCTGCTGAGAATATGACTTTTGGTAGCCGCTCCAAGGAGCAGGCCAATTGTCAGATATGGAAGTGCTTGCAGGATGTGCGGTGGGTTGAGGAGCAGCTGTTCATGCTGGGCACGCTCCTGCCCGATCTCATTGAGAAGCTGCCGAAGATGAAGGCTGGTCTCCTGCTGGCGCTCGTCAAGGACACAGAGGTATTTTGCTCCCCCTCTGCCAATATGCCGATCGAAGCTTTGGGAAGTGTGCGGACAAGGGGAATTGAACCCGGGGCCCACCGGTATCCCATATCGGAGCGTGCCTATTGAGGCAAGCGAGCGCCTAACCACTAGAGTATAGCGGAGATCACACTGATTCCGAAACCAAGTGTAAGATAATAGAACTTCAGGAGTGCTGAATCACTTCTGCAAGTATTGGCATTCAGATGCGGAGGACGCTGCCTGCAGGTGCAGGGACGTTCAAGTCTCTGCAGCCTTCATCCACCTGACCAATCACAGATGAACAATTGAGAGCCATTTTATCTACAAAGATACCAAGGCTTCTGGGTGCGCAGGGCATTGCAGAGAAGATGCTGCGCCTGAAGGATCTGCTGCCAAGGGTGGATGTCTCGCAGCTGGTTGCTGGCTGCCCTGCGCTGTTGCTGAGCTACGACGTATCTGCACTTGAGGCTAACCTTGGCAAGCTCAGGTGGGCACTTCAGGATGATGCCAAGAAGTAGCATCTGTGACCGTGAACATGCTTGTCTGGTGTGATCAGTCTTCTCGATGATCTAATAGCCTGACCAGCTTATGGATTCTCCGCTGTGGCATGTTACAATAACACTGCTGCAGGGGCAGTGCAGCCTCAGGAGTAGGTGAGGAGTGTGGAAGAGAGGCGAGGTCTGCAAAGCTCTGATATGTGCAGGGAGGCTGTAAGCGGAAGAGCAGATGCGGAGCTGTTGGTAGAGCGGGAGCCAATGCTGCTAGCAGCGGATGTGAGGTTGCTGCTGGAGGAGGCTGAGAGGTTGCTGCCTGCTGGGAAGGATCCTGTTGCTTTCCTGGCGGCCAGTCCAAGCACACTGCTGGACATGCAGCAGGCTGGATTGCCATCCACTATTGACGGGGATCTCTGGACAGCAGATGAAGGGATCTGATACGCATATTGTACACAGCTGGCCAGGTATCTGAGCAATGTGATTGGCGACCTTCTTATTGAGCTGTGATTGTTGCGAGCTTGTGAATCCGACAATAGCTGGGGGTCAAGAGGGTCAAAGTATTTACGACAGTCACCTGCCCAGTCTTCTGCACATCAGCACAGGTCTCGCCTCCAGTGTCTTGCAAGGCCGGCACGACAATGCACACGCCGTCAGTACATAATGAGGATGTAGAGCGATGCGAGCTAAAGCTCCTGTCCCATCAAATGGGCAGCTCCTCACGAATGTTGCCATCTTGGTCACCGCCCCGGCACCCTCAATTCTATTCTGTGCAGTCTTGGCGCGTGTTTGCACGGGTCCAGAAAATTTAGGAGTCTGCAAAGTATTGGATCAAGACCCTCTGATCCTTGTGAACGCACTATTCTTCGTGAATGTATGCGTCATCTTCTGGGGCCTGAGCCTAGTCCAAGGGAGCACATGGGTACCACTCTGCTTGCTGCGTAGACTCCTATAACAGTACCGTGGGAACTGTTAAGACCTGCAATGCTCGCAGACATGTAGCTGCGATTTGGACAGCTACATACTACTTCAGGACATGCTTCTGGTGCAGCTGATTGACCCATACTGGACCTTCATCCCTGTGCTGATTGCACACTTCTACGCCTGGCTGTGTCCCAGTAATGAGCCAAGGACTGGAAGGCAACATATGACACTTGCGCTGATATGGCTTTGGAGCATTCGCCTGACCCACTCCTACTTCAGAAGGTGCTCATTTGCAGCCATGCTCGCAACAAGGCCCTTCTTCTCAACACCCTTCTTCTCAGAGAGTACAAGCAGCAACCCTTGCAAGGTTGCGCAGCCTCCAATTGAGCTCACTGCCAGTTTCCAGTGTGTGATGCTGTGCAAAGCGTGGCTCACGCCGCAGCTGGTTGGCGGGCTTCACATGCATGGGACTGTTGACCGGCCAGACACATGCGCTTTGTAGCTGATCTCCTCTGCTCTGCATACTAATAGTTCCGCTACAGTCAGGGCGGTAGTTCTCTGCAGGGAAAAATGGGAGCTCGGCGCAAGAGGGGACTGGTGCTGTGCACACATAAGCAACTGCTATGGGAGCCCTGCAAGGACATAGGTGGTGTGCGCCTGCAAGAGGGTGTGGCATTGCAGAGACGTCTCGTTGCTGAGCTGAATCTGTGATTGCTTGCAGGGATACGTGGGAGCTTGGCACGAGGGAAGACTAGCGCTATGCAGACTCGCGGCTCTGAGGGTGCTCTGTCCACCCTTCAGGGACACAAGAACAGCGAGAAACCTAGCGCTCTGGAGACATCTGAATGTCAAAGCTACCACTGCAGGGAGAGGTGGGAGCTTGGCGCGAGAGAAGACTGGCGCTATGCGGACATGCGAAAGCGCTATGGGAGCGCGTGGCCGCTAGCGTCCTTTTTCCTGGTGTACCTCATCCAGCAGGGGATGCTAGTGGGGCTCACCCTGCCCCTCTACGCGGTTTTCTCCTCGCGCAGAGTCTGGCAGCCTGTTCTGGACTCCCTGGCAACAGCGGGCTGTCTTGCAGGTAACAAGGTCTGTTTGCTGCTCTGAGACGCATGCAAGGGTGTCTCAAGAGTCTTGAGAAAATCTGGACATATGTGGTAATCCTGCTGAAAGTGGCCCGTGCAGGTATTGGCATGGCTGCGGTAGCTGACAACCAGCTGTTCAGATTCATGGAAGGGAATGAGAGGAGGCTTGCAGCTGGCAAGAAGCCTGAGCTGCTCTTAGATACAGGTTGGGACAGCAGTCAGCCTACTACCAATGTCAGTGCCTACCATGTTGGACGTAGCAACATGATCATGGGCCGACGCAGCCCATGTGTTCCAGTCTCCTCGCTGTGTCCATGCCTCTCCAGCCTGGCATACAATGCTTCGATGAGGCGTCGCTGCATTGAAGGCAGTGCGTTACAGGAAAGGGCAGTTGTATCCCATCAGGCTCTGAGCAATACTCTGCGCAGGGCTGTGGCGGCACTCCAGGCACCCCAACTACTTCTTTGAGCAGCTGTTTTGGTGGTCGCTGGCGCTGTTTGGGGCTGATGTAGGGGCACCAGGGGTGGCCATTGGGGCCCTTTTCAACACTGCATGCATGGTGCAAGTGACAAGGTTGACGGAAGAGAGGATGCTAAGGCGGCCAGAGCGGGTGAGATTGTATCGGGAATATGTCAGAAGGACTTCTGTGTGGGTACCCTGGCCGGCTGCAAAGCAGCCCTGACAGTGCATCCCGCTCAATGCTGTAGAAGTGAACGCTTGCCATGCCTCTCAGACAAGCTGAAGTCTTTGCACAGTACTCACAAGGAATGCCACGCCGCAGCATGACAGCTAAGATGGCCCAGCAGCGCTCATAGCAGAAATTAAGAGCCAATCTTGAGGTGTTGGTAGCGAGAGCAATTGGGCATCCACGTCTGGCGGCTGACACACGCAAGTCATCGCCACAAAGAAAGCATTGTCTGCACTGCAGATACTGCCCTTTGCTCACGATGATGCTTACCAAGAGGCCTGCTGATTAATTGTAAAAGCTTACGATGGCCTGCCTTTCACCCGCAACAAGTCTTGTATTTGCACTAAGACCACACCGTGTGCCTGTTCGTGACAAGGGACACAGCCGTAGCTGCACTTAATATTAGGATGGGTCGAGAAACCCTCGCCCAGGCTAGACACGATGCAGCCCTCCTTTGCACAGCTGCACGACTGCTGATAATTTGCGCACCACTCCTCTCCCCACCCTCCTGCGTCAGTTTCAGGGCCTGCGAGGCGGTGAGGTGAGCCGCCCGCGAAAATCGTTCCGGAACTCTTGGGGTGAGGGAGCGCAGCAGCGAGGCAAGGACGAACAAGATCTGAGCTTGCCCTTCACATCGATACCGGCTGCGCAGGCAATGGACGCATGATCTTCGGTCTAGATTAAAGCAGTCTTGCGGATAGAGTTTGGGGCTGCTCGGTATTTTGGGCGGCAGGGCAGCAGCAAACTTCTGGGCGTCTATCCGGTGATCAACGACGTTGACCAATTGCAGCATCGGCGCGAGGGCCTGATCACCAGCGAAACGCCTCTGTGCTGCAGCATAAGCAGGAGGGAAAAGCTGTCAGCAGTACGCGCGAACTTTGGTGAGGATACCATAACCCTGCAATAGCGCGCGTTTGAGTATATTAGCAAAAGATAATTAGCGGGTGGGAGAACTCGATGCTTTCGGCATACGGGTCAGGTTCCAGATGACGCACGTCATGAACGTTGGACTGGGTGTGCAAAATCTCGTCCAACCTTGTGGCGTGACCAACCGGGCGGGAAGCTGATGATGGCCTTCCGCACTTCTGTGCTTGTAATATGAGCAGAAGTGCACATGCACAGTAACCCAAAGACATCGCGCGGGTGAGCTGACGTGCGCGCGATCGTGGTTGCTGACCCATAATGTACCAAAGCTGAGTGCTTTAAACCGCCGCAGATCCTACCGAATCTACAATTGTGTGTTAATTGTTGTACAGAATGGCGACTGGAGCGCCGAACACAAAGCCTGTGTCATTTGGAGGCTCCTGGATCGCCTGAGGCGGCCTTCCTGGCAGTACGTTGTTGTCGCAGGCCAAGTACCGGGCGACGTCACTGACTGATCAGAATATTTGTTCGCAGCATCAGGTGTAGCCACAGAGCTTGCACAGAGAACCATTCTTACTGACATACAATGCTGACAGTGACCTGGCTGTGAGGCCTTGCTTGTCTTGTGATGGGATCGGTGCAGCTTCCTTTTGACAATCAGCCGCAATGTTCACCCTGTAACGTGCACCACGAGTACCCAAATCTACAGGAGGAGAGCCAGTGTTTTCTGCCTTGCCACATCATGTTGGTAATGGAGGCACCCGCTGTGCATACAAGGCTGATGTCTTTCTGGCACTGTGTGTTCCACCACCTGCGTGGCCTTGCTGCAGCTGACTGCCTCTCAAGAGGCAGATCAGCCTGAAACGTCCAACAGGGTCTTTAAAATCTGTGCTACGCTGCAGGTTGAGGCGGGAACAGCGCAAAGGCGTGCAGGATGGCTGCTGTGTCAGCATTCACGGACCTCATGACCTCAGCGCTATGGGCTATCAGCACTTCCGCATGGGCATGGGCACTGTGCTTTACAATGCTGGCTGTTGCGCTGGGCGCTTGCAGTCTGAGATATGGTGCAGCCCTTAAACTCTAGTATTCCCTTCGTACATGTACAGGGTTGAACGGCTTGAGGTTTTGCTGTACTATATGTACAGGTGTTGGCATGTCTGTTAGCCTTTTACTTCACCTGTTGTGCCCTGCTGTCAAGAAGCAGGTTATCATGGCACCCAGCTCATGTCATGGACCTGTGTGTATGGCTTCTATCCATATTTGCAATGCTGGGCTCAGTTGTAGAGGCAGAGTGCGGCGTTGATGGATCAGCACATGTCCTCTGCCATAGCCACTGGCATGGCATGGCATGGCATGGCATGGCATGGCACCAGGCCATACAGCATCTGTGAAAGCTGTCCTTGGATCCTGTGAAGCATTGGAGAGCGCTCCAGCCTGAACTGTTGCATCATGGGAAACCACAACCTCTCATCCTGCAGGGAAGAGGAGGGCTCAGTACAATGCCGAGAGCAATCTGAACAAGGGAGGCACTCTGCGCTCTCATGACTCAGCAGGCGAGTATCACTCGCACCAGCTCAGCAAGCAATCAGCTGGGCTGCATTGCTGTGTGCCCAAAGGCATGGGTAGCTCTGCCTTTGCTGCAAAGGCCTCGAAAGGTAAATGTCGCGTTCTGTACAGTGCGGCAGAGCTTTTCCCGCAAGATTCTCTCACATGACAAAGATTCCAGCAGCTGAGTGCATCCTGTTGATGTACCCCACAATGATGTGCATCTGTGTTGCAGGGCAGGAGGACTTTGGAAATACTGAGGGTGCTGTCATCATCATAGGCTCTGGCATAGCTGGCTTGTCTAGTGCGGCGTCCCTGCACAAGGTCAGCCTTGCACCCTATCACAAATCATGTTGACAAAGAGGTAACCAGGCACCTGCATCTGACAGGATCGTCACACCATGAGGTGTTCACTAGAGTTTTGGCAAGGATTGCAGCCAGGCTTGTCTCAGCGGCAGCAGGGTGTTTGCATCGAGCAGCAAGGCTGCCGGAATGCGTCTTTAGGTGGGGCTCAAGATGATATTTATATGGCGCCTTAGTGCAGGCACCCTAGATGTGAAGGAGATGGACTTCCGGTGTGATACAGGTTCATTCGCCTCAGCATTGGGTGGATGTGTAGGTGGGCATTCCAGTCGTGGTGCTGGAGCGGGAGTCTGCTCCCCGGGAGGAGGGCAGCGCCATCACCTTCTGGCCCAATGCATTCAGGGTTCTGGACACCCTGGGGGTTGCGCACCATGTCAGGGAAACCCACTCCCTCGTTCACAGGTGAGGCTGCATGCCTCACTTGCTGCGCAGATCCTGGAAGTTGCGTAAGCCCCGAGAAGGGATTGATCTAACAGGGCAAAGTCAACCTCTCAATCTTAAGAGGGGGCACACTGGCTGTTACACTGATCAAGCTCGAAACTCCTGCACATGTGACACGCCGCAGACAAGCATGCGCACTGATTAACGGCAGTGTCTCAGTTCCGCATCTGCTATCCTTCTCAGTGCGGGTGTGCAGAGGAGCGGGTGGTGAAGTTGAGGAATGTATGCAGGGTCGAGATTGTGGACTGGGACGGGCAGGTGCTGCGTTCTTTCGGGCTGAGCGAGTGCGAGGGCGCTCCGCACGACGCACGCATCGTGCGGCGCTCCTCGCTGGTCGGGGCGCTGCGCAGCGCCATCCCGCCGCACCTCATCCGCTACGGCGTCAGCGTGGCTAATGTGCACACTCATGAGCAAGGTATCTGCGCGGCCCTAGTCTCCTGCAGGACACACATCAGGCAGTCCCAGAAATGGGGTCTATACATGCTCGTCGGTCAGATAGGTCATAGACCTCTGAGCCGTCTCGGGCATGCCATGTTGCACACCAGAGCATGGTCATGTCTGTGCCAGGTGTCATGTATAACATTCTTTACCCAGACATCTGGCCTGCTGCAGAGTCATGAGTGCACACTCCTACAGTCAGGTGTAAGCTGTGCCTGACAAGTTGTGTGGTGGCAGGTGCTGAAGTGGAGCTGTCCGATGGGAGGAGGCTGCGCTGCAAGGCAGTGGTGGCAGCAGACGGAGCCAAGAGCTGGGTGGCTGCCAAGCTGGGCCTCAAGCCCGCAAAGTATGCCGGGGAGGTGTACTACAGGTGACAGCCTTGATCTGACTCATACATATTCAATTAGCTTTGCTGACCAAGCTTGTGCTGTCTCTGGACTGCGGCATGTGCACCCTCTGCCAAGGGCTGCATGCAAAATCCACTCAGTCTATGCTAATGAGCAATCTAGGGGCGCTGCACTGTGGTGTGGGATCTGTCATGGCGATACCTCATCTGATGGTAGAGCAATGCAAACCTCAGATAACAGAAATTGTTTTGTGATGCTCTTGCACAACAGGGGAGTCATGTTTGCAATATTGCATTCTCTGATGTGGCAGAGATCTTGACCTGAAAGGGCAGCAGCCACATCGTAGAATGGCTCTGCCAGGGCCGGCTACTGTGTGAGTTCTCATAGTCTGATATGTGCGTGCTTCTGTGCAGGGGAGTGGCCACGTTCCCAGAGGGCGTGCCAGAGCCGCCAGGCACGCTGCGCATGATATGGAGCGCGCGCGGCGTGCGCGTGGGCATCTCCACCATCTCGCGCACCCAGTGCTTCTGGTTCACCACCCTCACCTGCCCTGAGGTCTGACCCTTTGCCCTGCAATCATTGTGCTGGTTGGGCTACACTCACTGCGTGCAGCCTGGCTTGCCCCCGACTGCCCTGAACCTCCTGCAGAGATGTGCTTGCTGCTCTAAAACTGCTGGAGTAGGTGCCGGGACGCCAGCTGAGCTTTGGCTACATACTTGCTGTCACATTGGCCTTGCCCCTAGCCTTGCACAGCATGACATATAGAGGCGCTGGTCAGCCCAACAATGCTTGCGATCCATCTTTGCCTGGGGTCCAAAACTTTGAGTTGGTGTGAAGTGGCTGCGCAGGCCGCCAGGATGGACACGCCTGAGAAGAAGAAGGCCGATGCGCTGAAAAGCGTCAGCGGCTTTGCCTTCCACATTCAGGATGCCATTCGCAATACGCATGCTGAGGCCGTCAGCCGCAGCCGCATCGTGGACAGGTGCACTGTTGTTGTCGCCATGATCAACCCAATTATGTTATTAGCTAGGCCCAAATGCAAGTGTGCGATGAGCCTTCCCGCGGTGTTTTCACATTGCCAGTCCTTCTTCCCTGCAGAGGAGCAGATAGAGACTGCACTGTTGCCCATGTTTGTAGGCTAGCTTGCCTATTGGGAGCTTGGCAGCACTCACTGAGGCTTTCTGACCTTGCAGGTGGCTCAAGCCTGGCAAGGAGTTTGGTCATGGCTGCATCACAGTGGTTGGAGATGCCCTGCACCCAATGACCCCCAGCCTGGGCCAGGGCGGGTGCATCGCCCTAGAGGTGACTGTCTATCAGAAGCATGCTCTCTGAGCAAGTGGTCCACACCCAGCCACTGCTGATGCTCTTTTGCCCTGTTGGTGGCCCTCTGGTACTGTTGTCCTGATCGTGAGCAAAATCTGCAGCTAAGCTGGTGTATGTCCAGCATAGGCTGCATGCAGGGCAGGCCCTTGTTTGGACAGCAGGCACCAGCAGTGTTATATGGCAACGGCAGTGCAGATTGCACGAGGCTTTGACGCGCAGACGCTGATCTGACCGCTCTGCTGTGCAGGACGGTGTCAAGCTCGCGCAGGCGCTGCAAGACGCCGGGGGCGCCGGAGCGGCGCCCGCAAACATTGCAGAGGCGCTGCGGGGCTTCGAGCGGGAGCGCACAGCGCGCGCCATCCCTGTCACCGTCAAGAGCCACATGATGGGCGCCATGCTCCAGATCAGGAATCCCCTGGTACGCAGCTTTGCATGGCTGGTCATTGCAAATTCCCTGCATGCCTTCCCTTTTGGGCTAGCCGGCTGTGATCAATGGTCCCTGAACGCCCGTGACGTGAGTTGCTTACAACGACAGCGAGCTTCAGGGTTCATGCCCACTGCTGCTGATGACAGCAGTGCAAGCTCAGGCAGGCCAAAAACGGAGGGCAGTGCTGAGTCTACAGCCTCTCTGTGCAGTTCTGCATGGCGCGCAACTGGGTGGTGCGCAACTTCTACCCGGTGCACAGCTTCCTCAAGCCGGCAGCATTCGACTGCGGGCCCCTGCACACCACATCAGCGGCTGCGCCCGCCGCCGAGCCCAATATAGGCACTTACAAGAAGGGTGGCGAGACTAAGAAGCATGAGAAGCTGACTGTGGAGCTGCCAAAGGAGCAGCCTGCCCAGGGAGAGGATGAGTCATCGCCGCTGCACCGGCATGGCAGCTGCCAAGACAGGCGCGAGTGGCCCAGCCAGACCAGCCTGTCAGTCGTCTGCTAAATGTCCATCAGACAGGAACAGGGACTCCCTGAGAAGGGTTTTCAAGGGCTGTGAACTAGCACAGAGCTCTTAGGCTCCAATACCTTCAGACTCCCTCAAGAGGGCCTCCTTGAAAATGGGAGGCAGCCCTAAGAAGGCATTGAGCAACGCTTTGACAGTTGCAGAATCATGGGGACGCCCATACCAAGTTTCAGGGCCTTGCCAGCCCTCTGGCAGTGATAGGAGTCTTGTAGATACCGCCCAAACCCTAGGGAAGCTGCCATTGTAGCTTGCGTCTAGGCCTTGGCTGTCAGCTAGCCGATCTTCTGCAGCTTTGCAATGCCCTTTGGACCGGGTTCAAAGCACCCTGATTACTGTCCTCAAGCCCTCTTTTTGCTAGGTGCTCCCAGCCTCCAGAATCTTGTAGCTTTCTATCGTTCTCTCTGTATGCGGCAGCCTGCACTGTCCTTCCTGTTGCACGGAGGCTTCACAGAGTCTCAGCTTGGCTGCAAACTTCTCTTCAAGTCAGTGGCGCTCCTGGAAGCAAGAAGTCAGGCTGGGAATCAGATCTGAACATGCCTGTATATGATGCTCCTGTGCAGCAGCATTGTAAGTGCAAGCATCTTTCTCCACTAGCCTTTGCCCATTTGGGGCAGGCTGGTAGCCCAAACAGCAACACTGCTCGTCACTTTGGCCACATAACAAATGCAGGCTCTTATATGAGTGACGTCCTCACAATCGGTGGTGTATGTACATATATGGCTGCACACAGCCGAGAGATTGCATAGTTCGCGCTGGGCAGAACCAGCTTGGGCCGAAATGTGATGCAGTAACTCTCTTTTCATGCAGAGGATGTTTTATACCCGTTATGTATGCAGACAGGGCCCTGCCAACCGGTTGAAGCGGTCCAGTGCATTTCAGTGCATTTGAGAGCTGCTTTTCTGGAAGCATATGTCCTGGTTGTTGAGATCACCTACCCTGGACTTCTCAGCCCACTCAAATTGGACCATGTCTTTGTGGGGATTTCAATCATGCTCAACGCATGCAGAATCCTTCAAGGGTTTAGAAACCCCCCACCAAGTGGTGGCGTCTTCTTACCGGAGCGCCCATACCCATGCAGGTAGAGACGAATGTTGTATCAGGCCCAATGGCATGCACGGTGCTTCAAGGAATGCAAGCCTCCAGCGTTCTACAGCATACTTCAAGAAAGAGCTCTTGTGATCACATCAGATCGCCTGCCCATGCAAGACTTCGCCAGCCTGCACAGAAATGCTGACTGATACGCATGTGCTTCCAGCTTACCCAATCCAAGCTGTACACACCAAGTGTGGATCCTCTGCAAGGCTAGCCAAGACTGTTTGGTGTGTAGCCAATGCCCATCCAAGCTTGCAGCATTGGTTGACTCCATATTGGCATGCACTCCCAAGAAGATGCTTTGCATTGGTGAATGCTATACTGTTGATTGACTCAACAAGTCATGATGTCCTTTGCAAAATCCACAACTGTTGAAAAGACCGTGAGATTGTATGGCAAGTCAAGGCTCCTCCAGCCGTGTGTGTTGCGGAGCGGTTGTATAGGGGAGTACAAATTGCCTGCCAATGGTGATGGTAGCTTGACCTAGTGATGGCAAAACCTTGCATACTAGGCTGGAGAGTTCTCCAGCGGCAGGAGGCCCTTCGACTGATCTCAGAATGGAGTAGATGATAGCCTGGCACCAATGTACAAGACCGAGGGCTAGGGTTTATAGGTGCAGCCTCGTAGATGCAAGCAAGTGCCAGGCCTAGGCGTCTTAGCTCGGATAGAATTTTGCTCGGTAGCCCTTGTGCCCTTGGGACTTAGTGTGCAGGATCTTGCCGAGGGTGTATGTGTATGCATGAAATTTTTTTTGTCCTTCTATGGTGCCAGTACTTTTCAGATGCAGGCCAGTGGCTGGCATGCCATACGTACACGCAGTATATAGACAGCCGAACCCTAAAGCCTTGAAGTGAAGGGTTTGATGAACCGGAAAGGTGGAAGATCTGTTGTCAGAGCACATTAAAGGTCACAGTTGCAGACATGTGCATTGGCACGCTCTCTCATCACTCTCATTCAGCAGGCAGCCTGCCTTGATGCAACGCAATTCTGTACAGGCTTCCCTGCTGTGCCCACCCCCCTTGCAGCTTCCGACTGTTGTCAACATCCTCTCATGCTGCTTTTTCCAAGTCCTGGCAGCGTCCACAATCTGCCCTGTTCACTGGCTTTCCTTACAAAACACCTCTCACACCAGAGCCACAACCACAAATTGCCAGTATTGCAGCAGCATGGCCTGGCTGTTAAATCCAGGCTCCCCAGCTGTGCCAAGAGACCCCTGGCAGCCAGTCAGACTATTTGCTCCCTCGGTCTTCCTAGGAACACCTTTCCTCGGGTAAGACCCCAATCGCCATAGCCAGGGTACAGCAGCAGGGCCTGTGCATCCCATACGGACGCCTCTGCAGAGCCTGATCAGGCCCTGGGCGTCCTTTCCGCAAGCCGCCAGCTCATTTGGCCTTCTTGGGGATGACTGGAACAGACTCCTCGACTGGAGCTGCTTCAGCCCTCACAGGCGCAGCCTTGGCCTTGAGGGAGGCTTTTCTGGCACCCTGCACAGGCACCAGAGCACCCTCAGCAAGGAACCTCCCAGATCTCACACAACAGGAGGCCGTTAAGCACCGGACAAGAGGGCCATGCTACCCCATTTGGCTCACCATCTCTGCTCTGCACAAGTGAATATCAATAATGGTGACACAGCTCATGTCCGAAGCCTGCCCCCGGATCCCTGACACATGCTGGCAGCCCTGAGCATACCACCATCCCACATCATGTGCTTCAGATACCAGGACTGCGGATGAGATGGAGAGTACCTGGTTGTAGTAGGTGCCCTTCAGCCACTCATCACTGTTAACCTCCTTCTTCTTAGTCTCCACCTTCCTCGTCATCCTGCCCGCCTTCCTGGGCTTCACCCAGCCCGACTGCACTAACCCCAAATACGCCAGGTACCCTGCGCATGGAAAACAAACCCTGTGAGCAGACAGCCTGTGCCTGAGGAGCCTTCTGCTAACAGTATTGAGGGGCTGATCAGGCATGGTGGTGAGCTTGGTATATGCGTCCTCTCTCTTAAACGAGCTTCTGCTGAAAGGGCATGCTGCAGGGCCATGCATGCATGGAGTGGACACCAGGCAGCTGCAACGAGATTGATGATATCACAAGGGAGTCACCCAGCACCCAGCTGTGCTTCGTGCAAGGGGCACTCCTGGCGTCTTCCTGGCACCCTGTCCACAGGGCAGTCTGTAAAACCTGCCAAGAACCTGCCTAAAACCTGCCATAGGTGTAGCTCTTGTCAACGGCTATTGGAAGTGAGGGACTGCAGTTGCACACCTAGGCCGCCGATGCCTGCGAGTATGAGGACGACGAGGAAGATGGCCTGGAAGTCCACCCAGGCGTGCGGCTCCACGACGTCGATGGTGCGGTTGAAGAAGGTGGTCGCATGCTGGCGCCCCGTCTCCGCTGTGTAGAACATTGACAGCGCCACCTGCACATGCAAGTGTTTCTCTCCTTACATGCTCGTGAACATATGAGGCACACTGTCCATGGTGAAGTAGATGGTCGCATGCTGGCGCCCCATCTCTGCTGTGTAGAACATCGACAGCGCCACCTGTACGCGCGCATGGCCAAACTTTAACTCGTGCTCACGATCAAAGCAAACAGCACTACTGCTTCCAAATTACACACTCACTGTCTGGTGAGGTGCAGCCTGACATGTTTACACTTCATCCCTGGAACATGACATCCGGTGCATAGAGCTGTCACAGACAGCGCTGGCAAACAGGTGGCTGTTGTGGCCAGGTCTCATCCTGAAGGTGGTGCTCAGGACAGTCTCTGCAGTGCGCTTCCACTGGTGTACCGGAGCTTGCCTGGAATTCTCTGGCAGGGAAGGTCGCGTCAGGCTGAAACCAGAAGTTTAGCGATGCCTCCTCACCTGGGCCCACCAGCCTGTGCTGCTCCTGCACACAGAGCTCCTTCTTCTTCAGCATGTTCCTCACTCAATCACATTGTCTGGCACTCTCCTACTCCAGCAAGCACATCCGCCCAGGAAGAGGAGGTGAGTGGTGTTCCAGACTCCCAGCATGTTACACTGAGCGGCAAAGGCGGCAATACATTGAGACCACAGCATGCACCCAGCTTGGCTGAGCGCTGTGTTGTCCGCATCTGCGGCATGCTGTCATGCACGGTGTGCATTTGGGCTGTGCAGAGTAGTCCTATGAGAGGATCACCTGCGCGGTGAAGTTCTGGAAGTGCTGGCTGAAGGCCTTTGCATTGTTCAGCGACCCTGCCAGCGCCGTGATATTGATTGTTGAGGATCCTCCATTGTGCACCCCCACAACTGTCTCTACCTGCACAGCAGGTACATCCTCATATACCTCTCTCCGCTGTGTCATGTTGTCACAGCAACTGCACCTTCCTGCACTTTCGAGGGGAGCTTTCATGGCAGTCCTAGGCTTAGAAGCATGAGAGCTCAGATGTCTCACCACTGCTCCTGCTGGGAACAGCAGGTCAGAGTGCTCCGGGAACCAGAAGTTGGTCTGCACTCCTGGCAGGCTGTCGGGCATGTCTGTCAACATTGAGGACCATGCCTGATGGTATGAGTACTGTCCATGAGCTGCAAGCAGAGGGCAAGCCTTCAGTCCCCGTCATCGTCTCACAGCCAACATTGATATCATATAATCTAACTCTTAAGCCACACACAGCCCTCAAAAGACCGCAGTTTGATCAAGCGGGGCGTCTTGGCCGCCCGTCCTGTTGTGTGCAAGTACAAAGTGCCAGAAAAGCCAAAGTTGAGCGTAAAATATTCTTCTAGGATTAGCACATCCTTCAGACAGCCGCTCCATTGCGGATGGCCACCAGGCAATCGCAGGGTGCCAAAGCAGGTGGCCAGGCGCACACATCTACACACTCAGCAGATGGCTGTAGGTGCTTCTAGAATATCTAATGAAAGCCTGAGCAAATCAAAATATCGTTTGTGATGCTAGTTTACCTGCAGAGATGCAGAGAACAGCAACGATCAAGCCCAGGCTGTGCCACCTGGCCATGGCTCCTATCTAAATATCCGCCCTTACTCGCACTCCCTTTCCCTGCTTTGCTTAATCCCTCTATCAACGCCAATAGAGCTGGCTGCTTTGGGCAGGGTTGCGGTTTTGCATGTCATCTCAGAACATGCCGCTCGAATGGGAACCACTGCTGAGGCGTTCCTGGTCATGCTGCATGAAATGGCGCACATGCCTCGGACAGAGCTGCACCCATCTTCTGAACGTCCGAGGAGGGCCGAGAACAGAATAAATTAGGTATCTGACGTCGCAAGACCATCAGACCAGATGTAATATGGTGCTTGCCAGCCTCACTTGTAGGTAGCACAATCCCCGAGTCTGTGCTGGACAGCACAATGTGATAGCAGGAAGTTCGTGGTAAACCTCGTTCTTGAGAAGTCACAGGTAGCTGATTGGGCCTGGCATCATGGCTTCCATCACCTTCGATGAGGAGGTTTTTTGCAGCCATCTGAGCAAATTCTATGACAGTTGGAAGGCGGTAAGCCTGCTCGCGAGACCTCACATCTATCTTAAGTGTTCTCACTATATTTTACGCCAAGCAGAAGCTGGACATATGTACCGCGTACCCAGGTCATCCCAGGGCGTCTTGCTATATGGTTTTGGCCTGCTGTGCTGATTTGTATCGTTAAGGCCGTCCAACCTATCGCAGAGGGCCATGAAGCCACAAGTGTCGGCTGCAAAGTCTGTGTGCACCCTTGTGCAGGGCACAGAGAGCTGGAAGCCCGGTGGGGCAGACCTGGGAGCTGTTGCAGTTCTGACAGGACAGGCGTCCCAGGAAGAGCTCCGCTACCTGAAGAGCGTCTCCATGCAGCTGTGGCTCTTTGGCTACGAGCTCACTGGTGCGCTGCAACATCTTTCTTAGTGCTATTGGTCAGGTTTGAGTCCGGCTAGCCTGTTTACACATGCCTCCCACCGCAAAAGCATTGCAGGCGTGTGTCAAGGCGTTAGCTCGCTAGTCAACCTGATCAACAGCGTATTGTATTGGGACGTACTGTCCAGGATTGCTTTCGTATGGTCTTGCTCATATTACCATGCTAAATCCTAAAGCTTTTGGCTGCAGAGACAGTGCTGGTCTTTACAAAGGAAGCATTCCATGTCCTGACAGGCGCTGGCAAGAAGGGTGAGCCCTTTCAAGTGTGCATCCTCTCGACTGGGCATCTGTTGCCATGCTCTATGCAGCCTTTCTCTATCACTTCCGTGTGAGGGCTCTCATACTGCACACCATAGAACGCTTTTAGTGGTTCCAGGAAGCAACTGCGTCTCCCAAATTGTAGCAGGAATGCAGGCAGGCAGATAGCATGATCGTGACAATCACATCTGACGCTACTGCTGCAGCAACCCTGGTGGAAGCACTGAAGGCTGCCACAAAGGAGAAAGTGGGTGTGGAGCTGGTGCTGCATGTCAAGCCCAAGGGGGAGGACGGGAAGCAGCAAGTGGATGACCTTGTAGAGGTCATCAAAAGCAGCAGCGGCTCTGTCGGCGTCATCCAGAAGGTATACCATCCTTGCCCTCTCACTCCCCATAGTGCGACCATGAATGCCAGTGTGGCAAGTATGTCAAGTCCACACGACGCTGGCAGGCAGAGACTTTTAGACCTAGGCTGCTAGACATACATGACACACTGGGTATCCAGGAGTTGTTATGCTTGGGGCCAGCGCTAAGACCTGTGATGCTCACGTGAGGGAGCAAGCCGCATGTCAAGCTCTCAGAGGATGAGGTGCAGCCTTGGATGCCTCTGGCGCGGCGCAGGCGGATGTCAGCGCAGCGCTGAGCCCTTGCACCTGCTGCAGGCATGCAGCTCGGCTCCCGGCAGACAGAGTACCGATTGCTCATGGATGGGGCCCAGTGCTGAACGCTGTGATGCTTGCGCAGGAGAGCAAGCCGCAGGGCAAGCTGTCAGAGGTCTGGGCGCCCGCCCTGGATGCGTCAGGCGTGGCGCAGGCGGACGTCAGCGCAGCGCTCAGCGAGCTGCTGGCGTCCAAGGACCCCGCGGACATCCACAAAGCAAAGAAGGCCGCCTTCCTCAGCGCCAGTGTCATGCAGAAGCGCGCTGTCCCTGAGCTAGAGAGTAAGCTCCTGCAAATGATGATCCTCCCAGACGGGGGTTCCCTTTGTTTCATTATGGTCAAACGGAATTTTCCTTTGGTCGCCGCGGACGGCAGCGGCTTCAACGGCCGACGAGGCCACGACGGAGTAAACTCTGTGACTGTACCCTGATGTGTGTGTCGGAAGCATGCCTACTGGCAGCCAGGGTCATGCAGAAGCGCGCAGTCCCTGAGCTGGAGAGTAAGCTCCTGCAAGTGATGATACTCCCAGACGGGAGTCACACACTGCTTGACCCTGTGACGGTGCCCTGATGTGCGTATTGGAAGCATGCCTACTGGCGGCCAGCCTTATGCAGAAGCGCGCCGGTCCTGAGCTCAAACGTGAGCTCCTGCATTGAATACTGTTCAGAATTGGTACAACCTTGCCCACAGCCTGTACATGCGTCCTCAAACCTTCAGAAGAGGTGATGCCATGGCAGCCAGCTCCACTCAAGAAATCTGGATCCCATGTTATGGATTGCTCTAACAGTCTCAGCCTTATGCAGTCATAGGGGCATGCCCTAGTGAGGAGCAGCATGCCCCAGGATGGCAGAGCAACTAGCAGAGGCCATCATACATCAGGCCTTGGTGGCCATGGAGCTCAGGCAACATTCCCAAAAGGCGTGGCAGGCTCACAGTAGTCCACATCACCAATGCTGCATTGCCGAGCTCGTCTGTGTGTGCTGCAGCCATCGTGGACCTAGCCAAGAAGGTCAAGCACACCAAGATGGGGGAGCTGATAGAGCAGGCCATCACAGATCCCAAGCTGGTGGGCGTGAAGCTCAAGCAGGACCTGCTGGACATCGCCTTCCCGGCCACGGTGCAGAGCGGGGGCGTGTATGACCTCCGAGCCACCGCGCAGAACGATGACAGACCCATAAAGTACGACGTCATCACCGTGTCCATAGGTGGGCGCCTGGTTCTGCCTCAGTGTGCCACTGATGCCTTCAAATGTCATCCCTTGTCCCATAATTAGCAGCGATTATACACATACCCAAGGCGGTCGTAGGGCTGAAGTTATCATGAGGCAGAGTCTCTTGTGTGAAATATCGGCAAGAGCATCAACGAGAGACCCGTGAATGGTTGCCTAGATGGCCATGGCATCTGCTTACTGAGAATGTACCGACCCACAAGGCAGAGCTGTGCAGTGTGAAGCCATATCTAAGATATCATTTGCAAGCAAGTTGGACTCAACACCCACTTGGCAGCAGCAGAGCACCTCAGCCTGATGTGAAACTCCCTGGCCCACGTTCATGCCCTCAGGCTTTGTTGCTGCTTGCCTGCAGGAGCAAAGTACTCCCAGTATTGTGCCATAGTAGGCCGCACCTACCTCATAAACCCTTCCAAGCAGCAGGAGCAGGAGTATGCAGCCCTGTCGGCTGCCATGGACGCAGCCGTGAGCGCCTTAAAGCCTGGAGCGCCCTGCTCGGATGCACACGCAGCAGCCGTCAAAGCATTGCAGGTGGGGTTACAGTTGGGATCATGTGAAAGCCTCACGACCTAGGCACCCCTGCTCTCAAGTCAATGTACAGCTGCAGGCGCAGCTTTCATCACAGCTGACTCGCTGCAGTGCCAAATGAGCTGAAGTGTTCCTCAGCCCAGCTTCTATTGAAAGAAGAGGGAGGGCAGAGGTTGCTGGGTGCCAAACTGCTCAGAGAGCTGGCCCAGGGTCTTGAGGGAGTGTGCATCACTGAAAGGGGGTCGCACGTGCCAGCCATGTTGTGCTCAGGGTGAGTTGGCGATGTGCAGGACAAGGGCCAGGAGCAATTGGTGCCCAAGCTGCCCAAGAACATTGGGTGGAGCATGGGCACGGAGCTCAGGGAGTCGCAGTACGTGCTGTCCGCCAAGAACAGCGCGCCTGTGCAGCGGGGCATGATCTTCCATGTCAGCCTAGGTGCACACCCTGCTATCCCATCCTAGCCCTGCAATCGGGGTGTCTCAGGGCACAGATTGGCTGCAGCAGAGTGGGAAGCAGTTCAAAAGCACTGCCCAGGCGGGTAGGGAGGTGCAAGTCGCCCTTTATGTGTGCACCCATGATTTCTATGCACTGGAGCTGCGCTCCTCCAGTGGTTGTGATTTTTGCTTGGTCAAAAGCTGTGTTCAACCTAGTACCACAGCGGGTAGTCCGATGTGCAGTCCCTGCATGATAGGGCGCGCTCCGTATCTCATAACCCACATGGCGTGCAGGGGTGAGCGATCTGGAGAGGTCAGACCCTGGCGAAGGTCAGGCCTCGCAGTACGCTCTCCTGATCTCAGACACATACCTCATTGAGGAGGGGCCGCCTCAGCAGCTGACCAATATGGCCACGCGGAGATGGTCTGACATAGCATACTTCTTTGCGGTGCGGCTTAGCATTTTGCGCCCAGCTCTGGCTAGTCTCAGAATATTCACATGCTTGCCCATGCACATGTACATGTCCTAATGCTGCAGCTGGCCTGCTCATAGTTGCCGGTCTCACAATAGAAAGTGAGCAGAAAGCAAGAAGATCACTGTGGCAATTGTCGCGGCCTCATCTGCTGCCTGCATACTCCCTTGCTTAGGGATGGCTGGCTGCTGTCACTGTGATCGCAACCGGCCGCATCTCAGCCGTGACGTGGATGCTGGAAAATGAAGCTACGCGACCCGCCCACACCGGCTTTCGGCACCAAATAGTGCCAGGGAAGGCTACGGTTAACCTGTGTCAACGCCAGAATAGGAACCCGGGTCACGTTGTGCATGCGTCTGTGCAGGATGAGGAAGAGGAGGCAGAACCTGAGAAGCCGGCCAAAAAGCCGGTGAAGGAGGAGGCTGTGTTTGCGGGCAACAAGAACCTGCGCAGCGAGGACCAGAAGTACCGGGAGATCAATGACGACAGGCAAGCGCCCCCCACAAATGCCAAAGTAATGCCTGCCAGACGCTTGGATGCAGGCGCCATGACCGCTGCTTGAGACTCGCATGCCAGGACTGACAGTAATGGCTGGCTCTGCATCTGCATCATAACCTCCTGAACCAGTTGAGCGGACCGCACAATTACTTTATTGCATCTGTCTGAGGCACATGTGATCATTCAGCACTGCAAGAGAAGTGGGCCTCAGCACAAAGAAAGCGCAGAGGAGCGCTTGCTCAATCAGGGAGACCAGTGGCAGACCTATCATGATGCGGTACAGTATGCCTGGTCCTATACAGTGACAGCATAATGGTCGACTTCCGACATCTAATTTGACACTGCAGAAAGAAGCAGAAGGAGAACCAGGAGGACTTGCTGGAGAAGGCCAATCAGGAAACCATGCGGGCGCTCAAGACCAACGATGGCTCAGCGCCGGTGACAGCTGGCAGGAAGGTGTCCACCGTGGAGGCGTACCGCAAGGTCGAGGACATCCCCTCCTCGCGCGAGCTGGCCATCATGGTGAGCATTGCGCACATGCTACGAGTAATGCTGGTGCCAGCCTTTGGCTTCGCATGGCAAGGGACCTAGCCTGCGGGCTGAGCTTGGCTGTACCTATAGCAGCAGTAAGCAAACCTGCTCATGCTTGATGGTCTTGAGGACGCGCACTGCCTTGATTCTGTGTGACATGCATGTGTATCCCATCCATTTCATGGAACCAGATCCTGCATTTGTGTCTCATTTCCTGCAAATCCCCAGAACTCACATGTCCATGCATGGCATTGTGGAATACTCCCATCAAAGTTATTGGGAGAGCTGCGCAGGTGGACCAGAAAAATGAGAGCATCCTGGTGCCAATCTATGGGCTGATGGTACCCTTTCACATCTTGGCGGTCAAGAATGCGGTGAACAGCCAGGAGGGCGACCACTCCTACATCCGCATCAACTTCAACTTTGGGCCCACCTACGAGCCGGGCGCTAAGTTCCCGCAGGCCATCTTCCTCAAGGAGCTCTCCTACCGCACCAGCGACAACCGCCACGCCGCCAAGGTGTGCCCGGCTGTGCCCGCTCTGCCCGCTCCCGGCACATTGCCTTTCGTGCATGGCATGGCACAGCCTCCTCTCCTGTGGGGCACACAGTCTGTCCAGGCTTGCCAGACTAAGGAAGGCAGCATGGGAGAGGTAGCTGGTGCCTGGTAATGTACGAAAGACGGTGTGCCAGGCTTGCATGCATGTCTGCCTTGATCTCCCTTATTTGGGACTGGAAGAGCATGGGGTAGACTGTTTGATGTAAGCAGCAATCGACTGCCCATGTTGTGACAATTGGGCTGTTAATGAGAGACTTGCCCAGTTGCGGTGGGGCTAGGGCACCTCCTGTGGCTGTAGGCAGAAGTTCAAACATGACCACCCTGTGCGTGGGGCGCAAGGGAGGAGGAGTTTCCCTTGATCAGAGGCACTTTCTGAAGAGGCTGGGGTGGTATGCAGGTGGTGCAGGAGATCAAGGTCATGCGGACGAGCATAACCGCACGGGAAAAGGAGCGCGCCGAGCGCGCAACGCTTGTGCAGCAAGAGAAGCTCAGCAAGGCCAAGGCGTCTTTCTTCTCCTTGTTTCTCTCTCCCTCACATACAGGACTTAGGATGCAGCCCGCCCCTTGCACTGCGCACACTGGTCGGCCCATTGTGCTGGGAGTGTTCTGCAATGCGGCCATGGTTAGCTTTGCTAACGTCTACAAGGATAGCAGTGCTTTCATGGTTTTGAGATGGTGCGGGAATGGTGGGGCTGTCCATGCAGGGGCGTGTGTATGCGCTGAACGACGTGTGGATCCGGCCGCCGTTTGGGGGCAAGGGGCGCAAGATGACAGGGCAGCTGGAGGCGCACGCCAATGGCTTCCGCTATTCATCACCCAAGGGTGACCAGCTGGACATCATGTACAGGCACGCGCACCTCTGTCTGATGGCTGGGCGAGAAAGCAGAAGCTAGCGAGATCCTTCACAGCATGGGCTTGGCCAGAGGGCTGGGCGCCTGACAAAGCCTCAAGTAACATTCCACGGTGTATACAAATGAGCCTGAGAGACAGGATGTTGCATGCATTGAACGAGTGAGCTGGGAGGCAGGCTCTGGCTAGGCCTGCTGATATGCGTTTGGCCCTATGGTGAGGGCGCTCTCATCCATGTGACATGGCCTGTCCTGACTTGGACGCTGCTCTGCAGGAATATCCGGCATGCCCTGTTCCAAAAGGCGACCAAGTCAGAGGTGGCCTGCATAGTCCACTTCCACCTGCACAACCCCATCATGGTGTGATACTCCTCCTGCTGTGCCTGCTCTCTGCATGCCTCTGGCCGCGGCCGAAGCACCACTGCAGTGATTGCAATCTCAGTAGATTGCTGCCTCAACTGTGAGAGACGGTACTCTAGCCTCAGAGTCACGCATCTGCATTGGGTTGCCCAAAAAGCCTTTGATTGCACGCCATGCGTCCGATCCCAAGCGATGCCCCAAGTAGGCATACGGCACATGTGGGGGAGCCACATGAAGTTGCAGGACGACAGTCCATGTGGTGTCGTCAAGCTCGTCCAAAGGTCCGTTGCATGATGCCGAGGTGGCTTCTGGCGCGCGCAGGTGGGCAAGAAGAAGACGCAGGACGTGCAGTTCTACACGGAGGTCATGGAGGTCAACCAGGCCATCGACGCGGGGCGGCGCTCCATGTACGACCCCGACGAGCTGGAGGAGGAGCAGCGCGAGCGCGACACGCGCAACCGGGTGAGCATACTAGTCTGCCTGGTTGCACGACGCGGCACCAAAAAGGGCCGACGCACGTCGATGGCTTGCGCCGCGTCGACGTGCTAGTAGGAGGCTATCGTTTACGATTAGCCGCATCGGAAGGCGGCAATCGACAGATCTCGGCCAGGGCACCTCTTGACTTGCTGGAAGTTGCTGAGCGATGAAGGCTTTCACAATGACTGTAGCCTCTACAGTTCTTTGGATCCCCATGTCGGGCAACTATGCTTGTCTGCTGTCCAAGACATTCCCCTGCCACCCTGCCCAGATCTCCATCAATTCACTGCTGGACTTACATTCCAGAAGGAGTGCCATATGAGAACTGGAGCTCAAGAAACATTTGCCCTCCCACAAGATGAACCTGCCACTAGATGCGAGCGTTGAGCTTGCGTGGAGAACTGCGCCCTCACAATACCTCGATAGGTCGCCGTCATGCTGACTAGCATCTTGTGGGCATGCTGTGCAGATCAACAAGAGCTTCCACCAGTTCTGCCAGAAGGTCGATACAGAGATCTGGGAGCGCGACTACCCGTGAGCACCCCTCCTCAAGCCTGACTAGTATACAGCATTCTCCTGCCAGTCGCCCTTGTCGCAGTCCTTGCTAAAGCTTCAGAGTGCTGGACTGTATGCATGACTCTCCAATGGCACCCGCAAATGCCAGCCAGATATTCATGCTCATGTGAAGCCATATCTGCACAGAAGTCCCCACAGCCTGTGCCTTATGCAATGCCATGGGCACTCCCCTGACGTGCGGCATGTGCTGCAACCCTATGCCCTCGCTGACATGCGCTACTGCATGTGCAGGCAGGAGGAGCTGCAGTTCATGCACCCGCTGAGAGACTTCCAGTTCCGGGGCGTCCCCCACCGCACGACCGCCACGCTGGTGCCGTACGTGGACTGCCTGGTCGAGATCACGGAGATGCCCTTCACAGTGGTCACCATCGCTGACATCAACATCGCCAACCTGGAGCGCGTCGGCTTTGGGCTGCGCAACTTCGACCTCACCTTTGTCTTCAAGGTGCGCTGAGAGGGAGAGGGAGGGAATTACTACATCCAGTAGGGCTTCCCTCAGGGTTGGCGCTGACACTACCTCTCAGTCTGTCTGCAACAACCTTGACAACCCCATGCATCTCAGCCTGCCACATTATACTTCTTGTCTGACATTATTGTCACATGCCGTGGCCCCACATGACCACTACTGATGGCTGATCCTATGCAGGACCTTACAAAGGACGTCGTAAGAGTGGACGCCATCCCCACAGAGGACATAGAGAAAGTCAGGGTGAGCTCATGTGCCTTGTTGCCTGGGACTTGATACTGTCTTCACTCTGTCCTCCTGTTCATTGGATGCGCTGTGCATCCACAAGCACAATAACACATTTGGGTTGGTACTTCAAGGTGTAGCAGAGGACCTGACAGGATGGAATTTTGCAATTTTCCGGCTTCCTGTGCGGTGCCTGAAGCAGGTATAACATGGTGCGTGCAGGGTTTCCTGAGCGTGAACGGCATCAAGTTCTACGAGAGTAAGATGAACCTGAACTGGAAACCCATCATCAAGAGCATCCAGGAGGTTTGCAGCCTGATCCCTGTTCCCAGCCACCTGCATGCACCTTGAGCCTGCCTGGAACAGACAGAAGCTTGTCCAGCAAGTGAGGGCATGTGAAGATGGACCAGCAGCAGAAGGCATGTGGGAGGAAGCTTTGTCGAGATGGGTGCTGCCTGATAGTCAGTGAAGGCGTGCTGGTTTTAAGAGTGTGTCATGCCACGACGCTCATGCTGCTGGGTCTTCATCTGACAGTGTGTCAGGACCCAAGTTTTGCTACCATCGTCGCAGCCTCTAGAGGGCTGGCAGCAGCATGCTCTAGGCGACACCAGTGGCAAGTGCAGACTTTCATGCATGGTGTGACCATGCAGGACCCGGACGGCTTCATCGAGCACGGAGGCTGGAACTTCCTGGATGCTGAGGGCGATGGCAGCGATGAGGAGGGCGACGACGAGGAGGAAGAGGGTGAGCAAAGCTCTCCATCATGTTCTGGTGATCAACGCTTGTCATCTGTACCTACTGCAGACAGCAGGGACGAGGAAGGTGCAGCCTCTCCTTCTGTGAGTTGGCTATGCTGCCTGAAGGATCCCATGGAGTGCCGTTTGTGCTAGCTGCTTGTCAGAAGGCTGAAAGTCACTAAGTTCCATGGGCAGGAGTGGGCAGATCAGGTCAGCAGTTGATCCTTCGGTGAGGCGATCCGGGTGTGCTGTGATGCAGACGAGTTCAAGCCGAGCAGCGATGAGGAGGAGGATGACGAGAGTGACGAGGACGACGGGAGCGACTTTGATGAGGAGGAGGAGGATGACGATGACGAGGAGCCTGAAGAGGACTCCGAGGAGGAGGAGGGCAAGGACTGGGATGAGCTGGAGAAGGAGGCTGCCAGGTGAGTCGTGAGCACCTCTAGGCAACGGGCTATCAATTGCATTGCTGCTACAAGGGCGGCAACCCACACATGTTGGGGTCTGGCTGCCTCACCATGGGGGCCTGCAAAGCAACCATGGGACTAGACTGCAGCCCAACTGCACGACGTGACTGTAATGTCCGTTGGTCTTCCCTGGTGTTGGCTCTAAAGCCCTCAGGTCTTGGGCACACATTGGAAATGATGCGCATTGCCTCAAGGAGCTAGGTTGTCTCATGGTAGCGCACTTGATGCAGGGATGACAAGAAGCGGCAAGCGGAGGAGAGCGATGATGAGCCCAGGAAGAAGAAGAAGTCGAAGCGATGATTGCTGGGGCGCCCTGGCAGCGCTTTCGTGCACCATCCTTGTGCTTCTATTGAATGTAAGGCAGTGCTGTGCACTAATGTGACAGAGCTGAGATGGATAGGCAAAGCATTAGGGCTTTATGCCGGGAGTAAGCATCAAAGAGTTGCAGCTGCCTGTTTGCTGAGGCAGCTGCACCGTTGACCTCATTGAGGGTGCAAATGGCTCTGTATGTGGCGCGTACTATGTGCATTTTGGGTCACGGAGTAGATGAAGCATGTGATCCTATGCCAGGCATTGAGATGATGATAATGATGACATGTAAGTGTGATGATCTGTAGAGACGCCTCAAACCCGGCTATTGAGGTGCCGGGTCATCGACGAATTCAACACATAATGGCGATGGCGAAGGGCGGCTAGCAGCCACTTATATGTCTTTGCATGCATGAAGTACGCTTGGTCTAGCCGTAGGGCTCCAGCTGGCCCCAAGAGGGGCCAAGGCTCAGCAGCTCCACTTAGGTTTGGAGCTCTGCTTCCTCACAATATCTCTTGTGCTGCAGCGCACTAGTGCTCCCTATGCAGCACCCTCTCATCATCCCTCTCAAACACAGAGATGCATAGCTCCTTCCTAGATCTTGGGACTTGAAATGCGCTGGCTGCTCCCAGCTGATTGGGGGCCTTGGCGTATCTTACAAGCTGCAGCAGGATGCCATGCCCAGTGCCGGCCTCAGTGATGATGGATGTCAGGAAGCCCGACATGGCCAAGCGGCCATTGGTTGCCTCCACTTGCCTTGCATCCCTGTACAGAACCCAAGATCGTGAAGCACGCAGCACGTGCAGAACCTCTCAAGAGCTCAAGTGCTGTCATCTGATGACCCCGGCCTCTGAGCCTCTCAGGGGCCCCTCGTGAAATCAGCACTGTAGCATTCCCCATCCCGTACCTCATCCAAATTCTTCTTGCGCAGGGAGTTTGCACCTCAGGATCACTTCTGCCAGTCTATAAAGCAACAAGAAGGTACGTCACTTCTCACCGTTCCTTCAGCTCAGGCCAGTCAGTCAGAAGGCTGTTGCATTTGCCGGCCACATGCCGGAAGTGCGCGAGAGGCACACCTTACTTTGGTCGGAAATTGTTGTACAAGGACGCTGCTCACGAGCGAGAGCGACCCTCCTCGTCCTCCACCTGCACACATGGTGAGCAATCATGCTCTTCTGCAGACCACTACCGACGGGATGAACATGGACTGTGCTAGGCTCCCTGGTACATCATCCTGCACAGAGAGCCAAGTCACGCACGACTTGATCAGATGGACCAGAGAGCACATTGTTGCTGGCATAATATTCTTTATTTGCTGCTGGCATTAGCTTTCAGGCAATCAGGTAGGCCAATCTCACCTTGCCCTTCAGAAATAGGCTCCACATGACCCCGTGGAGCTCCCTCTCCATTTGCATCTGGGAAATGATGATCCTGCTCGCGGAGTTCGAGATCTGAGCTGACTGGGTGGCAGTGTCCGCTTCCATTATCTTCTTTGTTTGCCAGTTGAAGGCTGTAAGCACCGCACCGCCTGCAGCTGCTGCAACCCAGAAATGAAGCCATGTGGGGGGACCGCGGATCTTCTTTCGCACTGCTGCTGTGACCTGGGTCCGGGAGAGCTGCTCATTCTGCATGGCCTTTGTGACCTGGGCTACTTGTGGGCCGGAGAGCAGCTCCTTCCTCATGGCCTCTGCAGCAAACCCCCGGCTGAGAATACTCCGCATGATGATCTGCATAATGTAGTGTCCTGGCTTGCTTGTCGGTTTGCAGCAGACACAAAGCTTGGTCAGCTCCTGACACAAAGTAAGAAAGGGGCAACACCTACGTTCACTCCCCCTATCAAGACACCTTCAGGAAGCACTGAAGACAGCTTCGTCTCAGCAACGCATCCTGGCGGTGACCTTAGACGCAGCACGCTAACACCCAAGCTATGCTGGCAGGCAGATCCTAGAAGGTCCCCAGGATATAGACACCTACACCACCATGACCATTTGCAGGGTCATACCCACAACGGAGTGCAGCGCATACGCGCTCATTGAAATATGAACGATATATAAGCTGCTACGATGGCAATGGATACAGCTGGCTCCCAAGGTTTTAATAGGGGATTGGCGCATGCTTACCTGAGTGAAGGTCGCTGGAACTCGGTAGTGTGCGATAATAGAAGTAGCAGCAGGGCAATTCGCGGGGTCAAGAGCTGACTTTCTCTCGAAACCGCGCAGGTGCCAAGCCGAGCAGGCTCCCGTGCACCTTGAAACCACCAGAAGTCACACAGTATTTCTACGACGCGCTCAGAAATTCCTTTCTGTCCTCTGCATGAGCAGACACCTTCCTATAGCCAGAAGATGGAGAGGCGCGGCTGGGTTAAAATTACGACTCTCCCGGTCACGCTTCTGCGGAAAGGTCTGCTTCGCTACTAATCACTCTCATGTACGAGCGGAATGGACGTAAGAGGCTCTGTATCGGGAGAGATCGGCATGAATCGATGTCGGTCCCCCACCATTGCCAAACCAGGAAAATCACCCTTATGTTATTCTGCAGCCAGAGCCCCGCTTCGATATGCTTGTGAAGTTTCTCACATCACGTGCTGCACCGGCCAACCTCTAACGAGGATGATGACCAAGTCATGTCTCTTGGCAGCTCTTATGCGCAGGCCATGGAGGCACTGTGGCTTTCACACACGCTAGGAGTCATAGTCACAGATGCAGCAGGCCTGCCTAGGCAGCCTAAGTGAGGCAGCTGCAGGAATCCTGCAGGGATCCCCGGGATTCCGGAAAAGGATTTCCCTGGGTCTTGGATCAGGAGCAAGCTTGCATCTTTACAGAGTTGACAGCTCATGCTGCATGCTGTCACAAGGTTACCATGATGCTACACACTGAAAGAGCACCAGGTTTTAACCACACACTGGAACAGCCAAAACAGTTCCTGCTTCTGCGCAAGTGCAGCTGCTGCTCTCAAGTCCCAAAGCGCTGAGGTGCCTCAAAACTTCATGAGGTGGGGCCTGTCTCCGGCATGGAGTGTGAAGCGGGCTCCCAAGTAGCCCTTGAGCTCAGGTGATAGAGCCTTCACCAGTGCCTCATCCACAGTCTTCTGCCTCTCAATGTACTCCTTTGACAGCTCCTGCACAGCGCATGCCCAATGCCAATCAGCCACCTCCCCTATTGTATGTACACCTATCCTCACAAGTGCATATGGCTTGTGCTCTGATGTCCAGTTCAAGCGCTGTGTACTCATTCTGACGCTGGAGGTATCATCAGCACTGGATGCAGTCTTGCATGGAATGCAAATGCACACTGCATCCATTCACAGGTTGCTCGCCGGGCACAGTGCACGCCTCCGATGCTGCCATGCTCTGCCAGCGAGCACAACTTCAGCGAGATCAGTCAAGGCATCAATACCAGCCCTGACACAGAGTGCTGGTCAGCAGGGCTGCAAGGCTGCTGCGTACCTTCTCCTCAGGCTCGGTGTCCTTCTTGAAGAAGCCCTCCTCGCCCTTCTTCTCCTTGGGCTTGTCAGCCGCCTTGAAGTGGCTGTCTTCCAACTTGCTCACGTCCGAGCCCTTGAGCTCCACCTTTGTGCTGGTGGCGATCACATACGCCTGGTTCACGCGCTTCAGCGGCACCTGCACCGCAGATGCACAATGAATTCTTCCGGGCACCATGCTGCCAACGACAAGCAGGCGCAGGACGGCAAGTCCAGATACGCATGCTGCTGGGGGGAGCATGCATCAGATGTCTCATTGTAGGTGGCAGCAGTATACACAGGCAAGAGCGATGGCCACTTGGCCAGACATGGCAGACGCCTGAAGCCAGAGCATTCAGGGGAGCTCCCACTGCAAGTGAGCATGCCTGGGCGCATGTCAGAGGTGTGAAACAGGGGGCGGGGCCGCACCCCGTTGACAACGAAGGGACCTGTGACGAGGAGGAGTCCAGACTCGAGCTGCTTCAGGAAGATGGCGCGCTTCCCCTTGAAGCGGCCTGCCAGGAGGATGACCACTGTTCCAGGGGTGAGGCTGGCGCGCAGCTTGGCCGCCTTGGGGGCTCCTCGTCGCCTCAGAGGCTTCTTCACATCATCTGCTGGGTAGAACCGGGGTCCCTGTACAATCACACCCCCATCAGGGATCCCTCAACATCTCAGGACATAGAAAGAGCGTGAAGACCGGCCTGGGAGATCTCTGCAATTCATTATCATACAGAACCAAAGGCATCATGGAGGACTATCCCACATGACGCTGCATGTTGATCGAAGCAGTTGCAGCATTGATGCACTGCCAAAGCTTGTCCGCCAGTGGGTACAGACCCTGCATGATGCTTCAGGGACGCACCTTGCTCTCGGGCTCTGCAGCCTTTTCCTTTTTCTCGTGTACTGGGAACTTGCCACCGTTCTTCTTCTTGATGGCCCAAAGCCCTCTCCTCTTGTATGTCTTGCTCCTGCCTTCCCGGCCGATACCCCGATGGAGCTCGGGACCAGCAGCCCTAGATGGCTTTGCCTTGGGCGCCATATTCGCCTGCTACAGTAGCACCAGCTCTCTGATGTATCCCAGCTTGCAGCCCAGTAGCAAGCCGCCTTGTGCATGACTGATGACCGGGGGATCCATGTCATCTGTGCACAATATCCCCTGGAACCCTAGAGTCGCTAAGTGGGGGACCGCCTACCCTTTCTAGGGTATGATGATGTTGATCAACAACCCCGAGATACCCTAATGCAGAGAAAGGCAAGCTATCCTCTCTTTCTTGGCAGGCCATCAAGGCATGCTGCAGCGGTGACAGCGCGCCGGGGAACAAGGTGAAAGGCTGCGGACGCGGTGAGCCCGGATCGAGCGCCACAGAGGGGTGCAATACTGCACTCGAGCGTGCCTCCACAGAAAAGGTTCCTTGGAGTGACGCCTACAGCTTCCGCTCCATCGGCGTGCGCCGCCTGGTGAGCATGCCTGCGTCCTTCCAGGATACTCTGAGACTCTTTGGTATCATCGATGTGTGGGCGAAGGTATGCCAGCAGTTGCCCGGGTGCCTACGGGTGGGAGAAATACGGCTCGTCAGGCAGAGGCCCTAGGCACACTCGATGCACCTTGCAAGGGGCTACGGCCGAGCGCCGTGCACCCACTAGGCAGGAGACTCGGCCAGGGAAGCGTCGCGTGCGGCCTGCGAGCGCCATGAGCGGCTGCTTGTAGGGCTAAGATCCTGCAATTTCTTGGAACAACAGGTTGGCAGTTCGGGAGCGCGCTGCGCCCTCTAGGAAGAGTCTGCTTTGACATTCAGGTGGATGGGACTCTATCATGAGCATGACGGTGCTGTGTAATCGCGCACACTTCAAGGCAGTATCTGGAAAAGGTGCTGATAGGTGTATTGGCTTCATTCTTGGATGACCTAGGCCCACGCAGTGGCTTAGCCATGAAGTGGCATCGCATCAAGCGTTTGAGCGCTCGGTGCCTTCATCATGCAGCAGGGCCGGGCTGCCCTGTGGCCCGATCACGTTTGGTGGCCTGCGATGGCTGACGTGAAGCCCGACTGGGAAGGGATTGGATTGATGAAGGCTGAGACGTCCTTAATGCTTCATTTTTTTCACCATCGTGAGAGGTTCAAGTCCTCGATCGGTCTGATGACAGGATGTCATGGTCTTGGACTTCAGCCAGCCCTGTCTGGGGCAAGCCCCCTCTGCATCACTTTGACCCTTTCTTTTGCAAGCTGCGGGGTCTGAAACCTGTCTTGCTGCTGCAGATTATACAGGAGCTATCTTAAAGCCCAATTTCAGGGACCGGGACTTTAAAGAGTAGCTGGGAGAGTCTTGGCCGTCACATGACGACGCCAGTGGGGTTCATACCCTCACCCTTGGACCATGCAACACCCCTGCAGGGCCAGCAGATGCAGTCAGCCAGAGCTGCCGGCTCTGCAGCAGCCAGTCAGCCGCCGCTGAATGGCCCTTCAGGGTACCCCCAAGTACCCTCTTGGGCTCAGGCGAGCGCTGGCGCTTCAGCAAGGCAGGCCACCAGCCCTGTAGCGCCAGCCGGTGCGCCAGCAAATGCAAATGCAGCTGGCGGGACGCCACAGGCAGTCTACAGAGCTCCTCAGCTGCACACCAATGGCAGAGGTGAGCCACTGAAACACCTCGCCTGTGTGACTGCTGCCGTTGGACAAGCTGTGAAAACCTGCTTTTATCCCTAACCAGCTCAGAATGCTAAAAAACTTGACAGAGCATGAGAGACTGTGTGCTGAGCCCACATGCTATACGGGGGTGTGTACTGATGTGCACTTTGGGCCTGCAGAGATTGGCATTGCCCCGACAACGCCAGGCCGTGGCAAGCTGTCAGTCCCCTTCAAGCTGGTGGCGCCCAACGCAGACATGAGAGACATCCCAGCCACCATTGTGGTATGCCCTCGACCATGGGTCAGGATCTTTTCGATCATCAGTGGCATTGTCAGGGGCCACTTTGCATGCACACCATGAGTGAGCAGCATGATGATGCTAAACGTCCAGCATTTGCATGTGACCAGCCAGAAGCGGGCTCTGCAAGCATTCTGAAACCAAGTATTGTCATTGCACAGGGAGCCCCACAGAACGGGAAGGGCGGTGCTGCTAGGGGCAGGCCTCCAGGGAGTAGCACTAAGCATAAGGACAATCATGACCATGTTCGATCCACGCAGCAAGGTACCCATCTCGTTGCCCTCCATCATTCCAGAGCATCAATGCGTGGCACTGTGCATTCCTGGTCAGGCATCAATCTTTCCACTTCCAACAGTTGGGATGAGAGACTTTGATGCTGATGCAGGAGCATCAGGCAGTGTGCCTGCTCCTTCATTCCCCAGTGGAGCTGGCACAGCACAGCCTGCCATTCAGTACAGGTACTGGGACCTCTTGTGCAATCAGTCCCTAAAGAATAGCCGCTATCTCATGTGGCATGTAGTCCGACGACGCAGTGTAGCTTCTTTGTTGATGGACACTCTGCGTCGCTGGCATGGTAGTCACGTAGTGAACCTTTCTAGGATTCATCAAATTTACTGTTCATCAGGGAAAGGTGTGTAGGCTTTTTGGGAATGCAGGAGACTGCAGTGGGTGAATTTAGTTCTGGGCATACGCTTGCAGGCCTGGTGAAGCAACTGGGGTGAACGGTCATGGCGTCACAGCTGCTGCCCCGCAGCCGCTGGTGCTGCCCAATGGGCAGGTGCTGGCCCAGATCGCGCCCCTGACCCCCGAGCAGCTTGCGGAGCTGGCGCAGAACACCGCGCTGAAGAACCAGCTCTATGCGCAGCTGCTCTACAGAAGCATGGCGCAGCCCGGCCCAGGACAGCCCCCGTTGCAGCTGCACCACCTTCTGAATCTCTCGCCGCCGCTAGGTTTGGTGCCCGGCCCGGTGCCCCAGCAGCCGAGCAGCCTGCCCAATACGCAGATGGCCCTGCCCACAGGCGAGCAGGTCCAGAACCTGCTGGTGATGTCAGGGGCCCAGGCACAGGGCAGCACTCCCGCAGCCCAGCCTAATTTGAGTGCACAGCCGGCGCCCTCAGCATCCTTTCAGCAGCCCGCCAGTCCAGCAGTTCAGCCACAGGGCATGGCAGCACCTGCTGTGAGTCCTGCGCAGCCTGTCACCTATGGAGCCAGTGCAAGCGCAATGTCACCAGTCATGGGATCTGGGGAGAGGCAGGTGGTCGCTGCTGAAGGCTCTGCACAGGGTGCAGCTCTGGGAGCAGCCGAGCACATTGACCAGTCGCCTGCCCTTGAGGCTGCTAATCTGGACCCTGATGAGGTAACGCTCACCTCAGCCCATGCATTGCTGCTGCTCCTGCAGTGGATAATGCTGACACAGCATGTACTGGGCATGGGCATTGGCAGGCCACATAGCCTTTGACATGCGTACATCAGCGCAGAATAGTACTTGCAGCCATGTCAATGAGGGGTGTGGCCCGCAGGAGATGATAGATGCGGTCAATGTGGATGAGGATCCGGCATTGCCGCCCCAGGAGGCTCCTACAGAGGCGAATGATATGCTCCCGGATGCTGCTCCTGTGCCTGGTCTGGCCATTGCAGCCAGGCCGTCAGATGCCAATCTCCCAAGCAGCTCCTCTGGCAATGCCCTTGCAGCTGCAGGTGACTTTATAGTCGGACCCTCTGAAGGCCTGCACGCCTGCAATTGGCCGTGCCTTGTCATGTCATGCCCTGAATCTCTGTTTCTGAAGCACCAGCCATGCCTGGACCTCCAGTAGGCAGCGCCGGCTGTGCGCCTCAGGGCTGGTGATCATTGCAACAGACGCCATACGCTGATTTGCTGTGGGCTCTTGCAGATGCGCGCACTGAGGAGGCGTCTGATGCAACGCCTCTCTCCCGGGGTGGGCACGGAGAAGCCTCCAAGCCGCCGCTCATCATCCGCAACTGGGGCTCTGTGGGCGGCGGCTTCGTGCCCTTTGGGGCCGGGCAGCAGAAGATTGCGCCCAAGGGCGGCAAGGTGCTGCCCCAGGGCAGCGTCAAGGCCAAGCCCTCAGCTGCCATCGGCGCTGCACTGGGCCCCAACCTGGTCCTTCCCAATGGTACGCTAATCACAGCACCTGTACCATACCATCATCCCGGCACTCCGGCTGTCACTCGGTTTCACAAGCTCTAGGTCCAACAGCTTGCAGGTACTCTGCATGTGTATGCAAACGCTTCTGCACACCTTCACGACTACAGCTACATCGTCAAGCCTCGTCCGCTGCCGGGCGCTGCAACAGCAGGCAAACACTTGACGACTGTGCGCTGCTGCAGGCAACGTGAGCGGGCCAAGGGCATGCGCTCCTGTGGAGGCGTTCGAGCTGCCGGGCTCTGTGGCCAAGAGCATTCCGGCGCCTTCCACCGCCTCTGGAGGCCCCGCCAACTCAGACCCTCCTCCGCCTTCCGCAACTCCTCCACCGTAAGCTTACGCCATCACCTCGGCAATAGAGCTACAACATATCCCGAGCACGTTTCTGATCCTTGATGATTGTCAGGCAATAGAATGTATCTTGCAAAGGGGTGACTGAGGTTGGATATCCTGAGAGCCCATGGCAGCTTTTTCAGTCTTCACGAGCTCTCAGGTTATTCTGCGGTCTTGTTCCCTTTGCCAGATGCATGTGCGTGCAATGATCCACAGTAGGGTCAGAACAGTCCTTGCGTAGGTGCACCCGGCAGAGTCAGCATGTTATAGGCTTCTCGGCAGAGCTGGTGGTGTAGATCTTGGCGGCCATGTGGAATGCCCAGGAAGCTACTGAGATTCCTACATGTCTGTAAATAAAAGACAGGCACCGGGGTGGGGTGTGGGCACACCGCATCAAGCAATGCAAGTAGCCACATGCCTGCACCTGTGTGGTGGTGCCCCTATATGACGTGGGCTGCGCATGCAGGGCTTCGCAGCCAGCGCAGGCGCAGGCGCAGCCGAGGCCGGAGGGGCCCGCCTACAGCAGCGCCAGCCTGGGGCAGAAGCCCGCCTCCTCGCCCGCTGTGCCCAAGCCCAAGGCCAACAAGTCCCGCGCGCAGCTGGAGGGCGAGGAGCGCAAGCGCGGCCCCGCCGGCCGCACCTCCATGTACAAGGTGCAGGCCTCCAGCCTTTTTTGAGACCTCTGTAGTGACCTGGCATGCTTCCTAAAAGCTCTGAGGCCCCACCCTGCCTTCCCACATCCCCTCAGGCATACTGCCCTTTCAAATCCTCTCAACATGAAGACTGCAGGATCAGTGCTGCTTGTAGAGCTGGTCTCACGTGACATGCTGTCCAGTAGCCATGTACAAGGTGCAGGCCTCAACCCTCCCAAGAGCCTCTATCACCTGGCAAACAAGATGCTGCGCCAGCCAGGCACATATGCAGGGTGACATGCAATCTCTTTCCTGCCTCCACAAGATCTCCTTGCAGGGACTGCTAAAGAGCCTGTATCACCTGGCAAAGAAGATGCTATGATAGCCAAGCATGTGGTTGGAGGAGCGGCATTTCTTTTCTGCCTTCACAAGACCCTCCTGAGAAGGCAGGAAAGAAGTTGCAGTCCCTCTAGACACGTGCCCTGCTAGCACGATATGTCTGCTACCCGTGCTGTGACAGTCTTTACCATCGGATTTTATGCATCCGACAGTCCCTGTGATTAGGGCTGCACAAGGCCCAGGGGACATCTGCAAATGCCACTGCTGGCACAGCAGTGAAACCACTCAGATAGATGCCAGATGAATCCCTGCTGAGCAGCTGCTCTGGCGTGCAGGGCGTGACAAAGCACAGGCGCAGTGGGCGCTGGGAGGCGCATGTGTGGGTGAGGGAGGACGGCAAGCAGGCGTACCTGGGCGGCTACTCTACTGAGGAGGAAGCTGCCGAGGCACATGATGTGGCAGCCCTCAAGTGCCATGGCCTGAAAGCCAAGACCAACTTCCATATCAGCAGGTGAGAGCTGCGACTAGGAATGCCTGAAAAACAGCTTGTGGCCCACAGCATGTATATGAGGGCTGTTCAGATTGTACCTGACAACAGCAATATCGCTGAGCTGAAGGCTGTCAACATGGCAAATGACATGCTGTCAGCACAGCCACTTTTCTATCCTTGCGCACCCTTTGCAATGCCTTTGATTATCAATGCTAGTGTCTGGCGCATCGGTGAATTGTATCAGGTGTTGATGCTGCTTTGTACGGCGGCAGGTCTCTCAACACCTGACAGAAAAGCGTCGCACACACACCTGTTCTAGTGACTCATACATGCAGCTCCATCACAACTTTGGAAGACCCAGCGACGAACCTTGCAGCCCATGTGTGCTAAGCATATGCCTCTGGTTGCAGATACACAGCGCTCCTGGACCGCCTGGACACTGTGCCCATGGCGGAACTGGTCATGGCCATCAGGCGCACCAGCCCAGGCTTCACCAGAGGATCCTCCTCATTCCGGGGTGTCACCCAGCACAAGAGCGGTGAGCACATACGCGCCCTCACAGCTCTGCCCTTGGCTCAGACTCTTCACACACATTTCAGGGCCTACCTCCGGGGAAACGTGAAAGTCCTCTGGTGTGAAGGACAGTGCATATCCCTGCCTTCTGACGTCTCCTTGGCGTGTGTACATCTGCAGTGACTACATCTGCATGAGCTGCTTCCTGAGAAAGGGCAATCTATGTTCCACCAAAATTGAACGAGCTTTGCTGAAGATCTCCTTGGCATGCTGGCAGGGCGCTGGGAGGTGCGCATTGGGCTGCGCGGGAGCAAGCACGTGTACCTGGGCCTGCACAGCAGCGAGGTGGAGGCGGCGCGCGTCTATGACAGAGCGCTGGTGCTGCTGACTGGGCAGACAGCTGCCACCAACTTCCCGGTCTCCAACTACAAGAACCAGATGGACGCCTATGACCAGTAAGTGCTTTCCTACTGTACTCTAGGATGAAATGGCCACTGTTAGGTACATCCAGTGAGCTGACCCTTTAAAGGGCATCCTTGTGGTGATTTAAAGTTGCCCTTCAGAGTTGCCTCCTTGGATGTGCTTGGCATGAGCCTGAGAGGCTTGCTCTGCATGTCAGGGTGCAGTAAGGTGATGTGAGACTGACAGAGCACTGTACCGTGTTGCAGGAGAATCTTGAAGGGTGAGGAGCTGCCGGGATTCCAGGAGGATGGCGAGTACAGCGAGCGTGCCTTTGAGTCTTGGCTGAGGGAGCAGGCAATCCTTCCTGCCCAGGTAATATGCTTGAAACCCCACAAAGAGAATAATCTGAGCACAGATTAGACCCATGCGACTGTGACTCTGGCTTCTCTTGATGCAAGAGTTGGATTATCTGAAGTCTCTATGTGAGAATCTCACGATGTACTGTCAGGAGTTGAGAGGCGTGCTCCTAAACGGTGAACCTTGGCATGCAGGATGAGCCAGCTCCAGCCAAATCAACGCCTCAGCCAAAGTCCCCAGAGGCCGCGCCTGCTCCCACTGAGGTATGCCAACTCTCAAGCATCCAGCTGGGTACTCCCTGTTCCTTGGATCCCAATGTCCTGTCCACGCAAGGCTGAAGCTCCTCCCAAGTACTGCTCTCTGCTTTGCAGCTCCATGCAAGCATAAGCTGCCTGCTGTGCTGTTGGCTTGACTACGTTATGCACTGGATGAAAGATCGAGAGATTATTGTGATGTGCAATCTGGTGCTGCAGAATGGAGAGACGCCAAAACCGGAGGCGCCCAAGCCGCCGGTGCCGCGCAGAACGGCGCCCGAGCGCAAGCGCAAGCCGCCGGCCGCGCTGCTGGACAACGACAGCGAGGGCAGCTCGCCGCCCGCGCTGGCGCTGAATGGGTCCCCCCGCCCCGGCGCCAAGCGCAAGCGCACCGCCCTTCTCTTGAAGCGCCCCCGCTCCACACATAACATGAACGAAGGTGTGGCCCCTTTCTCCTGGGACTCTGCATTGCAGAGGGGACTGTCGCCGCTCCTTGGGGCTTATGATTCAGTGCACAGAGGGGAGCGCCTTAGAAATTCAGTGCCCAGGGGTCAAATGAAGCTTGCTGTAGGCATTCTTTGCGTGCTTGCAGCCAGCAGCAGCACACTTGCTGCAATGCCATTGCCTGGAATGTAGCAGGAGTGCTGCTGCTGGCTGCGTTGAAGGCTCAGCATAGAGGTCATGCACGTTCAGTGAATTGTTCTCGTCCCACTTCATGATGTCACGTGCAGGCGTTCTAAATCTCAGCCAGGTGGGCAAGCCCAAACAGGGTCGGCCCGGGCAGCGCAGAAAGGCGTCTGAGCCCTCCGACAATGACACAGCCGCCATCCTCATGAACCTGGCTGCTGTTGCCGGAGAGGCCTCTGGCCGCCCCGGATCTTCCAAGAGGTGACTTGCTCATCTCCAAGAGTTGCAGCACTAATTCTGTGACAAAAGCCCCTGCTGTGTCAGCCCCAAGGCTCGACATGCGCATGCTGTGCCTGCCATAGTAGTTGCCAAGCTGTGGTACATGATTTTGGCTTATGGTCAACAGCCCTTCGGCGAGTGCTTTGTGGTATATTTCTCAGGTCATTGAGTGCAGCTTGACAGGTCACAGTGTTACTGCTGTTCTGTTAGGCAGCAATGCCTACATTGTGTGGTGTATATACCAATAGACTGACTGGCAGTGTTTGGGCAGGGGGAGGGGCAGGTCGGCCAGGCGCCAGAGGGATGAGGACGATGTGGAGATCTCCGATGATGAGGAGGAGGTTGCGGTGGCATGGGCCCCTGAAGACCAGGTACCTGCCCTTCACCGAGCATGTCACAGCCTTATGCCTGAAATCTCCTTGTGAAGCCCTGCATGCAGAGCAGGAGTACTCTGTAGTTTCCCTTTCTAAAGAGCTTGAAGAGAGACAAGACTGTGTGCTTTTGCAGGAGGAGGTGGAGGACAAGGAGGCTGATCAGGATCCTGATCTGGCGCACCATGTCTTCGTGCCGCCCTCAGCGCTCATCTTGGGCGAGCCTGTCACAGCAGGTGAGCTTGCCATCAGCGCTACGCTTCCCCATCAGCTTGCGTCTGCTCATACGTGTGTATACCTCATGCCAGTGAGAGCACCTCCTCAGCAAGCCATTGTGAGAGGCACTACTGCCTGTGACACTTCCTTGCACTCAGTATTGCGCTAACTCAGGAGTTAAGCAGAATGGGTGATGTGCAGATGAGACGCGGCCTGGACTGCTCATCTTGAAGAATCTGGGAGCAACTGCTGCGGAGATCCCGCCTGAGCCCGAGCAGGAGCCCGGCTCTGCCCAGCTTGGGCAGTGGGACCTCCTCACCGCATGGCTGGGGCTCTGCAGCGTTGTGGGCCACCTGGCGCACACCATGGCCATCCTGGCCTTGCAGTATGAGCCCCCAGCACAGTGATGGGGAAGCTGTCACAGTGCCTGATCCGGCACCATGACATGGTCTCTAGGCTGCAATTACCGCGCTCTTCCTGGGTTTCAGTAGCCCTGTCCAGGGTCATATACACCCATTCGCTCCTTCGGGTGCACAGGCCTGTCAGCTTGACGCACAAGCCGTCACCCTGTCACATGCATGCAGGAAGCATGACAACTGGGTTCTGCTATCTATTGGGCCAGATAGTGCAACAAGTGATGAACATGTATAGGATCCATTACAGGAAGGAACAGGCGTGCAAGATTGATGTTCAGAGACTTAGATGCAGCTTGCGTGTAAAAAGGCAGAGAGGGTCCATTCACTCGCATATCTTTTAAAAGGACAACTCTGTACCATCCTGGGCTTATAGGGTTGGCAGCATATGAGATGGAGAGTCTCACTGGCAGTCAAAAGAAAGCAGTATTCAGCTGGGGTGAGGACACAGGGCGGCGGGGCGATGCTATCTATTGGGGAAGGCCAGCAGCTTTATATGCCCAGATGACTTCAAGAGCGCTGCAAAGCTTTGGCAGCTTCCTGCTGCACAGTCTTTGATAGCTGGCGACCTATCATCCCTGCAGCAAAGTGCAGTGGATGCTCATGTCACTGCTTTGCAGAGCCTCAAGCTTCATCTACCATTGGGAGATACTTGTTAGGGAAGAGCTGCTCAGCAGCTGAGGGCTGCAAAGCCTGTTGGCAAGTCAGCGCATCTGCTGCAGGATGGCGCAGAACTAGGACGCCAGCCTTGAGGGTGGTGGAACAGATGTGTCGTATATATCCTTATTGGCGTATTGGCAGAGCAACTGATGTCAGCAGGCCTAGGCAATGCTGCCGAGTAAGACCAAGGAATGTCATGGATAGAAGTCTGCCTTGTTGAGCAGCCCTGGCATGCATGAGGGGTACTGTGAAGCTCCATAGGAGGATGCGCCAGTATGGCACCACATCTCAAATTTTCAACCTTGAGGGTCTTTTGAGGCCTGGCACCCTCATGGGATGGATCCTATCAGCTGTTTGTATTCAGCAATACTGTCAGCAGATGTGAAGTATGGCCGCAATTTATGTTTGTTCAGAGCAGTCCGCCACGAGCAACGCACGGGGCAATGAGGGTCGCAGCTGCTCTTGTGGTCGCATGAGCCTGACAAGTATTGGATGATGGTTATGTGCTCTTAGGATGCTGCGGAAGGCTCGTCTGTCATGTCCGTGAATATCCATTCCGCACTCATCAGCACTGTATACATGGCCGTGTTATATCCTGGGTCGAGACACAGCATGACGAATCCAGACATCTGTCACACAGTCCACATATCTCCTGTAAATGGATCAGGTCAGGCATTGCTACACACATTGTTCACATGAGAGTGATCACGAGCTGGAAAGCCGCACCCCTTGTGCAGCCTTCCAGCTGCAGCAAATGCACCCACTACACAGACAATTGCAACCTGCAAGGCTGTACATGTATCCTGCCATGCAGAAGCAGATTATCATAATCATGCAGTCTGTGCTGTTGGGACCAAGACGGGATTTGGACATGATACAAGCGGGAACTACTCCCGCGTCACACAACCACCATGCTGCTTGCAGTGCCATTGGTCTTTAGGACCTCCAGCTCGTCCCAGAAGGCTGGGATGTCATCGTGGTTGATCAGCTTGCGCTCTGCGCCCGCCTTTGTGAGCGTGACCAGGCGCGCCAGGCCCCCGGACGAGCCATCCCGAGACATGGCCAGAGCCAGGGCTGTCTTCACCAGCTCTTCTGCCTCCTGCCTGCTCATGCCCTCCCTGCACGTGTCAAATAGAAGGCGTGCTGAGCTGGTACCGCGCTGCCACAACAGCAGACTGGTGCAGTTGAGCACGACCTTTTCAGGCCCACGCAATATAGGCCAGCCTTCCTGTATGCCAGCTGATATCTGGAACATTCCACTTCACTAGGTGGGGCTTGGTCCATGACAAATTCATGACACCCTGTCCTCCCATGCATGGCTCCCAGGGAGGACAAGCAATAGGAAAATGCTGGTAGGGAAACGACATACAACCTGCATGCTCTATCCTGACTGTACTCAGATTGCAGGTCATGCAGGCTGGATGACGGCTGAGCGCTCAGAGCACGAAAGAACGTTGTGGGTACCTGTAGGCGGCATCAAGGTAGCCCCAGATGTATGTGCTACCCGAGCCATCCGTCGTCCAGGCCTGCTCCACGAGAGTACCTCCTATGGGAACACCATAGATCTGCCCTCCTCTCTCAGGGTCCCATCCACCCACGATCATGGCCCCTAGCAGCATGTTCTTGTTGCTGTAGTTGATCTGCAAGGGCAATTGCAGTGTCTCTTTAGCCCATGTGCTTGCTGCAAGCCTTTTCATGAAGGACATACATGAATCGTCTGGTTGATTCTCTGACCGCAAAAGTACCTTTGCAGTCGAGTACTGCTCCAACATCAATTGTGTGGGGGAGACATTGACTCTGTGGCAGCAAGAGGCGGTGCAAAAACCCAGGTAATCACGAGAGACCGACCTGAGACACCAGCTTTGCTACTGCTTTGACCCTCGGGTCGCGGTCCTCCTCTATGGAGTGCATGTGCGCGTAATGCCGAACTGCACAGGCATGAAGAGCATGTTGATTATATAGCAGGTACACTCGCACAAGACCCTTCTCAAAAGCTGTCGAGCCTCGTGACAATGAAAGTACTTTTTCCTCTTGTGCAAGCCCGGCAGGTTTGACAGAAGATGTGGGAGAGAGGGTGTTACCATAGTCAGCGATTGCTTGGGTGTCCGCAGCTGATCCCGAGCGAAGCATGTACACATTGTCTGCTAAGCATGTGATCTTGTCTGATGCTCTGTTCGACACGTAGTTTCCTGTACTGACGCGAGAGTCTGCTCCCAAAACGACTCCACCATCAAAGCTCACTGCGACGATGGTGGTCCCTGTCTGGGGCGCCTGCTCCGCTTGTGAGCTGCTGTAGTCCATCCTTGAATACTGATATCTACAAATAAGTGCAGTCTTGGGCTGTCCTATGGGCCATGGCTCTGGATTCCTACAGTTCATGTGATGTCTAGCTTGCAGATTTGTCATAGGCATGCAGCCTGCTTTGGTACATTCAGTCCAAGATTCTCGCAGGCATCCTTCTCCTCACTTATAGACATAGCGTTTAGAGAAGAGAGGCATGCGCAAGATGGAGGTATTGGAGAGGCAAGACGGGCTCGGCAGGATAGTGTAGGTGCTCGACAGCGTTGGCTAAGAACGGGTTGTGGAAAGTACACGTCAAGGGGAAGGCAATGCGCCCCGACCTGTAAGGGCCAAGTCTGAAAGAATGGTGTGGACTGAAAGGGCGGCAGATGCCCTCAAAGGTGAGCAGTACCCGCCTTTCAGTCATTGAACAGGGTCGATCTGCTGCACGTGTTTCTGGCTGTCAATTTGCCAGTAGCCCCTAGGCTGCACCTTGAAGGTTCTCTGATGTGAGTTACATCTGTAAAACTTGCTTGGAGGCGCATGCTTGAATGCGCTCCGTCTGTCTGCAATGTGGCTGGCTAGTACTGTGTTTGCTTGCCTAAAGGATGCAGTAGGTAGCAGGCCCGATGAAGGAACTAACCACTCAAATCCACTCATGATGTGGATAGAAAGACAATAATCTGCTCAGGGCGCGACAATGGCACTCAGAAAATCCGTGTGTGTACCTCTGCAGCCACTGGGCTCATGGAGCAGAGGAAAAAGAAGGTCCCAGTGTTTCTGAGGCAGGCCATCAGGCAGGGCATCGGCGTCACCATCGCAGTGCTGCTGGGCTACGCCGTTGCAGACACCCTGGGAGGGTCGCAGCAGAAGACGGGCGTGCAGTGGCTGCAGGGATGCAAGTGGGCGGCCATCACAGTGGTTGTCGTGGCCTCTCCAATGCTGGGCAAGGTCTCACAGGTTAGACCTCACAAGCTTCAGCCCGATGAGTCTGAGCACCCTTGTACACTTGCTGCACTGCATGTGCCATTGTGCAATGTTGCTGGGCTGGCGTTGCCTCTCCCCATGCTTGGCAAGGCCTCACAGATAGGAGCTCGATCAGGAAGTTCCCGCAGTCTGAGCATGTCCCATATGCGTGCTTTACATATACAAGGCAGATGCTCAGACGCGGTTGCTTGGCTGATCTGGCCCTACAGCGTTCCTCTCGGCGGGCTGTCGCACCAACCCCATGAGATAGGAAGCCTAGCATGAGATCAGGCTTATAAGGTTGTGACGGGATTAGAGGCAATCCTGAAATGTTTGTAAGTGTGCAGAGCTTTGGCCGCGAGCCCTCTCACCAGTTTTCTTGACCACATTGAGCCCTGCGCAGGTGTCTATGGAGCGGACAATAGGGACCGTCTGTGGCGGGTGTCTTGGGCTTGGCATCTCTCTTCTGGGGCATGGCTTTGGGCAGGACTCAGACATGCTCTTCACAGGTACTCTCAAATCATTTGACAATCTACTCAATTCGGACCTCGCAATATGGTCATTCTAGCAAGCCGCATGCTCGCCTTCCTGAGCCTTTAGGCAAGGGCAAGAGCTTCCCACTGAAGCTGGTCCTGCACCCTCAGAGGGACGTTCTGGATATCAGAAGATCGCTTGGAGGGTGCAGGGCCAACTGTTGTCTCAATATCATGGTGAATAACATTTCAGGCTGACAACTCAGCTCTGTACCAGATTGCACATGCTGCTCTGCAGGAATAGCAGCGTTTGTGGTGGCGTTTTCAGCGGTCATTGTGGGATGGGCTCTGTCACTTGACTACAGCGCCAAGCTTTTCACCATGACCTTTGTGCTGGTGATCATGGGATCTGAGAGGGCATCAGGTGTGCATGCGCCCTATATCCAGATCCCGCGTTGCCACAGCATGGATGTGTAGTCTGCACTGGTACCTTGATGTCATGCTCATATGACGATCAAGCAGGTCTTTGCTGCACTCCTTGACTGGCAGATGATGAACCTATTGAGCCTGAAGTTCAACATCTAAATGGTGAAGTGATTGCCTGGATATGCATGTCCATACCACAGCAGCTGGGCGCTTTAAGCAGTCATTGGGGCTCAGCTAGGAGCCAGTCCGTTAGCCGTTTTCCACATGAATGTGACTCTGAAATGATGCATGGGTGCAGATGCGTATCTGGTGGCCCTGACGAGGATCTCGGGCATTGTGGGCGGCGTCTTTGTCATGCTGCTCCTGTCAGTCATCATCTTCCCCAAGAGCGCCTCCCACCAGGTGCGCCACATGTCGAAGAGAGCTCATGGGTATCGCCGTTTAAGTATTGTTGGACTTGACATGGAAGTGCCTCTGTTGGCTGCATGCCTCTCAATTCTGGGAGTAGCTTGACGTGTTCTTTCAAAGACTGCACTCTGCTGGTACCCCATCTGACCTTGTCTGCTCTCACTCTCCATAGCCTGTGGCGCCTTGCAATGCCCCGGAGGTCTTGGCGAGCTCTTTTGACCTTGGCTTGGTGGCGCTTTGCACACTTCTCACTTACATCCAGTACCTCCGGAAAGACAGCACAAAGCATTTGCGGCAAACAGCATACACAGCAAGAGTGTTCCCCTGTGCAGGCAGCTGACAACATGACGGAGGGCCTGGTGAGCCTGGTGAACCTGAGCAGGCTGGCTTGGCGCACAATGTCCAGAGACACCTCTCTGCACGGGACAAAGGGGCGCCTGGAGCGCGCTCGCAGCACAACGCTGCAGGGTCAGGACAGGCACGTCCCTGCAATCCTCTCCTTCTGTGATGTATGATCGCATTGAACAGCAGACCTCGCGTCTCGAGCTCTCCTCAGAACGGCTTTCCGCCATGTACCTATAGTGCAAGCGCCCTAATCCACTTCTCAGCCAGCCCCTGTTCTATTCATTGACTTTGATGAAGACATGGCCCATGCGCGAGCCATGTACAGAAGCGGCTGTGCTGCCCTCATAGTGTTCCTTACTGGGTATTGTGGCACACACTGCATGTGGCAGCACAGGTCAGAGAGAACCGGCCGCAGCCTTTTGCCTGTACATGAGCTGAAAAGGCTTGTGCATGCAGCTGTAAGAGCCTTGACAGTGTCTTGGCTGAGGGCCTCAAAGTCACAGTGGCAGAGCGGGATGAAACAGACTTGGAGTGTGAGAAGGCAAGTGCCTCGTTCCCTGCTTCAGATGCCTTGTCTAGTATGTACTCTTACAGGCCCCAATGGCTGCCGCCCCTGCTTGTCTGAGGATGTGCCTTGTTCACAACATCGCTTGGTGCCATCTCTGCAATATTGCACTCCGATCCTGAGTGAGCACACCAATTGAACAATTCCTGTACCTGCAGACGCTGATGGACGTCTATGACAAGCTGGTCAAGTGCGATGAGTGCCTGCCTGTGGCCGCAAATGAGGTCAGCCTTTCTCTCAGTCGGCCTCGCTGCCCTATCCTGCTAATCTGCTCTCACCTCTTCCTGGCAGTTCAGTTCCACCTCAGCTCTGATGAGGGAAGCAACCTCAGTGGCAGCAAAGGGTCGTAAGTCTGAGATGTGCAACGGAGTGTGTATCATTATGGAAAACCCAGTGGCTTTGTACTTGGCATTGAAAGCTCTGATCCTACATGAGTCCATCGTAATCCCATGGAGCATTCTGTATTTCACTGGACCGACAATGCAGACACTTGTGAACGCAGGCTGACGTCATCATGCTGAGTGCAATGCAACAATAGTAAAAGGCAGGGATTGTAGGTCAGCTGAGGACGCTGTATCATGGGTGCTGATCTCTTGTGCAGGTGTATATTAGGACGTTCCGGGGCAGGTGGTGCTTCCTGCCGGGCATCCCAGGCCTGAGGGGATGCTGCTCAGGTGATCTGCACCATAGTTGCACCATACGGTGGACGGGTATCATACGGTGCACTGTACATAAGAGTGTATACGGTGGTCAGCAATCTCACTGCATGCAAATTTGGGGTGTACGGTGCTTTCTTATCATACGATGCACAGTGTATATGTCCCCTTCGATTGCTGAAGCACCGTATAGTGCAACTATGATTTGCACTCGTTTGCCATATCGTGTGTCCCCGTCAGGGCTCTGTCTTTGCACAGCCTGCACGCTTCCATGCGCTGCGTGCCTAGCCGGATGTACACAGGATGTCTTGTGAGATTCTTGGGCTGTATGCACCCAAGCTCCTCTTGAAAGTGATCAGGCTGAGGAAGATGTTGAAGATGGGAGTGAAGAGGCGACTTTCGTCATGCCTGCTCCTGCAACACTCCAACAGGAGGCCAGGAGTGTTGTAGGAGGCGCCAGAGTGTGAAGTCGTCTGTTCACAACAAACATGCAAAAGGGGTGTTAAGGTCAGTTGAATGATGGGAAGCTCAAAGCATGTTCTGTTCCTGCAGGCCTGCCCAGCTCATGGCGGCTGCCGCAGAGGGAGATCAAGGATCTGGCGACGTGCATGCGCCGCGTTGCTCGCGTGCTTTGGGCGCTGCATGTGATCCTGCAGGAGGTACATCGTTCCCGCAACAGTTGAAGCAAACTCTGCGCCTATATAAGTCCCCAGAGAGCATGGCATCTTGTAATCTTGATTGCCATATTAGGATGCTGTATACTTTGGGCCCTGTGCGTCACCCTTTGGGAAATGGATCATACTGCAAGTAACCCAAGAAGGCTTGCTGTAAGTTTCATGAGATGGGAGCAGTTCTGCCTGTCAGCTATTCTATTGGATGCTGAGATCGCTCTCTCACATCATACCTCCCTGGACACAATACACAGTCAGATCTGTAACAGATGGCATTTGAGCGCAGGGCTTTGATGATAAGGTGGGGACGATCCTGAAGCAGATTTACCCACCGAACATGATGAGGGACCTCGAGACCAGCTCACAGGAGGCAATCATTGAGCTGGCTCAGGCCTTCCCCTACCAGCCCAGCGCTGGCTCAGCCGGCCTCAGCAGGTTTCAGCAGGTGGGGCGCCAGACTGTGCATGATCACATAAGGGTTATTGTGCAGCAGAGTAGACACATCTGGTTGGGTCTCACACACTATCCGGCGTTGCTTGCCAGGCAATGATCTGTGAAAGAGTTTGTTGACCTGCAGGTAGTATCTTGACTTACGGGGAAGCAGCTGAGCAGGAGGCCTTAAGCCATGCTGTCAGCAGGGATGAAGGAGGCAAGACAGCATGTTACTGCATCTTTACCAAGCAAGTAGCGCTTTGTGCAGGCGGTAGCGGAGCTGGTGCAGATATCGGCCGAGCAGCGCAGCATGGCGGTGCAGCAGCTGCAGCGCTTCAGCGCCAATAGGCAGTCCGTAGTGGATCTCACAAGGTTGGCTCACACTCGTCTCCAGGAGCTTGCCTAGGATTAGCAGGCTTGGCAAAATTCTTCAGCCCAATTGCATTACTGGAATCGGGCCTATCCACCATATCAGTCATGTCAACTGCACGTCAGTGTGAGCGCTGTCCAGACAGGGTCATTCTGATCCTGTGGGAACACATGGGGTTTCAGAGAGAGTTGCACGTGCAGGCTCGTCTCAAAGGACGACGAGGTGTCTGGCACATCTGAAACAGCGCCTGACCGGCCTTCAAGCAATGGCTTCAAGCCTCCAATGCACATGTCTATGGATAGTCCAATGGGAGGCACGTTCAGACCTCAACCTGTACCCAGAACACTGCTTTGCCATTGCTTCCAGCTTTTCCTGGGAGCCACACCTTGTATGTGTGCTGTACTGCAAGCCTTGCCTAAACACAGATCACTGCACTTCTGCAAGGGCCTTCCACGCTGTGCCTTTGCTACATAGTGAAGGAGTGGTCTGTTTGTGATCAGAGTCTCAACACTGTGGACCCGCAGATCCAATGCAGGGAGAGGATAGTGCCATTTTTTTAACAATCCAGTTTAGTTGTCTGCATGGTGTGGGTAGCCTGCAGTCACTCTCAACTTATATCAATGTATGGTGGTGCAGAGAGGAGTTCTGGGCCATTCGCAGAATCACCGAGCCAGCAATGGCAGTCAGAGGATGAGGATGCAGAGAGCATAGCAGAGAAGCTGGACATTTTCCCGCCTTCCCGCTCTGGCTACACCCAGAAGGTAAGGGTCATCTGCCGCATTCCTGCATGCCATCGCAGAGCCCTTTCAGTCCTGCTAGCATTGCCACAGCTTTCAGGGGCCCCAGATCGCAGCTGCCAGGGTTCACCATCAGCTGTGGCGATGTGGGCTGCAGTGAAATGTCTCTGTCACAGGCTTTGCGTCCTCATCATGGCTTTCTGGTGGCACAAGCAAGACAACCCTGCACCATTCAAGCTGGAGAGATCATCTTGGACATAGGTCAGCAGATGGCAGTGTGTGCAGATATGTTGAAGTCTCCAGTACTAAGCCGATCATTCACCAAGCTCCGTGCAAGCCGCAGCCTGTCTGCTACTCTGCTAGTATGTTCAAGGGCCCCACCCTTGCCATGCAGCAGTGGGCTTTTCAAGTGGCAAAGTCATAGGTGGGCATACTCAGTCATGAACGTCCATATTGAGGAACCCTCAGTGCGTTGTGTTGTGCGCAGGTGCGTTGGTTCAGCTTCCAGTTTGTGATGCAGCAGCTGGCGGAGGAGCTCGAAGACATGCACACAGCCACGCAGCTGGTGCTGGCCGCCCTGCCCAAGCCGCCCAAGAAGGGCAGGCGCCAAACCCTGCTCGGCCCCACAGAACCCCTGCTCCCTCGCTGACATGGCGCTGTGCTGTGCGCATGTTGTGCAAGATTGACTGCGCAAAGGAACCCTGTTATGTGATGCACTGTGCGCCCTTTATAGGTGTCCAATATGCAACGCTGACTAAGATACACCTGCCATGCTTGGGCAGTGGAGAGTTTGGGCACTTTGGAGCTGCACATTGCGCTTGCACATGCTCCAAATGAACAGTGCAGGGGCGGGAGGCGTGGGATTTTTGCTTATATAAGCGGAGGGTTTTCTGCCCCTTTTTTCGCAGTGCACATAGAGGGCCATTTCTTTGAAAGCCCAGGTCCTAGTGTGCTTTGTCGCACGGGCTCAAGTATCTCGCTCAAGTAGGTTAGAACATCATAGGTGTGCTGACATTCTCTTTGTATCATGGACAGACCTAGGATCTCACAAGACTAAGACGTGGTTGCCAAGTTTAGGAGATGCTTGTGCACGTGGAGCTGCTGCAGAATTGGTAATGATGCAACAATTCCATGCGCTCTATTCATATCGGTCATATTAGCTGTTGACCTGCTGACTGGCTCATAATTATGATTGGCATACAAGCCGGTATCATACTGTTGGGAGTCAGACATGTGAATCGCTGATATGTTCCTGCATGGCGGTAACAGCCTCAATATGGCAGCCGGACCCCATTTTCCTGGTACCGCACGCCTGGTTCTTTGACTCGCTGCCCCTCCTTATCAAAGAGGCGGCCGCCATTCAGAATTTGCGGGACTCCTAGAGCTACTCCCGCCACTGCTTTCAAGGGTGACAGGAAGCTGATACTCTTGTTGGTGCCCTGCATACACTCACAGCCTTAGTATATTGTGCATCAAGTTCCCCAAGCCTGCAGCATATATCAGCATTGCAGTGCATCACTGCAGCACACGCCAGGATACTGTGTACACATGTACCGGCATGGCAGTTGCACTGCAAGCCGCTTACGACGCAATCAGAAGCTGAAGCCAATGTAATACTGGCTGAGCATTGGGGAGTGCTCCATTCTTTTGCGTTGCAGAGCACTCAATGCATGGTGGCATGATTGTGGTAGTGGCCACTCCTCTGGAAAATGCGCGCACCCGTACAGCCCTGATCTGGGGAACCAGAGCAGCTGCCACGGTCTCGGGCTCTTCAGCAAGAGCGTTGAAGAAGCGCCTAGCCACTGGAGAGGCATCTTCTAATAGCAAGTCCGTCAGCACCATGCCTGGCGACAGGTTGTGGCAACCTATGCTCGTGATACCTGCAGCATGGTCAAGGCTAAAAGCAGGCCCTCCACCAGAGCCATGTGCAATCCCATCTATCAGAAGGTGCTGCAGCCCCGGAAACCCTTCTCCAAGAGGTGGCCATCCCTGCGGTTACTGAGCATATTATGATTGCGCAAGTTCTTGCATAGTCTTGTGCAGAGACCTTCCAGCAATCATTCACCCAGGTTCCATGTATTGGGAATGACCCAGACCTGCCTCTTTAAGCTCCTCTGATAAGGATTGTGTCAGCTGAGTCAGCGCCGCCTTGGTGGCCTTGTGCGTGCATGCAGACTTGGAGAATGACGCGCCCCATCTGCATACAGACACCAGACAGTGTTAGGAGCCTTGATATAGCATTCTATCACCCCAGCATGTAGTACATTGCTGGTTACCACCAAATGTAATCTCATTGGTTGGGACCTGGGCAGCCATTGCCTGCAGCATGGCTCTCAGGAAGCTTCAAGTGTAAGGCTCACACTTGGTGAAGCCGAGGTTGAAGATGTGGTAGCTGGGCGTGGGCTGAGCGCGCTGCTCCCTCATGAGCCGGATTGCTTCTCTGCTGCCAAGGAGGCTCCCCATGACGTTTGAGCCTGCAAGCCAGATCCTTTAAAATATGCGCAGGCCCTCTACATGCCATTGAAGCGTCCATGAGATCATGGTTTGTGGCCTCAGAAAAGAAGTTCGGCTGCTTCCTGCTGCTAGTCAAACAGCGAAATCTCTGCTTATGTTTGTTGACCCATCATAATAGTCACCCTCGCGTGTCTTACCCTTACAACCATCGTCGGTATGTGTGCGCGCCACACGGTGATGCGGAGAGGTTTCACTACTCACCTACAGCAGCGCTGATGCCAGAGGGGTCCACATCAGCGAGCATCCTCTTCCTGGTTACTGACCCTGCATTGTTGAGCCAAAGATGGACCGTCCCCAGCTGCTTCCTGGCAAATCGCCCCAGCTCTGCCATGTCATCCGGGCGGGACACATCACAGCGGATGCCATGCACCTGCAGCACCTCTTATGAGTCACTGTTTATGCTCCACATCCGACCAGCCTCAGCGGGTGATACAGTTCACACCTCCCAACAACACAGAGGGGGGTCTTCAATAAGAGGCGCTCAATGGTGTCAGCCACTTGTACTAGTGTGGGAAGGATAGCAGGTAAGTAAATGAGCATTGTATGTGAGGGAGAGCCTGAGCGGAAGTATTCAAGATGACTCGTGCCTGACATTGGGGAGCATCAGCCTGCAAGGCTCTCACAGCTGCATGTATGCTGTCTGATTGTCGCCCGCAGATGACCACCGCATCGCCTGCTTTAAGGAACTCTCGGCTCATTGCATAGCTGCAAAGGCATGACATACTCAAACTGTAGACAACTCAGTTGTGGCCCACAAGAACCGCACGTCTACGCGAACATTGCTGAGTCAGTGAGGAATTCGGACTCCTATGGTCACTCACAAAGGTTCATGTGAGGACTTACCCAAAGCCCCGATTGCCCCCCGTGATGACCACCCCCTTTGCGTCTGCTTTGATGCTAGAGGCTCTTTTTCTCGGAAGCAATACTTTTGCTTCCTTCTGCTTCCAAAATGTGGTTCCTTGCCTTAGTAGGGCACGCGGTCCATATATGGGCATGTCGCCGCGTGGCACAGCAAGTATAGGCTGCCTATCAAGTACGATGATGGATCTCATAACAATTAAGACGCCATTTCAGACCTAATTGATGAGCTTTGATATACTTACACCCCGTTTCCAGGGAGTTCTCACACGGATAGATGGCACGACGATGCACACGAAGAAAGCCACTGAAAGCACCGATGTTAGCAGCGGCAAACCACAACGCTGGTCAGCTACACAGCAATACCAAATTAACATCGGCAGCATAGCTGGAGGAGTTCGCAGCGACATGTGACGGTACTAGCCCGAGACCGCACGTGCTTCGAAAGCTGTTTTCGGAATCGATCAGGCAGTACAAGCCAAAGAGCCTCTTCACACATGGAAAATCTTTGGACAAGTACGATTGAATTACCTGTTGGTTCTGCGCTGATACAGCATGGCATCAGAGTCACAAAATAATGTAATCCTGGACCTTCCAGCGGGCGTCTTAAGACAAGTACTAGATCGTGTAAGCGCCAGAGACACTGTCTCGCTCATATGTACTTGCAAACAGCTCAGAGATGTGGCTTCAGAGGACGTGGTCTGGGAGCCCAAGTTCCTGAAGTGGCATTACCGCTCAGCACGCTGGCATACCGACGAGCGGCCTTGGCTATCAAAGTATGGAGCAAGGAAAGAGGTAGCTTCCTTGTTATATTCAACCCTGAATGATCCTTGCCGCAGGTCGTATGCTCCGCTTCTGTATGGGGTCAATGATGACAAAGCAGCACCTCCACAACGTCATGGTGGATTGCTTTAAGATCTGATGGCTGAGTTTTGGTATACACTGCTTCCGTCACGATATATATATTTGATACTATGGCAAGTGCTCTGCAGATGGAGAAGGAGGCGCTGAGGCACTTCCAGAAGCTGTGCTTCATGAGAACGGTCTTCCAATCAGTCAGATCCCTGAGAGCCATGGGCAAAGATGTCAAGGTGTGCCCTCCTCACCTGGCACGCAGCGCAAGCAGCTAGACTAGCCTGACCTGGGTCGCCCTCATCATGGCAATTTTACATGCTTATTTCTCATGTTTACCTCTCAAACGCCCTCCCATCGCCATCTGGTCCTGGCAAAGCATAGCATGTTATATAGCCACTTGCAGCAGCGTGCAATGACATTCACCTGTGCAGAAGTGGAACTCCCAGTGCATGCATCATGGTGCTCATTGGACCTCTGCAGCTTCACTCACTGGTCTGTCATTGCCTGTGCAGGATCTACTCATGCATCTGGCCCTGGAAGAGGGCTGGCTGAGGGCCGGGCAGCGCTACTGGGCATGCTTTGCGCTGCGCCAAGTCGCCAGCAGGCTCAGCGCGGACAGCATGCGGCGGTTGCTGGCCTCTGATGCGCAGCAGAGCTCACGCATTGAGGATGGCGCCATCTTGCTGGTGGGATATGTTCACCTCAGAAAATGTCATTGTCATGTGCATCAAGTCATGAGCGTCACGAATGGCGCATCTCCTGTGGGATCGCCCGTCAGTCGTTTCCACACGTCTTCGGGATGGTTTGCAGATGGCCATATTCCTTGGCAATAAGCTTGTCAACCTCCATTCGCTGCTTGTGAGTGCATGCACAGCTTGCATGACCACCCATTCTTGGCGCAGGCAGCTTCATCTGATACTTGCATGTCTTGCACATAGCGAGCAGTATGGCAGCTTAGTATGTGCACTCCACGCAGCTTGCAGTCTACTGGAGCCTGGAGGCTGCATGTAAGATGCCTTGATGCTAAAGCAACACTGCTGCGCAGGCCCAAATACACTATCCAATGCTGGATATGAGTGGCATCCCAGTTTTCCTGGACAAGCTAGCTGGTGAGCGTCAGTAAATCCACCTGCATATATCGATACATGCCGAGCAAAGCCAGCTGAGCCCCTGTACTGTTAGCTGCACGATGTGCGGAACATAACATTGGACTTGGGCTCAGGCTCAATGCAAGGCACTGCGTAAAGTGGGTTAAGTGTGCCGGAGGCCTTGCACAATTGTAGAGGCAGATTGCTGCTGCTGCTCATGGCCAGAGCAGCATGTGCCGCCAGCACACAATGCAGCGAAGGTGAAGAGTCTGGATTATGCAGAGGAGCTGAGGAGCAGATTGGAGAGGAAGGGGTGCACTGAGGGACCCGCAGCACTGGCAGTGCTGTCAGACCTCCTGTTTGGGCGCTCCCAGTAAGCATTCTGCGATCTCCCTTCATGCGTGCATTTTCTCGCACTTCTCGCATACTATACCAGGTCAGAGCACTTCACCAGAACGGCTTTCAGCCTGCCACTGCCCAGGGTGGCATGAACTTGTGCTATGACCTCGAAAAGACTCACACAGAGCCTTTCAGGGCTTGAGACTTTGACCTGTCCTGAAGACCTGTTGCAGTTACACTTGTCCATGGCGTTGTTTACGTTATCTGAGATGATGTGAGACGGGTCTTGAGGGGACACCGTGGTTGCAATGCTCCCATGTATGTGCTTCTCCTGCAGCGGGCCTGAGGGTCAGTTCGCAATGGATGAAGATGCTGCGTCCTCTGACAGCGCAAATGTACATCATGCCAATTTGACAAAGAGGCTGTCCCAGCTCACCGTACCTGAGTATCCTTACGGGCTCGGTCTCAAGGTAGGCCCATATCGCTGATGTGCACTTTGCATGCTCAGAATGCCCCTGCTGCCCTTTCTGGCTTTGGCAAATCTTGACTAGATCTTTCCTCTGGGTGGTTGGCTAGGCATACGGATGCACAGCGAGCTGCCGTTGGTCTCTTGGGCTACAGCACAGCATACAGGGCAGCTGTGACTTCTGAGGGCCTGTACACCTCTAGAAGTCATGACCCAGATCAAGACGCACTGGGCTGAGAGTCTGTCATATGCAGTGTCTCCAGCCAGATCAGTGCAGGGTCCCTCTTATGAGTACTTATAAGCGGGTTGGCTCCTAACAGTATCAATTGAAAGGACGGCAAGGGCCTTGTGTCTTTTACAGTGCCAGAAACTGTGATTGTGCAGGGCGAGTCTGCGGAGTACTACAGGCCAGACAATTCTCTGCTGCCCTATGTGCTGACTGCCAGAAGAGGCATCCCCATCAGCCTTGCAATCGTACATGCAGCTGTGGCCCAGAGAGCGGTGAAAGCTCCTATGCCCTCTCGTCCTTTCACACAAAAGATCATGCAGGCGTACGCACTCTTCATGAAAGTGCAGCCAAGTAAACTCTTCTCTGCCTTAGCTGCCTGCACACACGCCTGTTGTGTGCATTTTTCCATCGATGTTCCTCTCCCACAGGTTGGAAAGGGGTTTGCTCGACTTCAGAGATTGTCCAGTATGGGGCGTAACACATGCCAACGCAATTGGTGCAATGGGGCGAGGACCCTGACATTCTGCGATTTGCAGGGGCTGCATGTCGAGTGTGTGGGCATGCCAATGCACCTGGTCAACAAGATGGGCGATCCTGACACCCCGGACGAGCGCTTTGTGGATGTCTTTGCTGGTGGCGCGCTCCTGACAAGGTACATTGCAATGCCATGGCCTGTCGCCATGTCTTTGTTGTCTGTAGGGGCTGCGTCAAGAGCTTGTTTCCCACATCTGGTGAATACAGTCTCTCTGTAGTAGATCTGGGAAACTAGCATCCGATGCTGCCCACTATAGACCAAAGACATGCTTGCTTGCGGCAACTAGAAAATCCATAAGCATGAGCAGGCATATGTGGCTGCTTGCGCAACCTGATCATAACCCTCTTGGAGATCTTATTGGCTTGACTGTCCTGTGGGAGTCTTGGCTGTTTGCAAGCATAGATCTGCTATGGAAGGAAGCCATAAAGAGGGTGCTGCCCTGCAGGAGAGAGATGAGAGACATGATGCACAGGCTCATCGACAGCTTCTCGCCCGTGTACCTGCAGCCGATGACCCTGTCGGAGCTCTACCAGCGCATGTGCATGAATCTGGTAAGTATCACCTGCCACCTGCCGGTGCACTCTAGTGAGGTCCACCGCCAGCAAATGTGCTACCAGCCCAGGACTTTTCCATCGCACACATACACATATGATCAAGGTCGGCACACATTTCACACGTGTTAGGAGACACCTCCCTGTTTGTGCAGTCAGGATGTCTGTACTGTTACAGCTCCGCTGTGTATGTGCCATGCTGAGCGTCCAAGGACCTTGCGCTGCAGGTGCACACCTACAGGGCAAAGCCGCCGCCTGCAACGCCGGACATCCTGAAGTGCGTCCTGGAGCTTCTGCTGGCTCTGAGCGACAGCCCAGACCTGCGCCAGATGCACGCCAAGGTAGGCAACCCCTCCGCTGCCCACCTGTCTTGCTGATGCCATTCGCGTTTCTGCTCAACTCTGGAAGTCATCATCTCTGCTCCGTCTCGAGTACCCATTGCCCTGTTGTGGTTGAGTGCAGCATGCACTCTATGTGTGGCTCTGGCTGATCAAGGATGCCACAAAGACCAGACCCTGTTGCCATGCATGCAGGAATGTGACAAATTGGGTGACTTTGAGGGCGTGCGGGACTTTCTGGAGTACAAATCGCCAGGGTCCTCCAGGGAAGGCGACATGGCTAGGGCGCTCATAAACAGCGAACAGGAGCTTGCCAGAGAGCACTCAAGGTCATCATAATTGAGCAGTTCCTGTCGACCACATGAAGGCATTGCTAGAACATATGGCATATGTATCTCCCTCTGCACATTTATGACTGCACCATTGGATATCTGCCGCAGTCCAAAGCAGACCCTCAATTGGCCAGGACGCTGCCTAATTTGTGTACGAGCAGCCAAAGAGTGCGATGATCACATGAAGTGGTGTCTGCAGGGTGATTAGGCGGCCCAGTGATGGTTCAGTGAAGCACTACGTCGGGCAGATCATGACACACGCGCGCTACCACTACAAGGGTGTCATCTATGGTCAGTCTCCTACACTCTCTCATCTCTTGCACACTCTGTTCTGGCTGCAGCCCTTATGCTGCCCGCATGTCTGCCTCACAATTCTTGCTTTAGCTACAGCTTTGCTGGAAGCTAGCTGCAGCCATGACCCTGCTTTCATCAAGGACCTTTCTATACTGCCCAAGAGCGTCACAAGGTTCTCTGCATCAATACAGATGGTGTGCAGCATCCCAAAATCCCCCTGTCGCCTGCTGGTAGTTTAGATCCAACACAGGCAGCCCTGCACTCAGCAAAGCTGCTAGCACACATAGACCTGTGCTGAAATCTGGCTTTTCCTTGGCAGGCTGGGACCCAGTTTGTAGGGCCTCTGAGCACTGGATGCAGCATATGAATGTGGACAGCCTCTCTAAGGGCAGGTGATCCTCCACAAATTACACTGCCTCTGCACCTTGTTGTATATTGCACAAGCGGGTGAGAGTGTCTCATCAAGTCTGCCAGCGCTGGCTCATTCTCTGCGCCCTATGGCACTACTTCTGCGCAGCCTGCTTGGTGGGAAGTGTGATGCGGCAAGTGCATGTACTCTGATGCTTGGAGTCAAGCCTTGGCAAACCCATGACACGCTGTGGTACTGGATGCTCGTGTATGACAACACCATGTCCCGAGCTCTTGGAATGGATTGGGCTGCCCTAGTGCTCATCTGTGCCCACCTGGTGCCCGCAGGTACCAGCCCTTCTACAATGTGCTTGTGGACTCAGACGACATCCCCTTCCAGACAACCTATGTGGCCCAGGAAAACATCCAGCCGAATGCCACAGTTGCGGGGAACTCCTGCCCCCCAGTTCTGCACCCCGAAGTAAGCCACGTCGAAAGCATCACCGTCTGGGGTACCACTTTATGACTGCTGCTTGTGAGGTCCTGCTGTGGGTGTGTGTGCATGATGTCGTGTCTGTGGCGTTTAGTCACAGGATCTCCTTGAGGGCACTCGTAAAAATTTTGCACTTCTCAGAGATGTGGCACGGGAAAGGGGCGCCAGGTGCTTGCATGCAGCGCTGGCGGCTGAGTTCATTACATCGCGCAGGTGGACAGGTATTTCGAGGGCCGATGCGAAGGGGCCTCAAGATACGAGCCGAACACAGCGGTCAGGCACCGCTATCCAGATGACACATTCGAGTGCGACAGCCCTGTATGCTGTGGGCACCACCACCAGTAGGTGTATGCTGTGGAGGCAACGAGATACACAAGCTCTCTGTACAATGACATATTCTTCATGGCATGTCCGCTTCAGACAAGACATGCCAAGGATGCTGTCACAGAGTCTCCATGTTGCAGTCCGCACAACTCCGTAAAGAACAATTGCTGTTGCAACCAATTGGTCTGCTTCTATGATCCTCTCTTCTTGCGTTTCCTGGAGACGCTGGCAAACTCCCACGCAACAGAATGGGAATCTTTACTCCTACATGCGCAACTCCAAACGTTTGTTAACACAAGAAAAGCAGCTGCACCTTTACGGTCTAGTCACTAGTAGACCTATCTGGAGGTGGCTGCTCAGGCGCCATGTCTGGCATGCATGCGCGGCAGACTTGCATCAGAAATGCATCCTCATGGACACCTTCTTCCTATGCAAATGCATATCAGGCTGGCAAATAAATCATACCCGACTGCCAATTAAATGGCAACTGCTCTCGCCAAAAGTACAGACGGCATGGATGACTCTCTTTGCCAACTGCAGAACAAGATACTATTGCTCGTGCGAGACGGCAAGGATCCCTTTTCATAGCCGAAAGCCATGCTCTGGCCACAGGAAGTGGCAGACAGAGGTAAATTCTCCTCTTGCAGAGCGAGCACGACAATGGTCATGCATAGCTCCAGGACCCTGGCTGTTAAACATCGGCGCAGTTATCTCCAGATCAAGATCTCACCACAGCATGTTGTAAAGGACATGGTGCTGATGCGTCAAATGACGACTTGCAAACAAGTAGATCAGGATTGCGCAAGCCTTACGCAAAGATTGTCTCCATGCAAGTTCTGTAAATAAACTTGATGGCTTTATGACTTCACTGCGGGACTGGTAGCTGAGCAGTTCTTTGACGTAAACGTACGTGTGCGTACAGCATAGACTATGGCAGCGTGTCCCTTACACCTCCGTCTTTGGGGCGGAGTGTGCTGCATCGTAGGGACTGATTGCCCTTTGGCTGCCAGCAGTGCTCTTGGGCAGCTCGGGCTGCCCGCTAGTGCCTAGACAGGAGGCATCTCCTGTTTCCGTGGCGGGTTCCTGCTGGCGCGTCGCTCGAGAAGTTGCCCTGCGCGGTATCAGCCCATGACATCTAAGCGGCGTCCACTCAGCCATGTGAGAGTTCTTGTGTCACCGCAGAGACCCCGAGGGGGTGCTATGCTCCTCACTCAAGAGGGGATCAGAAGGTCTTGTCCGTCGAAAGTGCTCATACCGGGTATACAGTTAGCAAGGCATAGAAAGAGAGGGTGTCTAGGGCTAGGCTTACCACTTGGTGTACATGAGACTGCCTTTTAGAAACCCGAGGGGGATGACATGATGATGCTGTCCATTTGGGCCAACCGCGGCAACAACCTGCAACACGCCGCATACCCTAAGTCAATCTGGTCACAAGGGATCCAACCCATAGCCTAGGGCCATGGGGCATACAACTGGGAGTCTAGCAGCCTCAACCGCGGGGGCCAGCACAGTCACCATGCAATCGGTCTGCAGCAGCACAATTGCATGGTGTTGGCATAACATGCACAGCATAAACTCCAGACTGGGCATATTAAAAGCCACAGGGAACAAATGCTCACAGGTGTATGCCAACTTAGTGGGACACTCCAGACAGATGGCCTCACCACATAGGAGAGCGTCATGATAAGGAAGATTGCCGCCCAAAACTATGCCAGCATGTAAACGGTCCTCCGGAAGGCCAGCATGTAAATTGCTCAGGTACCGTTTCCTTGGCTATATCCCCAGTGAAGGGGCGCCCACACAGAATGCCCAGCTGCAGAAAGGCGTACAGCTGTCAGCCACCTTCTCTCTACGCTACAGAGCACCAGCATTGCTCTGGAGACGCACTTGCACCAGGCTCACATGTCCTGGGCAGCATGCAGGGTGCTGCCTGTGAACCCAATAAGCCTGCCCTCACTCAGCTGAGACTGGGCTGCTACACACATGTACAGGTGAGTACTGTCCAGTCCGCCATGCTCAATGGGACAAGTCTGTGAGAGTGGCAGAGCCGCTTCATACCGAGATTAGGACGAAGACACCGCCCTGAGTGATGACCTGTAGCCATCTATGGACAAAGGTTTCCGAGATCGTGTAGGACAGTATGAGCGTGACGCCGTATGTGATGAAGAAGCAGAAGTCCAAGTACTTTGGCCAGACCTGCGGCGCAAGCAACCCTGTCACGCATGCAAGCCGTGTTGCAGCAGCACTGTAAGCTGGCTGAAAGCCGTTAAGACAGGCAGGGTGCTTGGGCATCAGCAGCCATGCGGCATCTCGCACAAAGGCACAGCAGAGAGGCTTTCAACTCAGCTGTGAGGCCTGATAACGCTGCTCTGACAGAGCTGTTATTCCGGGCAAACGCACCAAAGATGTATAGCGCCTCCCGTCTCCCACATGTCTGACATGATAGTGTGTTCGGTATGACATGTCCGACATGACGATCCAGCATGACGGTCACACCAGGCGCACCTCTGATGTAGCCACCAGACTTGAAGAGAAGGTCAGCGCCGCTGTTCGCCACCGAGAGCGCTGTGGCGAGAATGAGCGCCAAGTGCACCTGCTCGAGAACGGAAACAACGATCACGGGGCTCCAATCAGTGAGGCAGCGCAGATACAGTAGGCGCTGCACCTGCAAGGAGGCAGGAGAAGCTGCAGGGTCTCTCCACAGGGTGCCGCTGAGGGGGTATGTTTGAGGCCAACATTGGGCATTTCTACCATGCAAAATGGGACAGGCTATCTCATATCAGCACTGGCACAAACATGCTCAGTCTGTGCAGCCCTTGTCAATACCTGAGACCCTATATGCTCAGTGACAGTGATGTTCCTCTTGCTTTCGGATGTCCATTCATATCCGGCTGTGCGCATGCATCCCTTGAGACGTACAATCCGCGGATGTAAAGAGACGCTAGTACTATGCTCGTTTGGGCAATCTACGTGGAAAATGCGCACTGAAAGGGTCTTGCCAGGCACGTACCAGAGCAGGTGGCTCGTTCTCGACGGGCAAAGATGGAGACTCGGCCGACTGCATACAAAATGTTCCATAAGATGTGTGCTGCGACGGCCGATGATTGCCGGGACGATGGGCGTCGTTGCGGCTTCCCCCTACAATGGGACATCCGGCCTTCGATAACCCCCTGAAGTCTTTGCGCTTGATCTTGATCGCGCTCAGCTGTGCAGTTGAGTTCGACAGGAATAAGATGTATCTTGCCCTAGAGCCTGGCGTCCGTAAACGAAAACATGAGCTCAGTAGCTATGGCGCGGAAATTTTGTCTGTGCCGTGCCGGACCAGTGCATGGCTCCAAGGCGCGTCAAGAGATCAGCACTACGATAAGGTGGGGGCTTTTACTGGGCTGCTAATCCTGTTAATATCAAGCTGGATGCCGGAAGGGTGACGTAACAGGCGGGCGCTTGGGGATGACGTACTCCCGTACATTTACCGGTTTGCAGCGCCCTTGAAGTGCTGACTTGATGCTGCTGACTTGATGCCATAATCCGTTCACTGCTGATCCAGCTGTGTAAAGCTGCTGACATCGTATGATCTGACAGGACATGGTCCTAGCGCTCGACGGTGTTGACAGTTGGAGCACGCTTGCTTCCTGCTCGTGCTCATGCGGCGTGTATGCTACTTCCCCGCCTTTGACATAGATAGGCAACGCACCACAGCTATCCTCAAGCGTCAATACAATGGTTCAATCAAATTGGTCACACCTTTTGTTATGTCTGCTCAGGTGCAATTGCAATGCCTGGCATTTCACGCTCCAGAGAGCATCAAACTGCAAATTTCATGGGAACTGGCGAATCACCCTCAACTACACCAAGTGCCGGCACGGAAAGCTGCCGCTTTCTCCAGTTTGTGTCAAGTAGCATCTGCTTTGTCAATTTGAAGGTGGACGCCTTTGTCAAGCGAAAGGCTGGATTCATCCGCGTAGTAGCACGGACCATCCCACACAAGCCAGAAGCCTGCTCTTGCAATACTGTGAGACAGAGACCTAATATCCTCCCTAGAGCGGGCCTGTCAATGGTCAAGCACGACTCCAGGGACAGCCGGACAAATGAAGCTGAGCAGACCCACGGCTTGCCTCACCAGAGCATGTTGTAAAGGACGACGTTCCACCAGTCAAGCATGCCATTGCAGTAGTGCTTGCAGTCTGCACTTCCCTCGGTCCTGCCCCTCCCAAAAGATCCTCCATGGTAGTAGGGCCTCTGCCTGGTCATCTCATATATAGGCATGACCTGCACCCATGCAGACCTGAGGCTCAGTCCCCAGTTGTTCCCAACCACGCAATCTGGAGCAACTTAAGCAATGTGGATGAGGGCTGGTACTCTGCAGATCTATGGCAGATGTGTCAAAAGCGCATGGTGATACTCAGGTGTCTGACATAGGGCGAAGGCCACAAGGGTCTCTCATAGGTGACTGCCAGGGCAATCAAGCATCAGCTGTTTCGTGTGATTCTCTACTCTGTAAAGAAGCTTACCTGTATTCTCTTGCAGTCCTCTTTGCATGTGCTGTTCAGCAAGCCACGCGCATAGTCATCATACCAGAACTCGCCCACATCTGCGGGTTGGCACTCTGTCTGGAACTTCCCAACGAGGTCATCAGGGATCCTGCATTGAATCAGCATGCCAAAGTGAGTGAATCGCGTATGGCTGATCTCCTGACAGCTGTGAGAGAGGCCCTCGTTATATGCTCAGGTGTGTGCCCCTCGGAGATCCCCCTTCATTGATTCTTTGCTGCATGATTCTGGCTTCCTGATATTAAGAATGGGAAGCAGCGCCTAGAGAGAGAGAGCTCGAGAACAGTAGGGATTCAATGATGCGTCGAAGGGATGGAGACTTGCCCTAACACAAGGCCGTAGGGGCCCCCGAAGTGCTGCGGCGTATACTCCTTCCAGATGACCCGCCCAGGAAACTTGGCGAGCCTGTCCTGAAACAGGTGACTAATATGGTCCTTGTATGCGGTCCAGCACACCTGCAAAGGAACACGAATGCTGATAGCATCATGTGCATGCGCCTGAAGCAGTTAGAACCCATCAGTAGTATCGCTGCGACATGGGCACAGCATAGAGCGGAGACTTCCTAGGGAACGTGCAGTCCCTCAAGCTTGCCAGAAAGTGCACCATCCTGCTGTGCCACTTTCTTCCAGCCAAGCCAACATATTGTACTCATGCAAAGGCGACATGTAATACCGCCGCACTGGTCTTAGCGTCAAGTTTATCCTTCCTAGGGCCCGGCAACATGACAGCAAGTGCAAGCCCCTACCTGGTCTGACTGCCATACAAATCTGGGGTACCAGCCTCCATAGCTGATGACCAGAATATCCTGGTCTGTGAGGGGCTCCCACTCAGCCATGATGGCATCGTAGAGCGCCTGTGAGTAGTAACTGTGATCCCGTATGATCACCTGCAATAGTCCTGCGCTCAGCTGTAATTCATGCAGCCCCCAATGAAATGCCAACAAGAACAAACCCAAGACACGAGGACAAGACATTGCGCTCTGCCTGGGTATCCCTATCGGCTACATGTCACACAAGTACAGCTGTCCTGGAAATTGCCTCAGAGAAAAGTTCTGATGCTTCACACCTCACAAGCATCCCAGAACAAAAGCCTATGGATGTGTCTGCAGCATGTGCCGCACTCGAGAACTTGTGGCTCGTGTACACTTTGGCGGGCATCTCACCTTTCCTCCAGACTTTAGCGTAAATTCGCCCACATACTGCTTCGTGACGTTCCTCGTCTCGTCCGGGCCCCACTGAACAGTGAAGTTTCCGGGAGCAAGGTCTGTGTTAGGCGGAGCCCACTGGCTTGATGATCCGCTAACAGTCTGCAAGCACAAGCGCCCGGTGAGAATGGTGTCCCATACCAGTTGCCGCTGCTCCTCTGTGCAGGCTTACAAAGCCAATGTTCACCAGGATATCACGATTGGCCAGTGAGGGCCAATTGAATTCTAACCAGCCCTGAGACCTGCTCAACATCGCCGTACGTCAATCCTGGAACGAGCTTTGTCCATGGCTGCGAGGCACCCTGTACATGTACAGTGCAGATCTATGCTGAACGCCGCATCAGAGATGTGAGGAGACCTGCAAGCTCTGACCTGATCGCGGAGCAGGCAGGCTAGTGATCCCCAATTGCCTCTCATAAGGCTGTCGCCCAGGAACAGGAGCCTCCTGCCTGCCATCTGGGTGTTGAAATTTTCAGTGTCAACCTCCCGCAAGGCGCAGTCGTCTGGCGTGAAGACCTGACTGTACTGCGAATCGATGAACGCAGCGCTAACATCATTTATCCCTGCGCAGCCGCTTTTGCCTGTTGGAACCCTTTGTGCAATCTGCACCGCCTCTGCCAGAATGTGCAGCGCCTCATGTATTGCGAGGGCTGGATTTCGTCCAGTCAATGCAGGCTGGAGAGCTGCCCTAGTACATCTGTTGCAATGCACATGCTCCACAGATGGGAAGGCATGTAATGAGAAAATGAATGCAGCAATATGGCCAGGCTAAGTGACAAGCGCAGAGGCAGGACTGAGGGGAGAAGTCAACATGGTGCAAGCCACAGACATACCGAACTTCTGCGGTGTCTGGCAGTCGAAATCTTGCGCATATGGCGGGCAGTCTGCTGTCATGTTGTAGAAGCCATGGAAGGAAGGCGAAGGGCTCTTTGTCCATTGCCCTGTCATGTTGAATGTCTGAGAGAAGCCGCATGGCTTCCGATCTACAGCAGATACATCACTGTGATCACATGTACGCTCAACAGTCATATCATCAAGTCTGCATCTGTACAGAGGGATTCTGCATCACTTTTGGAGAGAGTAGGATTGTGTAGAGCAGAGCCGCACAGCCAGTGTAGGCCTGAGCTGCACATGGCCATGCAGATGCCATTGCTCATGTTGTGGAGGATGTCTGTTCATCTAGCAGGGAGTTGTGAAGCATTTTGCTGGGAGCGCACCGTCTTGTCCATACACAGGTGGCTGGCTTCCACTCGTGCGGGCGGTTGCTAGGGAAGCAGTCTCAGTTGTGGCGGGCACGCTTGGGGATGGTCTCACATAGGCCAGTGCTGCTGTAACTGCTGCAAGTGATGTGTCAGCATAGCCCTGCGCCCGGATCTGGGCCCACAAGTATAGCACAGACAACAAGAAGATCACAATCGATGTCCCCTTGGCCATCATAATGACTCACGGTAATCCCTATTACACATATGCATGACACTACGCGTTGCAGCTCTGTGCCGGTACGCTGTTCTCAAAGTCGGCATCTTTGCTCAATTGCAATACTCCTGTGTGCCCTCGTATAGATCGCCTGCCTGAGAGCTGATCATGAAGAGCACAAGTCCGACTGTGCGAGCTTTGCAGCGCTCTCTATGACTACTGCTGCCAGCTTTGTCTATCACGGCAGGTGTGCGCAAGGCTTCCAATAGGTCCAATGGCTATATTTCGAAACCACTCGCTTTCCCTCATACCGCACACGTAATAAGCCTGGCCACGTTCATGTTGCGAAATCATCACTCGGTCACCCCTGCCTTGAGTCATGCCAGCTCGGCAAAGCACGCACATCAGCCAGCGCAGCCCAGCGCAGAGCGAAGGAGCTGCCGAATGTGTTTGCAGACGTAACGTCTAAGACATCCCAAGACTCCTGATTGGAGATGCGCATGGGGGTCAAAATGATGTCAATTAATTTGGTCTGCAAATCTGTCAGCAGATTGTGTCTGATCAGGCTAATACAAACCTTCGATCTCCACACCGACAATGCTGGTCTCCTGATAAGTATGATTTGTCAGCAATCTGCCATTCTCTTGTACCTGTCATATGTTGGCACCTGCATTGGTTGTCATATAATGTCTCAAGGGCACCTGCCGCCTGAAACTATGTTTCAAAGCCCTGTCAAATCGCTCTCCACTCACTAACAAGCCCTGTTGCGTCCCTCTTTTCAACGCTATCATTTTCTCCCTGCCATGATAAGCCCATGTATTCAGTATCTTTGCTATGTGTTATTCTCCACCCCGCGGCTGAAGACTTGTACAGCTGCTTGGCAGACGCGGGCAGACAGCTGCTTGTGAGGCATCAGCTCTCCATCCACATTCCAGTGCGACTCCCTGCCTATTGGCTGCACCTTCACTGCTGTTGCCTCCACCACTCTCACATAGGGCAGATGCTCCACATTGATGCCTGCATCAGTCCCATTGAGTCAGTATTCATAGCATGCGCAGCCTGCGCCTGCAACAGCAGTAGGCATTGTTTCTGCTACCCTATGAGCCCTACTCCATTAGCATAAGTTCACCCTATGCAAGGTGTCAACGTTCACATTGAGCTTCAGATCACCTAACAAGGCACAGCTTTACAGCTCCACATGCAAGCTGAAAAGCCCATCTCACAGTAAGATGTGGCCCCATGTTGACTCCTCACAGAGCCTGCCAGTCGATACTGCTGTGTGATCCAGGCTTCCCATGCCTGCACCTGATCGAATTGCAGCATAGAAGAGAGGCACAGCGTATTGAGCAGGCTTGGCAGACATGAGACGCTTACCACATGTGGGTATAAGGGACAGGAACTTCAGGTACTGCAGAATGCTGCATTTGTGGACGAGGACCAGGTGCATCCGCCCATCTGCCAGGTGTGCATTTCTAGATAGGCCCTGCGGGCTCATGTCAGAGCGGCAGCTCGTCACTATGGCCATGATCGACTTGAAGTCTCCCTGCAAGCATGCACAGGAACATCTCAAGCAGATCCCGTCCATGCACAGGGAGCTGGGACAGGGGAAGCATACTCTCACAAGGATAATGAGAGACCTCCTCAATGTGAGGCCTGTTCAGCCGCCTCAGCCATGCATGTCTCACCTGCCACAAACTTGCACTGGCAATTGAATGTTCTGGAGCATAGACAGGCCACCCAAATCTCATCATCGCAAGGGATGGTGAGCTGGCAGCCAACTCTAGGCACTCCATTCAGGCGATTGGATACCATCTACAGCAGGCAGTGGCATTCCTGCAAAGCCAGATGCAGACCTCTATGGTGGTCCAGGTTTCCTCCTCGATCGACGCTGCGCTGTGCTGTGCTAGGTTAGCGCAGCCCGCTCCTGCTGACATGGAGCACCTCTGGCACTGGTGCTGGCAGGTTGACATCTTCTGCCTGCGTCATGAATAATATTCCCTCTGAGACATTACGTTTTGGGTGTGTGCTGACATGTACAGAAGCTGTAGCAACCAGACATGCAGTCACTGACTGGCCCGCACAAAGTTTGCCCATTGACATGTATGAAAATACATACACAAGCAAGGGCACTCACGAGTCTGACGCGCTGGCTACATACGAGACCCTTGCTCTGTAGCTGCGCCCTCGAAACAACGTGATAGCGCCTGCCAGCGGATACCTCTTCTCGCCCAGCCACCTGCGCACACACCAAGCATCAGGACACTGCGTATTAGAACCTCACTGCTTGACCCATTCAGCCCATCTCTTGTGGTAGACTGCTTATGCATCAACCCTGTCTTGAGGGCTGTGCAGAGTGGTGGCAAAACACATTTTGGTGCATATAAATGGCTGGGTATACGTCTCTACCTCAGTAGACAGACGTTATCAAAGGATGGCATAGCCCCAGATGCTCACAGCCTCGCACACTTTGCCTGGCTGGGTGCATCTTGGCTTAGCTTATTGATATCGAATGTGTTGCCGGCTACTCACCTCATGGCTTCTGAGAGGTACAGCAGGTCGCCCATGTAGCCGTAAGTTGCATAGCAGACTGACATGCGGTGGCTGCCGTCCCCTGTGTCCACCCTCATCACGTCCAGGGGTGTACTGCGGAAACACATGGATCTATGATACCACATTGACAACGAGAGCCTGTGTGTGTCTCATCAAGTGGAGTGGTTCATCAAAAGTGACAGACATGCATTCCATCGCAAGTGCAGTGCCTGGGGAATGTATGTGAGGAGCTGCTGAGGCTTATGTTGCTGCATGATGGGCACACAGACCTGTCGCCAAGGGCTGCATGCAAGGCAGCGGTAGCTGCGGAGCGGGTGCCGTGCATGCTGTAGGCGGCTGCATCAGTGGAGCCGCCGGGGATGTGGCCCAGGCGCAGCTGCGCCGCAGCTGCCGCCTTGCGCTCGTCCCCGCCACAGCGCAGCGCCGCAATCCCGTCCAGCACCTCCTGAAACAGCCCATCGCCACCCACCTGCACTGACATGACCCTTTGCCCTTCTCACAGCAATTCTCAAAGGTGTCCAGCCTCAAGTAGTACCCAAGCCCCTGCTTGGGCAATCACTGCCACAAGGTCGGACCTCTCGCCAGTCCTTTACACCCAAATAACGATGAGACAAATTCGAGGAACTCTGTTTGTATAACCACAAATCCTGGGCTCTTTTCAGAAGCAGCATCAGAAGTCAGTGCTGCACATGGTGGGGGCTCTCGGCAGGCTTCCAACGCACCGGCCCGTGTCCTGGGTTCCTTTCGAAAGCAGCACCAGAAGGCAGTGCTCAATTGATCGGGTGTATGAGCGACGAGAGGCAGGAGCTCACCGCCAGGATGCCATCATAGAGCTCCAGCTCATGCACAGGCAGTGCAGCCACAAGCTCCTTCGCATGGGCTGGATGCCTGGTCTCCACCAGCACACACCGCACGCCTACGCACGCGTCTACTTCCCGGTCAGCTGCAAGCAGGTAAGGCAGGAGAAACAGTCTGCAGCCGCAGTCCATCGATGCGCAGGGCTACCACGATGAGTAGGGTGTCGACTGCAAGTAGGAAGTGTCCGTCTGCCCAGACACGCCATACACCTCGCCTGTATTCTCAAGCTACCTTGCATGCATCCGTCTGCTGAGCACGCACCAGATACTGAGGCTGAACAATATGCCACCTAGAGCGGCTCTGCCAGGGCAACTGTGACTGGCTGAGCCACTCCAGGTGGCATTGCAATGACCTGAGTACGCTGGCAGGAGCATGCCTGATATGGCAGAGTGTCATACTGCTACTAGTTGAGGCCAGCAGGTACAGAAGGCAGGGAAAGTGGTACCTGCTTGCGTGAAGATGGGGAAGGCGTGCCTGCTCCAGGCCTTGTTGGCTCGCCCGTTCCCACCCCAGGGGTTCACTATAACCAGCAGGGTTTTGGGGCGGCAGCTGATCGCGCTCACGGCCTCGGTGATGTCTGCAGCCCATTGCTTTGCCACATCCTCGTCCTGCACGTGCTCGGCCTCATTGTCATGCCATTCTTACATCAGCTGGCTACATGGCTATGTATGCACCAACTGCTGCAACAATGAGCTGTGCCCCGCAAATTGGCTGGGTACCAAGGTCCGTTTGGGACGACAAATCATAATTGCTAAGCACTGCCTAATTGTTATGCAGACTGCGACAAGTTGCCAGGAAGCTGCAAAGAACCAAGGAAAAGCCCTTCACATGACAGCACCAGCGCAGGCATTTGAAAGCAGGTGAGCTTTATTGCGTGGCGCACCTGGCACACAAGGCGCCAGGTTACAGGTATCCAGTGATACGCTCGTCCCCGACTGCGCCTGAAGGTATATATGTTTACGCCATGCCTTGCCTGGTACACAGCACAGCTTCAGTCAATGGCACAGATCACTGCTCTTGCAGGTGTTGCTTTGCCACAGTTCAGCACACAGGAGTGTGCCTGATGCCAGATCTGCTCATGCATGCATTATAAGGGGGTCCACATCATATCACAAAGCACCCTCATATGGGTCCCAGATGACAGCTGCTCGGTGATATGATGGTGGATACAGAGCTGACCCTGCAGGAGGGCAATGCAGCACCTGCAATGTTCCGCGCCATGGGAGGCTGCAGCAGCCACGCCAGATGGTCCTGTGCTTGCTGGTGGCCGCGCTGATGATCTCTGAGAATGCGATGTGCTCAGGCAGCCTGGCCTGCCGCAGAAGCGCCCACCTTGCAAGGCACACAGCACGCCTCAACAGGTCTGCAGCTAAAGACCTTTAAGAGTGGAGTGTGCTCAGGGACCTCGGCGCGCTGCAGGAGCGCCCACCTTGGAATGCACACAGCTCTAATGAGACAGAGCCGCTCTAGCAGGGAGACCGCAAGGCATCTGAGCTACTGCAAGCCACCGCAACAGCTGCCATGCGTCTTCAGGGCAAGTCTCTATGGCTGAGGCACCCCAATGCAGTCACAGCTTGACCATCCTTCTGAAGCAAGGCAAGCTTTTAGGACTCTTCAGTACGAGGGGGAGAGCCACCTGGTAGGGGCTTCATCGAGTGTGATCCCAGACTTTGTCAGCTGCGCAATTATCCGCCTGCCCCTCAGCGTGAAGGCCGCTGAGCCATCTGCAGGGAGGCCTAGCTCCAGATCTGAGGCATAAGACAGCTTTCAGAAGCTTACTCTGTGACATGAGCTGCTCTTTCTGGAAGGGGTTATCCCAGTATGGAGAGGTCAAGGCTCAGAATTATTCAGCACCGCAAAGCACGCTGCTGTGGTCGTTGAAAGAAATATTTTGTGCCTGGTGAGGCCAATGGCACAACGAGCTAGTCACTTTGCTCAAAGCATCAGCATTGTCACTGCTTACCTGGATCCGACCCGGACATAGGCCTGTGAGCATAGCACACAACCTGTGTCAGGTTCCTTTTGTACGAACATTCCTTCATAGGAGGGTCTAGCCTCAAAAGGGTTCCAATGTCGATGAAAGGTATGTACATACCGGCCCTTTCTCAGCAGCATAGTATCTTGGGAAGGACTCCGCCATGCTGAGGCCTCTTCAATCAGCATTGATGGAGCCGACGAGACGTGACCTCAGCACGATGAGCCTCATGAGCGCCTTGATTACAAGGTATGACGCCCCCGTTACATCGTCCCAGCTCTCGAACTGAAAATGCGCGCGAGGATGCGCACAATGCTTTCGGTTGACTTTGAAAGACTACATTTGGTAGCAGATGTGGATATATGGCACAAGAGAGGCCGACAGAAGTCGTCCTCCGGCACGGGCCGAGCTGCCCGAGCAGCCCGACGTCATATGACTCCTGGCGGGCTTGCATACGCAGATTGTCTTCGTCCCTGATTCTCCCTCGTCCACGCCCATTACATGTATTGTTCCATCTCTGAGCATTTGAGCCTGGTAATCGCAGCCTATACTCGGACTGCGGCAAGTTCGCAACAAGGACCTAGTGAGGTTCGAGACGGCTGTGCAACGAAAGAAGCCAGTGGATAGCACACATCAAGTTTTGGTCTCCATCGCAGAGGTCCTGGCTGTTCAGATACTCAAGCCAGCCATTTTTAGCTGTCCTTTTGGTGCAAACATCCTGGATTATATACATCCCAGAGGACCAGCGCAGGGCAGAGAAAGCGGCACAGTTGAGGGAGACAGCAGTGAGTGTACTAGCTAGCGCTGTCTGAGTTGACAACAGCTTGAGCAGCTAAAATGCTGGTCGCCATTGCTGCGTACTGCATTGTTCTGGCAGTCATTGCAGCCACCGCAGTGGTGGCTGCAAAGGGCAAGAGCGGGCCCAGAAAACGTAACATTAGCGCAAATGCTCAGGCAAGGCTCATCACTCCACCTCCCTGCCTGCACGCCTCCTCTGTGCGCTGGGCCACCAGCATGACTCAGTTGGCAGGCGTATGAGCAAGATACAGGAGCTTCACTGAGTTTTCTGGTGCTCGCTGTGCTATCAGGGGATTACTATGAGGTATTTTACGGGGGGTTAATGCATGCGCTACCACACACGGCTGCATCCGGACAATAGGCAGCATTCAGCAGCTCAGGCATGTGCACCTGTGGCACTGTAATCCAGAGTTCGTAGATTGCTCAGCAGTTCAGGTGATGTGCTCTGATTATGTACTTCTCTGTTGCAGGCCACTGTGCAGCAATCAGCTGGCGCATCAGATAGAGCGCCGCTGAAAGGCGCTGCTCAGGCGTCCAAGGGACCTGCAAAGGGAGGGGATCTCACAAAAAGCACTGCACTTGCCTTGGGTGCGGCGGCAGTGCTTCTCATAGCGGCGGCCGCTGGGGGCATCACCTGGTACAGAGCAGGTGTGAATGCAAGCCTTCTTCACATAGCACACAAGGCGCCTGAGTCCTGCGAGCCAGTCCCCTGATCCATTGACGTGAGCAGGCACATGCCACCCTCAGAGCCATGCAGGGGAGCTTTCCTTTCATTGAGGTGCTGCTGGTCGCCGTGGATGTTTTGCAGTACGTCTTCATAATTAGGCAAGCAAGCCTGTGCTTTCCATCAGTCGGCGCATCACTGCCTAAAAGGAGCATCTGGCTACAGCTCCTCCGCGCGGATAGGGGCATGACAAAGGTGTTGCTGCCTGCACAGGCCACCGGCCAGCTCAGCAGACAGGGTGGCAGCCTCCCACCTGCAGCCCTCCTACAGCAGCAGATCTCATCAGGAGATACATGGCGATGACAGACTTCACCTACCCTATCAACACGGCCTCCAAGAGCGCACAGCGGCTCTTTGACATTGTGAGGCCCCACTCTCCTGCACTGAACACCTCTCATAGTGATGCCAGCGCTGTGGTGCTCCTCTACTGAACACGGCAATGTGCAAAGCTGGGAGAGGCTGGAGCACCCAGACTACAAGATGGCGCCATGTGGCAGCCCAACAAAGGAGTACGGTCTTGCAACTGGAAGGCCTGAGCTTGCTATGGAAGTTTTGACATGCCCTGTCCGAGTCTGATCCCGGGGAGCTCTGCAGGGGCTGCTGCAAGCGTGGAACTTCAATCAGCCGGAGGCGTTGCGGGCGTTCAAGATGGCGGAGGAGGCGGATCCCTACGCGCCCATGGTGCACTTTGGGCAGGCTTACGCGCTGGGGCCGGGCGCCAACAGGTGAGAAGCTGCCCTTCCCGCCCAAGAAACCCGTGATCCCTAGCTGTGACGCGTCGTTGGGCAGCCTCATGCTCTCGGGCCAGGCGCCAACAGGTGAGAAAATGTCAGCCCTATTTGTACCCAGATATTCTCGATGTCCATGGCTATGGTGCATTTCGGGCAAGGCTACAAGCTTAGGCCGACTGTCAACAGGCAGGAAGCTGTCATTGCTCTTTGTACCCAGATACTCTCAATGTCCGTGGCCACGGTGCATCACAGGCAGGGCTACAAGCCGATTGTCAACAGGCGTGAAGATGTCAGCAAGGAAGAAATTTGTGCAATGGGGCCTTTGCCTGGCACACACGGTTTTGAGATTGCTAGCGCTTCACAACCCAGTGCTGCCGTGGTGCTTTTCAAGCGGGCCAGTGCCAATCTCAATGGCTGTTGCAGGGATGTGACAAATGAGCGCAAGGCGTATCCCTCCTTTGCACCGGAGGACTTCCCCGCTGTCTACAAGGCCTCGCAGAAGGCCTTGAAGACTGCCACAAAGGCCATTGGCGAAGAACCTGACTCGCAGGTAAAAGTTCTCATCAGTGCACGCTATGTATTGTAGTACCCTAGGAGGAAAAGGCAACGTCAGGTATATTTTGCCTTATGTACTTGTCCAGAGCTTGCTTGCAGAAGCTATGCAAAAGCATGCATGCAGCCTTGTTCAAGGATGATTGAAGCAGCATGGGGCTTATAGCCACATCCCCAGCTAATTTGACCACCTCTGCAGTCTTTCTTGCACGACAGTGTGAGGATTGGGGCATTAGTTGCCTGTTCAGACACAAAGGATATGACAAGGTATCCTTGCAGCCGTGCCTGGATGTTGCGGGCAGCACTCAGTGTGCTCAGGTTAGATCTGCTGCTGATGCAGTTGGTAAAGAAGGAGATGGCCCTGGCGATAGCGCTGGCGCAGAAGAGGTTCCCGGAAGGGAGCGCCACGGGAGACCGGCGCCACACGGCCGAGGAGGAATTCGCGCAGGCGCTTGCCAAACTAGGCGGCGTGCTGAACGATGCCGTGGTCATGGCCATGGCTGCCGAGGCCTTCATGAACCTATCTCCCTGGGACTACTATGAGGTGAGCTCCCTCAAGAATGCTTGCACCTGACGTCAGTCGTGGACAGGTGGCGGCCAGCTGGACCGCGTCCAGGAGGCCGTCAGGGATCCGTTTTCCACAAGCATTGAGCTACATGCGCTGTCACATGGTGCCATGTCCTGCCACTCTTGGTGTTGTGTGGAAGCCATCCGGACGATAACGTGAACCTCTCGGGAGTCTCACAGCCGTCGTCACCGTAGAAGTCTTGCCATGGCAGAAAGACGCCAGTCTGAGCTCGAGATGGGCTTTTCAGGAGGGCAACGAGTTGAAGGAGACCGCAAGCCATGCGGAGGAGCTGATCAACACTGCGCTGGCGGCGGATCCCAAGAACCCTCTGGCGCTGCACCTGCACGTCCACATTGCGGAGGCCTCGACCCCCCAGAGGTGTGATGCTCATTTGTGGCATGATCAGTCCTCTAGTGATGCCCATCAGACGTCTCAAGGTGCTTCATGGCACATGGAAACTGTGGGTGGCGCTGCATCTGTACGTCCACCTTGCTGAGGCCCCACTCCCCAGAGGTGGTTGCTTATTGTGCCATGATGTGTCCTGTATTCTCCCCTGCTGGATATTTGGAGATGCTCTATAGCAGACACGGATTGCACTGAATGTTGCTTCACAGCATCCCCAGATCTGACAGAAGGGCTGTACATGCAGGGGGCCTCACCTGAATGCAGCCAGGGCCGAGACCTCGGCGCAAATACTGCTGACAAATGAGGGGCCCTGGAGGCACGACTTCGGCCATCTCCAGCACATGCCATCCCATACGTTTGTTCGCCTGGGGCAGGTGACACTGCTAACGTCTAAGCTCTCGGTCTGGCCAGCCTCCTGTAAGCACAGAAGGGGCTTAACTGGATGTCTGCATGGCTAGAGCTCTGCCCCCGCAGTGGTGAGCAGGATTCATGCACATGGCTCAGATGCAGGTTGTGATAGGTGCAAGAAGGTTGCAGGAGGCCTGGACGGTCATGATGAGAGCACTGACTGTCGTGCTGTGTCCCTGCAGTGGCACAACGCCGTGGTGAGCAACGTGAACGCCTACAACGCTGACGTCAACGATGGGGCCGCATGCATGAGCCCCTACGAGCCGGAGCACAACACGGACATGCTCATCTATGCCGCCAACATGGCGGGCGAGGCGAGTCAGCGTCTCTGTTGGGCTTACTGATTCCACCCTCGCATGCAGGCTGTGATCATGCTCCATGTTTAGGGCTCCTGTCACACTATGATACTGGCCCCTCAGCAGAGTGCGGGATTTGACGCGGAGCTCTGCCATTAATTGCTTTAGGTTCACCACCTGGTGCGTGTGCAGTTCCGGGTCGCAGAGCAGTTTGGCCAGCTCATGAGGCAGTACCCGGCTGCCATCCCTACAGCGTATGGGGGTGACTACGGGGCTGACTGGACGCACCTCATCCTTACATATGTCCTTCAGGTTTGATGCACTTCACCCTCTTGTTTCCCTGTTCCTCACACCAGGACATGAGCAGAGTTGGCGCACTATTGCCTCCATGTGGCCCGGTCCCAGATCCTGAGCCTGGCCTGCTCGCTGCCATGTGCTGGGGCTGTGCAAGCACATACATTCCAAAGGGAGTGGGGAGGCGCTCTGCAGCCCCTCGGTGCGCTCGCACCACTGCGCTGTGTCTGAGGGAGCTGCTTAGCTTCATCGTTCCACTTATGATTTGCCAGATATGTTTCAACTCCGGCGCACTTCTTGCAGGGGAAGTGGGACGCCATCATGGACTTGCCCGGGCAGGGCCCGCCCAAGGGTGCCCGGGCGCTGTGCCCGGGCGGCGGCTATGAGTACGCGGTGGCGGTGTACCACTATGCGCGCACGCTGGCGCTCGCGGCCAAGGCTGTCGGGGAGAGGGCGGCTGGGGAGACCGGAGACTTCTATGAGGCGTATGTAGGGGGCGCTGTCAAGTCTCTAGAGAGGCTGCGGGTGCGCTTCTCTCATGATTGGGGCTGGCTGTACCAACCGGCAGCTCATCTGAGGGCAAGCCTTGATTTCAGAAAGCTTCCTACGATCAGATTTGTTGCCGATGTCAGAAGGACAATAGCTCTCAGATGGATGCATGGAGCCTGCAGCTTGAGCATAACATTGTATGTGCTTCTGCCAGGCCGCCATGATGTTGATGGCATGTCTGACGCCCCATCCCGCCATCTGCTGCATCAGTGATACGAGTTGCACAGTCCTTGCTGAGTTGCTCTATGCTGTGCTGACAGGCAGCGGAGGCAGTGATTGAGGAAGAGGAGGGGACTGTGCCAGGGGAGGCCCCAGGCATCTACGCCTGTGACTACAAGAAGCTGGCGCAGATACACAGCAAGGTAGCTGAAGGCAGGGTCGAGCTGCTCAAGGGCAACCCAGCAGAGGCTGAGGTGACGCCTACCTTTCATACCGAATTCACACATCGCAGGCAATCTTTAACTTGTGTGACTGTGGAAATGCGGTCCTGGCTGCCTTCCCCGGTCCTCACAGCAGGGCGGCGTGGCGATGAAGAGCGAAGCTCTGCTCATCTCAGCCATGCCCTGACCGATCAATGCATGCTTGCACGCTGCAGAACATGGTATGCGTGATGTGGGGCCAAGGTTGGGCTCTGCAGAGCTTCAGTGCCGGTGAGATATAGGATCTGCAGCGCTTCACACTGCTAAGGCTCCAGCGCGCAGCCAAGATTCACACAAGCGATTGTCTGATAGCGACCTGCGTGCATGCATGCAGGCTGCGCTGCGGGCCGCGCATGAGATGGAAGTGGGGATGGGATACATGGAGCCGCCGCGGCTGTATCAGCCGGTGAAGCACTGCCTGGGCTACGTGCTCATGCAGGCCGGCAATCCCCAGAAGGCCGCAGAGGTGAGCAGCCCAGCACCCGTGTGCTGCTCCCGAGTCGTAAAGTACTGCATGAGAGCACATCTCAAGCGTGTCCGCAAGCCCAAGAGACCCGTAAGAGAATCTGGGCAGACGATCTTCAGATAATCTTAGCCTCAGTATCAGCTCTGTGCTGTGTCGTTCTTGCCTCTGGCGCGTGGTTTGGAGATATTCGCTATCACTCTCGGCCTATATGTGGCTGAAAGCTGGTCATGTCCCTGAGAAGACACCCATGCACAGCCTCAATGTGTGTGTCCAGCACATCTCCCCTGCTGTGACAAGACATGGTGGTTTCAGTTTTGATTCTTTCCCTGCAGACGTATGTGGAGTCTATGATGGAGACGCCCAACTCTGGATTCGCCCTATATGGGCTGGCTGACAGCCTCAGGAGCCTGAACAGGACGCAGGATGCAGCCCAGATTGAGGAGGTGTACAAGAAGGCGTGGGAGAATGCAGACGGGCCCCTCGATTCGTCCTGCCCGTCCTTCTCCAAAATGATGAGCCCTGCGCTGAGTCGCGGAGGCAGAAAGCTGCTGGCCTGAGCCTGTTCTGGCAGCCTAGCAAAGTGAGAGGGTGAGTGGCATTCTTGACAGCTGTGTTCCGCTCCCGTTCTGCTGCAAGCAGATATCCAGGCGAGCAGCCTGTGGGCACATCTGGCTTACCCTCAGAGAGCATTGACAGAGACCAGCAGTGTCCGACAAGACTCCTGTCCCAAGCAGGTGGTCTATCCCACGGGATTGCATCACCCATTGTGGGAGCCTGACAGCATACTTCTGCTGCTCGCACAGAGCTCTTGAAACTAGTCCAGACACCCACACTTTTGCTTGTGCAAGGTGGGGCTGACATCATCCAATGTGCTGCTTTGTACAAAGCACCCTCGGGCCAGACTTGGGATATCCTGTTAGTTTCTGGGCTGCCCTGTGCATGAGAAGCTCGTCTTGAGAGCAGGCTATATAAATTTGCCACGGTACAGACTTCAGACCATATAAGAGTGCAGCTGCAGCACGGTCACTCTATCGCACAGCTTCAGGTTGTGTTCTCTGCAGCTGCCATTCCAGTGTGGCAACCAATCTTCGAAGCAAGATTGTCATCTGGGAGGCCTTCCGCCTTCAGTGGTAAATGGCAGGCATCAGCACGCTGTCACATGCGCTTGTGACATGGTGCAAGCACATGTGAAAGCATACAGACAATGACCCAAGCAAGATCTGTCCTAGGACATGGTTGGCAGGTGTGACGCTCCTGGAGTGATTGTTGACGGTAATGTCATGCCTGGAAGCTGAAACAGGCAGGGACATGAGGGGAGTATTGATGACTCAAGGTGGTCTGTGGGGAGGCTATTGTGCTCATTTAAGGCCTTCAAGCAGCGGATGAGAACAGTGCGGCCTTGCCCTGAGATGTCCAGAGATATGAGATTTTGTGCAGCATTGCAGACTACAGGACCAAGTACTGACACGAAGAGGACACTCTTCTGTAAAGCCAGACCAAAACTTACAGCATGGTCTATAAGATCTCTGTAAAGGACTACGTGAAACTTCCCACATCATGGCGCGGGGCCTGCCCAATCAGGCAGCTCGCAAGCTTAGTACCTGAAGCCTGTGTCCAACTGCTACTGGGTGAGATCCACAGAAACATCACATGGCACCCGAGCCCCACTGCTTTCTATGTACCCTCTAGAGCTCTTCATTGTGGATGTTTCCCACGTCATGTGCCTGCTGCAGGGGCACTCACATTGACTGCTGGCATAGCGCTGGGCTCTGTATACTCATGAGTTGCGGCCAACATCCATTCCATAGCTCTGTTCAACAGCTTCTAAAGTTCGAGTAGACCATGCACCCCATTCCCACGAGTTCCGCAATGTCTGCCAGGTACAAGGAGGCCTCAGCTGCTCACTTCGGGAGCTTGCTTCTGACGTGTCTAGATCTATGGGGCTTGACCAGTCAAGGTCAACCACAAGAGCAAAATAGAAGCAACGTTTATATGTACACAAGTCTGCCCGTAATTCTGGAGATGTCGGACAAGAAGACTCCAGACCTATACAGGGGCAGATCAGGGGAGCCCTATCGGCTCTGTTGTACAAGCATGCATGTCTGCGGACGATATGCGCCAATCTACATTACTGCTCTGCACTGCGCTTCCACCTTTTCTGTGCACCAGCGCTCTCACGACCCACTTCCCGCTCTGTGCAATTTGCCGCGGACTTGAGATGCTTCAACGGTCATTGAAGGAGAGGTGGGGTGCGCCTTGCTGCCAGACGCTGCAGCGGAAGTTCCTGGCTAGTCTCCCAGGAGGAGTGCGCAGGTAGATGGGGGTCCACAGTGGGATGGACTGCTTGGCTGAGCTGAGGAGTATGTGGGCAGCTGGCTCCTGGAGTACTCTGCATCTCCCAGGAGGAGTGCGCAGGTAGATGGGGCTCCACAGTGGGATGGACTGCTTGGCTGAGCTGAGGAGTATGTGGGCAGCTGGCTCCTGGAGTACTCTGCATCTCCCAGGAGGAGTGCGCAGGTAGATGGGGCTCCACAGTGGGGTGGACTACTCGGCTGAGCTGAGGAGTATGTGGGCAGCTGGCTCCTGGGATACTCTGCATCTCCCAGGAGGAGTGCGCAGGTAGATGGGGCTCCACAGTGGGCTGAAGCACTCGGCTGAGCTGAGGAGTATGCGGGCAGCTGGCCCCTTGAGTACACTGCAGCTGGGCTGACCTGGGGCATGTACCCCGCACCCATTGGCTGCGTGTACCCTGCTACTGCCTGCTGTGCGCGCCAGGCGTACTGCTGCTGCATGCACCTCATGGCGGCCTGCTGGGCGTAGAATTCTGCCTCACCTGCAGCTGTACTCCTGCATTGCAGCGGGGCGCGCATGTCAGTCTACAGTGGTGCGACATATGTTGACAAGGCCATGAGAGCACATGACCCGTCAGAAGAGATTGCAGGAACAGGGATCAAGGCAAGACAGACACAACAAAGGGATAATGAGAGACAGAAGGTGGGAAGGGAAAAGACCGGATGTGGGGGCTCTGGGGATGCCAGTCTAAGAGGTAATACAGCATTCTCTGGTCTTGCGTCCATGTGCGGACTTCTGGCGCCTATGTGTACTCAGCACATGTGTGAGTGGACAGCATGTGACCAAAGCATGGCAAGCACAACGCATAGAACTCAACAAGGGATGCAAGTGGGCCAACTGGTGAGACCGCATATCAAACACATGTTAGTGGGCAAAGCAGACAAATGGAATCGCAAGGGAGCTGGGTTAGCGCATGCATGCCAGAGAGGCGCTGTCATGCAGCACTGAGCAGTGAAGGGCAGGCAAAGCAGAGCAGCGGCATCATGCTGCGGGTTGCTTGCCATGCAGCAAGCAGGTACTACACATGTGCTGATCTTGATGCTCAGAACGCAGAGTTTGTGCTGGAGGTGCAGATGAGTCAGGCAGCAATTCACCATGTTGGCAAGGTGTTGGTTCTCAGCCATAATCTTTGTGCACTGAGCCCGAGTGAGCTTGGTGGCTGAGTCCAGGCGCTGTGTCATATCCTGGAGCACCTCATAGCTCCGCCTGTTTGCAATTTGCTTGAGCAGCCCTGCGCATGCACTCCACAAGTCAGGCTGATGTCAGCTGTTGCACCTTATTAGCATTCTCACATCAGGCTTTGCACATGCTGCTCAAGATCCAGAGAAGCAAGCTGTGGTTAATGTTGTGAGCTCTCACATGCAGCAAAGGAACGTCTCACAAGCCATGCCTGTTCCCCTCCCTGTCACTGTATTGGTGCAGGTCGCCATGATTATGAGAGCACAGGTGGCATGGGGCAACGCATGTGCATGGGAAGCTTCATATGCGACTCGGGACCGAATGAGCATCATGAGCGGTGACTCTCACAACACATCAAAGTTCCTGCAATGTCTGTCCTGGGACTCTGGCACGTCCTTTCGCCGAGCAGCCCAGCAGGCGCCAGTGCAAGGTGGGGACACAACAGCAAGACGGCTCACCCCCTTTATAGTCTATGAGGTCCTTCTCCTTGGCCTTGAGGTCCCCAATTTGTCGATCCAGATCTTCGACGTCGGCCCTGAGGTGGGCCTCCTTCTCCAGCTTGCGCTGGCGGCTGCGCTGCGCGCTGAGGCGGTTGGCCTGCACGCGCTTGTTGCGCCCGCTGGGGCTGCCCTCATCCTCCTCGCTGAAGTCATCCGTCTGCGCAGCACCATGCGTGACTCAGCATCTTACACGATCCCGTCAGCCTGATGATCTGGCATAGGGAGCCTCAAAAGACGTCAGCGTCCGGCGCAGCCGCGCATTTGTGGCGCCTGCTCAAGCTGCCCTTCTGCTCGCAGAAGTCGTTGATATGGGCAGCAATACCCAGGACTCAGAGCTGGCTTCAGTGCATGCGACTGTAAGCCTGCGGGTGCATTGTGCATGGAACACCACATCCTGCGTTGCGCTTAAAATCAGCCCATGCACCATGCCCATTACACAGGCAACACGAGATGAGAGGGTGGCAAGGGCTCGGCTCAACCAAGGTTACGCACTTTGGGCGCAAGCAGGCAGAAGGCAGCCCGGCTTCGTGCCCGCCGAGGACATCCTTGCCAGTGCCAGACCCTCATGAATTGCGTCGGAGATGCATGCAGAGGATGAGGGTATGGTGTGGGTTTACCTCATCCGGGGCCTGGCGCTTTGCGCGTTGCCGGACAGTGCGCAGCCCGGTGACGCGCCTGCTGAGAGCGCGGGCCTCGTCAGAGTCGCCGTCGCGGGTGCTGCCATCCTGGCTGCCGTCGCCTGTGCCGTCCCCGCTGATCGTGCTGCCCGACAGCGGCGCCCGCATCATCGACCTGCATGTGTCAGAGTCTTTGTGTCATGCATCTGCTGTGTGGGTCTGACTTTCACTACCATATATGAACCCCATGCGTTACTGACTTTGTAGCTGTACTCTGTCACGATGACAGCCCGAAACTCTGCACAGACTGTCTGCCTGTGGCAAGGTCATTGCTGTGATGAGTGTGGGACGATGCAGCGCCGGTCATTCTGTGCATGCCCAGCTTGCAGACAAGTCGTCTTGCTCCCTGGCCTTTGCACACGCTCGTGCCTTCCTGCTTCTCTCAGGCAGCAGCAATGTCATGGCTGTCCAAGCCTTGAGCAGTACAAGCTGACGTCCTTGATGCTGCACCAGAAAGTGCACCATCTCTGGGCGGCTTCTTTGCAGCTAGCGGTTGTGCTCACCTGATGTTGTCGGGGGTGGATGTGCCAGGTGGGGCAAAGCCTCCCATGGGGATGTCAGGGAAGTTCAGAACTGGGACGCCTCTGAGGCAGGGCTTCTCTTCATAGCTGCATGCAACACACATGGTCAAGCATCCATGACATCTCTGTATGATACGATGTCTGCACTGGCCATGGGGCTACTTGTAAAGGTCATGTCACCTGAACGCGCTTCACATGCGGACAGAAGTATCTCTGTACCTGCTCCTATACATGTGGTCCCTGCTATCCACAATGTGTGACTCCGGTAGCAGGTTTCCAATATCATGCTCATCCATGATGCGTCCGATGTCCTGAGGCTGTGGGTCTGACATCAACCTGCCTGCAGACAAGCAGAGGAGTTGCATACTGACCGAGGGGCACGCACCGGGGACATGGCGCACCTGCATCGCACTTGATATGCCACACGGCAAGGGCTTCCGGAACGCCTACAGAGACTGCTAGCAACACCACAGTGTGCAATCAAGCACACTTATGATACAGCACACGGTACAGCATCCTAGACTCGCCGACTTCTCCTCGGTGCTATCACCTACACCTGCTTGGGGCTTCTCCGATAGGCGTATCTAGACTCTCAGCCCTACGTCCGTGCAGGGCTTGGGCTGCCTGGCTGCCCGTGAAGGCTGCAGCAGCCTCACAGTACACCTGATTGTGACCCGTCTTGAGCTCTGAAGCTTTGTCTGAGACGGTGAACGCACCTGCCCTCCGGGACAAGACTCCCCGCTGCTCCGTCACCGGCGCCCTCTGCAAGCGACCACAGCGTTCTAATAGATGCTTCTTGCACCCTCGTTGGCTCAAACCTTGCTGAACGCTTGCGAATCGAATGGCAGAAAATGTTGTAGAGTCGTGCTTGGGTGCCCGGACGGCGAGTAGCGAATGCCTATTCAGGCACCGATGCATGGCGCACTTTCTCGTCCAGTGGTCCTGCTCTGTGCTTTTGTGCTTCTGGATGCCATACTTGACATCTCACAGGCTAATGGATACATTTTACTACATCGCATCTGATGTGGGAGCTCAACTGAGGCTTCGGACAAGTGCCACATGCTTGTTAAGCAGCTGGGGTTTATGGCCAATGGCCTGAAAACCAGACTTAAAACCGATGCATAGTCAAGGGACGCTGAACATCAGGAAAGTACTAGTGCTTGCTATTGTGAGGAGCAGGCGCGAGGCTGAGGCGACTATCAAGGTGCGATCGAGAGCCCACACTCAGCCCGGGAGCCCAGACCCTACCAATGATCAAGCCTTTCACTGCTCATTCAGTTCATCTTTAGCCCATTCAATTAAGGGTGACGTGCTGCAAGGCTCTTGACACCCCCCTGTGTCCATATGGCAGAGGTTGAAGGATCAGGTTGCAACCTTGGACAGAGAGCTCGAGCAGTACAGGCTGCGCGAGCGCGAGAAAGCTGCAGCAAATGAGGTCAAAGAATCTGTGGTCTCACCTGAGGCAGCAGGGCCGGTGCCTTTGGCGTGCAGCGCGCCTCTCAGGACAGTACACATTGCAGACATGAGAGCAGCAGGCAAGCACTTTTCATCTGAAGACACCTACTTCCTCAGCACTGGCCAACCAGATATGATCTCATTGAACACTGCCTGCATAGATCTCACAGACACATCCTGGTGCAGGGGCTCCAACCCCGCAATACCAGCCTGATGTCACTCATCACAGGCACCTTGCAGATCTGCTCAGGTCAGTGGCTGCAGAGACAGCAGCTCTGGAGCGCAGCGGCCTGCGAGAGGAGGAACTCAGGTTTCTGGCAGAGGTGCGTGCCACGCAGCTGGCCGGGCTGAGTGTGCACAGTGGCACGGCAGCTGATCTCACAGAGCAGGCCTCCGAGGCTCAGACCCCTCATGCTGATGATGCAGCCAGCCATGGCCTCATCTCATGCAGCACAGCTCCACAGGCAGCAACGGGAGAGTGCGCTTGCAGCTACCAGCAACACACAGGCACATCTCATGATAGTGCGCACAGCTCAGCCATCAGCGATGGCGCGGCTGAGCACGTGCTCGGTTGTCAGGCGCTTGAGCAGCGCTCTGACAGCACACTGGGGAGCAAGCGTGACTGTGACAGCCTAGCCAGCGCGCTGACAGCTGTTGTGGACTTCCTGTTGCATGGAGTGCTCAGCATGCAGCCGAGCCTGCTACAGAGCAGCTACGCAGGGAGCGCCCTCAGCTTCATCACTGCTGTCCAAGCTGCTTGCCCGGGCGAGTGCAAAGCTATGGGGTCCATCCTGGACCTCCTGTCATCAGGTGTGTCCTAGGGCAGTTGCAGTCATCAGCACTGTGGCATTCCGTGGTGTCATGGCTGATGTGGAGATCGCAATCTGTGACATGTGCATGAGCGGGTTCCAGATGCTTGCATATGAGGAAATCATTCACTGTGTTCTCAGAGTTGCAAGTCCTTGCCTGTATGAGAGTCAGCTTACATCCAGTATGGTAGTCAAAGCAAGTCATTTCTTCTTACTGGATCTGGTCTGCTTGGAGGTATCTCTCAGTGTGTGAAAGCTCATCACATGTCATCAATGTGTGCTGCAGGTCTCTTGGCAAAGGTAGCACGGGGCGATGAGTCGTGCAGTGGGCTTGCTGCGGACTTGCTCCAGGAGCTTCTTGAGATGCCTCAGACAGGGCAGGCAGTGTTCAGGGTGGCTGCAAAGGAGCTCAGGAGTGCATTTGATGCACTGTCAGACAAGGCTAGGTGTGTCACTCACACGCACACTCTGTACAAGCACTTGAGAGGTATTTGCACAAGTTCTGGATGGGTTGGAAGCACATGCCACACAAAGCAGGACCTTGCACCGCTTAGTGCGGCAGTGTGCACCCCATGAGTTGACAAATGTATCTGTCTGCGCAGAGATGGGGAGGCAAGTGGCCATGGGCAGATGCAGAACATTGAGGCACTGTGTGATGTCTTGGATGCCGTGCTGCTGAAGCTGCCTGACTGGCTGTCACACCCTGATGTAGCCATCAGCTCTGCACCATCCCACGAAAGCCTCTCCCAGGTGCTTCTTTTTCCAGACAGATACAGAGCCTGGATCTGAATGTTTAGCACCTTAGGGTCAAACAGAGGGACTTTTGTCTGACAGGTCTCTGCCACGCAATGCGTGTCTGCAAGACTTAAAGCATGAAGTGGGCTGCGGGACTCTCATGTAACAGTGTGTTGATGTTCTGCATGTGATGCAGGCAATGGAGTGCGTCCTTCAAGCACACTCTACATGTGAGGTATGCCATAGGCAGGCAGCTCCAGGTATAGCTGACCGCTTGAAGGCTTTGGCAGTCCAGCTTCTCATGATACTGCAGCACTTCAGAGGATGATTTGGGTGGCTCCAGTTGGTGCAAGAGCAGCTCTTGCACTATTCTCTGACATCAGATCTGTTCAGCTCTATTACACAAACCATTCTGTAAGGCCATGTCATGCATTGGGACCTGGGCATTCATTGCCCTATAGCTGTATGCCATCCATTCTCACATTGCTCTGCCAAGTAAGGTCAAGCGCTGGACTTCCTGCCGCTGCTCTTTTTTGTGGGCATTTCCCAACAGTATGAAGCTGTAGACCTTGAGGCACTTGCATCATCCTCACTGGCATCACCAGACCTAGACTCGCAGTGTTGGCACGGTGTAAGAATGTTGCTCAAGAGTCCTCATCCTTGTTGCATCATGGGTTTACTGCATGCCACCTGATGCGCTCTAGGGTCCCTGGCGCACGATGCCGGCATTAATGAGCTTCTGAAGCTTCTCCATGATCATGGGGCTCCTTGTGTGCCGCTGCGCCCCCTGCGGGTCCTCCTGGAAGTCTTGCAGCACCTGGCACAGCACAGACACATTCAGGAAAGTCGCCCCTGCCTGATGCATTCTTTCAGTGCACATTCAGCCACAAGCTGCCTCTAAGCGGACACCCATGTGACTCCCAGGGGCAAAAGATGTGCAATCAGCGCGCAGAGCCGCGCTGCGCTGAGCAGCCCACACTGAAATCTCTGTGGCCCTCATGGCAGCAACAAAAGTATTTTGCAAGAGTATATCATAATGCGGCACCGCAGCCTCTACCCTGATGAGCTGGATGATAAAAGATCTGACATATAAGCTAAAGTAAATCACCTGGCGCATGACTGGGTCCGTGAGGATGTTCTGGATGTTGGGGTCCGCCATTGCCTTCTCCCGCCGCACCGCCAGCTCATCCTCTGAGATGTCTCCCCTGTTGATCTGCGCATGCATGCAACGCCTGAATCCCTCCGTGGTTGCCACAGGGCTGCTGGCTGGGGACCTAACATCAAAGCTGTTCCGGTCTCGACACGGTCTCACGCCCAGGTAACAACCTTAGCTCTGCTTTCAAGGCGGCAAAAAGGTGCTTGGAGGATTTGAGTTTTGGCAATTGACTCGGAAGAGCGGTCTGCTGTTCATGCCATGCGTATGCTGTGTTGCATGCGGTACCATGTCATTTGCCAATACGAGAGGGGAAGGCAGATACACCCGCAACCACACCAGGTAGTTGGCACAAGGGCAAGACCACAAGTGTGCTCTGCATGAGTGAGACCTGCCCTGTACCTTGTTGACGGCCTCCATACAGCGAGCTATGCCATCCTTCAGCTCCAAGTTGTTGGGGTCCTGCTGCAGGCCGGCCTCATAGGTCTCTGCAGCCTTCTCGTACTCCTTCATGAAGAACTGCAGGTGCCCCTTGCGGCTGCGCATGCACAGCACTGCCTCAGCATGATGCAGATCTGAAACATCCCGTCACATCGGGTAGTGACCTGCATCACTTGCTGGGTTGTGCTGTAGGCCTAAGGCACAGCTCTCTCATCATGGGCTGAGGTATACGTAGCAGCTGGACGCATGCCCAGAAAAGCACACAGGTGTCCCCGCAAGCAAGATTACTAACGGTTGCGTCAAGTCACTGGAAGGGTGCAGCAGGCTTCTATGGGCCTGTAAAGGAACATGCATAATTCCATGTCAGCATGCATATGACCACCATGCTGATGCTGGCCTATAGCACTGGTGCTGCGCGAAATTGCACAGACTGGCATTGAGGCAGTGCAAGGGTCTGAAGGCAAGGCGCTCACATGTAGCCCTTGATAAAGGTGGGTTCGAGCGCTATGCACTGCTCTGCGTCTTTGAGGCCCTCATTCCAGGCACCTAGTTTGGTGTAGCAGGCCGCCCGGTTGCTGAACAGCTTGTGAGCGTCGGGGTTAACCTCTGGGGGACCCCTTGCAAGAGCTTCTGTGTAGTGCTTGACAGCTTCCGGGTACTTCTGCTCGTTGAAGGCCTGCAAGCGAGAGCACTGTCCTTGGCACAACGTGAGGACCCACATCTGCACCACTTGACTAGACCTGAATGCTCTATCAATCTTCGGGCAGGCCTTCAGTGCAATCATGGTCCATGCACAATCCCTCTCAGTGGACCAGCCAGGCATCACAAATATGCATATGGGTGCAGAGGCTCTCCCGGCAACTGCCGGATACGCATCCATTGTGTCATGGCACTTGCAAATATCTGAAGGCCCAAGAAGCCCTTTGAGCTTGCAGCTTCGATTTCTGCTTACCTGGTTGCCCTTCTCACGCTCTTCATTGCTGATGTCCATGCTGATGTAGGCCTTGGTCTGCTGCTCCTTCAGCTTCTTCTCAGTTTCCTGCAGCCGCTTCAGCGTGTCTGCATTCCTGCAGGCAGGCCAAAGCATTAAGATAGCAGTAACAGTCTGTCATATCAATTACAGGCACAGGCACTGTGATATTTTTGTGACAGCCCTGCTGATACCTGGGGCCATCAGACAGCATCACAGGCGGTCTTACACCGCTGTTGGGAAGGTGCAGCCACCATCAAGCTTTCACAGCAGAACTATGGGGCCACAGGACAATGCTGGCGCTACGTAGTGGCGCAGGAGGTACTAAAGCAAGATCAGCCACCTGCCAGCATACCTGTGCTCTGTGAGGGACTTGTGGTAGGTCTCAACAGCTTCCTCGTAGCGCTCCTGCTTCGCCAGCGCGTTGGCCTTGCGGGTCAGGGCGCGCGCGATGACCTTGTAGTCCGCCCGAATGTCACGCCCCTTCTCCACTGCTGTGTCGCAGTCTACTATGCACTTCTCGTACTCGCCCATCTCTAGGTAGACTGCTGCCCTGCATGCAGCACGACAACGCTCATGCGAATGCTCAGGCACTTTCACATCGTCTCAACCAGTAGTCAGCTCCCACCAACCTCAGGTATCAGCAACCTGCTGAACCTGTGAAGTGCTCACAGAAGCTGCAAAGCTCCAGATGCCTCTACCACATAATAGAGAGATGCAAATTATGCCGGCCTGAATTTAACAGAAAGCATTGTATCTCGGTATACAGACAAAGTAGGTGCCAAAGACTGAGAAACCAGCACAGAGAGCACAGTGCCGACGTCATGACTATTCCACGGACTAAATTCCACACCTGCCCAGACCTTGCCAGGAGGATGTTCAAGGTTTGATTTTATCAAAGGGAAGGCCAAAAGCAATGCCTACCTGTTGGTGAGGAAGGATATGTCTGAGTCGTCGAGCTTTATGGCATGGTCATAGTGCTCAACGGCCTTCTCAAACTGGCGCGCCTTGTATGCGGCGTTCCCTGCTTCCTTCGCCTTCTGTGCATCCGCTTTCTGTTCCCTCAGCGCCTTTTCAGCCTCATCCACTGGCTCCTCTTCCATTGGGGTTGGCTCAGGCTCTGGCTCCGGCTGCACACAATAGCTAAACGTTACTCACTATAGCATAGTCATGCTGCAGAGGGGTCGGGACTCTGTCCGGGTGCTGCATCAAGTTCTAGGGGTCCAGATGATGGGCAGTGGGGGTGTTCTTCAGAGCCGATGCTGCCTGGTGCTGATTTGTCCACTGACTCACATGAGCAAGTAATGATCTAAATTTGCTGCGGCACCACAGGCCAAATGCAGCTTGCTGTGCAAGTGCTGCCATTTAAGGCAGCCTAACAGGCGCGCCGAGCTCACACACCTCCTTGGGCTTCGGGGCTGGCTTGGGCTGCGGCGTAGCAGTGCTGCTGCTGCTGGCATGGGCTGAGGCGTCGCCCTGGTGCCGCCTCTTGAACTCATCTCCACCCATGACGTTCATGCCCAGGCCCACTTGCAGAGCCTGCTGGAAGCGGTCATCTCCCAAGTACCTGCAGACGGATGTGCATTGAGCTGTATAGGCTCACAACACCCGGTCTGCTTGGTCAGGGCTATGGGCTCCTCCACGTGCTTCAGTACTGGGGATGGGTGCAATAAGGAGTGAGGCTGCTGTCGACAGAATTCCATGCCGCTGCAAGCATGTTTTACAGAACAGTACACAGTCTCAAAGGCAGTAAGTGTTGGATCAGCTGGTAGATGGGCGTGCACTCTGTAGAGAGGCTGCAGAAGAGGGACGCACTTTGACATGTTGTTGGGGTTCTTGTTGACGTCCTGGATCATGTGGATGAAGTCGGGCTGGCTCAGCAGCGGCGCTGTGGCGGGGTTGAGCGCCAGCTTGCCCAGGATCTCGGGCCCAAAGAACCCGCCGCCCGCCGACCTGGGCGGCCTCTTCAGGTTTTCGAGCTCTGTCTTGAAGCCCTCATTTGCTGGGTCAACCTCAAGCCCTGCAGAACATCCATGTAGGTCATATGTAGTGAGAGGGTAGTTCACGAAGGGACGTCCCTCCACGCATTGCCCAGAGGGGGTACAGGAACCATGTTTAGGAGTGAGTCACTCCCCAGTTGACAACGCTGGAGGCTGTGCATGTACGAGTGGCCCCAGACTCTGGCTGCCGACAGGAATGCCCTGTGGCCTCTGGCTGTGGGTTGCCACCACACATATATATAAGAGAAGTCCTACTAAAGATGCTAAGGTTTCTTTTGGCATGCTCCTGTACTCAGGACTACAGCTTGAAGGCACATCTCGGGGGTTGGCATGGCGCCCAAGCAGATGTGATCATTTGCTGCGGCTGCACACCTTTCTCATAGGCAGCTTTGGCCTGCTCGGTATCTCCCAGGCCTATGGCAGCTGCTCCCAGCCGAGAGTAGCCTTTGGGCCAGTCTGGCTTCAGTTCCACCACCTGTATGGTGCGCTTTGTGTGTCGCCTGCTGCACAAAGCTGGCATGCAAGAGGCCTCCCAATGTCAGATGCACGGCATGGGGTGAGCCTACCTTCTCTGCGTCCGTCAATGCTTCCTCATATTGCTGCAGTGAAGCCTGCGTATCACAAGCATCCTCAGCCGTGCTGACTTCAAGCAGAAGAGTAGCCAGTTGCCGTCAGTTACATGCTGGCAGAGTGCCAGAAGTAGAACTCACGTAGGATGCGGATCTGTTGCTGTAGAGCACATGGTTGCTGGGATCGACTGCAATGCCCTCAGTGAAGTGCTTTATGGCCTCCTCATGGTTGCCGGCAGCAAATGCTGCATTGCCATTTGCCTGCATAGTCGTCGTGGAAGCGTTCTTAGATGCTTGTGATTGAGTCAGGACTTCTTCTGTATCTGTCTTGCGCGCAGAGCGTACCTTGAAAGGGTCCGATGCCATTGTTTCTGTTCAGATCACTCGCGGGGTCAGGTTGCAATAGCGGTCGTTGGGCGGCGCAAGCAACGAGAAGGGTGTCAGATACAGCAAAAGATCTCTCTTGGAGTACTGACTAGAAGTGTATAGCTGTCAGTTTTGCAGTGGACTCTAGAACCTTCTCCACCATTCCGCTTAGTCAGCAGGGCCCAAGCTTGGAATTTTGCAAAATGCTCATTGTTGAAGGAAACAGGAAACCGCTTGTTACACACATGCGTGAGTGAGCTTGGGACACAACGCGTGTAATGACAAAAGGTTCGCATGCCTGTACATAAACGTCGATCATGGCACAGATGGCACCGTGGACATGCACATTGCAAAGCCCTGTCGTTACAGCGTGAGAGCGTTAGATGGCAGCAGGCTGGAGATATACCGTGGCTGTACCATCCTGGTCTCATACGCAGCTCAAGGACGATGAAGCTATCGTTTTCTACAGCGTTGAAGTCACACTACTGCCCCCACCTGAGAGTGGCGCAGAGCCAAGGAAGCACACGCTGCTACGGCGCTTCTCGCACTTCCAGAAACTCTACACGCGGCTCAGAGAGCTGCACGGGGCTCAGAAGCTCGCCAGCATGAGGCTTCCCCCCAAGCTGGCCCTGTCCAATGTCGCAAAGCACCCAGAGCTCATCGACCGCAGGAGGCTCGACCTCGAACAGTGGTGATCCTCTCAATTCCTTTTCCACGTCTGCATGTCTATTTGAATCGTTTGCCCAAACACATTGGCTCTACATGTCACGCAGCACTGACCAGGGCCCATATTCTGTCGTGTGAGGGCTTAACTGCATGAGCAGGCTGTGGCGGGTCGTTAACAATGTCGAGCTGGCGCGCTCCCCCCTTCTGCTGAGCTTCCTGGAGCTGTCTGAGGCTGTGAGGGTCATCCCGCAGCAGCAGCCCAGCCCTTCTCGCACCAGCAGCATTGCTCAGCCACAGGCCCCCGCAGTGAGCACATGACCCTCTCTCATAGCCTATATGTCAATGTCATTCTTCAGGCGACGCGTGAGTTGCATAAGCATCCTCGGGCCCGGACAACACACCCTGTATGGCATGTAAATGAAGCATGTGACATGGCAAGGCATGGGCCAAGCAGGTATCACCCCTGTTTGAGGTACGATACACTTGCATTGCTCAGGAAGCAAGCAGCAGCAGCACTGAGGCCAAGGAGGAGCAGTCACACATCATAGCGCAGAGCAGCCAGACACTGGCAGGGCAGCCTCAGAAGGTCTTCAGGCATGTGCCCTACAACTTCCCATGCCTTTCACAGCAGTTTGCAGAAACCCCAGTGGATGCACTGCATCTCACTTGCCATTGCAGCTCCTGCTTGTGCATGGGGATGCGTGATGTGACTGCCAGAAGGTAGAGAGACCTCCGGGCAATCACACAATGCTGAAATGATGGAAGCTGGGGATTGTGCGCAGGTTGGGCTTCAAGATTGAGCAGCGCACCCTCCTGAGGCGGCACATTCAACAGCTGAGGCAGTGCCTGGACAAAGCATCTGCAGAGCTCAAAGCTTGCCTGTGAATATTCTAAGCTTTAAGAAGCCAAAGCAGCTGAAGTCATGCTCCGGAGGCTTCCTTCCCATGCACTCATCGAGGAGGTCTCAGGTAAGAAGGTCACATGGGACACTCCAGCCTTGGCCTTGAGTGGTGCACGGTTGCAAAGCCGCTTGATCCATGGATATGCTCTGTGCAGCAAACAGCTGCAGTCAAATTGCTCTACAGGTCGTGCTATGGCTTTCACCTCGACTGTTGCTGCAGGAAGCCGGTTCTCTTGCCCAGGCTGTCACCTAGCACTGCAGCAGAGCCCTGTAGGGGAGCATCTGTGCAGTGCAGGGCAGTGTGTGAAGTCTCAGCTCTGCTTGCATTTGATGACAGCGATGACAAATGCCAGTCAGCAGCATCAGTAGCACAGAGTGTACAGCGCAGAGGGATGCGTCTGTAGAGAGCCTCACAGCAGACCATACTGTACTTATGCCAGCACTCTTACTGCCTCGAGCAGCCACGATTGAAGGGACACCTCTTTGGAGACAAGCATAAGAAAGAATCTAATATAATTACATTGGATTGAGCCCAGGAGGCAGACTCCACAATAACCCATATAGTACATGCAGAATGCTGAATGCTGTAAACAGTGCGTGCCAATTTCTTCCAAGTGGAAAGCTGTACAGTCAAACGATCAGTCATCCATCATGCGCTGCCTCTGTTGGCTGGAATGTTCTTACAATCACGAGCGGTCGCTTCACATTGTCCAGCGCCCACTTTGCCACCTTCCCCAGGTGGCTGTCCTCTTTGCTCACCTGCACAGAGATACCTCTCAAATTTGGGAGCTTCACAACTGTAGTGCAGCTTCTGGGGACTCGAAAGGATGCGGCTCGGCTGGTTGGCACACCTTGCAAACAAAATGACACCAGCATGTGGCCAAGCTGCTGCAGGGGCACCATGCACACTTTACCCCCATGCAGTCCTGATCTGACCCTCTGACGGCTAAGGCATCGAAGCACGACTGCTTGTGCGGGAGAGCTCTCTCAACTAGGGCACGTCATCTTGCATGCGTCGAGCAACAGCATGCTTTCGCAGTGTCCCTACCGGCTGCCTGTTGTGGCCCACAATGACGAGCTGCGCTCCCACTGAGTCAGCTGTGTCCCGTATGATCTGGCCCGCAGCACTGGCAGGCGCCTCAATAGTGTCGACGCTGAGGTGCATGCGATGCTGTATCTGCTTGGCATCCAATACTGGCACTACACTGCACATGCATGAGCTGGCTGTGATGTCTCCACGAGAGCATGGGAGAAAAACTTGCTGCGTTGAGGGCGGCCTCAGCAGCCCTTGATGTTGAGGCTCCTCTCTCTGCTGTCTGATGTGCTACATTCAATTAGTAGTGTGAGAAAGCGTAGCCACGTGGGCAGAGCTGAGAAGGTGCTGCAATGGCCTTGCTAATAGTCTCGGGGCCTGCTGTAATACAGGGCAGACCCACAGTCAAAACCAGCAAATCCCGGCTGTAAAGCAGGATGCCCAATCATGTGCTTGTGAGTTTGGGGCATGCCTGCGCTGGAGGAATGATTTGGCTCTGGCCACATCCTCCGACTCCCGGTGTGCCTCGCCAGGATCATCAAATGAGAACGTAGTCCCTGGCATGCCTGCGGTGCAACATGCTCTTCAGTCTGTTCGTATTGCGCTGGCAGCCCTGGGACGTGATCTCCTCCTTGAGCAGAATGCCCTACTCGAAAGACGTCTGAGGGTGCTGAGAGAGGGCTGACTCACCATGGAAGACCTCCAGCTTGTGCACAAGGCACTTGATGACATGCACTATGTGGATGACGTCTCCTGGTCTGTGCAATTGGTCCATGGTCCAGCGCAAGGCACCCAGTGTCACTTCTGGGTCTTCTTGAACGGGCATGGGTACAGCAACCACCTGGATTGCAGAGAGGCATGTAAGTGTGCACAGCTCAAGAACATTACATGATGTAGTACTCCTTGAGTGCATTAATTCCATGGCGTCAGGGACGGGCTATTACCAGGTTTCTGGGGCTAGTCATTGGGTCAGAAATGCTAAGTTCGATCGTATGCGGCCCCCTTCTCACTCCTGCTAAAGGCTAAGGCTCTGCTGAGAATCTATATCCTTTCCTATCTTCAACAACAGCCTTCAAACAGAGGAACGCAAAGCTAGGAAGGCGTTCCAATTCAGTGGCAGAAGGTCCCGCAAAGCAATGCCCGAGAAGCCTCTTGTCGACCCTTGTCGCCTTCTACGAGGCACTATAGACAGTAATAGACCTGTCAGTGTGCACAAACAAGCTGCAATGTCAGTACAACGAGGGGCAAATGGGGGAGATGCCATCATGATGACTAAAGATTATGAACGAAGGTCGTCCTGAAAGCTGGAATCTTCTGGAGATAAATATCGTCTGGCTCCCTTACCCTTTCAGGATAGTGCTGCGTAGCATCAAGGACTGCTTTCAATGTGCTCGGCCGTCCTTCATCCTCATGATGCTCGTGTTTGTTGAGTGATACTATCTGGCTAGGACCAGTCTGAAGCATTTCTCATCAAATTCGTCAGCCCTGCTGCCTTTTAATGACATCTAACGCTCCATAGATGTCTCTCGGTGGCAGTAGGGTTGATTCTGGCAGCTTCGCGAGCACAAGTGGTACATACGCATGTCCCCATCGTCAAGGCTGGTCAATTAGCAAGGGGGGTCGGATTTGCGGCCGTCGCTCTCCAGGTGACATGCAATGCATACTTTGTGTGCTCCTGTGAGAGCTTGTCAGCATGATGCAATGCGCGGGAACATCGGCCCCAGACAAGCAAGTGGCATGCCGGTCTAAGCTTTGCTCATTCCCTGTGCCTGAGCAATGCTGGGGTCAGACAACACTGTGACATGACACATCGTTTTGTCTTGGTAGGTTCACGCTGGGGCAGAGACGATAGAGATGCCTACAGAAGCAGGGAGAAGCAGCATACTAGAGCCAGGAGGAAGCAGGGCGTGCTGAATGGCTCGCGCCTCTCCAACATCGGCGCAAACTCAGACTCCAGTGCCAAAGCAGACCTCAACTCTGCATCGTTGGCAGGTGTGGCTTGGCTTCGAGCTCTCAAGCTGTAGCGTGTGTTGTTTCGAGTTGCTTCATGCTCTCAAGATGCATCGTTGGCAGGTGTGGCTTGGCTTCGAGCTCTCAAGCTGTAGCGTGTGTTGTTTCGAGTTGCTTCATGCTCTCAAAAGGCCTGGTACTCTGTATCCTGAAATCTTCTGGCGCTTCACAGGAGTGTCAGTGCAAGAGGAACATCTCAATTGTGGCGCCCAGCACATCCCCCTCATGGATGAAGAACACCTCGACACTGATCCCAGCACAGACAAGGTCAAGCTCTTCCGTCGTCTGCTTCCTGGAAGCTCTACTGATCTGCTCACCTTATACTATGTTGGGCCTCATGAACTGAACACTACAGCAGATGACCTTCCCTTTGCCCGGAGCAAATCTGCGCTTCTGTTTGAGTAACAGCAATAAGCAGCTGGGGCCAACCTAGCATCATACGAAAGCGCTGGACAAGCTCTGGCACATGCTGTGCTCTGCAGTATCAGCCATGCAGGCCTTGCTCTGAGGAGCCCAAAGGAGCTGGTTCCCCTGCAGGAGCTCACATCCAGCAGCCACTCCATCTCCTCATTCTTCACAGCCACAGACTGGGAGTACCACCAGAGCGCCACGCGCTATTTCCGGAACCTGCTCAACATCCGGGAGAGCACCGTCTACAAGCGCATTTTAGCGCCCTGCCTCACCGTCACAGCCTTCTCTGCCCTGGTCGCCCTCTACAACTCCACCCACACCTTGCCAAGTAAGGCTCTCGCAGCCCATGCTTCACTGTCACCACCAGGCATGAGACAGGCTGTGGGTGCATGATGAGCAGCTTCTCGCACTATATCCCCGCACCTTGCCTCACCGCCATTCCCTTTCCTGCCCTGCTTGCCCTCTACGATTCCAGCCATACCTGACGAAGCTGATATTGGAGGCCCATGCTTCTCATACCTCAGCAGGTCATAGCCAGATCGCTGCGTGAGCTGGCTCTCGTGTAAAAGGACTGCAGCCAACTTGCTAATGAAGCTCTCCGCTCACAGCCAAACGTATGCAGAGGGTACCAGACACTCTTCTGAAGGGCAATTACGCTTACACGAAGTGTGCACTTGCAGTGTGCACAATCGCCACAACACCGCACACGCTCCTGGGCTCTGCGCTGAGCCTGCTGCTGGTGTTCCGGACCAACGCCAGCTACGCTCGGCTTGTGGAAGGACGCAGGGTACGCACATTCTCCGTCCTTTAGAGCTCAGTACAGTGCCCTATAGTCTTGAGAGATGACAACAAAAGGGTAGCGATGCTTCGTGGAAGAGCCTTAGTGTACAGAATGCCTTGAGATTTCTGGGGCTTGATCTGGCTGTTGTGCCGCAGATGTGGGGCCAATTAGTACGGAATGCAAGGGAGTGGATCCGCCTGACAGCTGTCTACTTCCCCAGGGAGCTACACCCCGAGTCCCTTGCTTATGTCCAGGTACTAGGGTTCCCTGTCTATATGACCCAGCAGCACGCCATGCTTCTTGAAAGGAAATCCTGTGTCTGCAATTTGCAGATGTCCGTATACTGGGCCTCATTGCGCAGCATTGTATGCACCATTGATATCGGGCTGTTGCCTTCATCCCTGGAATATGTGCAAGTCGTCTGAGATCTCTGAGCCCATGCAAGGTGCATTTCGAGCTGACTAGCATACAGAATGGCTCTCACTGATTTTATGCGGATGTCTTCTGCTTCGCTCTGTACAGGCATTTGCCATCTCTACGAAGGGGAGGGTGCGGCCAGGGCGGTTCAGGCGGGACCCCAATGATGTCACAGCGTGCCGCTATGACATGAGGCCCAAGCTTCTCAAGGTGAGCTGATTTTCTGCAGTCTTTCCCTGATCTGCAGTCAACGGGGCAACGTCTGGGCCCCAGCAGCTGCAACGCGCTGAAAGTCATAACAGCCCGCCAAGGAGCATGACCAAGCAGCCCATGGTAGGTCATGCTCCCTCGCAGGGATTATGTACTTTCGGCACGCTGCTGCCAACTCATCTTGTAGCCAGAGGCAATCTCAAGGCGACATGAAATTCTGTCATCTGGAGCATCACAGTACCAATGGATCGCTGTTAATTGATGCGAACAGGGGATGAATATGTACTGACAGATGTATCTCTGCACTGGCGCAGGTGCTCGGGCCGGAGACGACAGAGTATCTAGTTGCGGCGCTCAATCCCCCAGGCGTCTGCGCCAGGGGGCTGAGCAGGGTCCTCCTGAAAGCGGTGCAGCGCCCTGCCCCAATCCCGCTCTTTGTGGCGCAGCGGGCAGAGGAAGTTATCAAAGGTACCTTCCTTGCTGCCTGTTAGATGCCATCAGGAGGTGAAATCTGTACCATGAGAGGCTATCCTGAGCGTGGCAGACCGTGCATTGTGGGGAGACACTCTCTCGTCTGGACATAGCCTTGCTGCCTTTCCTGTTTGGGCTTGTCATTGGCCAGCCTGAGGAAGACACCGCCAGGCAGGAATTTCCCTATGTAGTGTGCCAGATATGGTGCGTGCTGATCTGGCAGGCCCAGCTCGGCTTGAGATTAGCATCTAGAGCGCCTATACCGGGCAAGGATTATGCTGTTGCTCCTCAAAGGGAGGAGAGCTAAGACATGTCTCTGCACACTGCAGACATGGTGCATGCCGCTTCAGCATCGCATCGCCTGTTCGAGACGCCGATACCCGTGTCATACACCCGGCACACCTCCCGCAGCCTCATGCTGTGGCTGCTCTCCCTGCCCTTTGCGCTGTGGACCATCATGGGCACCTCCATGGTGCCTGCCTGCCTCGTCATCTCATATGTGAGCGCCCGCACTCTGCATTCCAGTCACAGGCATGGCCGCATATGCTAAGTGATGTGTCAGCATCTAAGGCTCTCAGGGAACTACTCTTGCAAAGTGTGTGGCTTCAGGAGATGTAGAGTCTTGCATGTCCAGCCACACCCTGCAGAACAATGCTTCAAGGCTTTGGTGATAGCAAGACAAAGGGTAGGGCAGCGGCGTTTTGGGGAGGGAAGCAAGCAAATGTGCACAGCCTAACAATCATTCCCATTCTCTACAGGTCTTGATAGGGATAGACGAGCTCGGCATTCAGGTGGGTAAACTGTTTCCAGGCTTGCCCCCAGCATTTCAATGTGCTTGTGTTGCATGTCACTGCGTGCCAGTCTTGCTCCAATGACTGCTTCCCTGCAGCAGGCGGGCTTGCTGTGTAAGTGCATATGCAGAGCTGCTTACCACACATCATCTCCATTGTGCAGCTTAAGTGGCATAAGACAGCAAGCTTGGAGAGAATCTCACGTGTGCATGCAGATAGAGGAGCCGTCCTCAATACTGCCGCTGGTGCCCATGATGAACAAGATCAGGTTTGAGGTGCAAGCTGTCATGCGGGAGATGCAGCACCCGCTGCAGTATGCAACATGACTGAGGCTGCAGCATCAGCGGAGAGCAGACCGCGTGTCCCAACGATGTATGACTATGTAGTATGTGCAGAGTCTGGAAAATATAGTAGAGTACAGAGCATTGCGGTTCTGACTTTTACATGGGGCAGGGATCACTGCCTTTCATGGTGTCAGTGCACATTGCAATTGCATTGCAACCAATTGGTGGTGCAGTGGGGCTTGTCCTTACAAGAGGACATAGCAAGCTCATCCCTGATTGTGAGCTTTCAGAAAGGACTGCTAAACGTGGTGACAATTGTAGACAGGGAACGAACGGATGGTACTGAGCCTTCCTTAGCCCGGCAAGGGACTGATTGTGAAGGGGAATTTGTGACTGGCCAGCTGTGTAGGCCTCAGCCACAGCTCTCTAACACGACATCATGGGACGGGTGCACAAGGCTGCATCTGGGAGCCTAGCATACTGGCTTGTGGCCTCAATAGTTGCATTATCTGCGGCTCGTACATTGCTTCCACCACGAATGGCATGCCCAATGCCCTGCCCAAGAAGCTGCTGGTAGCTGCCCAAGCGCGACTTGTGCTTTAACTTTTACGTGCTGTTTAAGATATACATATATGCCTTGTGAAGGCATACACTAGGCTTCCAATTTGCTGTGTGGTATTGATTGCAAGAGAACACACGTCGCACAGCGTATATCACCAGGACTGCGATTGGCATCTTGTTGTGTATTGTCGGCATCAGATCTGCGGTATTGAGCCGCACCTTGTGATTATGCACAAAGCATGCCCTTTGCAACAGGCATCTCTTGTAGGCGCGTTTCAGTTGCTAGGAAGGAGGACCTTAAGGCGCCTGAGCAGGCCCAAGGCATCAGGTGGCGACCCCATCGGGCCCCTCGAAGCTCTGAAACTTGCAGTGCGTCGCTGGCCAAAGTATACGTCACCTAGGCCGCCGTGCTGCTTATCAGCTTTGGGTACCATGCTGACTGCACGGCTGCATGGTCACAGTGTGAACGAGAGGGAATACAGCTCCTTCAAGACCACGAAGATAATGAGGAGACTTGGGAAGACCTCTTGGAGGATGAGGAGATTGTCTGGGATCCCACCTGTAAGCTCACACCCACGTACCTACATGCCAAAGCTCTGTGCCGACTCATGCACATGAGAGTGTCGGGACTTTGCTCATCCTTTCAATGCAGAGCAGCGCTTAGCAGGCCTGTGTATTTGCAGTGGAGCTTGCAGAAGCCAGACCAGCAGATCAGGCAGATGACAGGAGCGCTTTGCAACTCAGTGAGGTACACGCGTCTCCATGCTCTTTCTGTGAAAGGCGGATGCAGGAACCCTTGCCAAGTCTTTGCCCTCATCATCGTGTTCCCTGAAGAGGCATTCAGTGTCATATGTGGTCGTTGGTTGGATTGCTTTCCAACCATCTCTGTTGCAGGCTTAATCCTGAGCTCCAGGTCGTCTCTGCAGCTTCATATGGTGTTGCCATGCAGGCGGCTCATATGAGTGTCGAGGAGTTTCAAACCTTGAAGAGCAGAGGAGCGCGCATCTGCGCCCTGGATGTGAGCTTGCCTGACAGCATTGGGTGAGAAGTCTTTTGTTGTGCCGTGGGGACATGCAATGTCTCAACTGCCCTCACGTCTTGGCCAGCTGGGTGCAGCTGAGCCATGCTCTTTTGGCACTATGAGCTTTTATGCATATGCATGTCATGAGCCTTGGAAATTAGTTATGCACAGCAATGACTTCTACAGGAATCCCTCTGGTTAGCAACAAGACTGGCTATTTCTGTTGCAGGGACGTTCTGAGAACAGCAGATGAATTGGAGGCGACAACATTGAGGCATGTGCCCTTGGAGGATCTTCATGCAGATGCAGCAGCTCAGCTTAGAGAATTCGATCACGTTGTGATCCTAGCCATGCTGAGAGATGACAGGCGTGCGTGGCAGGCTTGGGTGCGCCTGACAAAAGTTTTCAGGCTTCAGCATGTTGGTATCCTTGTCCAGTAGCCTGCAGGCAATGTAAGTCAAAGCCATTTATAAATATTAAATTACTCCTGGTCAGCCCTTCACCCATGATTGGCCAACTGCAAGTGCCTGGAGACTCTACAGGCTCATTCCCTCCAACACTCAATGCTCAGCGACTGAATAAATTTGATGCTGGCTTGGATCTGGCAACCCAGCATAATGCCTCGCTCCGTCACTAGCATGAACATGTGTGCCATGCATGGAGAACAGATCCCCAAAGGGTAGAAACGGGGCAGCAGCGGCCACACTGTACAGGCTAGTCCAGTCTCTATCATTCCATCGCGCCAGCTGAGGCCTTGCTGTATGTGCAGCCTACCTAGAAGAGAGCGCTGCTTGGAAGCAAGCCCCTGAAACGCGAGAGGTCTGCTTGATCACCGTTCAGCAGCATGCTGAAGGATGAGCCAAGCACTTCTTGCAGGCAGGCAGCTGACAATTGCCTGGTGTAACGTGTTGTGCTCGCTTAGTGGCTCATCCAGAGGGCAGCTGGGCAGGGGCAGCTGCCTGGAAGCAGCACTCCTTTACCATGGCACTCCACCAAAAGTCAGCAGCCGAGGATGGCTCAGAGTCCTCTCAGGTAGCCTGCTGATCAAGCCTTGTGCTGAGGCTTTGCTTGAGCGCTGAACAACCACTCAGGGCCATCCTGATAAGCCCTTATCCCTGACAGCGGCCCTGCTGCTGTGGCTATACCTGATCCTCAGGGGTCCCCCTCAGGCTGCGATTGGTGGCCAGCTGCACACCACCCGTGCCTGATCTGGACGACCTGCCAAACAAGGCCCCTGTCAAGGCTGCCACTGAAGTGGGGGACTTGAAGGCTTCAGACGCCCCCGACCATCTCCGCGCCACGCCACCTGCACAATCAGTGCAGCACCTCAGACACAGGCATGCATGCTCACCAAACCTAGTGCACTCGCCTGCAGCATCAAGCAGGCTGTCTATCAGGGAATGGCCTGCCAACCCAATACAGACGCTCAGAATGCGTCTGCTTGGACGTCCCACCATACAGGCCTTGTGTATGCTCAATCACATGAGGCTGCAAAACTGCCTGGCAAGGTCACAAGATGATAAGGGTTTCCACAATCCCTGTTTTCCCATGTTGTCATACCTCTCACAGAGAGGAGACTTGGGAGCAGGCTTACCCATAGGAATATCCTGCAGCTCTCGCCTTACGCACAGCCACTCTCCCAGCAATGCTGCTATGGCCATCGCTGTCCCATTCACCACCCACCTGCAGCCAAAGTTGTTGCATTAATATTCCACCATGTGACCACAAAAGCTGCCAGAAAGCTGTCCGCAGAAGTCTGGCAACCTGAATGAAGCTTCCTTAAGGGATAGAATGCATTGTTTCCTGACAGCACAATAGCTGTGCGAGCCAAATTGGCAGCCTTTGCAAGGCAGGCACTTTACAGGCTGCCTGGGATTGCAGCTGCACCGCATGGGCAGCGACAGCATCTACATGGAACAGAGCACACTGCACGGCATTAGCTGGGGCAAGGTCTTTGCATGCAGCCCAGGTTGGGGCTGGTAGCATTGCACGCTGAAGCTGCAGCAGGAGATATCTCCAGAGCCATATCGCAATACAGCCTTTGCGTCTGAGGATAGCCTAAGTGTCGGGCCTGAACAGACTCACCATGTAGGTGTTCGCGGGAATCCCCCAACCATTGACACAATCGCCAGGTGCAGCACGTAGCATGTTGCTGCAAAGTCCAGGCACTTCTTTGCCCTTTCCACCTGCAGAGCCACATCTGCTACCTTTAAGCTGGTCTTTGCACCATGACTGCTAAACGTCCAGGCATGAATCTGAACAGAAACATGAGCGATGCCTGCCAACAATGCATTTACAGGCCAGGCAGAGACATGAGAATGTCCATGCTGCCTAAGTATATTTGTCATACAGCTGTCCTTCTACTGCAGACATGATGTGAAGAGACTCTGCTGTATTACGTGCACATGCTGAACTTGTGACAGAGCATGCAGAAAGGGCGCACCACAAACATGAGGCTAAGGGCCACCGAAAGGGAGTTCAGGAGGTTTGTGGCCGTAATCATCCAGCCCGCGAAGGAGTAGAGGTTGATGCTTGAAGCCACAAAGAAATGGGACAAGGCCAGGTGATTGACATAGGGGCCTGCAGCAGATAATCATATCATCACAGGTAGCCCTCTCACAAAATAGCACCTATGTCTCAACCTCATCACTTTGGCCAAGGAAATGGGAGCTTACCGAGGAATACGTACAGCAGGAGGCCGAAGCTGAGATAGAAGAGACACTGCACTGTGACTATCTGTGCAAGGATCAGCCAGGGATCCCACACATTTGCCCCATAAAACATATCGTCTGGACGCCTCTGTCTTTAGTCTAGGCGCTACTGGCTCGCGTATTGCTGTGATGATTTCGCTCGTTCTTTCTCACGCGCTCTACTGCCTTCATGAGATCAGCCCTGTCCCTGACATCCTCTCGAGGCCTTTGCCTCTTAGGAAGACGTGATGCTCCTATAGCTTCCAATCTGACACCACAGTTGAAGGTTTGACTGATAGCGTTACGTAAAAAGCTGCAAGAGGGACGTTCGTGGCTGCGAAGCAGTCCTGTTACAGTAATAAGTCTGCAGGTTGCAAGGCTAGTGATTGCAGCACAGCAGGGCGCGCCAGAAGGCTCACTGGAGGTATGAAGACTACCTGATGGTCTCAACGCTTAGATTGCTGTCATGAATGATCAGAGATGCACTTGCTGTGACTAGCTCGTTTGCTGATGTCAGCAAGTAGCACGTGCCAAGCCATGGGTATTGAGTCTCTGGCATGCCCACCTGACATCAGAATCGAGTATAGCTCTGCATGCTCAGGGGCCATTGTCCTATTGGGCGACACACATGCCGCGTCACTGGCGCATAGCTGAGATGGCTGAACATCTAGATCGGCAAATGCAAGACCCCATTGGTGCCTTTGCAGTAGCCACTGCAGTCGCACACCACCTCAGGCATTGTAGCTCGCATGTCACACCCGAAGCTTGCCACCCACACTGTCAAAGGCATCAACAGCACAACACAGCCACGCTTGCAATGTAGCCAGCTTAAGTCTAAGGATAAAGTTGGTCACAAGCTACCAAGTTTATGCTTAGGGCGCTGTACTGAGCAGGACCTGAAGCAGCTGCCGGGAGGACACCAATCTTCACAGAGTTTGGCTACAACGTTGATAAGTGTTGGTATAGCCTGGCATTGCATCTGCCCATACCCTGTGCGCTTGAGCACTTTCCATGCAGCAGGTCTCCCGTGAGCACCCAGTTCCCATGCAATGCACCTAGCTACCTGCTGAAGATGCACAGTACTCATTCTTTCATTTACTCATGTATTGGTTGCTAAATGCCATGCAAGGCAACCAAAAGTACTACACAACTTGAGGGTTCCTTGATACTTGAAGTTTGCTGCATCCTGGGCTCCACCCGTCCCCATCTGTCCAGAAAGGATGGTCCAGGGATTGCAGTATACAAGGCCACGACTTCAGTGTCTTAGCCACGACAGGAAACTTGCCCAGAAAGGGCAAAGCTTTCTCAAAATGCGCTTTCCAGACCAGGTCAATCAAATGCTGCAGGCCTTGCAAGATGATGCCACAAAGTGGCATCATCTGCATACCCAAATCAGAAAACTATAGTCCTGAAGAAAAATATGGGCACACTCTCATACCCATAGGAGATGAGACAGCGACACAGACCATCAATACGTGTTTCAACAAATAAGAGCTGAGAGCGCAGCCAGGTTTTACCCTAGTCTGCAAAAGGCCAATTCTCCCATACCTGTCATTACGTCCAGAACCCTTTTCTAAGACTTGGTAAGAAGTCATGACCAGCCGACGAGGATACCCGTTGATTGCGTCACACTGAAATACTTTCATAGAGTTGTCTCCTCGTACAGCAGTGCAGAAGCAACAGCTGCTTTGCACCTCAAAGACTTTCCCGGGCCCATGAAGCAAGCACCTCTCTGATGAAATGCATCACACATGCGAGAGCGCACTGTGCTTTGACTGCTGAATACATGTTACGCAGCCAACCATTGATCTTGCTGTGGCATGATGGCTGTAGACTTCTCAAAGCCTTCCTGACATTGGGTTTACGCTCCTCTTTCTACAGAGGTGCAGTCTGGGAAGTCAGGCCTCAAAGAGGGAACGCTGAGCTGCCGACAAGTGGCTGGTCCAAAAATCCCCCTGGATGTCTGTCAAGACCGACCTCGCCCAATGCTGCATAGCTCTCAAAAGAGTTTATATCTGCTGAACTTTTCAGTGGCGTATGGTGGAAAGCTGAAGATCTAACCTGCAATAGGATCCAATGCAATGGATGGGCAGGTTGGAAGGCAGCGCTGACAATGCTGTCCATCTGCCTTGATGCTCTAGAGAGCGGCTGTAGACTGTCAAAAGTCAAGCGGGCAGCCTCTGTGATTCTGGGCTTTCAAGGGCTGGGTTTGTCTGGGGAGCAACCTCGGCTGCCGAGGGTGGCACTCCCGTAGCTCACAGATGCTTGGAGTCTCACCGGGTGCAGAAGCGGGTATTGCAAGTAAATCTGGAGCTGGATCCGTAGATTGAGCATAATGCTGCAGCGGCTTGCATGCCTGACTGAAGCTGAGTCTCACCCTCAGTCACTGACTGGAGGATGCCTCACTCAGATCACAGCTTCGTCAAGCAACAAACAGGCTCCAGTGCTTGCCAAAAATCCAGGCAAAGCGCCGCTGCGCTGCAGGCTAGGTGCTCTTGAGCTGATGCCATGCGATGCTGCGCGTATCCGTATCCAGGGAGCAGCCGTAGCGGTCCCCCTCTCCATAGTAGATGCGCAGCAAATTGTCAGCGGGCCCCTTTGCCTGATCTGGCTTCGGCAGGACGTGGAAGGAGCTCACCACAAGAGCCGTCTTTAGGAAGCCCTGCAAGATGTTTCCTAAGCTCACTTCCAGCATGCACACCAGAGAAATGTGCAAGCTCATTGTATCACAAGATAGCCTCTGGAAATAGGCACATAAGAGCTTGCAAGGCCTTTCTTACTCCAGGAAATTTGCCAGAGGACTGCTGCATTGCAGGCAGCTCGTAACCACAGGTATATGACAGCTTGCATATGCTATTAACGGGCGCACCAAGTCTATAAGCCACATCCTCAGCATTGCTGCCCCACTGGTGGACAAGGTCTGAGTCTTTGTCAGTGATTTCCTCCATGTCAGGGACAGCCCTCCTCTCGAAGAAGTCAAGGACCTGGTTGATCTCCTTCCCACGCGTCTCATGGACTGCATGTGGCAAGACGTCCGATCAGCACTGCCCCCCGGCAATGTGTCATGCCCATGACTGACCCGCTGCACAGCCCTCCGTCCATGATGCGCCGCAATGCATCATACTCATTCCACAAGGCACATCAAAATTCTGTCACAACATTGCCAAGCGGCTGAACAGCCGCCTATGCTTATGCACATCATCGTAAGCGTGCCTATCTTGAAGGAGGACATAACAGAGGCCTAAGAGCCGACACAGCTAAGACACACATGGCGTGCACATGTTGCACACCTGCTTGTGCTGCATAGAACATCTTCCACATGTGCTCGACGAATTTGTGGACAGCCCGGTTTGGGTCTGCGGAATCCTTGGCAAAGTGGGATATCAGGATGTGCCGCAAGTCGTCCCGTGACTTTTCCCTGCATGACACCCAGTACCTGTCATGGCTGGGAAAGACTTTTGATACCTTGAGCGGCAACATGCAGGCTTGCTATAGGGCTGCTGCGTCGCTGAATGGTTTGCATCCTGTCTTGAGGGACAGTGTGGCATGTACTCCCAGGCAAAGGTTGCTCGTCTGCAGGGCTCGGCATAGCAGTGCATGGTGCAGACAGAGCAGCTGAGGGAAAGGGTTGTGCAAGGTACCATCGCTCGACGCTCTCATGGTACTGTGGCATCTGCCCAAAGCCCCGCTCATCAATGAGACCCACAGCCCGGAACTCCTCAAACAGCGCCACGGACTGGTCGGAGTCTACATATGGCAGCATCCGGCCAAAGGTGTGGGGCTGGAAGGGATATGGCTCCATCACAATGAGCTCTGCATATATCCCCTGCACGCAAGCTTCAGAGATTCTGCTGGGTGTCTGAAACACAACATCCGACATGCATCTCGCCAGTCAGAAGCTGCTACCCGGTTGCAGCCAACTGTGCCCCATGCGCAGGCTGCGCACCATGCACAACACCAGAGTACAACCTCGCTAAACTGCCTTGCTGTGTAGCAGGGAATGCCCTCTGTGCATCGCATCCATCACCTGTGCAAAGGTGATCTGGCAGGCCTGAGCAGCCACCACGACATCAAGAATCAGCATAAGGGATTTCTCTCGATTCCATGACAGTGTGAAAAGCCTCACATGTCGCCGAAAAAAGTTCTTGGTGTTGTCCATGCGCTCCTTGACGCCGTCATTGTCGTTGGATGCCTTCAGTAACAGGACTGGGGGATACGCCCATGTCATGTTCCGCTTCAGAGCTGTGTCAGGGTTCCAGCACAGGAGGTTGCGCTCCTCGAACATGTGGTCTGGCTGGAGGCCCATGAGCATGCTTGCCACAGCCTGTGTGCTACAGAAATTAAAGACAAGCTCCCCTGCTCAGAAAGCAGGCACCATAGTCCCTTTCACACAGTCACATTGCTGCTCAGGGTACAGACAATGCAAAAGACAAGCAGATAAGGTGGCTGATGCTAACGTCTGCAATGACATGGCTGACACGTGAGACCCAAAGAGGAGCACGATCATGCGATTAGCAAGGTGACACAGAACATGCAATCCCTCGATAGATGGCAGCATGGCTGATTTATGCTGTACGAAGCTCTGAGTCTCAGCTCCAGTGAATTGTCACATGATGTAAGTCTCTAGGCCTCACAGGGGAGTGTATTGTCTGGGCACCTGTACAGGGAAGCGGGCAGCTAGAATCATGGCTGCGCTCCCGCCAGCAGATGTGCCCAGGAGGAATCTGGGAAGGTGCCACCAATCATGCTCCTCTAGGATCAGCCGCATAGTCCTCCGCAGCTGCAACATGACCACACAGGTCTCTGCCCACTGCACCTTCTGCCACCCCCTGTGCACTCTCTCCCAGGCATTTACGCTCTTCTATCATGTCTGGGACTGTATGAGCTGTCGCATGTTGAATCCATGAAGACCAGAGAAACCAAGACGGCTTAAACCTGATATGCGCATTAACAGCCAAAGAGCGTCAGCCCAAGACGAAGCCAGGCTGTCGTGGAGCCAGTACGTTGGGGTGGGGACGGCTGAGAAGAGGCAGGGCGGAGCAGATATCTGTAGACCTTTGCATGCATGCAGTTGCATGAGATAGGATTTCAAGCAGGCAGGTGGCTCACCTCTGCTGTCTCCAAGCTCTCCTCTGGTGGCCAGGTTCTCATGAAGCAAAGATTGTCCACGCCCGAAAGTAGTGGCCCGATAACTACCACAACATAGCCGCGCGTAATTGCATGGTACACAATCAGCATCTCCTCTGGTTTGCCTGGATTCACACACTTCGTGAGATTATAAAGGCAATGTGATAGTCACAATCTCATTGGCATTCCTTGATGAATCGCAGGAAGCTGTATCACTCTATTGGGCAAGCAGGTCTGCTTGAATGTCAAAATGGCTATGCATGACTGGCTGCTTGACTCAGAGCTGAGGAGACGTACCCACGCAGTGCTTGCATCCATGGGAAGGGAATCCCCACACCTCAAGGAAGGTGTCGCATGCCGCGAGCACAAATATGACTCCCTTTGGAGGTCCCTCAGGGATTGTTACAAGGGTTTCGTGATTATGGAGGTTCTGCATGAGAGTCAGCTGAGCAGCAGGTCATCTCTAGTGGTATCCCACTCTTGTCGTTATGGCGTTCTTGTGTGGGCCAAGACATTTGCCGCGACTTCCATGAACTGCAAGTTATTGACATCATGTACGGTGCTTATGACTTGCCGGCAGGCAGTGCGTCTCACCTCGTACACTGAAGGGGGCACCAAGCGCCAGTCTATTGGATTCTCGCCTGACCGATGTTTGAGAGCAGCAGCAGACGTCAGCAAAATGTACAAGACGATTGCCAGTCTCCGCATCGAAGCGGACTGTCTGCTACCTCATCATGTTTTGACTGCGGTCTGTCCCGTAGAGCAGCCACTGTTCAAAATCATGTCCCTGATGAGAGCCGCATGGTAGGGAGCTGTGAGGAACCTTGGCCCATACATTAGTACTTCAATCACTTGGATCCCTCAGGTGACAGTCGTCCCTCCGGCGCGTGACTCATCATCCACGATTGTCACGTGCCGCAGCTGTTACAGAGGGCCATTCTTGTGACACCGCATGTGCTACAAAAGGCCAACTTTTCAAGGTAGCAGGAGCTCTCCGGCATCGCAATCTGATGTCGTCCGGGTCTGGTACATCTGCGGGGCTCTTACTGTGCTGCAAGTTCCGGGCGGCGACTTGCCATCGGTGTCCTGCGAGACGAAGAGACTGCGTGGGCCGCTTCTGCCTCCCCATAGGATAAAAAGTGCAGTAAGGAAGTAGATGCATGTGGAATGCTTGTGAGAGCATTCCCTTTCGCGGGGCAATGCCTTTCACTGCCCACGAAGAATGTGGGCACCGTGCAGCAGCTACATAGCATACTGGCGTGCGGACATGTACACATACACAGCATGCCAAACTCTCTGCATCCGCATGGGATGTCAATTGCGATCAGAGGTGCCTCTTTGACTAATGCACACTGAACCCTCTTCTAGAGACAGAAAACGGAAAGTTTGCCTAAACCTTTCATGCTGACGCGGAGCGTTCCGTGGACATTTAATTGGACAGCTCTCCATACGCCAGCGCCTTCGAGTTCCCTATCAGCTGCCATCTACTAATCTGTTTTTGGGTTGCTGCCTATTCTGAATTTCCCTACCACTCATAATGGAGCAAAGCTTCCAAACACAGACTCTGATAGCCTCATTGTACCGCACCGTGGCCGCCGTTTTGGCTGCGCCAAGCTTTGCCAATACCCAGCTCCTCTGACACTGGCAGCCCCTTCTGCTGACCCTCACCCACCCCACACCCCCATGCAGGGCTTGCACTTTGAGGTGATTCTGCGTAAGAGCCCTCAACGCTGCATTCACTGTTCCTGTCACAAAGTGGGGCCTGAAGCATTCACCCTGGAAATACACTTGACACAGGAGTCATTGCGATAGTGATTGCAGATGTAATCGATCTGCCCCACAAGCAGCCCGCTCTGCTGACTCTCAGCTCAGCACCAAACAGCCCCATTGCTGGGCTTACACTGGAGAAGCTTCGACTCATGCCTTTCACCGAGACGCCCAAAGCTACATCAGCTACTTGCCCCACTTCTTGCAGATGTCACCGGCCTGCATCTTGGAGGCCCTCCTTGCTGACCATCTCAGCCCAAACACCCCCTGACGCAATGCTCACATTAGACTTTCAACGCACAGCCTCCCAGTGTGCCATCCTTTCTGATGTCCTGGGACTGCTGCTGAAGGCTCATACCATCTTGTCGCCGTACTTCTTGCGGATGTCGTCCGTCTGCGTCTGGTAGCCCTCGCGCGAGCCCTTGGCGGGCCCCACGGGCAGCTTTGACCTGCCCATGCGCCCAAACCAGCTGCTGCTCTTGGACGCTGGCGTTGCCTCCTGCAAGCACTTCACACACCAGTTTGCTGTCTATCTGCTGATGCACTCCTGCTCTCGGGACACGCTCCGGACATCAGAGGCGCATCTGAGCATGACAAACACCCGCCATGCACACCCCAGAAGTGATGCCGTTCAAGTCAGAGAGCGGAGAGATCATGAGAGGACCGTACTGGGGACAGACAGTGCCTATTCCTGGGCCACACCCGTCAAACAACATGCTGCACATTTGAAGGGATGCCTTACCGGGGAGGCAGGCCCGTCCACGTCCAGCACGCCGCGCTGCTGCTTCCCATTCAGGGGCTCCACATTCTCGGGCTCTGTGGCGGTGGTATTCGGGTAGGACTTGACCTTGTAGACGGGATTGCCAGGCTGCGCCACGCGAGGCTCTGCATGCTTGGTGTAGTCCTTTGTCCGCGGCCCAGGTATGCCTGTACCCAGAAACGTCACTTCAGCCTTCATGGGAAGTGATGTTAGGGTAGGACCTTGTAGGCGGGGTTGCCAGGCTGCGCCAGGCGAGGCTCTTCGCGCTTGGCGTATCCCTTGTTCATATCCTAGTATGCCTGACGCACTGCCTTGGTGCCAAGACTGTGCACCAAAACAAAGCGACAGTGTCCTGCTGGTACACCACACGCCTCTGCTGCAGGTGCCTTCTGAGCCTCAGACTCACCCAGGATTGGTCATATGCAAATTGACTTACCATGCAGCAGCGCACACCAGCAGAGGCTACATTACGAGCCAGAGCAGGGCAGCGCCCGTGCCCACTGCCCAGCCCTTGCGGCGCCAGACTTGGAAACATCCCTCGCCTTGAGCAGGGGCCAGGACAGGAGCGCACAGCAACAGAAGAAGCTGACAATGAGCCAGAGCAGCGCAGCGCCCATGCCCATGGCCCAGCCCTCGCGCGGCCATATGATGTAGGCGGCCTTCACCGTGTCGCTGGCCACGTTGCGCACAGCGAGCGCCTCCAGGATGTAGAACACCGCCAGGATGGCTGCCATCAGGATCCTGTAAGCGCATGGTTTACTCCATCAAGACGTACTCCACGATTACTGACATGTCCTGACTGCTACAAGGGTTAAGTTCAACCACACGCACCAGCACATGGAACAGGCTGGCCTCACGCATTAGGCCTTGGTACACTTGTGGGCAGCAATGCCAGTGATGAGAGCATGTCGATGGGATACACATGTCTCTGCTACGCTGTGCTGCTGCAGAAAGTGCACATTTCAAACGAGGTGCTGCCCTACAGTGGAGCCTGCGTGCTGCCTTGACCTGCATTGCGGCATCATGGCAACACCTGAAGGCATCAAAGGGACTCACGCTGCAGGGGTGCTGATGAAGCGATAGTGGCGGCTGGCGCCGCTGAAGATGGTCACGCAGAGGTACACCACCGCCAGCAGGAAGCTGACCCCCAGGGCGCACCCCGAAATCACCCCCATGATCCACACCTGAAAGCCCAAGTCCTGCACAAGCCATCTGACTGGTCTCATTATTGTCTTAGGAATCTGAACCACAGGGCACACCCCCCGAATCACCCCCAGTGATCCACACCTGGAAGCCCAGGTCCTGCATACGCACATCACTGCTCTTGCGTGCGTGCCTTGGCATGTCAGAATCTCCGTCAACAGACTGCTGATGACTGTACTACGAAAGCATGTACCACAGACCCAGAGCTGCTGTCTCCTTCCACTGCTGACTGTACCAATAGGTCCAGAGCTGCTGGACGCCCTCAATAAATAGACTGCTGACTACAGCTATAGACCTAGACCTGCTGTGGGCTTCTTGCGCACAGAGCAGTAAGATTGTATAGAAGGGGGTGCCACATGGAGGGATGGCTCACCCGGAGATCCTTAGCACCCTCTATTCCTGATTGGTGGTATGACAGCCATCCGCCTCTGCAGCAGGCTTACTTCAGTCAGCAGATGCGGGAGCATGTGCACGCGGAGTCTCTAACCCAGCAGGTGATCTGCCTTCTCTCTGCACCACATGTTCAGGCAAGAAGCTCGTCTGGGACGCTGACGCTATAAGCATGGCCTGGCAGGTGCAGGGACAGGACATTTGCATGCCCGGGCAGGCTGGGCAAGCAGACGGGCAGCTCCGCCCAGTGCTGCATCAATCAGCGGTCCTTAAAGGGATATTGGCCTTACCCAAAAGAGAAGGCTGGCTGCTGACCATTGGAGTCAAATGCTGTCCAATAGTTCTCCTTGCTTCTCAGGATGGGCGTTGCAGAGAGTCCTATGATGCCCAGCAGGCAAAGCGAGACCAGAGAAGTGAGAATCTGCACATGTCAAGAGCATGAGCTTCGGCAGATGTCCCCATGAAAGCATCAGAAGATGTGCAGGTCCAGAAGGATATGTCTGGGCTCAGGCTGAGACCAATGGAGTGCTCACCCCCTTTGCAAAGCAGCCGCAGCATCCATGCTGGTCGTCCAGCTCCTCTTCCTCAACATCGAAGGCGCCTGCGTCTCTGTGCGCAGGCTTGGATGGCCTGCCACCCATCTCTATAGGAACCTGTACGATGCCACTGTTGTGCTGCCAAACACAGAGTTTCTTGGCCTTGTTACACCTGCAGCATGAGCCGCAAATTTTGCATTACGTATTGAGGTAGTCCAATATTGCATTGCTCTTCATCGCTTGCCCAAGGTAGTTGTAGCTCTCTGGATGTGAGCTTACTGTACATGCATTCCCTAACATGCATGTAGAGAATCAGCAGCTGCTGAGTGCATATCATGCCTTCCTTAGCCAACACACGAAGAATGGAATAGCTAGTCCCAATCGTGCCAACATTGTACGACGCAAGGATGATGCACCTCAGAGTCAGAGGCTCACTATGCCCGGGTTTGAAGGCTTTCGCACAAGGTGGTTCCCCTACAAACGATGACAGAATAAGCTCAGTCCCGACAAGACACCCAAACTTATCTGAATCAGCCAGGCATGCAGCGTCATGGCGAACTGCCAGAACTTCGTTCGAACCTGCCGCTGGGGTTTCTACTTTAGTCGACGCCCCTTGGAGGGTTTTGACGTCGATACAAACTCTGTGCCTGAGGAGAGTTTTGCGAGGGCGAGCAATCGAAGTCGATTTATTGTACAGCTTTTTCTGACCACTGTATCTTATAGACGTCTTGGGATGGCAGGAGCCATGGCTGCTCGCATTGCTGCAGGCGAGGTCAAATGCATCTCAAGGTGTTTGGGTGGAGCAGCACTCAGAGGTGAGCTGCTGCGTCGAGCGTCCATCCATGATGCCAGGATCAAAGTCACGGTAGTTTGCAGATGCATGAAGACCGCAAAGTGATCGCTTGCAATTCAGATCGTTGTGGATCGACATGTTTGAATGGAGTGTTCCGTTGCCAGGCAACCGCCGAATTGGGTCAGGAATCTCAAATGTCGTCACCAGAGAGGCAGTGGGCCGCCCAAGCCAGTCTAGGGGGCTTTGTGTCAGCGTCTCCGCGGCATCAGCAGCTGTAGCAACAGAGGAGCCCAAAACGCAAGCTAAGGGTATGGTCTCGCGGTTCCACTTCGTATCGTCATCTGTGGAACTAGCTTGCAGGTACAGCTCTGTGACAGGCTATTAGACGCACGCAAATCTGCACTGAACACCTTTCTGCTGCTTTGCAGTGGAGAGCCCAGTCTGTATCGTCACTGGATCCTCCCGAGGCATTGGCCGATCCATAGCGCTCGCCCTGGGCGCCACAGGAGCAAAGGTGCATGTTTTACATGCCTCGACATATCTGCCTGCCTCCTCATCCCCATGTGCATCCTGGATCTTGGCATGAATCAGTGGCAACCCTCTGCAATCTCAATGCTGCAGCCAGTCATCCTGACAGCATGAGGTGTTAATGCGTGCAGGTAGTGGTCAATTATGCCAGCTCATCAGGGGCTGCAGAGGAGGTAGCAGAGCAGATCAAGCAGTCGGGCGGGGACGCCATCACTGTACAGGCAGACCTGTCCAAAAAGGAGGACATCGAAAGGTGATCCTAGAAGGCCATTCGCCTGCTGTGTGTGTAGATATGGCGGGGTTGTCAGTGGCTAGCTCACCTGTGGTCAGATGCAGGAGGCACGGGAGGGTGTCCACGACGTACAGGCACCTACGCGCGCCTGATCACATTAGCAACATTGTCCGATATGTATGCTTGGCTATAGCCCTGCGTTGCTTATCCTGGCACAGTGTGTGCACTTCACGGCGGCATGCACTTGCGGTGTAGCCCTCTCGATGCTTGCGTTTCTGATCTAGTAGCACACAGTCACCTGGGTCTCGAGAATTGTGTGCGCATGCAGGCTATTCAAGGAGGCTGTAAACTCATGGGGCACTGTGGACGTCCTGGTGAACAATGCGGGGATCACTCGCGACACGCTAATCATGCGCATGAAGCCTGAGCAGTGGCAGGCTGTCATTGACACCAACCTCACCGGCGTATTCTACGCTATCCAGGTGTCCTGCCATGCCCTTCCCCATGCGTCAAGCTTCAGCACTTTTGCTGGGCTGCCAGAAATCAGACAACGATGAGCTACTATTTCTGCTGCTTGAGATGTCGACACCTGTGCGCCGAAACCCCAGAGACCCCGGAGTGCATCTGAGCTGTGGTACATGAGACCTGTTTCTGGTACCGTGTGACAGGTAAATTCTTTCAGTTAGTAGCACATCTGTGTGGACTTCTTAGGATTAGCAGCTGTTCCAGGGTGTTGGATTGCAGGTGAGAGTGTATGTGCTGTGCAGGCTGCTACAAAGCTCATGGGAAAGAAGAAGCGCGGCCGCATCGTCAACATCTCGTCAGTGGTGGGCATCACGGGCAACGCTGGGCAGGCGAACTACAGCGCAGCCAAGGCAAGCCTCACTCTAATTTTGACATGATCACTGTTCCTCCTGAGGTATCTTCATCTTGCATGTCATCTTGGGACATCCCTTGAATGAACTTGTAGTCTGCTGCGGCTCCCCGTCATGTATACCTGGCTTTCTCGGGAAGCATCTGGGCGAAATAGCAACTTGCACGTCGCGATCAGGATATGTACCTTGACCATGTCGCATTGCTGACACAGGCAGGAGTCATCGGCTTGACAAAAACTGTGGCCCGCGAGTTTGCGCCCAGGGGCATCACATGCAATGCAGTGGCCCCCGGCTTCATCGCCTCAGACATGACAGCAGCCATTGACCCCAAGTATGAGGAGATGATCCTCAACCAGATTCCCCTCAGTACGCCCCTCACACCCCCAGTCTGCCAGGAGCATACAATACCTCACCATCAGCATGTTGCTTCCTCGTCACAGTGCTCAAGTGTTGACTGGAAAGGATAGCTCTCACAGAGCCGCTAGGAATTCCCTACCAAGCAGAGCTCATGCAGCCTGTTACAAGTCCCTTTGCAGAATAATGCCTGGCAATTGGAGCGCTGGAGGGATTTCCAGGGCGTGCGTGATGCATGCTTACTAATGTGTTCTGTGATCATGCAGAGAGGTATGGCCAGCCAGATGAGGTTGCAGGGCTTGTGAAGTTCCTTGCAATGGACCCAGCAGCCTCATACATCACAGGGCAGACCTTCAACATAGATGGAGGCATGGTAATGTAGGCCCCAGGAATGCAGCGCAGACTGCCAATAAGACTGTACCCCATAGAGAGCAAACACTGCTCAGCAGTGCAAGCCGTCTGGCGCAAGGATATTATGTTGTACGGGAGGGCAGAGACAGCTTGCAAATCCCTGATCAGCCGGCACCAGCAACAGTGGAGATTATGTGCAGCGGCCTGGGTGGCTTTGTAACACATGTACAGCAGGAGGGGAGAGTAAACTGAGAGCATGCAAGTTCCAATTTCAATCATCACAATCAGTCTGACTAGAGGAAAGTAGTCCAGCCAAGTCAATGAATGAGTGGTGAGCAGGGCCAGCCTGTGCAGTGTCTCAAATGTAAGATCTTGGGTTGCTGTGACTATGTCAAGCATGAAAAGCTTGCTGGCATGTACAAAAAGCTTACACCTCCCGCAGTTCGTTTAGACCTCACCAATTTTACAAAATTCTTGCAGCAAGTGGCAGTCCCTGATGGAAACTTAGCCCAGTGTCTCTATCTGGCCTACATTGTCCATCAGGCTAAAGAAGAAGAAGTTGTTCACTGGGTCCCCCTTGTGCGAGACAACCTTCAGGATCTCGTTGGCCAGCACGCCTCCCAGCACTGCATTCACAGGTGGCAGCTCTGTGTCACCTGTCACAAGCTCCTCCAGCACCTGCACAGACATCCTGCCTTTTGTACCCACGCTGAGATGGAGCACAGACTATGATAGAGGGTTACACATTGCCTGTAATCTCTGCCAGATTGCCTGGCATTCCGAGGGCAGAGCAGGGCACAGCCATGCAAATTTTGCTGTAAATTACACCACAGGACAGTACTGTCTCCTGTAATCGTCTCGAAAAGTGCCGTCCCAGGATGCTCTGCAGCCGCTTTTGCTCATGCAGCCCCATCTCATGCTTGCTGAAGAGAACAGGATCAGCAGCGACTCGCACCTCAGTGGGAAGGACATCCTCTGAGACGGTCTCCTTGGGCAGTGGCTTCCCAGGATGGTCTGCGGCTGCCTGGGAGGCTGCTTCCCGCCCCAGCTGCTGAGCTCTGCTCTGCAGCTGCTCCAGGTCTGCTAGTACTGGCGGCCTTCCCTCCTTCAGCGCAAACTCTGAGCAGACTGCAGCAGCATACCATACAGATCTCAGATGAGAGACGAGTCGAGTAGCAGCCACAGAAATGAGCTACTGAAGCTGCATTGGGATGACTCATGAGCTCTCACTGAATCCAAAGGCTGATGCAATATGATAGCTGACAGAGCATGTGAGTTTTGGAAGGGCAAGTCTATGGACATTTCAGGATCATCCTTCAGGACCATTCTTCAAGTTTGCTGGAATGAGTCCATTCAAGCAAGAGCAAGCTGGAGCGCACTCACCTCTGAGAGCATACACCAGCTTGTGCGTAAAGCGAGCGCTCAGCTTATTCCAGGGGTGGTGCAGCGCAGACTCCAGAGGGGTGAAAGATGAGAGGCTCTTCTGCAGTGGCGCCCCACTGGGAGCATCCTGCAGCACAGAGACCATGTCACATGTCTCTCTTGAGAAAAGGGTTGATATCTCTGACTGATCTGCCACGGACTCTAGTGCTTGTGCTTGATGGTGACACGAGATATGGATCGTACTCCCACAAAGCAATATCGTCTCACATGCATCACGCAGTATACCAAACTTCTGCTGATCCCAATGCCGCTGCCTTGACTAGAGATGGGGATGGCCAATCCTGGGGGGTGCAGCCCTACTGAGATGCCTACCATGGGTGTGTGCTCATGGACGTGCAGGTTCTCAAAGAAGTAGGCCACAGTCCCTCTGCTGTAGGCTGTGAAGAACGCCACATTGACCTCTGTGCAGGCCTTGTCGTACGCCAGCTGCATGCTCAGAGGCGCTTGCGGGAGCAGAATCACATCAAAGCCGCTCAGGAAGTCTGTGTCTGGCTGCTCTGCAACGCCCCCGGGCAGCGCCTCTATCCTCACCAAGGGGTTCATCTCCCGCAGCGTTGCTGCGCTGGCTTCGGCCACACTGCAGCACATACGCGTTTGATTGTCAGTTCCATCCTTGATGCACAGAGGAAGATCCTTGAAGTATAGAGGGACACAATCCTCGCAACATTGCTGCACTGGCTTCTGCCACGCTGCAGGATGCGCCCTGACTTTCAGGTACACCCGTAATGCTTGGAGGAGTGCTTGATGTATACAGTACAGGAATGTCAAATCCATGTGCAGGTTGAGCTTGCGTTGCCATCATGGGAGATGATCTTAACAGCAATGAGAAGCCAAAATGGATGCACCTTTGGGAGGCCATGAAATCTGCTGGGATGAGAAAGTTGCAGGGGGCTGCATCCGGCGAACATGGAGTGTCATCTAGAAGTGACAAGGAGCCAACTCCAGCAAGAGCAGTGTTCTTCGCCACCTGCAGAGTGAGAACATCTGGGGCTCAACGTGCACTTTGCCCATCATATGAGCACTGAATGCAGCATGTCGGTCAATGCAATCAGAATGCAGAGACGAGATGCGTACCTCTGCTGCAACCCCACTGGTCATGCCAGCTATCAAGATCTTCGCTGCATTCAGCCTGCGCCATACATGGCTCAAAGTCGTGGATATTGCAACCTTGATCACTGGCTTCATGAGGCCCCACAAATACGCACACAAGCCTTCTCCATACCTGCGTTGAACCTCGACACCCCATACGCGCAACTGTCTGTCGTACACTGTTGCCTCGTTCTCTGTGAGCTCCTCGTTGCTCATGCTGAAGAGCCGATCAGCCCAGATGGACCGTCTACGGATGGCGTCGGCACAGTACTATCTCTGCTTCTGCCTGCCAACAGAGTTGATTTCCACACACCTAGACTTCAATCCAGACCCTGAATGGCCCTTGCGGCATTGCCTCACTGTAAATGAATGGAGTGAAGCAGAGCATGACATGCAAAGCATGCAAACTCTCAGCAGAAGCCCTTGTGCAGCTGCGACATGCCTCCTTTACAAATGTAGATATAGCCCAGCACTGCCCTTGCGATGCGCCTCTTACCATCATTGTTGAACTCTCGAGGCATCACCGCTGCGCCGAGACTGTGTCTTTCGAGCTTGGGCGCAACCTCAGCATTGGCACTCGGCAGAAACTCGAAGGTGATAAACGGCAATTGCATGTGTTATATACAATTAGGCGATTTAATCTAGAGGATACCGCGATATGACTGGCCAAAGCCCCCGTATACAGGAGCATCTAAAACGCGATCTGGACTCTGTACCAGAAGAACAGGCATTCAAATTGAGCTGGACACTTAATGCAGGTGCAGCAGAACTCATTGTGCAAACGATCTAGTGGAGCCACGCAGCCATTGACAGCATCTGCGTTATCACAGTCTGTAGAGGAAATGCCGAAGAAGGCAGCCAAGGAAAGCAATGGAGCATCAGCTCCTGTCGAAGCGCAAGATGACCGCGTTGCCAGCCTACGCAAGGAGATGGCCAAGCACGATGTGCAGGCGTACATTGTGCCATCTGAGGACCCACACATGGTGGGTCAGTCAATTGCCAGTAATGCTGAGTACTCATGGAAGTAATGCCCATCTAAGATAATGATTTTCTTTTCTTTGAAATTGTGACGCTTCTCCTACCGTACAGAGCGAGTATGCGCCTTCAACCATGGAGAGACGCCACTTCATCAGCCGCTTCACAGGCTCTGCTGGCACAGCTGTGGTCACAAGTGACTCGGCTGCCTTGTGGACAGACGGCCGCTACTTTCTGCAGGCAAGCGCTATCCTCACCATGCCCATCCTTGAGACTGGGCCCGTCCCAAACCACAATGCAAGGCTCATGATGCGCTAGCTACATATCTGGAGGGACTGATCAGGTGCCAAAAGGCTGTCCTCTGTCAAAGCTTTTCCTTGAGCAAAGGCCAGCAGGTAGCCGAGCCTGAAAGGACTGTAATAGAGACTGCACTATAGACTACCTTGATATAAGGAAATCATGATACAGAGCACCCTGGGTGCTTTTGCAGGCTGGCGAGCAGCTGGGACCTGACTGGACGCTGATGAAGGCGGGCACTGAGGGCTGCCTGGAAATTCCACAGTGGCTGGCTGGCAATGTACCAGAGCCAGGGAGGGTTGGCATTGACCCATACCTGCATACAGTAAGCCCTGGTCTACACCATTTACTTGCACATCCATGATGCCTGCCCTAAACAGATTTCCAAGAGAGCATGCGCTCAAGGAGCTCTGTAGCTGCTTAGCTATGCGCTGGTGAGGTCAAGGCAGACGTTGCTTGTACTTGTGTCTCTGTGGATCACTTGCCTACCTCAAGAGGCAAAACACAGGCTGATCCACAGCAGAGGCAAGACGAGCAACATCTGGTTTTGCGGTTACATGTTCCCTGCAGTCGATGACCATGTCTATCAAGCAGTGCCTGCGGGTCTCAATATGTATTAATGTCCCATTGCACACTGCTGTGCAGGTGAAGGATGCCAGAGCGCTCAAGAAGGAGCTGGAGGAAGCTGGGAAGGAGCTGGTGCCTATTCTGGAGGGCAACCTGGTGGACACTGTCTGGGGCTCTGCCCAGCCGCAGGCGCCCGCCACGAAGCTGCGCACGCACAAACTCGAGTTTGCAGGGGCTAGCGTGGCTGACAAGGTTCAGGACATGCGGAGCAAGCTGAAGGGTAAGCGAGGCATGCCCCTGAAGTAGCATTGCAATGCGCCCGTCTGATGCAGGGGCGAGCGCAGCTTCAGGAGATGCAGAGCCTGCCGAAAGGCATGAGAGACAGCCTTCAAACTAGAAGGCGCTAGCGTCTGTAGCAGGGACTGTTCAGCATAAGGACAGAGGTGCATGTATTTATTGGCATGCCTTCTCACCTCACCCGCATGTGCTGAAAGATGCCCTCATAAGGGCAGCAAGGCAGATAAGGGGTTGAGTGTCTGTGCCCACGGTGCAGAGAACGGAGCAGATGCATTGTTGGTGACGGCGCTAGATGAGGTGGCCTGGTTCCTGAACCTGCGCGGGACTGATGTCTCCTACAACCCAGTCTTCCTCTCATATGTCCTGCTGACAGCGGACGAGGCCACCCTGTATGTGGACGGACAGAAGGCAAGCAGTCTTCTTCTATCTTGCTGAGTCCTACCTAGCTAAGGTTGTGCTGCCAAGCCTTGTAAGTCCCCAAGTGACTACAGTATCAGTTGCAGGTAGCAAGCTTCGACATGGATGCCCAACACAATAATAGTTGGATACAGGGTGGAAGGATGATTTTGACTCCATGTATGACGAAGTCATAGCTGAGAAGCAAGCGCTTGATGGGTATGATGATCTGGGGACTGCAGGTGACTGAGGAAGTTGCAGCGCACCTTAAGGAAGGTGGCATCGCGGTGAAGCCCTATGACGCCATGCTGGACGATGTCAGGAAGGCTGCCTCTTCTGGCATGAAGCTCTGGACTGACCCCACCAAGGCAAGCTCTCAGCCAACCGTAGTCGGCTGTCACCTTCATCTTGGGCTGCATCTTATCACTGGCTCAGTCAGTGCGCTTTTTCACATAGAGGAGGATGCGGCCTCTGCAGCTTGCTAGTGACCATGATGTACCAGGGAACATACATGTAGCCCCCAGGAGACACATTGTGGCTCCAGAAGTGTGTCAGCAGTAAGCTGAGGGTGGCTCTTCATCTGCAGGTCAGCTATGCCATTGCACAGGCGGCTGAGGAGGCTGCTGCACCTCAAAAGCCTAGCAAGAAGCGCGGCCGCTCTGAAGGTCAGGCAATTCTTCCTTCCCACAATGTTGGACACTGAAAAGGAAAAGGCAGTGTGCGCCCCTGCAGACAGAGCTGAGTTGTTCAGGTCTTGGCGTTGCTCTGCTGTGCTCACAGATAAGTTCTTGCAACGGAAGCATGTCACACGGCTCCTGCACACAGTAAGGATGGGAGCGCATACTGGTTGAAATGCGCTGATTCTTGCGGAGGATCCATACAGATGCGCTCACAGGACCTTGCTGACTGCAGGTGAGCCGCCAAAGGGCCTGTTCCTGGAGAAGCCATCTCCGCTATCTTTTGCCAAGGCCGTCAAGAATGAGGCTGAGCTGGCGGGCATGCGCGAGGCGCACCTCCGGGACTCAGTAGCCCTCGCAGAGACCCTACACCACCTTGAGCAGGAGGCATGTCCCTCTTATACAACTGTCTCACCTGAGCGTGAAAAGTCTTCAACGCCAAAGGCTTCAGGAGGCACCTTCAGTCAAGCTGCATTGGTGGCAAAACCTTAAATTGAGGAATTAGCCGAGAGAGGCCCCAGGCTTGGCAGGATGTCTCCTGGCTATATCCAGTTCAATTGTAGGGCTCATCAAAGCCAAGACTAATGATATTGCTCAAGCTGGGAGACCAAACCTGGTGAAGCACACTTCAGAGACAAAGGCTTGGGCACTCAGGGGAGCGGCTTCTGTGCAGGTAGCAGCTGGTAGGACGCTGACCGAGGTGGAGGTGGACACCTTTTTGACGGGCAGGCGGGCAGCCCAGGCCGGGTTCATTGAGCCCTCTTTCCCCACCATTGCCGGATCGGGCCCCCACGGTGCCATCATCCACTACCGGGCAGAGCCCGAGACCTGCGGCACCATCTCGGCCTCGCAGCTGCTACTCGTCGACAGCGGTGCGCAGACAGTCAGCCGCTGTTGCAGTCAGAAAGGAACCCTCTATGTGCGATCTTGAGCCTGTGCAGCCCGGTGGTGGATCAGGGTCTGCAGACCCTTGAGAAGGCTATCCGCTAGCTGCCTGGGCTGATGAAGTGCATGCGGAGTTCCACCCTGCCTCTGTCGCTGCCTGATACATTGCTGCCCTGTCGCATGCTGAAAATCATACGTTCATTCTGTGTCCAAATCTGAAGGCCTTCATGACGTCTGCATCGTTCCAGGTGGTCAGTACGACTGCGGCACCACGGATGTGACCCGGACATTTCACCTAGGAGAGCCTACAAAGCATCAGCGTGTCTGCTTCACACGTGTCCTCCAGGTGAGCAGTCATGAGTATGTCATGTGTTTGCATGTGATGAGAGGAGGATGGAGATTTCTGACTCGCCGTTGACACTTAGATATGTTGGGCTCTCCGACCAAGACACCTTTGAAGGAGAGCGCTGTCGATAGCTTTCAAAGGTGTCTGGGTGAGGACTACCACATACCTGGCTGGCACGTTTGAGTCAGGACCTTCTCTGGCTCTCCAGCTATGCAAGTTTGCTCTTTTACAGATGTAAGATGCCCTGGCATGGCTGATAGAGCAGAAGAGGATCTTTGCGACTGGGTAGCTTCTGCGCAGGGGCACATTGCCCTGGACCAGGCGGTGTTTCCTACGGGGACGCCAGGTTTGGCGCTGGACACCCTGGCGCGGGCCCCTCTCTGGTCCATGGGCCTCAACTACCGCCACGGCACCGGCCATGGCGTGGGGGCCGCCCTCAATGTGCATGAGGGCCCACAGTCGATCTCTCACAGGTGAGTCAGAGCAAGGACCCAGCTTCCCAGCTGAGATGCCCTTTTGCCTGATCTGAGATTTCATATGACATTTGTCACCTTGAATGGGCTTGCCTACCAGACTAGGTACAGAGCCTGCAGTGGGGCTACCCGCACATCAGACAGGGCCTCGGCATTGCTCCCTGCGGATCCACGCTCGTGAGCCATGGCTTATATGGAGTGCTCCTGCAGCTGTTGCAGAGATCGCTGACTCCCATGCAGGTATCAGAACACAACACCCTTGAAAGCAGGCATGGTGGTCAGCAATGAGCCAGGTACTGCTGTCTGACTCTCAGTGACACCCGTTTTCTTTGCGGCAAATTGCTGGTCAATCGCAACCTGAAGACGCATCCTTTCAAATGCAGCCATCTGAGAGATCTCTAGCCATTGTAAGCTCATGGTGCTGCACACACGTTCTCTTGAGCGTGGGCATAGGCATGCAGTAATGCTTACAAGGGCAGCAGCCTGTAGTCTAGGGCATAGGGCATACATGTGCGGGTCTGGAGGCCTCATTCATGAGGGCCACTGCAGCCATCATGCAAGCAGTCTGCAGCCCAAGTGCGTGATGTTCGGGAAGCATGCACAACATGGAGTCCAAGACAATCTGGATGCGGGCTTGGGCATGCAGGGTACTACGAGGACGGACAGTTTGGCATCCGCATAGAGAACCTGCTGATCATCAAAGAGGCAGAGACGCCCTTCAGATTTGGGGACGCCCCCTACCTCAGCTTCGAGCGCCTCACCATGTGCCCGCTGCAGCGCAAGATGATTGATCTTGAGGTGCGCGCCTCTCTTCTTTCCACTGAGGCTCATGCAATGCTCGCTAAAGCTGCATCTACCGACAGCTTATATTTGACAGCTGCCTGGCTATTCTTTATCAGCAGCCTGCTGTCTGTGAGAGTGTGCCATAGTGGCTTGACGGAGTACAGTGGCCAGTATGGCGGAGAGAGCATTGGCTGTCACTGAGATGAAAGCCTCGTGCCGGGCATGCTGGGGTGATAGCACAGTGCTGTTGGCTTCTATGTCTCTGAACGCAGCCTATTGGCCTTAGGAGATGCCTGTGCACAGAGGAGGGTGTGCGCCAGCACAGCATGCGGCACATTTCTGCGTCCCCGGCCTCCGAACTCTCTGTGTGTATATATATATATGGTGGCAACCCGCAGCGAGAGGCCATAGGGCATACACAGACCTGTCTGCAGCCAGAGTCTGGGGCCAGTCGTACACGCACAGTCTGCAGCCTTGTCAACTGGGAAATGACTCACTCCTAAACATGGTTCCTACACCCCCTCTGGGCAATGCTTGGAGGGGCCTCCCGTGGTAAACCACTCGACATTCCAGGAGGATGGTGGTAGCGCCGATGATAGGTGTCTCAGGAGTGGCCACAACCGTCGAATTTGGGCGGAATCGCAGAAATACCCCGTGCCTTCGGGGAGATTCGAACCGGCAACCTGGTGATTACCTGTGTGACGCTGAGCAATAATTTGATTGTTGTGCCTCATCACGCAGGTGCTCTCCAAGAGCGAAGTGGAGTGGGTGAACAACTATCACAAGGAGGTCTGGGAGAAGGCTTCGCCCAGGATGTCAGGAGAGCTGCTGGAGTGGCTCAGAGAGAACACTGCCCCGCTGGAGGTTCCCACCTCACAGGTGGCTGCCATGGCATGATTACTCAATACTGGTATTATTACAAGGGAGGCAAGCTTGAGCCGTATCCTAGGGCCATTGGGCAAACAGGCTAATAGCAGCTGCATGGCATGAGCATAATAGCAAGCTCTGCCAAAGATGTCAGGAGAAGTGCCGGAATGGCTCTGAGAGAATACCGGCCAGCTGACCGCCCCTGCACCACAGGCAGCTGCCAGTTGTGAGATATTGATATGCAGTAAGCAGATTTTGCAAAGACAATTACCTTCGGCAGGAAATACTCAGGAAGCAGGCTGTAAGTTTTACATGAGACCAGGCACTGGCCCTGTATGATGAATTGTGATCACACTCTTCCCAGCAAACCTCTAATCTTCAGGCACATAGATCAAATACTAGCATGAGCACCATGTAGAGTCACAAGCTTCACCACTGCTACATACATCCAAAAAAATGGTGAAGCTGGAGCATTACTGGGTACACCAGAAGTAGCTCTAGCCTCGCCATCTCTTCAGTGCAGCGTCATTTATGTGCAGCACAGACTAGCCACTTTCACAAACCCACTCAAAGCTACTGATACTTCTATAGGGAGCAAGCGAAGTGCATGCTTAAAGCTTGCGGAGCGTGTGTCACTGTGGGCTGTGAAAAGCGCTTTAAAGCAGCTAGCATCACACTCTTTGGCAGGCATCTTTGCTGTCAGCAAATTCCTTAAGGAGTTGTCGATGTGTAGCACCAAAACTGCCAGGGAGTGTTGCGCCACTTTAAATGCTAGCTCTGGGACTTTTGTGTAATTCATTGACAGCGGTGGTTCTCCTCCATGCTTGCAGCTTCACAATACCTACATGTACACGCTCTCTCCGGTGTGTCATCTCCTGGACTTCTGCACTGGCTCTGCGTCCCATGCCCAGAGCGGCCTGCTGTGAGCGCGCATGTGCGCGACGTCCCTCTGCTGCCTGACTGCCTTTGTCCCCTTGGCCTGCAAAGCAGATTGTTCCTTCCTGCTTCAGCTTGCTGCCTGAGATCCCTATCCAAGATGTCACAAGCAACAGGGAATGCTGCAGATCTGCGCACACTTCACATCTGAAATCCATATCTTGGCCCACTGCATCCTCCGACAGCTGTTGATGGGGACAATGCATGCTCTGCAGCTAGCATCAATGGGGCGCTGAGGATGTGATTGCTGATTTTACTCCTCACTTATACATACACGAGTATGACAACAGCTTCAGGGCCAAGCACAATGGCCTCACCGCAGTTGGGGTGGATGGCTCGGATGGCAGCCACGGCGCGCGTGAGTTGCGCCCGGCTGGTGCATTCGCCCGCCGCGCACTTCCGGGGGTGGATGGCTCAGATCCCAGCCAGGGCATGTGCGAGATGCGGTTAGCAGGCACATCCACCCGCCTTGCTATTGCCGGGGTAGATGGCTGGGAGGCCAGCCATGGCATGTGCGAGATGCGGTCAGCTGGCACCTCCACCTGCCTTGCGCGTGCTGGGGTGGATGGCTGGGACGCCAGCCATGGCATGTGCGAAGCGCGGACAGCGGGCACATTGATATGCCTGACTCTGCGCTCTGGGGCGATCCACTCCTCTGACGCGGCACCCCTGTTGAAAAAGCTCTCCTGCACAGCAGCACTTTCAGTCAGATGCTTACTCGATGTACATGAGTGCTGCAGGGGAATCCTGTCATCCTTGATCACTCTATACTGAAAGCAGGTTGTGCATTTGCCTTCCTCCAATCCTCTCCCTCCGTCTCTTATCATCTAACACGCAATGTGTGTGATATGCCCTTTGCATCTGCCCAGCATTGACCATACTCTCCAGGAAGTATGTCACGGAGCCCTTCCTCGAGAAAACGGTCGCAGTCATGCCAGTGACCCTTATGTCAGCCGCTCCCAGCAACAATGAGAGGCCATTTGCTGTGATCCTGCTCCCTGCTACGACGCCTAGCATCTCTCCGAACAGACCGCAACCAGGTCAGGGCCTCTCCAACCAGCCCCTTGACTGGTAAGAGGTGCCAGTCACCTCTTGCAGGGTTGCAGAGCGCGTGGTGGCCTTCTCGCGCTCCTGCTCCTCGCAGCGATGCTGGGCGCCCTCTGTGATGAGGCTGCGATTGAGATCGTCCGCCGCCGCATGCTGCCGCCGCCGCGCGTTGTCCTGCATGCCACGTGCGCGTGAGCAGCTGACACCCGCACTGATATCTGTTGCACGCCTGCTGTCTACGGCTCGCACGCCGCTTGTCAGCTTCCTGGGCTGAGGCTGCTGCAGAGCATACTATCTACTTTCACCCCTTGAGACCTGTAATGTAATACGCACTCCCCGCTGAGGTGCTTAATAGCAAACACCAGTTGTTTGAGACTATCCCTGATGTGCGTGAGCAAAGAGGCTTGACAGCAAGCGTGTACTGGTATCATGCTGCCAAGCATGGGACTGCCATTGGATGTGATGAGCCGCTCTGGCCTGAGCACGCAAGAGGGGACGCACCGCTGCCTCATCTGTGATGGATAGTGCCGCAATCGTCCAGGGGCGTTCCACCTCTGGCATGGCCTCCAGGCGCCGCATCTGCTCATCCTGAAAGCGGGCTTCTGACTCAATTTCTGCCAGCTTGGCAGCCGCCCTGTGCACTGTCCGCTGCCCCTCGACTAACTGAACCTCCTCTCTGCAGTCATGCATGCAGCTCTCAGCCCACTGTTGTTGAAGGGCAGCCTATGCAGAGACGACAGCTTAGACCTTCCTCCCCAGCACATAATCTGCATCACGACACCACCCAGCCATGCCTCTGCATCCATGGACTGCACTTTGCCTGCGCATGCTTGCCTGAAGCGAGCGCTTCTGCGCAGGGTGCACCAAAAGGTGGATCAGCAGTCTTCCTTGTGTGTGAGTCTGCGCATAGTCCCAAAAGCCTGTGCGACCTTCCCACAGGCTGATCACCTTATAGACACATGGGATAGTGCGTCAGCTGCTCAGTTGACACCCCTCTGACCAAGATAGCCCGCCTGCAAATGGCTAGGGGAGCGAGCCAGTTTTGTGGGGACCTTCTCACCTGTAGGTGGGCACCTTGCCGGGGCTCCTGTACAGGCTCATACGCAGGCGCTCCTCAGCAGCTGCCTTCACAGCTGCCTTGTGCTCCCAGAAAGCCTACACATGATGTGCCTGGGTCTTTATGACTGGTCTACACCAGAGGCACAGCTTGCATGGCTCTCCCCTCTGCATGTCCTCTTTCAACGTGAACCAGGTTCATAGGGGACGTCAAGCAGGGGGCAACTGTATTCAGAGAATCTCCTGAAGGCTGACCTGGTCCTGCAGATAATCCCTCTCAGCACTTTCACTGGCACCCATGCTCTTCTTGCGCCTGTGTCTGTGAAGTATGGACGATGTTGGAGTGGACAGATAGTCCATCACAGCTGGCTCCTGGATCCGCCTTGCGCCAAAACAGCTGCCCAACTAGCTGTCGTTGTTACCAATCTTGTTATATGGTTTGAGGTTCTCGGTAACCCCGCCCCTAGCCTGAGCCTACTGAGGTGCTCAAGCAAAATGCATCCTCACTGATGCAGCAGTGTTGCCACAGAAGAACGGGTTCACTTCACAATCCTTCGGAATACGGACCCAGATCCAGCAGCTAGCTTGGGCCTCCTCAGGCAATGGGGCAGTGCAGCGCTGTCACGGTACTAGCAAAGTGTCTCCGGATAGCTTTGCAACACAATGGACTATTCTTTACAGACTTGCGCCGTTTCCAAACCCCGGAAAGGCCTTCTGCTGTATGTGCTAGTGATAGGTATATCCTGTGGCGGGACAGCACGGAAGACTATACCCAAGGACGATCAATATAATCACGGACTTCTCGACATCTGGTGACAAAGTCCACGCAGGGAGGGATTGTCCCCCTTGGCTTCGGTTGACCCCGCACCTCCTCACACTGGGTGAATTAGTCACCCCAATGTCGTGCTTTGGGAAAGCAAGCTCTTTCACGCTGAGCGCTAAGTATATGGACCTTGAAAAGATCCAATGGGGCACTGAAAGCATGGAACGCGCTAGCAGCGAGCAGTGCTCGCGTGCATCGTCAGGGGACCATGCATCTACTTCATCCGGCCTAAGCTGCAGCCTGGCCGATCATGTAAGCAATGCGACACTCTTGAGCACGAATTGATGATTCTAATGGATTGTTTCTACGCATGAGCCAGACGTGATCGGTTTCTCTTCCTTTGTGTGCTGGGCAGGGAACACCTGACCTACCAACACCTGTCACATGGATGCATGACCCCTCAGCCGCACCGCTTGCCCCTGCACATGCCCAACCATCTCGATGTATGTGCAGGCCCAGATGGCACACCTAGTCGGCGTGAACAAGTTGATATACACCTTCTTCTGCGAGGTGATGCCCCCACTATGTCATCCTATTCAGCACCCGTAGTGCTGTGTCTTTCTGCCAGCATCCTTTCTCCGGTACTTGCTTCCATTTAGGAGTCCTCTCCGGTCATTTTGAGCCCCACGTGCTCTGAGAAAGCCCAGCTTCCTCACAAATGGGAACTGCAGGCAAGGCATGACGCACAAGGAGGGGGCAGCTTAGAGGGGGTGCCAGAGCTGGGCATAGTATCCAAATGGCGCCAGAAAGAGCGGCTCAAGACCACAGCTGTGGCGCTCGTCCTGTGTCTGAACATAGGCGTGGACCCTCCAGACGTCATAAAGATTTCGCCATGCGCTCGCCTGGAGTGCTGGGTAGATCCGCTGTCCATGCAGCCCCCAAAGGCCTTGGAGACTATAGGTATTTTCCACCTGCACTTGAAGCAATCCTGCCCTGTGCACTCAGCTGTAAAATGTCTGCAGTGAGACCTGTGTCAGGTATGCATCTGTGTGATCAGAGGGGGGAGCCTTTTCTCTGGGCTTTTTCTTGGCCCCTGTGCACTGTGCACCCAGCCCACAGCAGCCCTGCAGGACACAGACTTACAGATTAAGCAAACAGGCACAGGATCATAGCAAGGCTGAAGAGGCGGCCACAGGCATATTACATCTTCCTCTCTCGTCTTCCGGCTTGGGAGCATGATGTGATATGCTTGTGGCCAGGCGCCTAACCCCTCAGCTTGCTCGTGGTAGCAGCAAAATACTCCATCTGATCAGGAGGTCACTGTGCCGAGCAGGGGGAAAATCTCCAGGCGCGGTATGAGAGGTGGCGACCTCGCGCCAAGTACAAGACGCACATGAACCTACACTTGAATGTCACCAGATGTACCACGAAAACAGAGAGGTTGTCGTGCTGCGCAGGGAAGAACCTCCAGGCGCAGTACGAGCGGTGGCAGCCGCGCGCCAAGTACAAGACGCACTTGGATCCTACCATGGACGACGTCAAGAAGCTTGCCATCTCCTGCCGGCGCACAGCCAAGGTGGGCCGCCTTGCAGGGCCCTGCATCTTGCTCATAGCGCCCCCTGTACAGTGGGGAGGTTTGGGTGTATCTAGGTGGAGTGGTTAGTGGAGGCCAGAATCCGAGAGTGTTGCCTGTACAAGTGTTCAGGCCCAAGTGTCTCGTGACTGCTGCCAGCTCTCGCACATTGCTGCTGCCTGATTGTCAATTCCTCTGATGATGGGAAGTACAGAGGCAGCCATAGGAGAGATGAGCTGAGGCATCAGCCAGGTGTCACATGCAGTCATCAGGACATTGCAATCCAAGGCATGTGCCACGCCCAGGAGGCCTGTCAGGCTCATAGTTGCAGCGTTCACACTTTCTGGGTGACAGCGTTCTAGGAGCCGCAAAAGGAGGCGCACATGAGTCCTGATGCTTAACTGTTACGCTGAACGAGAGTGTGCTGTTCCACGACAACCGTCGTGGCGTGCAGCAGCCAATTTTACGCGGTGCAACTTCGCGCAGTCTGATGCTTGCAAACTCCCTGAGGCATGTCCCCTGTGCATACACTGAACGGCTCGGCATGTGCGCGTGCAGAACGAGAGGGTGCTGTTCCACTACAACGGGCACGGCGTGCAGCAGCCAGTTCAACGCGGTGCAGCTTCGCGCAGTCCGATGCTTGCAAACTCCCTGAGGCATGTCCCCTGTGCACACACTGACCAGCCCTGCATGTGCGCGTGCAGAACGAGAGGGTGCTGTTCCACTACAATGGGCACGGCGTGCAGCAGCCAGTTCAACGCGGTGCAGCTTCGCGCAGTCTGATGCTTGCAAACTCCCTGAGGCATGTGCCCTGTGCACACACTGAAGGGCTCGGCATGTGCGCGTGCAGAACGAGAGGGTGCTGTTCCACTACAGCGGCCATGGCGTGCAGCAGCCAATTTCGCGTGGTGCAACTTGGCGCGGTCCAACACTGGCAAACGCCCTAATAAGGCTGTGTCTCCTGTGCACACACTGAACGGCCCGGCATGTGCGCGTGCAGAACGAGAGGGTGCTGTTCCACTACAACGGGCACGGCGTGCCGCGGCCGACGGCCAACGGGGAGATCTGGGTGTTCAACAAGAGCTACACGCAGTACATCCCCATGTCCGTCTACGACCTCCAGGCCTGGGTCGGCTCCCCGGCCATCTACGCCTTCGACTGCTCCGCCGCCGGCCTCATCATCAACTCCTTCCGGGCCTTTGCTGAGCAGCGCACGCAGGTGCTCCCCCCTTCCTTTGTGTCAGCCTGTCTTCCAGCCAGCTGTGCAGCTTGAAGCTTCGAAGAGCCTTGAGCGTTGCCTCCCTCCAGAGTCTGTGAAACACCTAGGTAGGCCGGCTCAATCATCCTGCCCTGCCAGACAGCTCAGTCTTGCATGCTCTTGTCTATACACCAAGGTCGTGATCTCTCAGAGGCCCCATTAGTGTAAGCTTGAGGCTTTGGAGGCACAGAGTGTCTGCTGTGAGATTTCTGTTCTTTGTGTCAGAGTGTACCCCTTCAGGTGCATGCATCTTTAGAATTAAGCGTAGCGTGCTGTTATGGTAGTTTCTATAGTGTATGGTCGTGGCTGCAGGAGGCAGAGGCTTTGGGCTCGGGCTACATGGGCAGCGTGGGCAGGGAAGGGGAGAATCTCATGAAGGAGGTGATCCTGTTGGCAGCCTGCGGCGCAGGCGAGGTGCTGCCCCAGTCGCCCGACCTGCCCGCTGACGTCTTCACAGCCTGTCTCACCACCCCCATCAAGGTGAGCCCCCTACCTCTTGCAAACCATTCTGGCTGCTCGTGTAACGCCTTAGATGAGACTTTTGTCGAGCATCAGGGCGCAGGAGGTTGCCTGCGCAGGCCACCCTACCTTGCACTGAAGTCTTTGCAGATTCTTGCGGCCTGAGATGGGCTCATGGACAGGATCTCATTGGGGCAGATGGGCACTTCTTGCACATGCATGACCTCATTTGTTGCATACTTGCACCATGCAGGTGGCCCTGAGATGGTTTTGCTCAAGGTCGCTGCTGAAGGCGGAGGGCTTGACAAAGGAGCTCATAGACCGGATACCCGGGAAGCAGACGGACAGGAAGACGCCCCTGGGCGAGCTCAACTGGATCTTCACCGCCATCACAGACAGCATCGCCTGGAACATGCTGCCGCGCAGCCTCTTCCAGCGCCTCTTCAGACAGGTGCAGCCACACTTGCATGCTCCACCTGCTAGCCTGAGCATTGCCTCTTCAGACAGGTAGACACACAATGCATTGCTGACATCATGTGGCCACAATGTCTGCCATTCTAGGCAGAGACAGTAGCAGGGCCATGAAGCCAGCGCTTCGGTTTTCTGCAATGGTCTTCATACCTTCATCACTTCGTTATCATAGTCCGCTGCTATCTGAGCAGTCCATGAGGGCAACAACCTATGTTGCCGCCTGGAAGGAGTCATCGGCAGGGCCCTTGTTAGCTTACAGCTATCCCTTCTGCGCAGGATCTCCTAGTGGCTTCTCTGTTCAGGAATTTCCTGCTGGCTGACCGGATCATGAGGGCAGCCAGCTGCACGCCAGCCTCCTTCCCGCGGCTGCCTTCCACCCACCAGCACCCTATGTGGCAGGTGAAGGTCCTTGATCACCAGACAGTTTTCATGCTTGCGGGTGCCAAGATTTGGCGCCTGGGCGGCCTCCTCATCGTCTGCGTTCGGCCACCTGCTCTGCAGTGCACAAGGCTGGCTCCTGCATAACGCAAGTGAAAGCACAAATAACCAGTGCCTGAACCAAGCTTCTAGGAGATGTTGAGTGCTGTCGCTTTCGGGATGTCATGAGCCAGCCTCTGTGCAGTGCATTTCTACACTTATTTGGAGTAGCGCCACTCCGTCTGGCCATGCAAGCTCAGTGGTTTCTGGGGCTGCAGGCATGGGACATGGCCGCAGAAATGTGCCTGCTGCAGCTGCCTGCTCTGCTGAGCGGGGAACCTGACGCACAGTTCTTGCCATCGCCTTTCTTTGCAGAGCAGCTCACAGCCTTTGAGCTGTGGCTTGCCCATGGGTCCTCCCTCAAGCAGCCGCCGGAGCAGCTGCCCATAGTGCTGCAGGCAAGCCTGCAACACCCATGCACCTCGGAAGTGACAGTCCCATAACCCCAATTACACAATTCAGGAGCTCACTTGAGCAATGCGTGCTCTGCTGCGACAATGCAATGGCTTTCATGGTCAGGCACATTGGATATCTCCGTGAGGATATTGCAGAGTCAGGTGTACCTGCTGTGCGTGCTGATGCTGCTGCTCGGAGTATCTAATCAAGCATCTCTTTTTACATAGGCATGGGAAATGAGCACAATAAGCAATATCTGACCTTGAAATTACATCCTGCAGGTGCTGCTGAGTCAGGTGCACAGGCTGCGGGCGCTGGTGCTGCTGGGCAGGTTCCTGGACATGGGCAGCTGGGCAGTCGACCTGGCCCTGAGCGTCGGCATCTTCCCCTACGTGCTGAAGCTGCTGCAGACGACGGCCTCAGACCTGCGAACAACCCTCATCCTCATCTGGACCAAGATCCTGGCCCTGGACAAGTCCTGCCAGGTACAGCCTGGCAATGTAGCTCCTGTGCAGTATGAGCTCGAATCTTCCTGTGCCGCGACATGCGCAGTGACTGACGAGATGCTTGCCCGTCTGTACTGCGCATGTCGCGCACTGTAGGTGACAGCTTGGCTGTGGAGCTTTGACTTAGGTCTATCACTACAAGGATATTGACTGACTGTTGTTGCATATATTTGGACGGTACCAGTGAAGCTGGATTGACGAAGGAAGGCAGCCATTCCTGATACATCATATGAAAGGGCACAGATACGCCGAGTGCACTGCCGGCCCATCAATCCCAGGCTACCACAACGCACCTTTCAGCAATTGGCTCTGTGTGCCTGCTGGCAGACTTGGTGAAGGACGGTGGTCACCACTACTTCATCAGCTTGCTGGCTGTGGACGAGCCGGGCATATTGCCAGGCAGCCAAGCAGTTTGAGATTGAGCAGATCACTGTGCGTGCTTGCAGGCAGACTTGGTGAAGGACGGTGGCCACCACTACTTCATCAGCTCGCTGGACGTGAACGAGCCGGGCATGTCGCCCGACAGCCGTGCGCAGGCGGCCTTCGTGCTGGCGGTGATCTGCGACGGGCACAAGCGCGGGCGGCTGGTGTGCGGGGAGCAGGGGCTCCTGCAGAAGCTGCTCTCTCTGCTGTCGAACATGGTGAGAGCTCGGCAGGTTTACACTGCCCAGTGCGCATCATCAGATGATTGCGGTCTCTGCGCTGCATGGACGCGACACAGGCAGGCTGCCATTTCCCTTCCGTGTCAACTGAGGAATGCCATAAGCAGCTGTTGGGTCTAAGGGACTGTGGGCAACGTGCAGCGCTGAGAGCCTATCTTGCCTAGTCCTCTCTCTCCGTGATACACAAGAATTCAGTTTTATTGCCATGCAATTCTCGAAAGCAGGACAAGTGTCAAGGTTCTGTGGTGAGTGTGGCTCACTACACTCACCCATGCAGGCGGGAGGCGCCACCACGCAGGCAGTGCAGGGCGTGAGCCAGGCGGCCAGCTCCCCGCTGCTGGTGAAGTGGCTCTGCCTTTGCCTGGGGCGCCTTGTGGAGGACCAGCCGGAGCTACTCTCGCAGGTGCGCCCATACATCACATTCCTCTATTCACCCCTGCTCTCACAGCTCAGCCCTGATGGAGTAGGTGTAACATCCCTCTGCACCAGATGCGCACCCAAAGGCATGCAGCACATTCCTGGGACCTCAAATAGCATCCTGATATCAGCCAGTTCCTAGAACAAGGCAAGGACTTCCAGGAGCTTACATCATAGCTTGCATTGAACAGCGCTAAACACACATACACATTGGCCCTCTGTGAGGGCTCCCTGATCTGGTATGCCAATGACTGTATATACTTTGCGATGTTCCATAGCAGCACGGCGATCTCTGCTTGCATGATTGCAGGTCACTGGGGACGCTCTGGTGTTGCTGAGCAGGCTGCTTCATGCAACACACCCTGAGGTCAGGGCAGCTGCAGTCTTTGCCCTCAGCATCTGCATACAGGTAAGACACTTCCCCTCATACCTCCTCTTTGTACCTGCTGGCCAGGCTCAGCCACTGGCATTGCTTTAATCCCTCGGCGACCTGACAGACTCTTGATGTCAACAATGCCAAGTGACTGGAGTTTTTGTGCGCTGCATGTATGATGCAAGGTAAAGAGGATATCCACATCAAAAGAAGTCTTGAAGCAACAGGCTGCCTTTAAGGCCTGCCTTGTGTATCGGAGCTCCCATGCATGTCCTTTGAGTGCTGGCTCCATGCTTGCAGATTGGTAAGCCAGAAATAGAGTGGAACAGTGGAAACCCTGGATCTGCTGACGAGAGAGCTAGGGTAGAGAAAGAGCGAGAGATTGCGTGCTACCTTTTGCAGGTATCTTTCACCTTACACACAACTCATCATGCAAATTTTGGCTGCTAGAAGACTCAGGCTTGATGGACCTTTAGGAAGGCTGCATAGCGCATGGCACAGCACATCTGCAGTGCATAAATTGCCATGCCAAATCTTGGGTAACTGAGCAATTGCAGGCATTGCTTAGTGTTACTCCCTCATGCAGACGAGCCGGTGTTGTTTCCTTTGTTGCGGTGCGAATCCCAGTGACTATTCATGGTGCTGCAGGCAGTGTATGATGCATCGCCTCTTGTGCGTGCTGAGGTGGCAGTGGGCCTTGCCCGCCTGGCAGAGTCGCATTCAGTCCTCTTTCAGGTGTGCAAAACATTCTCCTTTGCAATGTGCACATGTCTTTCATGGGCACTCCCAGAAAGCTGCATTCCAATGCTCAAAAAGTTACTTGTCTCAGTTTTCATACAGTGATGCTGTTGACTGATCATTGGCTAAGGAAAGAGCGACATCGTAATGCCTGCAACGAGATTGTGTCCTTACTGTTCACATGGACGTGCTGTGTGCGACATGCTGTTGCATTCTCGCAACCTGGCACAGGCCTGATTGTGTCAGTGCTGCTGCGCAGGATGCGGTGCATGACAAAATGCTGAACACAAGCCGAGTGCTGAAAGGAGATCCAGCTCAGCCGGCGCAGCTGCACCCGGCGGGGGCGTCCCCTCCCCAGGCGGCGCGCTCAGCGCCCCAAGAGGCCGGCCCTGGCGGCCGCCAACTGGCGCGCCTGTCATCGTCCCACGGCGCCAGCGCGGCGCAGCCGGAGCGTCAGGCTGGTCAGAAGCATGATGAGCCAGGCATGCTGCGCCTCCTGCCATCTTTCTGCCTTCCATGCTGCAGCCTGATGCACTACACTGCTGCCTTGCCCCTCTTTTGTCACCCTGTATAGGCACACAGTGCGTGACATGCATGCTCAGCTGTCCTTCTCCAGCACACACCTTATTCATCCTGCAATCAGCCAGTCACAGTGTCAGGTAATCTCCACTGAAGGTAATAGGTAGTACCTGATCCCATTGTCCGGGGTCTCAAGCCACAGTGCTGCTTGCAGAAGCAGCGTCAGCGCGGAGCCTGTCTGGGAAGGGGCTGGCAAAGCCCAAGTCCCAGGCCAACTTTGCCTCTCTGGCCTCGCCAGGGGTCCGCAGAATGTCCTCAGGTGACTCTCCTGGAGGGTTTGTATCAGAGACTATACGAGCTGGGACTCAGGTCATGCAAGACCTGATCTGATCTAACATTTGAAATATTACATGTCTTGGTTGAAATAGGGTGTATGTCAATTATAGACCAATGTTGGCAGTACCCTGAGTGTGCTGGTGCTGCTCTTACTGGGGAAGCTCACAGCATGGTGTAAAAGACAGTTGCTTGTTGTCTGTGTGCTCAACACCCCGCTGAGCGTGCTCGTGTGGTGCAGATACATTTGAAGCATCTATAAAGGTGGGCCCAGCCAGCAGGTCTCCGCCTTCGCCCACTACCCAGCACCTGGCAGCCTCAGAGGCGGGCAGCCCGCAAAGCATGCAGAGCGCGTCCAATGGCACGGTGTACGCCTCTGCAGACGCGGCGCGCGTCGGCGGCGGCCTGTACTCTCACCTGCTGGACGCCGCAATCACCCTCGCCACAGACCCTGCCTCTGTGGTTGCCAGTACAGGAGCGCAGCTGCTCAGAGTTGCTGGCGTCGAGCTAGTAGAGTCAGATTTCCTGCCAGGTAGGGAGATTATGCACACGGGCATGTGAAAAGATACCTCCCTGTACCATGCTTTCTGTGAAAGCAGACATGCGTGATTCACAGACATTACATGTTTACAGTTGTGGTGCATGAACTGTGGCTTCAGAGCATTATGTACGCAATTAGGCTCTGAAGCTCTTACACCATTGCTTAAGATGCTGTTGTTGAGGTGTGCTGTATGATACAGTCTCAGGAAGCACACCATTGCCTGCCAATGCCTCTCCCAGCAAAGTCATGTCAGCGTCCTACATGCGGACATCCTACTCAGCAAGCGGCAGCAGTGTGGGCCCAACTGCTGAAGCAGCCAGCTCTGGCAGGTCTGCCACCTCATATCTCATTGCCACATGCACATGCTCCATTAGAGACCTTGAGTATAAACCTGTACGCAAGACAAGCACCTTTCTTCACTTACTCATGAACACACTGCAGAAGTGGAGAGCAGCTCTATATGAGTTATTGGCCATGCTCGAGCGCAGATATCCCTGTTTGTGTGACAGTGCACTCCTGTTCCAGCCCATGGAACATACCACTGGGAGCCAGTTCTGCATGCACTGTTGCCAATCAATCATGAGTCTTGCTTATATGCATGCAGTGGCAGCAGCAAGTGGCGCTCCTCATGGCGCTCCTCAGCCAGTGTGGGCGGGCGCCAGCTGGCGGCGTCAGCGTCCACGTCACCGCAGTCCCCGCCCTTCCAGCCGCAGTTCATGGAGGCTTGTTCTCGACGGCAGTACACGCTGAAGCCGGTGAGCGGCATTTGTCTGCTTTGCTAGGATCTGATCAGAATGATATGTCTTGTGGATCCATACATGCCCTTGATTGTTGGCTAATCACCTTGGTCCTTAGCAGTATCCGCTCCATTGGGGCCTCTCATGTGTTTGACGGGTTGACTGTGTTGACCAGCAGTCCGCAGGCATTGTCACTGGGACTACTGACCAACACAATCATCCTGTTTTGCTTCAAACACCTGACAGACCCCAGCTGGAGCAGACACTGCTACAGTCAACCCATCCAGCTTTTGGCAATCTGTGAACGGTCATGTCTTAATTGGAGAGCGTACCGCCTCACCATGAGAGGTCACACCTGCGTGCAGGTGCAAGCAAATGGGCATCATGCCTCGGATCCCTCAGTCCTCCTCTCACGCGCCACAGCACCCGCCAGTGTTGGCTCCCGGGCTGCCAGCCCAGCCGCCAGCCTGGCAAGCGCTAGCAGCATGCTCACCTCGGGCAGCACAGCGCAGCAGCAGCCGCCCTTACCAAAGATAGTAAAGGTCCGCAACTGATCACCTCATTCCTTAGCTGTGATAGATGTGCTCACAATGCCTGTCCTCATGGATCATGACCTTCCTGCACTATCAGCACTCAGGCTGAGTGAGCATATAGGATTCTCGGTGTGGCTCACATGCTCCACAAGAGCCTTGCGGCCTAGCGTCCGTATCTACGATCTCTTTGGAGTGGGGATAAGGTCTCTTGCTAGGCTGCCTTGCTTCTAGGAGCTTGTCACGTCGACAGCGAATCCATATATCCCACATCTGTCTGGTGATGATGGAGCTGAAGTCCAACAGTAGACCTCAGCAAGCTTTCTTTGAATGGGCTTGGACTTCTTGAGAGGTCTATGAGATGACAGGGGACACATAGCATGTGCTACAGCGGTTGCAGAGCTTGGTGCGCCTAGGCAATCAGGAAAGACGTTATTGCTTTGTCTGGCATCTGCTATAGGAAATTACTGTCACCAGGTCATCCGAGCAGTTACGCAGACAGTATATTTTTCTTGACAAATGGCTCTGCTGTGGATGCTTACTGTATACACATGCTCACGTGAGGTGCCATTCTGCAGCAGCAACAGGAGAATGGCATGTCTGCCTCTCAGAGCAGCGAGCAGAGCACAGGGCTGCCAACCTCGCTTGTGTACAGAATGAGCTGTGAGCACTTCTCGCGGCCTCTGCTTGAGCAGCAGGTAGTGACCCACGCTCTTCCTGGACATATTTTATGCTTGGAAAGACTTCTACACTCAAGCGCATGTCTCGAGGAAATATCACGTGCTATAAAGTCAGAGCCTTCTTACCATGCATAGCTAGGCACTGTTTGCAGCAAGCGGTGCGACTGTCTTTGCCAACCACAGAGAGGAAAACAGTCAAAAGCTGTAGATCTGGAAGCTCTTCGAAGTGTAATGACAAGGCTTTCCTCACAGTCCTAATGCGTTACGAATGACTGGGTGCATGATGCAGCAGATGCCTGGGCACACCGGGAAGCTGCACTTCGCATCAGGCAGCGCCTCGGACAGCGTCTTCGGCACCCACGACCCCATGCGGACAGCCAACCGGGTGCAGGAGCGTGACGAAAAGTGCCAGGCCTGCGCGTAAGCCTTTGCACATACTTGGTCAACTGACTTTCTTGGTCCCATCACACTGTCATCTGCGTCTTGCATTGTTGACTCGCATCCCTTCCGGTTTCTGCAACGTAGCTTCAGGACATGAGGGAATGTGTCGGCATACCTTGTTACTGCATAATGCGGCAAGCCATGTCAGGCCTTGCCCGGTCAGCGTGCATGCTTCTTGCGGCTGTGTTGGGGGTTTCTTTGAGACAGGGAGGTGACCCTTTAGGACCACTCCATGCAGGGCGGTGGGCAGGAATGCAAAGCTGAAGGAGCAGGTGACCACGATAGACTTCCAGGCGCGCAGCGTGGCCGCGCTGTTGCATCACCCCTTCCGCCCCATCCTGGTCGGGGTGGATGGGCGGGGCACCGTCAAGGTGTACAGCCACCGCCACAGCGCCTTTGTCAACTCCTTCCACCTGGCGGATGACAAATGGCCCATGAGCGTCGTCAACATGTGGCAGCTCAATGAGCTTCAGGTGCACATCCACACTTCTGTCACGGGCTCCCATGTATGCGTTTGGTGCATGGCAGCAAGATTGCGTTGCAGTCCTCCATGTAGTGTTCAACAGTGCGAGGTCTCAGCAGCATTGTGCTCAAGCAAGGCTGCAACCCTCTTGGTGCTGAGCCCTCTCATGCCAGCGCATATTGCTAATGCTTCAGGACCCTGTGCACAGCTCATGGACCACTGAGACATGGACATATGGTGTAGGCTGGGCTGCTAATGGTCGCAGCAGCGGATGGGTCTGTCAGAGTCTGGAGGGACTACACCTACCGGGGCTCACAACGGCTTGCTACTGCCTGGCAGGTATGCACCGCCGGCCCTGGCTGCTGTTGTCATGTACACTGGTCCTCACGCTGGCATAGGCAGTCGAAGATACTGCAATAGAAATTGAGACGGTGGGCAACAATATTGTGCTGGCCAGATGCAAGCAGGCTGTTCCAATGGGCACCTCTTCAGCAGAGTCTGCATGGAGAGCGCCACTGCCTAAGCCCCTATTCAGCAAAATGCTGACATGACTCTGCTGGCTGTGTTCAGTAACCCTGGGAGTGCAGTGTCACATGTCGTGAAGCAAAAGGAAGGGTGCCCATACGGTAGGGTTCATGTGCAGGCTGTGCCGCTGGGCACCTCTTCAGCAGCGCCTGCAGGAGACGGCGCACACAGTCCCAGCACCTATGAGTGGAGCGAGCAGCTGAGCGATGGGACTCTCCTGGCGGTTGGGGGAGGGGCGCCCTCCACAGTGCACCTCTGGAACCTGCAGCAGGAGATCTGCATCGAGCAGGTATGGCCCTGACACTGTCCTCCTCATTGATCTGCCCAGGAAAGATGGCCCTCTACATTCTCACCTCCTTCAAGCCAAGCAAGGTGGTGCTTCAGTGCTTTGCGTCTACCGACTTTGAGCACATTCACTGAAGAATTTTAGGTCCAAGGCTGCTGCAACATACAGCCACCAGAATGAGCCTGATCACTCAATCTAGAAGCCAACAATTATTGCCGCCAGATACCCGTGCAGAGCATAGGACGTGCTAGTCTGCCAGACCCTGGGGTATCTCTGACCACCCTGCTGAGTATCAGCATCTATCTGAGCTGCAGCACATCATTGGCATAGCTTGGCCTGACATCAGGCCTGTTTGCTTCTGCAGATACCCATAGAGGACAGAGGCCCTGCAGCGCTGCCAAAGACGGTGGTAAAGCGTCTCGCGGTGTCGCGGCACCACCCCCTCATGGTGGCCACCACCTCAGCCGGCTCCGTGCTGCTGTACGACCTGCGCGCGCCGCGCGGCGCGGTTGCGCAGCTCAAGCCGCACTCCTCCCCCATGGTGCGGCTCTTGACTCGTGCAACGCTGTGTCCAGTCTTTGTAACAAATTTCAAAAAGCAGTGCATGCACACGGTCATCAACGGTGTAGCAACACAATTACACATGTGTGGCGCTTCAAGCTAATCTGTGCGCACTGTGGTGTGGGGGTCCGGAGTTCATGTTGTGTCATCTGTATTGTTTCCTTACTTTGGCATCTCCTGCACTCCTGGTAGCCACAAAGGTCAAGTCATAGAGACTTGCATCTTGCTCCAGGCACATCCATCACCCTGTCACTCCTGCTGTGGCAGTCCAGTGCTGCTGCACAACTGAAACGGCTGTGACACTGCAGGTGGGCATGGCAGTTGAACCGGGCGGCCTGAAGGACCAGCTAGTTACAGCAGCGGCCGATGGGGAGCTGAAGTTTATAGACTTCAGGGTTCTAGGCGAGGGCAACACGGCCGGCAGCAGCGGGGAATCTGCCTTCGCCATGCGGCCGCCCAGCAACAGCGGCAGCGGCACTTCAGGCAAGCCACTGTTGGAAAGCCACGAGTCTGGACTGACTCTCAAGCGATAGTGATGTCAATGACCATCCACATCAGAGTGTGCATGGGGGGAGAGGGCCTTGAGTGCTTGCCAGCATCAGGCTGTTACCGATGGAGGTCCAGACCTGCAATCTGCAAAGCAGGCTGCCCATGCTGCGCAATGAGTCCTCGCCATGCTCGCAGGCACCCTGGGAGTCTGGAAGACAGTGAGTGCCAGCCCCAACAGCCGGAACCTGAGCGCCCTGGTCGCGCACCCCAACGCACCTCTTTTGGCCACAGGCACTGCCTCTCAGGTGGATCTTCATGCAGCTCTGTCTCTGAATCTGGCCATTTCGCTCTGCTGTGACAGCATTTGCAAGGAGTGGTGTACTCTATTGCATCTGGTGGTTTAAAGGGTAGACACGATCCTGGAGGCAAGCCTCTAATTGAAAGGTCTGCTATGTCCTAGTGCTGGGGGTCTGAAGGGGTGTGTGTGCGCGCAGGTGGTGAAGCTCTGGAGCGCTCTTGGGGAGCAGCTGGGCGTCATCAGAGCCACTACATCCCTGTTGGATTCCCGGCGGCCCGGTCCAGTCAACACACTGGCGTTCCACCCCTACCAGCTGTCCCTGGCATCCGGGGGCGGCGACACCATTGTCAACCTGTACAGCGTCAAGACTGGCATTGTGCCAGACAGGGCCATGTCTGTGCCCTTGCGCTGAATCCGCATGCACACATCCTGGGATTTTGCTGGGATTATTGTCTGTCTTGTGCCTGGGCGTCCTTCTACTGGTACATGGTATGTGGAAATTTCTGTGTTAAATTCCGCCTGACTGTCTCAACCTATGAACGATGCCTTGAATTGCTAGAGGTAGGCTTGCCACAAGGGCGGCCTAAGGATAAGCTTGATGTGGCCATGACGACTTGCAACCTCCATTCTGAACACCAGCAAGATCTTGGTGTTTGCCTTAGGGACTGCTCTTAGCATCCTGTGAATGCATGTAATACTGGAGGGGACAGTTACGCTCAAGGCATGACCTGCTTCTGGATCGGATAAGTGCAGCTTCATGCTGGACTATTTGTAAGAACAGTAACGATTATTAAGAGATGATCATGAAGCTAGAACAAATCGATTGCAAAGAGACGCATGCATGGCATAAATCCGGCCAGGAAAGTTGGCTCATTATGAAGTACACCGATTGCAATGGGGATATATATATCAGAAGCATATATGTGTGCATGGGCAGCTATGACTTGACAGGGTTTGCCAACTTTGCGGGGCAGGTACATTGGGTGATGAGAGGCACCTTGTCTTTGAGTGTCCAGGCCTGTTGTGCTTCAGGGAGCAATGGTCTCACTTGTTTGAGGGGCCACAAACGATGCAGGCATTCATGTGGCAAGAGGACTTAATTGGAATTGTCAGGTTTATCAATGCTTGCTTGCATAATGGGTCAAACATCTGATCAGCTTGGTGTGGCTGGAAGAGATGTAATCTGATCTGATCTGATCTATGAGCACAACAGAGCTATGTTGTGCTCAGGCCGGCCGACATAAATATTACCACTGCCTTTATTTGAGTGAAAGCCCCTTACAGCATGGCGCAAGTCAATTGTGTAAATGCCCTTGTTGCTATGTATCATTTCAGCCTTCAGCTATCTAGACTATTGCAGTTGACCATACAGAGACACACGCAGAGAGTCAGGCCACATATACATCTGTCATTCAGGATACCTCCAGATCATTCTAATGAGGTGTAGATTACATCCTCCGGGCGTATTCAGAGACCTCAGTTATCTCAGTATCAGTCCTCTATAGCACTGTACTGGTGAAGCGCCCGCTGCTGTCAATGAATTTTGCTGGAAATGAAGTGATGGGTATTCCTCGTAGGTACTTCCTCTTGCATGCGCTCTTCCCATGGCGCCTTTGGTTCTGCACACTGCCACATGTACCTTGCATGCGTTGTGGCACAACTCAGCATGTTGGCTACATTCTCCCGAGCCGCTTCAACCCAGGACCTGCGAGCCTGCACCCTGGTTGTCCTCTCCTTGCACGTGGTTCTGCTCATCCTTGGATCCTACTTTTCCCTTGCTCTGGCCTCACAGGCCTTGCCTCAAGCGGGAAGCTGGCACGCACAGTCATGCGGCAAGACGCCGTTCATGCGAGCTGCTGAGGCCGACATCAGGGCCCTCAGTGCTGCTCAGAAGGCGCCGCAGCGGTAGGACCAGGCAGCTGCTGTTGGTAGACAGGCGGGACAGAGGGCGTTGCTCAATGGCTTGTCTCAGGTCAAATTCAGTAGCAGAGGGCTTGCAGAAGAGATCAGCGCTGCTCAGTAGGCGCGGCCGCGGCGGGCAGTGCCGTATCTGGTGGTGTTTGGCTGCTCGGCATCAATGTTGGAGTACCGTGCGGGGGCACCTGGGCCGGGGGGTCCCTGCGTAGGCTGTAAACGGGATCAAGTTCTTGCACTATCTCAGGGTGCAGGTTTCTTCATCTGCTGCAGTCCACTCTGATAGAAAACTCTGCAGCATGCAAGGACCAGTGATGATGTAAGCAGCTGCCAATAAGCCACGTAACAGTGCCCATGGGGCGCACAAATGCTCAAAATGGCCAAGAGCAGGCTCTCGGCTTCAAATGGGGTGAGTCAGGCAGTGTTGCCGCGGTGTATAGACTGGTGACACAGACACAAAAGCGGTGCAGTCAACGTATTGAGCGTTGCGCAGTAAGGCAATCACCTGTCCAGTCATGGCTCCTGTGGGCTGGTGCTCGATGACCTCACGGCGGCGCATGGCGGGGACGCCTGCAGTCAGAGGCCATGCTCAGATTGCCATAGAGACCATGCAGATGCAGTGTATACATTGCTTGGTGAGCTCAAGGGCATGCGAAAGCCATGCACTCAATGTGGAAGGCAGCCACGGACAGCTTGTTGTTGATGGAGGCCCAGGATAATAGTGTCTGGACTCTTCAACAGGCTTCCGGAGCCCATCCACATCATATGCATAGCCCTTCACATCCCTCAGACACCTTAGGACAGGATTTTGCCTTGCACGCAAGCTGCAGACTTGGCGTGCAACAAGAGCAATGTCATGAGGGGCAGCCAACGGCACTGGCAGAGTTTGGCTACAAGGTCTGCCAGGATGCAGGACGTGAGAGCTTACATGCAGAGATGGCAGCAATGATGAGCCACAGGACGCCGGCCACCGTCTCAAGGATCCACCCCCAGTCAGGAATGGGCGTGTAGGTGGCTTTCCCACCGGTGTCCTTCCTGGTGTAATCCCTGACCTTGATGGCTGCCGCGCCATAGTATGCAAGCTGCATTCCGATCACGATGATCCTGCAGCCACGCAGTTAGATTTCAGAACTAAAGGTCTTCAAAGGAAACAGTGCCTTGCATGCCTGATCTCTGTCTGAGAATGCCAAATTGGGCTTATCACCATCAGGAGAAGCCCGGTCTCTACAAGAGGCTGCTGCGCATGCATAATTTAAGACGGGTCCCAGCCAACACGACTGAGCAGGGACTGGGAAGGAAGGAGAGGGAATTGTACACACCCGACAGGCACAGCAGCGCAGCAGATGTGGGATCCGGCGCCTCCGCAGAGCGTGAACAGGAAGTAGATGACGCCCATGACCACTGACAGCGCGCATGCGGCGGCAGCGATCAGACCGATGATGTAGAGGTCCTGGCTGATTTCCTGCACAGGCACATCTCTTGTCAGTTTCAGAATTGCCATACCATGACACTGACTGTGAATATGTCCTCACACTGACCCCATCTCTTCCTGTGCAAACAGGGGTCATGACGCTGCCAATCGGAAACAGCTATGCCCCAACTACTGCGTACTTTTGCCAGTGCCTGGGCTTGGCCCTAGAATTTTTAAGACCTGTGCTCATGTCTCACCACATCGCTGCTGCTGGTTGTAGCGTGGCATCACTGTGTCTATGCTTTGCAGATGTGCTGCGCGCCACGCGCGAGACAGAATGCCAATATCCTGGAACCCGTAGGGATGATATCTGCAATTGCACAGTTCGCAGCTGCCATGCAGAGAGAGAGTTAGCGAAGGGACTCACAGTGAGGCGGGGGTTTCCGCCAGCGAGCAGGCTGCCCTTGGTCTGCTGGAAGGTGCTAAAGGCGTTGTCCACAGCGCCGGTGAAGTTGCTGCTGAGGGTGTCCTTTGTGGAAGTGATGTTATAGTTGCTGGCAGTGTGTGTGAACTCCAACCAGCCCGACCTGCAGCAACGACCTCACAGTCAGGCCAGGCATGTCGACTGCGCTTTCAATTGGCGCTGAATAGCGCTGCCACATGCAGATGTGACGCCCCCCCTCTCACAGATCATAGGACGGTATTGCATGCTAGCACATATTCAAGTATCAAGCTTCCAGATGCTGTCTTGTCTTGACGACCATGATTGAGCGGACAGAGCCAATACTCATAAGTCCTGCTTTGCCTGTCAACTAGGTAAAGGGATCAACAGCACGTAAGTGGTAGTAGCAGGTGCTACAGTGTATGACTTGGCCCACAGTAAGGGTCTGAGGCTGAGGAGAGGAGCTTCAGAGACGCAACTGAGAGTATATGGTGGGCTCTTAGTGAGGTCTGAAGCTAAGAAGAGGAACTTCAGAGACACACCTGAGAGTGTATGGTGGGCTGGCGCTGGAGTCCTGCAGGTACGTCCAGAACTGGTAGCGGCACGCCAGCAGCGCACATGCGCTCAGCGCTGCCGTGATCAGTAGGATGACGGCTAGGATGATGGAGCACATCTGCATGGACAAGAGCTTCTGATGTCGGCATCAGAGCTGCAGAGAGGCCACCTCGTTTCAAGCATTCCACCTTGTCACTGGCAGCTCACCCGCAACTCTCGCCAACCGGTCAGAGCATGCATTGATGTGCCGGTCTGAATAACTTCAACAAGCACTACAGAGTACAGGGCACATGGGAAGGCTGCAAAACCTCACCACTTTGCCAAAGCGCGCGCAGCATCCTGCGCTGACTTCTCTGTGCTCCACCTGGGACTGCTTTGAGCTTCTGCCGCCCATCTTAGGCTGTGAATTTGCCTGCTGCGGAGCTAAGGCGGTCCTTCTGCACGGAAAGACGCCAGTAGTAAGAAGCTAAACAGCAACATCTCTGGACGACCTCGTATCTGAGGGTTTCGCTCTGAAGTCTCGAACGCCCATGATACATCATCGAACAACGTGGATGGTATTACAGGGACAACCTATGCGACCCTTGTCAACGACTCTGGCATGCAGGTAGACCAACTGCTGCGAGTCTCCTATACATTTCTTATCTGGCTTATTGTGTTTCGAAAGGCCTGCAGTGAGAAGGTCTGCTACATATGGCAGCACATACAAATCTGCATCCCAGAGTTTCTTCACATTTGTAAACGGCTTCGATGCACTTCCGTTGATGCCAACCACTAAGAACCGAACGGTTGTTTCTGGTGAAGAGTTCCAGGCGCAAAACTCCTCCATAGACAATGACATCTCCTCCTACAGAAGAGCACACTCAACAGGCATGTTGCATCGCGCGTCACTAGGCGAAACCCTCTGCCTGAGCCAGCTGCCCACCGGCAGTGACGCAGCAGACGCCCGCACTTCAGGGAAAAGCGTGGAAGCTCGCACCTCTTCGCTGCGCTGCTCCCTTACGCCTCTCCCTCACCTCCGGGGCAGATCTTCGTGCTTATTGCCGGCTTCCAGTGAATACTTGAAGAGCACGGGAACTCCGCTAAAGTGGCAGAGATGCCGGTCTGCTGCGGTGTTCCTCCCCTCCGCCAGTCACAGCTTCCTCTCACCTGGGAGCAGCTGCGCTCGTGAGGCCGTGCTCCGAAGCTGGGCCCGAAGAGAGTGCCCCCTGGCCGTCAGGGACTGCTTCGAGCAGTCAGAGTGGCATCAAGGTTGTCCGACAGTGCGTCTCTTACTGCGCAGTCTTCTACATGCGCCGAAGGACTTAATTCGCGTGCCACGTGCGTTACTTCGGATGGAACGCGCGCAAGCATTCGCCCTTATATATAGGCTAGGCTGTCTATTGTGAAGCCTTAGAAGAACACATCTTGCTGGCTTTACACGCAACGGGTCATGTTCCGATTGCAGTTTTGGGCAGGCGTGCACGGCATAGCCTGCCCGGCCCGCCCAACCTAGTACGCTGAGACAGATGCCAATCTTGGTGAGAGACAGTGGGAATCATCAGGCAAAAGATCAAGTTTGGGAGCTAACTGTGCCGCTTTCCTTCCGAATGACGGCATGCTGCAGTTTAACATTGCCCATAAGGGAGGTGTCAGGGATGCTCATCAGCCCTGCTAACTCTTATATAAAAGTTGAAGATAAAGCTAGCTCGTATGCTACGCAAAATCCGTCTATGTCTCTAGCTGGCTTGCCATGCTGCTGCACCTTTCGCACTGACCTTTGTCGAAGGGTTCTGCACGCAATCGGCTGCTGACCAATCTTCCTCTGCATCTTGATGACTCATGACATGTGCTCCTGATGAATTTGTTGAGCTCCACGATTGCTTCCTCCATCATTTACAGCCATCTGACGCCAGAGTATGACCAGCATCAATGTGTACCGGCCTTTCCGACATCGAAACGGAACTGCAACAGTTCTCCCATTCAAAGGACATCGCAGGAGCGCCCGGCATACTCTCCGCGAATGCAAAGTGAGAGCTTGGATTGGAAAAGAGTACGACGTCTCAGGAGAGTAGGTGGATGAGGCACCCTTTAATTTCTCTTGATAAACGCGTCAGCTTCCTCCTCGGCGAGCAGCTGCTGCTAGGAAGCCAGCTGCGAACAAGCGGTACCTCACATCCTCTTCGACAAAGAGCCACTACGGAGCTGTTGCAAAGTTCATCAGACTTTGGACCAGGCTTGCCTTTCATCGGGAGAATAGCAGTAGCTGTGCGGTCGTGAAAGCACAGGTGCGGCGATGGGACTCTTTGGTCGGGAAACACGGGCCGCTCCGGCGCCATCGTCCCCTCCACCTCACAGGGAGGGATGCTGTGCCAGCGTCAGCCGTGCGGTGAGCTCTTCGCAGCCATGCTGACCCGAACGGGAAGCACACCTTTCAGGGATCACATCTGGTGACGTCAGGCTTAGAGAATGCGGCGGAACAGCTGGGCTCAACGCGGCACTGTTCCTAGTTTTTCACATACATATAGTTTAGAGCAATCACGTTTGGGGAGCGGCTCAACCCTGGGCAGATGTGCCTTCTTGCTTTATCACCAGTATGTTTCTGGAAGTCTATGGTTCACAGGCCATATAAGGGGCGACTCGCTGTATCCTGTTGAGGTTCATACTAGTCGAGTAGTGTTTGCCGTCGGAAGGTTTCCAAGGGATGCTCCCATAAAAGTGCGACACGTGCTGACTGTGTCCGTGCCTCTTCACCCTGCAGCTCTGCTCCGGCATCATCAGCACCATTCTGTTCTGCATCTTTGGACTCTCGATTTGCGCTCTGGTCGGACGGCGCTACTACTGGTGCTTCTACACCACCCACTTCGGTGACCCAGGAGCCTATTGGATCTCGTGAGCATCCTGCCTTGGTCCCTTAATCTTGCCCTGAAGCTTCCAATCTTGATTACCATACATTCCTTGCAACGTGAGAGAATGGCGTTGTTCAAATGCATGAGGCATCTTGTACTGCTACATATGTACTGCTTGGATGGTAATGAATTTGGAAATCAACCTGCAGAGGTGGATGGCTTGACTTTGCAGACAGAGACTTGGGAACCCACAGCTTGAAGGTGAGCTAACGCATGGACATTCATTTGAAAGGTGCATACTGGCTGTGCGGAGTCTTCCACGCATGTGTCCTAGCATCCAAGGCACCCGCCTTCATATGGGCTGCAGTAGCTACAGCGCTACAGAGCAGCAGTCACACGACACACCCTAACTTGATTGATGACGCACGCATAGCTGTTGAGCCACTCATTGGTGCTGTCAGAGCACACAAAGAGAGGCAGAGGCTTGGCACAGCTGCAGAAGGCGTGGTGGTTGTGCAGGATGCAAATTTCGGCCTGTGGATCATTGGGATCATCTCTGCAGCTGCTCTTCTCGCGTCTGCCTTCATCGCTTTCATGGAGTTCTTCGTCTCCATCACCGGCAATGCTGGACGCCACACAGCCGGGCTCTCCTTTCCTATGGGGTATGCTTCACGCCCCATACGGCCACTTTCAGCTGCCCCAATGCTGATTCTGAGACTATGGACAGAGCTTTGGCTGCTGTAAGCCTTGGGTTTCACATCAGCTCAGGGTCATTGTCCACCTATCACGCTCCTGATGCCCACAAGAAGCTCGTACGCCCGGGGGTCTCTGCATGGTGTGGCTAAGGTCAACTAGACCTCCAGGGCTTCATGTAGGGACTCCATTGAGCGCAATGAGCTTTTGTAGGCATTGAAAGTTTTTGCAATGCTAATTGCGATGCAAATATCCATGTGTGCATCTCCTGGTGGGCAGTCTGGTTTGTGGCCGTGCTGCGGGTGCATGAGCAGCCATCCTGTTCCTGATGCCTACAGGAAGCTCACCTGTGCTGCTATGCTAGCCCTGCATGTAGGCCTCAGGGATTCCATGCAGGGATCTCATGAGCGGCGTGAGCTTCCTGTAGGCGTGAGAAACCTTTCTCCTGTGTGCCATGCCAGATTAGCGCAGACGCTGATGCAGAGGTGTTGTGCAGGATCATCCTGGTGGGCATTCTGATCTGCTACATTGCCGCGGCTGCCATTGAGCTGGAGAAGTGGAGCGGTAACAACCTGGGCACCAGATACCGCGTGTGGCCCTCCTGGGGCTGGATCTGCGCCATTGTCGCGGGCGTGCTGTGGTGGTTTGTGGGCTCTTTCGCTGCATGTGAGTCTTGCCCCCGCCTTTCCCATGTTTGCTAGTCATACAACTTGACACTGCGCCATAGTCGTGGGCGTACTGTGGTGGTTTGTGGGCTCTTTCGCCGCATGCGAGTCCTTCTTGCCTGTTCTCACCTTCTCCAGCCATCACACAATCCTATACAAGTAGTCATGACTTGGCGCGTGCACGACTACTTCTGACTGCCTGTGTGTCAAATTGCTGAGTGCGTCTTTCTGGAGAGGCAGGATCTGAGATTTTCTGATAGTCATTGGTTCCGGTGCTGACGCAAGGCGTTTGTACGTTGCAGGCCTGGGACCCAAGTATGGCAAGGCCAAGCGCATGCAGACCACTGCGGGAGGCTACCCTGCAGAGCACCACTACCCAACCACCCCCGCTGCTGGCGCTGCAGGCGCAGGTACAATAAGATGTTCTACACCACTCATGTATATCCTCTTGCCAATATATCTGGCAGCATAGCACTTACATGCTTGCTCACAGCGCATCAAGTGTGGTCAGTGTGTACAAGCCAGCTTGCCTGGGCGATTGCACGGAGGCTTTGATGTGAGCGCTCAGGAGCTGCCCTGTATGGTCACGAGAGAAAATTGCGTGTTTATTTGCAGCTTGCTGACGGCCCCATACATGTGCACCCTGGATCAATTCCTGATACCGGGTTGGTAGCGAGTGACACGGCACCTGACCAGGGGTGATGCACATGCAGGCGCTGGTGCAGGCACTGCAGCGGCTGGCAAGCCTAAGCGCGGCCTGTTTGGTCGAAACAAGAACGCTGCAGGGCCTGGCACACCGCAGAACCAGCACTACGCTGCGCAGCCCTTCAATGCCAACGCTGACAGAGATGTTGAGATGGGCAACACAGGCGCGTCTCAGTCCAGCTGCACAACTTGAGCTGCACTCGCAATCCTGCTTCACATGACCTCTTTCTGTCGAGGGCACTGCCATCACTTCAGAGGCAGAGTGCAGCAGGCCCGCGCAAATGCACAAATTCCATGCAGCATTGTAGAGTTGATGATTGAGGCTAAGGACAGCATCATGTGCAATGTATCTGGTGCTGCGGCGCCCCCCGCCCCCTTCAACTATATGGTACAGTGTTGCAGGCAGCACTCTTCTGTGATGAGCAGACTGTGCTGTTGGCCTGGCCTGGCAGAAATTGTCTGTGGGCTGACATGACAGGCTGTTTGTGCAGGGGTGCCCCACAATGGGCAGCACGGGCACATGGGCGAGGGCCTGGCTGCCGGTGCTGGAGCAGGTGCTGGTGCAGCTGCAGCCGCCCGCCACCATGACAACAAGCCAAGGTGTGTCTTTGTGTCCTGGCAGTGTTAGCCATAGGGGGAGTCCCAAGGAAGTCATCGGACAGTGATTTGTGGAGGCCCAACAGTGTGAGAGATGGCTCTCTTAGAAGGCCTGATGGCAAGGATTTCTGACTGCGTGGGAAAAACCCTGGCAAAGTGGGAAATCAACAACCTTCACTGCAGAGCCCGTCTGCATTTACGTGCTATGAGCCCACCACTTCTAGGTGCTGGGCTCCTCGATGCTAATGTAAAGCCAGTGGTGTCTCCCTACACAGTCAATGTCAAGCTGTCTCCAGATCAAAAGGAGTCTGCATGGCTCCTCCACCATCTTGATGTGAAGTCTGACTGGAGGATGTGAGATGATGCAGGGCCCAGACAAACACCGACGCTGTGCCACCTCAGCAGGAGAAGCGCGGCCTGTTCGGGCGCAAGAAGGTGACCACGCCCAACGCCACCTCAGCGGACACCCAGTCAACTGACCAGCCCACATACGCCAACCAGCCCCGCACTGCTCAGGGCCAGGGCGCCTTTCCCGATGCTGCCCAGACAGGCACTGGCCCACGCACAGGTGAGCTGTCCTAGGACATACAGACAACTGAATAGCATCTCTTCAGGAGCTGTCCCTTGCGCCTGCATGCATGCATGCACGGGAACGACAGTTTTTCTGGGTCATGAGACTGGAGAGCTACCTGCAATCTGGGATGTAGCATTGAAACCAATGGATGCAGTGTCTCTATGCCCAAATTGCCCAACAGTGCTTGCAACACTACAGCTCACTGCTGTCTTGGTCTTGCAGGTGCAAACCAGGGAGGCGGTGCTTGGGCTGGCAGCCCCCTGACCGCTGAACAGGAAGCCCAGAGGGGCAACAAGGGTAGTGCCTGGGCAGGCGAGGTGAGCCTGCGATGCCTATAGTCTGTCTGTGCGCTTTTCAGATGTATGAGCTGCTGATTTGTAGTTCCTGATTACAGCCTGGAACAATTGCATCGTAGAAGGCTGTCAACTTGAGTCTTGGGGATGCAGCTGCCCCGTGCGCCCATCCCTAATGCAAGTGCTCTGCAGCTGTCCAGTGTGGAGTAAGCTCATCAGCAAAAGGCAGGAGAATCACCTTCTATGCTGCACATATCTGATGAGGGCACTTGTTGCGCAGAACCAGGTGCCCAGTGGCGCGGGCACAGGCGTGGGCACAGGCGTGGGCACAGGCACGGGCACTGGAGGTGCCGTGCCCACTGCCCAGGCCGGCCGCAAGAAGAGCGGCTTCCTGTCTTTCTACCACTGATGCGCCACGCCAGGCTGCAGCGCTGTCGCTGCAGCTCAGCTCAGTGCTGCACGCGCCAAGCACCACCTGCGCCAAGAGCTGCCATTCCTCCTTTGTTCACTGATATACCAGATATGCCAGCCTCAATGAGCGCCAAACTTTAGCTACTGCCATTCTCAGCCTGCCATGTGGCAGGATGTGACAGGCTCATGGCTGAGAGTGCAGTCCTCAGGAGGATGTGAATGGCCAAGTCTGAGTTCTGTCACCCATTTGCCATCAAGAGCAGCATGGCAGATGGTGGATAGGTTTAGGCACAACTAAGGTACTGCCTTGGGCTGCTTGCAGAGGAGTTTACACATCTGAACCAATTTTGCCACCTGGGCCTTATGAAGTTCATTTGCACTGTCATATATCACACGAGATGCCACCGTACTGCAACATTACAACTGATTGCTTGACCCTATCAGCATTTTGTGGTGAATTGTGACAGCATCTGCCACTGCCTATCAGTGGGTCTTCCCGGAGCCGTGGGACCTTTCTTCTCTAGGAGTCCTTGGAGATGCCGTTTGCATCTTCAGGAAGACTTTCAGGGTGCAAGGCAAGCTGTGGAAGACACATTGACAGACCTGCCCTGAGGTAGTCAGACATTGAGTCAAGATGATGAGCGTTTGGCAAGTCAGCAAGGGGTCCCCCGCTGTCTTGAGAGGATGTGTCTCATCACAGGGGGCAAGTAACCTGAAGGACTGCTGGACGTGAGTATTTGGATTGTGCGCAAATGTGCCTCACTAAGGGATTGCATGATGACAAGGCGGAAACGGGAGAAGTGGGCAACACGAGACTGAGGAGGTGTTTCTGCATATGCGCTCAGTGCTCCCCAGGGCACTAATGCTACATTGAGGTTTTGAGACTCACTAGTAAACCTCTGCATGCCAGTGCCAAGCTCATGCTTTGACGACCATCATCAATCATCCCTTGTTGCGATGAAACCAGAGAGCAGCTTCACCAATACTGATTGTGCTCTAGGGCGTGTGGTCCGTTGTATTCTCCTTCATCTGGTACCACCGGTGCAGCATGTCTTACATTATAGCATGCATGTGACTCGAGCAATGGACAGTTGTAGATATCTATCAATGATATCAATCAATGCTGAATACATACATGCACTCCATCCCACCGTGTAAGGCACAGAGGTCTTGCATTCCTTACCTTGTTGGAAGAAGTTGTGCAAAAACGGCACTGGGATATACACACCGACAGGGTTTCAACCATAGTTGCACTATACGGTGCTTCAGCAGTTGAAGGGGACGTATATACTCGTTTTATACTGTGCATCGTATAATAAGAAAGCACCGTATACCCCAAATTTGCATGCAGTGAGATTGCTGAGCACCGTATATACTCTAATATACAGTGCACCGTATAATACCCGTCCACCGTATGGTGCAACTATGGTTTCAACACAGCTCCTAGACATACTGATAGCATGCCCCTATAGTACACAACCCCATCATGTACAACATTCTACGCTATATGTCCCCAGGCAATCCCTCTATGATAGCTGATGCATCCAGGAATATTCCTGACGCCTGTTGGCGATTTACAGTGCTGAGCCCGATCCTTTGGGCAGCTGGATCTTGGGCAGCCCTATCTCCATGGGCCGCATTTTCGCGCCCTGCACATCACCAATCTTTTAGTTGTGAGTAATGCCTGGCGGGACACCTTGCCTGCTGTTACAGCACTTTTGGCGTATGCCAGAGCGGTTCATGGTAGATGACGAAGGTAGCTTGGCTGTGCCATGCAAGTGATTAAGTGGACAGTAGGGGGAAGGAAGCCTACCATTGGGTCCTGGTAGATGTTGTTCCAGAGGTCCTCAATGGGCGGCGCTTTGCTTTCCTTGGCCTCATCTATCTGCTTCTGCACATCCTGCATAGAGCACCCTCACGTCTCATTCTGTGCGCTGCTGTGACGAGCCTAACCACTCTGACTATTAGGGCTGCAGGCCTGCTGCACCACCAAAATTTCCAAGCACCTCTCAATTGCGAATTTGTCTTCAGGATACACACCATCTGGGAATGCTGGCACCTCTGTAGCAGCAATGGCTGCAACAGGCAGCATCCAGTGCTGCTACAAAGGCCCACAGCCCTAAGATGACAAGTAGCGCTCAAGAAGCATGTGAGACTTTTCTATGCATGCCAGGATATTGACATGATGCAGCACCTTCTTGATTTCCTTCTCCATGCGTTTGAGGTCGCCAGGCTCAGCCAGCTCATGCTCCAGGATCAGCGTCCTCACATGCTCTATAGGATCCCTGGCCCGCCTCACGCCCTGCATGCAGCTGTCATGTCAGCTTTGGTCTCTGGAGCATGCCTGGTCAGGCTACTGCAGCCTTGTGCATGTTAAGCTGGTCCGCATTGACAGAGGTGAATCTTGAAAGATTGCCAATGCCACCACATCTGCAATAGCAGGCTGCCCTATAGCTGCCGCTTAAATAGAACTTGCACGCATGGCTTGCAGCAGAACAGTACCTGAATCTCATCCCTGGTCCTGTAGGTGCTCCCTGGGTCTGAGATTGAATGGCCATGGTATCTGTAAGTGTCCTGCATGTATCAGCAGCATTAGGGGTGGCCTTGATGATCGCAGCCATCGCTCAGCTATGCAACTCATCGCGCAAAACCCAAGAGCAGCCATGAATGGGAACTTGGCCCTAAACATCGAGAGGAGGGCACACAGCCAACACAGGTCTTACCATCTCCAGCATCAGCGGCCCATTCTCTAACACATATTTCTTGGCAAAAGCTGTTGCGCTCTTGACAGACAGAGCGTCCATCCCATCCACCCACACACCTGCCACACACAAAACGTTATTTCATGCGGCTGCATGATTGAGACAGTCAACACCTCCCCATTGTCAGCACGAGCACTCAACCAACTGTATACCCTGGCCTGACAGCCACCAGCAATGGAGGGGAACCTCGTTCCAGGACCTGACACCCTACTGAGCAAAACCACCAGGGAGAACTGACACCAGGTAGCACAGTCAGGACATCGTGACTTCTGCACACAGATGGTCTAAAAAGATCCAGAGAGACAGGCATAGACAGCCCAGGGCTGCAGACAGGAGTACCTGGAATGTAGTCTCCCCGGGTGAAGTACTTTGCGCTCTTGGCAGCTCGGGTGTCTGATGTGCCCATCCCAAAATGGTTGTTCTCAATCACAAACACACAGGGCAGCTTCCAGATAGCCGCCATATTGTAGGCCTGCAAAGGCCATTCAGGCTCACAACCCAGCCTGAGATCCCAAGTCCTGGTAAATTACCCAGTCCATGTCCCAAGACTACCCGGTCCATGTGAAACGTCAGGACTTTCTGCAATTTAAAATGCACAGGTGTATGCAGCAAGACCAGCAGCATGCTTAGGCAAAGGTCACATGTCTTACACGAGTGTGCTACGAACCAAATTCTGGTAGGTGACAAACAAAGGGTTGGCCAGAATGTCAGGATGATCTGATGAGTGCACATAGGTATTACCTCTGCAGCTTGGCCCTGGTTTGCAGCACCGTCACCATACAGGGCAAATGCCACATGGCCATCCTTCCTGTACTTGTGTGCGAAGGCAAGGCCTGCTCCCAAGGGTATCTACAGACGGAGGGCACCTTACTATGGGATTGGGCACAAATTTGAGTCAATTACCGTGCACCATTCCAGGATGCTAGCGTCCAGGGCAACACAGGCAAAAGACCTCAGGTTGGCAAGCTGTGCAGTAATCTCCCTGGCATAGGAGGCAGTGACATTATACATGCAGATAAGAACACTGCATACATGTGGGGGGAGAGGAGAGCTCAGATGCGAAGGAGGCTCCTCACATGCGTCCCCACGATGCCCTCGCCTCCGAAGAAGTTGTGTTCGCGCTTGTACAGGTGCATGGACCCGCCCAGGCCCCTCGCCGCGCCATCCACCCTCCCCAGAAGCTCTGCTATGACCTCCTTCACCTGAGCAGAGCACAGTCCTAGGTTTATTGCGCTGCCGCCAGGGGATGCTATGCGGTTTCTGTTGCAATATTCCAGAGGTGTGAGGTCCCTGGGTGACAGAGCTATCTGCCAGCAAAGCCTTCTGATGCGCAAAGCGCTCTGTGATGGGGGCTATGAGGAAAGACTTGAAGCAAGGTCTGACCAGCTCTCCTGCTTTCTGAGGCTGACAGGGCACCCTGCTGCAGCTCTCACAGACTCCTGTGTATCTGGTGCCCACAAAGCCTTCGCCATGCGTCTCATTGTAACGCCAAAAGAAGTTCTGCGCTTGGGCATGTCAGCCACTTTGGGAAGAGGAATAACGCTGCTGGCGGTGTGCATTGTCTCATCAGGTCTATCAAAGTATCCTGGGGGGCTTACCGTCCCGCCTCGGCCAATGAAGGTACAGTGGTCTCTGTACGACTGGATGATGGAGTCGTCAAAGTCCAGGGCGGCTTCCATGCCCACCGGCACAGCTTCCTGGCCGTCCGCCAGGTGGAGGAAGCCTCGCGCCAGCTTCTGCTTGTACAGCAGGTCTGCCGCCAGCTCCATGCGCCTCATCTGCAAATGACTTGTCCTCCCTTACTTGTCCATTGACAGCCCATATCCTCGTGCTCCTGTGCAGGAAGCTGGCAGCGCGGCTCGAGTCTACAATCTCGCTTCAATGTGGATTTGAGCACAGTGTGACAGTCTCAGTGCTGGATGTGTGGCCACCTGGTACATGCTTCTGAACATCTGCAGCAGCTCGCCCTTGGTGGTCTCCACCTCTCTCTCCGGTCCCTCCTCCAGCCTGTGCAGCTTGTAGGGATTCACCTGCATTGACAGCAGACCATCGCCTTCCATACGCAAGGGAAATCGGTATATGCAATGGGCCTAAGTGTAGCATGAGAGCGAATGTGTGCACCGTGACTTTGATCCTCTCCTCGCTCTCATAGGCTTCCTGTGGGAGCGCAGAAAACGCTCTGCATTGTAGTTGCACAGATTGAACTGCATATCTTCCAGTCTCTGCATTGAGCTTCTTGCTCAACCTCCGCAACACTCCAGGCACCATGGTCCCTGCCTGTCACGGTCTTCCCACAGTCACAGCATCCTTATCTTCCTAGTCTTCGTGGCTCCAAGCTTGCTCTAAGGCCAAGTGCCACATCCTTCTCACCCACAGCTCCCCCAAGGTGAGAAGCTATTAGTCACATAATCAAGCCTAAGCCAGATCGGGCAACCAGTATAATCGTGAGGAGTCCCCGGAAAATGTGCTGTGATAAGTGTGCCGATACTATGGGCATTGGAGGTCTAGTGAGAATCTAGGACAGTCATTTTGACACAGAATAGGCCACAGGCAGCGTGCAATTGCTTCAGATTTGGAGAGAGAGCCCAGATAGTGCTCATCTTGAGCCTCAGGCTTGGTCGCCATGTCGTCCTTGCTGGAGAAAGTTGAGAGTCTTGTCATACGAAAAGGCGCTGGCGATGAGGCTGAGGTCGTCACAGACGTGACGGATCCTGGTGGGCACCACATACTTGAGACCTAGGACGATGGTCATGTACTGTGTTTGACCGGCCCCTTTTCGCCCTTTCGGAAAGTACACGCAGAGCATTATCCTGAGACAAGTAGCAATCTTGTGAGGCCAAAGTGGCTTGCTATGATGCGCACGGGCAGCTGTCCTTTGTGCGATCTGTCGAAGCCCTCTCACAGCAGCACGGCATTGCCCTCATCACAGATGCTCATGCGCAGGCAACCCGGCCACAAGGACACAAGAGATCAAAAAGGTGGAAGAGCATGGAGCAGCACCTATCGTGTGGATACCTTTCCTGAACAGAGGTACCGCATGTCGAACGTTCATCACCTAATCCCGATGCTCCACTGCTCACGAATGGCTCGCCTCATTGATGTATGGACAAATTGAGCATTGTTATGTATAACTGGGGAACAATCAGACAATCTTGGCAACTACTGCAGGTACCAACTTCACACCAGAGGAGCGACGACGCAAGAGGTGAGCTCGCGTCAGGAAATTGCAAACGTAGCGTTACCCTGATAACTTGCATTGTGGCATAAGCTAAGACTCTGAAACACTGCTCAGTCCAAGCTACCACCTGCAGGCTCGAGGGACTTGTGCCTCCAGCTGTAGAACCTATTGAGCTCCAAGCAGAGAGGTGAGGCTCTGAGCAGTCTACTTCACATCCCATACCGGCCTGCTGGACTTCATAAGCATGATGAAGACCGGAGGTGCAAGTTTAGGCTCTGGTTGCATCATGCTCCAACCTGATGCCAGACCACGGAGTGAAGTGAAGGTCCAGTGGTGTGACAAGTCCATGTGACTCTTGCAAGACAGCCTTAGGCTTTGCTGCATGCATGGTGTCAGCTCGGATGCAGGACTTATAGCATGCAGTGAGCATGCAAGCGCAGCTTCAGCGGAGATGCCTGTCTGCAGGGTGATGCTGCAGCTGCACGACGAGTGCCCCAACTCCCTGGCCAAGTACGAGCTACTGGCGCAGCTGGCAGCCACGAATGTGTCGCTGCTGTACTACGTGCTCATCCACAACTTGGAGCAGCTGGCGCCCATTGTCTACACCCCCACTGTGGGCGAAGCCTGCCAAAAGTTTGACAGGATCTTCAGGTGAAGCCTTCTGCTGAGGCAGGGTGCCTGCAGAAGGGGCCCCGTTGCATGGATGGAGCAGGCACCTACTGTAGCCCACACTGCTGTGAACTTCCGCTATGGATGTTGACATGACACAGTAGCTGAACAGGCTCACCAGCCATGCATTGGCGCATCCCTATTTGTGTTTGTGCTACGAGCTTGGCCTCTGTTTCAGTAGCGTCCCTCATCAGCGCAGACCTGCTGCATCTACACGCAATGCATTCACGTGCTTCAACGGCAGAGCATGCCAGAGTGCTCCTTGCAGGCAGTCGGTGGGGATGTACTTTGACTGCAGAGAGTGCCTGAAGCCAGAGTGCTCTTTGCAGGCAGTCGCTTGGTATGTACTTCGACTGCTTCAACCAGCGCGGGCGCTTCAGGGAGATCATGGACAACTGGTTCTCCCACAGCGTGCAGATTATCGTTGTCACAGACGGCGGCCGCATTCTAGGGCTGGGCGACCTTGGTGAGATCCTGCCCTACCTGCCCAAACTACCCAGCCTTTGCTGCACCTCCTTGCATGCGACAGGCGGAGTACGTCCCCCGCACACATTGCACAGTAAAGGCTTGACTCTGCTTCATTGTCAACGGGATACTGACATGATATCTGGACTTGCTATCAGTCAGGGTACTGCGACTCGCTGATAGGGCTATAGGCTTGAGGTTTATGGCATTCCTTGAGGATTTGCTGTACCAAAAATTCCCAGAAACAGGCCTCTCACCCTGGCATTGCATGCAGGCACCAATGGCATGGGCATCCCAGTGGGCAAGATCCAGCTGTATGTGGGCGTGGGTGGTTTCCACCCCGAGCACTCGCTGCCAGCGCAGCTTGACGTGGGCACCTGCAACGAGGAGCTTCTCAAGGACAAGTTCTACCTGGTGAGGCTCCTACAGGTCTCCTTCCTGTTTTATTCATGCTTTGCCATGCCGCCCTTGGTCAAGGGGCCTCAGCAGCGGCGGGCAAAGATCAGGGCAGCTTCTCTGCCCGGGCTTCTGCCTATACAGCACACGGCTGACAGTGCACGATCTGTTCCGTCAGATGCTATCTTTACTCCCAGCAGTACGCAAAGCAGCCTTACTATCCCCTGTCTGCCTCTGCATGGCCAAGCGTTTTGCTACTGGACCAGACGTCTGGGTATTGCTGCATGACTGCTCCAGCCACTTGTAAAGTAATGGAGCAATTGCCTGGCAGCAAGAAACGGCTGATGTGAGATTCATATTTCATGAGAGCAGAATGAGCTATTTTGTTTGAGAGAGTTGACTCTTACAGCGGATGTATATGCATTGCACAGGGCAACAAGAAGAAGAGGCTGGACGGGAAAGAGCACATGGCAGCCGTAGAGGAGTTCTGCATGGCAGCCAAGAACAAGTGGCCCAACGTGCTGATCCAGTTTGAGGACTTCCCCACGGACAAGGCCTTCGACATCCTGGACCGCATGCGCGACAAGGTCCTTTGCTTCAACGGTGAGTCGCCTTGAGACCCAGCTGCTCTCTCCCCTGCAGCTGTTCTCGGCATTTCTATAAGACCCAGCTGCTCTCTCTTCTGCAGCTGTTCTCGGCATTGCTATCAGGATTTCTGACGATCACATTTCCATTGCATTGGGTATCAGCATTGGCAGTAAGATATAGTGCCTTCTGTTGCAAGGTGTCATATGCATATGGAGCAAGCCTGACTCTTGCCCAGGGCCTGGCGGCACACAGCTGGCTCCATTCAATGCGTTCTGACAAATGCCTGGTTGCTTGCAGATGACATCCAGGGGACAGGCGCTGTGACCACTGCTGGGTGAGCGTAGCACTCCGCCTTCATGCTCTGTACTAGATCCTCCTGCACTGTTTTGCTTGGTTGGCCTGCGTGCACATCTAGGGCTGGATAATGGATGAAGCTTAATATACATGGATGTTTCCGCCAAGGAGTTGCTAGATGTACCTGGCATAGCACTGTATGCTTGGCGACGCTCCTGCAGGCACATCTCACAGCTTCCTTGGCAGAAACTCCACTGCATATTTAACACATCTATGATAGGCACATCGCTTGCTCTTGAATCCAGAGCATACTGCATAATGACGCTATGCAGGTTCATCAACGGCATGAAGGCGCAGCACACGCCGCTGAAGGACGCCCGCATCGTCTTCTACGGAGCAGGCAGCTCAGCTGTGGGCGTGGCCACCATGATCGCGCAGCTCATCAGCAAGGAGACCGGCATGCCCTTCGATGAGGCCAAGAAGGTGTGCTACCCCGCCCCGCCTTTGTGATTCCCCGCCTCCGCCAAAGCGTTACCATATGCGGTCTACGTTTAGCAGCTGGAGGCTGCATTTAGGATTGCACTCGATGAAGCCTCCACCAGTGAATCGCTTGCGCATATGGTACTGCTTTTTGTGTGCTGATGTACCTTTGATTCGCACAACCTTCCAGGCATGCTTGCGTGTGAGCTGCATAATTGGTGGGGCATGGCTACTGTAGTGCTCAGGGAGGATGTTCTCACTGCCCTGTGATAGAAAGGGCCTCTGTGTCTCATGCTATGACTTGGGTAATGTGGCATCGTCAGCGGCAGCAATGGTGATCAGGGCATTTTGGCCATGGAACAGATCCTGCAACAGACAGCAAGGACCTACTAAAGTGCTGCGGCAAGCTGCAACGTCAGTGCTTGGTGCATGTTGTCATACTGCAGAGTTACATGATGGACAGCACGCACTTGATTGAGTGCCGCAGCAGCAAGCTGCAGAGGCGGTGAACAGTGCATGTTGACATGCAGCACATCTACATGATGGACAGCAAGGGTCTGATCACAACCAAGCGCGGAGACAAGCTGCCAGAGCATAAGAAGCTGATGGCGCACGGTGACGACGTCCCGGTCCTGAAGGACCTCAAGGACGTCATTGCACATGTGAAGCCGCATGCGCTCATTGGACTCACAGGCGCTGGCCCAGCTTTCAAGAAGGTCTGCCTTGTTTGTGTACTCAGCTCCACAGAGAGCCTTTTAAGCATCTCACAGCTTGCTTAACACCATGGCAATGCATCTGAGGCGTACACTATGTGCATACTTGTCAGATTGGCCTAGTGCGTCAGCATACACAGCCTACTGCACAAGATAGGGTTTTGAGTTTGTGGGATGGGATGCCAGGGGTTTGCCTGCAAGCAGGCTGTTCTGCAGGGACTCATACTTCAGCACAGCTGCAAGGCCTTGATGCTGAATCTTGGGATTTCTGACATCTGCAGGAGGACATTGAGGAGATGCTGAAGTACTGCGACAAGCCTCTGATCTTCCCTCTTTCCAACCCCTCCTCAAAGGCTGAGATCACAGCAGAGAAGGCCTACGAATACGCCCACGGCAAGTGTGTATACGCCTCAGGTATGACGCCTCGCCTGCTGGCTAGCATTAAGCCTGCCAGGTATACAGACGTCAGGACTGCTTCTTGCCTGCATGCTGTCATCATGTGTGATTGTACCAGGCATTCCTCTCCTGTCCTCGTAAGCAGGCTCATGCGTGGGGACCTCCTATCTTTTCCTAACATTCTGAGGAAGATGAGGTTTACCAGACCTAGTGCATGAGAGGCAAGTCAAGACAGTTGCTGTCACTGGGACAAAGGTGGAAAATATCTGCTGTGCAGGATCCCCTGAGGAGCCAGTGAAGGTGAATGGGAAGACAGTCAAGGTGGGCCAGTGCAACAATTTCTGGATCTTCCCAGGCGTTGGCTTTGGAGCAGTCATGTCCAAGTCCAAGAAGGTCACGGTGAGCGTCTCCCATTGCGTTCGGTCAGCCTGGAGTGTGCCCCCCATCTCGCATACCTGATAGTGCAAGCCACATTGCAAAAGCCCAGGGATTATATGGAAGCAGCACATGAGACCTTGGCGCTTTTGGAAGATGGGCTGCAATGCTCACCTTCATGAAGTTCAAGAGCTCCATGTGCTGGGTCCACTAACTTTGCATTTATGATGCCTGATACCATCACCCTTGCAGAGAGTCAGGGCCCCTGAAGGAGCTTGTGAGCGGGACAACAGGAATGCTGTCTGAAGCTCAACCGCTTCATGTGCAGGATGAGATGTTCCTGGCAGCAGCACGTGCCCTGGCCGACTTTGTGACCCCTGAGCAGATAGAGCAAGGCCAGCTGTACCCTGAGGCCAAGGACCTGCGCAAGGTTGCAGCCACGGTGGGGTTTCCTTGTCATTTGCCTCTCTTGGAGCCTTCCCCTGGTACACTTTTCTCCTGTGAGTGTGACTTGGTCTGGCATGCTGCACACGCCTTGGGAAGATGCTTTGTGCATCCTGCAGATGAAATCGGTCATACCCCAGCACCTTTCTGTTTGGTTGCTCCGCCAAGAGCACCGTGCTTGATACCCCAGTTCAGAGTTGCCACAGATGCTGTGACAATAAGAGGTGTAGTACCTGCTGAGTCCTGTGTGGGTGGATGTACAGGTGGCGACAGCAGTGGCAGACGAAGCTATCAAGCAGGGCGTGGCGCGCATCAAGCGCCCAGCAGATCTGCGCGGCTTCATCGAGCACCGCATGTGGGACCCCGAGAAGCCCCACCTCAACGCGACGACTCCCCTGACAACCCCCATGACCACCCCCATGGCCACCCCGCAGGGAACGCCGCGCCACAGCATGGACTTTGGCTCGGACGTCAAGTTCCCGCAGCACAAGCCCATGTCCTAGGCTGCTCTGGCAAGCCTCAGCAAGACCCCCATGAGGCAGGATGTCCCTCAGTGCAGTAGCAGAATTGCCCTGTAGGGCTACGGAGCCCATCAAGCCTGTCTATCGGGCTGCATGGCGGCTGGCATCAGCACGTGACAATGCTTGAATATTCTTGAGCAGGAGATGCAAGTGAGCTGCAGCATGCACTCTGGAGCAGCTGCAGAGAGGAGATCAGCCGGCAACGAAAGACACGATGCATGCCATATCCTCGCAGAGGTCACAGAAATCTTAGTTGATGGGGAACAAGCCCCATCCAGTGGTGGACACAAGGTTGCTATATTAGAAGTGCGATCCCAGACTGTCTGTGGCACGTTAGCATGCACTGAGATTTTGCAGCAGACAGGTGGAGAAAGGGGGAGCCATCGAGAGCACGACATTAGCCTGCATAGATCCCAGTGTCTTACCCTTTTAATGTATGTGAGGTGGCGCCGTACACAGTGCATCGGCACCGGGCAGGTGCTGCACAGTAAGAGTGAGCTTGTTATGATGTGCCACATTGGCTACTCTTCACAGGGGTTGCTAGGTGCGAAGGGAAGCATGCACCTCCATTGGCAAGCCACTTGTACAATATGCGCATGGAGCTCGTTCATGCCTAAGCCGCAGCACAGATCCAAGCAGGCTCTTGTGCCAGTATGTCTGCCATGCAGCCTTGCTGCATACTCATCTGCCAGCCACCATTCTGGAGATTGTCCTGTCTCTGCTGAGCCGGACAAGAACTGCTGCCCTGAGCTCATCTCTCCCCCAGCCAACTGTTTCATCTGTCTTCAACAGCTGCTCTTCGAAGAGGACCAGGCACTTCAACTTTGTGCCGCCGCAGCAACACCAAGGCAATTCCTAGCAGCAGATTCTGCTCCTCTCATTCCCACACCTCCTGAGCATTTAAGCAGCCACAGCCCTATCACCTTAAGAGGTGGCCATGATCCTCCTTGCATGCTGCCTGAGCCAGTCCAGACTCCTCCGCGTCGCACTCCTTCTCTCGCTCACTTCATCTTCTGAACCTCCTCATAGGCGCGCTGGTACTTCTGGCGCTTCTGTGTCTCGGTGACGGTGGAGTACGCCCACAGCCCAGACCCTCCTAGAGCGACAACGGTGAGGATGATGGCTGCATTACGCCAGTGCTGGGGCATGGTGAACTGCCCCAGGGTCAGGTAAGCTCCCTGCATGTAGCGCATAGACGGGATGAGACGATCATGCCGCAATGGTGCTGCGCCGTTGAAGATATCACAACTGTAATGGAATGTCTCCCTGCAAACTTAGTGGGATGCGATCAAGACAGGCACATTGACTGAAAGCGTGGGCGACCAGGTGACTGCTACTGAGGCTGCTCACTGAGCTTGATTCTACAATTAAGGAATGCCAATCAACCGCCGCACATATGCACTGTTGTCCAGGAACAAGGCCATTCCGGATGCTGCAGGCACTGCAACCTGAGGAATAGCATTCTGAGGCGGGGCTCACCCAGCGCAGCGCTTCTCTGATCCTCAGCTGGAAGCCTGTCAGGATGTTCAGGTGCATCGTTGTTGTCGAAGCAGTCTGCAGGGTGACAAGCCAGGTATCATAACTGGGGGAGCAATGCTCAGATGATGCTGTGACCAGCATTGACCTTCCACTGCAGTGAGGTTGCTCCCTTTTTTCAAGCTATCCAGCCTACTATTCCTGCTCTCTCACTTAATATAGACCAACAAATGCCAAATATGTGATCAAGCTAATATGGCAACAGCGCTGTGCTGCAGGAATTCGGTATTGAAGAACACTTAGGAGCCGTGCACAGCAGCATATCTTGCACAATAGAGACTCCTTGCGGGTGGTGGATGCATGCCTGAGTCTCAGAAGCTCCCTCCTGCCGCTTGTAGGTGACAAGGGCGGGCGACGCAACGCCAGACCCGATATCCAGTGGCGTCACAAAGAACTCGACCTTTGCTGTACCTCCAGCTGGAATCCTGCGGGGCACATGACACCAAGCATCAGTGTAGACTCCAACGACACCCTGTGTCTTTCCTGGTTGCAAGAAACCAGGACTGGAGGCAGGGTGATGTCTAAGGCTCATTGGACATATAAACAAACATTGTAATGAGATGCTGCTGATGCATGCATCCTGCTCATCTGCATGTGTGTCCAGAAACGTCAAGGGACAGGGCAGGCAGGGGCATGCTGGTTAAAGAGACTTTTCTTACCTGCCCACTGTCTCCTCCATAGGTCCACTGGTGGTGAAGTACTCAGCCTGCCATGGGCTGTCCTTCACCACTACATCATAGGCAGTGCTGCATAATGGCAGGAGATGCTTCAGCTCGATGGCCAATGCTTTCGTTAATGCATCATTTGACCATCTAAGACATTGTTCTGGTGATCAGCTGAAAGAGCTCACAGCATACAACCTGAATGCCTACAGTGGGGTGCCAGGTGCCAGCGCACCATCTCTTCACATATTGTGCAGCACGTATGTGTCGCATTCCGATCTTACCTTGAGCCCACATTGTGCACCTCCACCGTCACCACCACGCTTCTGCCCTTCACCATGTCCTTTCCTGGCAAGTATTTTCTGGCGATCAGGAAAGCGCCCTGGTCTGCCAAACCCAGCTCCTCAGCCTCCTCGTCGTCAGAAACATCTACCGAGCCGCTGTCTTGCCCTAGGCAGTCTGAGAGGCTGCTCAGTAAGAGCATGGCCGCCAACGCTGCCAACCATCTTCTGTCCATCACTCTACCGACCTCGGGGCAAGCCCTCTTGCCCACTTGGCGCAGCAGCTCCGAGGCAATGGCAATCTCAAAGCTGATTGAAGGTGGGGTTGATGCCTCAATGAGGTACGACGCAGGAAAATCAGGACTCCCACAGATTGCGCCAATTCTAGCCCAGGGCGTCATGGGCGTATCTCCCCCAAGGTCCAGGCATCCAAGCTGGGGATTCATGTTGGTTTTCCCCGCCACAGAGCATCCAGAAACACAACGGGATTTGAAGTAGTGGTCATTGATGGCGGCAGAGCATGGTTTGTAGCCCTTGGGATGAGCTCATGTATAGATGCAGAGCACTACATGTACAGGGGTAGCTACGGAGGGGGATTGCCAACAGTGAGTCCCTGAGCTTCTGCAACATTGTGAACTGCATGCAACCCGAAACAGAGTTGCAGCAGCTGCAGATTGCCTTCCGGTGACTGATCTGTGCTCTGTGCACGCATGCACATGCAATGTCACGGCGGTGCTGGTAGGGTCACAGCGTCCCCACAAAACTGTTGTGCAAGATGCATCTTTGTGGGCTCCCATCAAGACTGGCCTTACAGAACCCGCTTCTCATCCAAGGGAAGGCCCCTTAGAACTCTCGTCTAAAAGTGCAATAAGCACGTTAAGGCCACCAGCGTCTGGGTGCGAGAGCCAATGCGGCTATCCTAGGCCTGCTGCCCTGAGGGCTTCTCAAAGCGCCCAGCAGGCAGCATCCTCACATGCCTGAGAAGAGTTCAGCCGCCAGAGAGAGCGCCGGCATGCTAAATTAGGCCTAGGCGCAGCCGCGCCGCGCCTCAGAACCTGTGGTGTTGCTTCTCTTTCTCCACGTAGTCTGCTGCGTACCTGCGCGAGTGCACCCGTTCGCAATCAACATCCCTCTGGAAAGTAAGGAGAAAGTTGTTATCTCTAGGAATGTATGCAGTCCAATATGCGCATGCAGGACAGCACTGCCGGACCTGCGTCCAGACACTGCTGCTGAGCTGAAGCTCGTACTCAGGCGTTCCCATGGAGAACACTCAGTGTGAACAGAATCTAGCTCACCGACATGAGCTGGCTATCAGAGAGTCAAGCTTGACGTCTAGGTAAATTCTTGTGCTGCAGAGTCTTCCCACACATACAGAAAGTCAAGGCGATGTCGGGTGTTGCTCCTTCGAGGATCTGCAGTGTGCTGTTCATGTAAAGGTGGAGTTGTGGTACTGTCAGGGACTTAAAGACGCACCACATGGTCAAGTAGGTGGGTAGAGCGCCAAACAAGCCAATGTCTACCCAGTTCTGCAGGCCAGAAAGGGATATCAGCCATGAGCACATCATGCTTGGGACATGTACATGACCGAAGGAAGTAGAGCTGCAGTCTATGCAGCGATGCCTAGCCAGTGTCTGCTATGAGAGAGGGCTATATCATGTGAGCAAGGCCTGTCAGAGAGGTCAGTGCAGGCATTCGGTATATTTATGGTTGGCAGTGGCTTACATGCTTGATCTTCTCAGCGAGCTTCCCGGGGACGTCCTTGAAAAGACCTGACATGACCGTGGTCTCGAACGGGGAGATGGTGTAGACCACCTCCTTCAGGCGGATCGGTACCTTGCCCATCCTGCTGGGCACCTGATTGTCCTCAGAGGTGGTACATCTCAGCAGGACCAGAGCTGCTGACTGGGGTCTCTTAGTTATGCCTGTGCCAGTCTCATTAGGCAGGCTGGCAGCACCGAAGCACTGGGCTGCATACTATAACTGCAAGCTATCGGACACTCCAGACAATACCCGCGGCATGCAGACCAGGACGGCAGGTGAGGCGCATGACTGCGAGTCAGCATGCTAAGGGCATGCTATGACCATAGCTGCCATCAGCACAACTCCATCTGAGACCTAGGACAGCCTGCAAGCCCCTGAGTACCACAGACAGGAGCTTCTGGCTCACCTGGCAAAGCGCAATACTGATGCGCTGGACCGATTGCACGTCTCCTAGCTCCTCTGATGTGCTATATGGTCGCAGGGCGATAGAATGCAACAGCAGCAGAGTCTAAGGTGTTGCCTATTCGGGCAACAAAGCTCTGCATTCTGCATTCTCTGCAATTGCTATTGCTACAGCCCTTCGCAAGATACGTCGGAGAGAAGTATCGTACGGCACTTGAGGTCTCACCTGGAGGCTATTGACATATTTTGAAGGGCAGTTTACGACATTTTCGAAGCAGAGGTGAAAGCTATGGTTGGTCATGGGGAGTGTTTGAAGGGACAGAGAGCAGTCTGCTTCGCAAAATGAGCAATCTAGGCTACCTCAAATTATTCGCATAACAATCACCTGTCAGCCAGGCACGGCAGAACCCATTCTGCTTGCAGCATAGCCTCACTGTGGGGTGACAAGCACCACCAGAGGCCGTCCCCAAGTGCGGAGTGCACCACTGTAGCTAGTTTAGCCCTGAACGCATCCTCAGGATGGGTCATGTGACGGAAAGGGCAAGGCAGCTGTGAGTAAAGCTGGCTTCCTCCAGTATGACAGAGGATGCACAGCCAGCAGCAGAAGACGCCATGGAGGCTCACTTGATAGCCTGTGTCAACGAGAGCCTTGCTGCTTTCCTCTATGACAACGCCAGCTTCCTATGCGAACGGCTGGTGGCCTCAAGCCCCACTCAAGTGAGCTCATAGACAATGCTCTCATTTCTAGCTGGATCCCTGCATCACTCTGTGTGCTGCTTGACTGGCACACCATATATGTATGTGATTGGCAAGTTGGGTACCCATGCAGTCCAGGACTGGGCTGCCAGCGCTAAAGGAATTCAGAAAATGCATTGCGGGCGCTCTTATTGTCTAGCATGTGAGCTGGCACAGTGGCATTGCAGGCAAACAAGCGGCTGCTGGCTACCTGCTATTTCCGCGCTGATCAGCCGCACAGGGCCTATGATGTGCTGAGAGGTACAGCTTCACTCGCGCCCTGTTGCATCTTGCAGGGGTGCTGGAGAGACTCCATCTTTGTACAGGCGATCTGGCGGATGCATTCACACTCTGCTGCATTGCTCGCTCTCTGGTATCTGCCTGTGAGAGTAGTTCATGCAAACACTCGTCCCAGGGTGCTTACAGCAAGCGTTCATAGGTTGATCTTCACAGTAAGATGCTGCAATGTGGTGACTGGTGCCGTGTGATGCAGGGTCCACAATGCAAGACGATGCGAGCAGATATCTGTTGGCTCAGGCCTGCATGCGGCTTGGGAAGGTGCCTGAAGCTGAGAGTGCTCTCAACCCGGACGGCATCTGCTGCCGGGTGCGCTGCGCAGATTGACTACTCTACCGCCACATGAGCGCTGCTCACTTGATCACATTGAGTGCCCGTACACTGAGATTGTGCTCGTCAGTAGGGCAAGCTTCTTGACAGCTGAAGCGGGCCAAGCTTCATTATGCTGGCAGCATCCCTGAGTTTGCTTGAGCAGTCTGGGATAAGCATCATGAGTTATGGCCATCACTTCCTCTGCATGCTGGAGTGCAGAAGAAGAGACCATGCCAGATCTAATGATGCCTGTCCCTGCCCATGTGCGTTAGAGTATATCTTGGGCCATAGACAGGAAACCCCCACATGTGTCATTCCAGGGCAGCAAGCTCCACTGCGGAGCCTGTTGTTCTGACACAGGAATGCCAGCGCCATGGTTACAGCCTGTCTGAGGTAGCACTACGTTTGCAGATACCAAACGGCGCCGCAGGCTACTTCCTGCTGGGGAAGATCTGCAAGATGACCAGAAGGGAGGAGAAGGCCATCGAGTACTTCTCCACAGCCTTGCGGCTGGACGTCCTCATGTGGAGCGCCTACCAGGAGCTGTGCTCTCTAGGTGAGGCTCCATGCATCATCTGTCGCACCTGGCATCCTGGTGCATCAGGGAATTAAACCCCGCACCCAGCTGAGCGCCTTGTTTATGAAACAAAGAGGCCTCCATAAGAGTGTGTTGAAGTGGCAGATGTCAATTACAGGGCATGTTGGATGTGCTCATCTCAGTGCTTGTACCAAATATTGAGCATGTTGGCCTAGGAGGACTGATGGCTTGCACGCAGGGGCTGACGGGGTGGCAGCTGACTATCTGAGCATCAGCCTGCCCGGCCAGCAGCAGCAGCAGCAGAAAGGGACGCCCTCGCGCAGCGACTCTGGCACGCCCTTTGCAATCCTGACGTCAGCAGCCACCCAGCTGCCCAACTCGCACAGCGCCTCGCCGGCGCGCAGGCCGCTCGCCTTCGACGGCACCCCGCTCTCTTCTCTGTCCATGTCCTTTGGCACGTCAGCGCCACAGGATCTGCGCTCATCAGTAAGTCTCAGGATTTCAAGGCACTCCAATGCATAATTGCATGAGCCGCTAGGATTTGCACTTAGCAATGTCCTTGGGCATGCTGGCAACATAGGGTCTGGTTTTAAGTGGTGAGGCTTGGGAGCTCTGAGATCCCTAAAATGCATGGAGTGCATGGCTTTGGCTTACATCTCTGGGCCAGCACTTGAAGGATCTCACTGGAGAATTCATGCCCTGCAATGAGATTCTCTTGATGGCTGTCTCAGTGAAGTAGGGCTCTGCTCCTGCTCCTGTGTTCAGTGCTGCTTGTGCAGGCTGACATGCAGGAAGTATGTTGACAGAGGAGTGTGCGGTGCATGCAGCACATTCCCCAGTACAAGGAGACATGCTCATGTGAGGGCTGGTGTCTGTTGTTGCAGGCTCAAGCACACAGCGTCCAGAGCTCACAGGGCGCCTCGCCCGACTACTTCATCACCCCCTCCCCCACAGGGCTTGGCGCAGGGTTGCCACCGCCCATACAGAGAGCGCCACGTGGCGGCCAAACCCTGCCCAGGGGCCGGCATAACCCTGCGAGCTCTCCCCAAACCAATGGGTAAGGACTATGCTGCCTGAGTGCACTCTCCTATTCTGCAACCTTGAGCTGTCTTTGGTGTTATCTACTGTGCTGTACAGGTGTGAAATCCATCTCGACTAGACAGGATTCACAGGCAGCCAAAGCGATTGCAGGCGGCCCATCAGCAGTCTCTAGCTAAAACAATACAACCGGGTGTTTTGAGCAGGGTTGTTGAACCTGTGCAGCTCTGGAATGAGGGTGCCATGCTGTGTCTGTTGGCTCCCAACATTAAGCAATGCGCTCCGCATGCAGGGTGCACTTCTCAGCAGCAGCAGAGCAGCAGCGCTCAGCTTCGCCGTTGCTGATGCCCTGCACGCCCCAGACGGGGCCGCAGCACGCCCACATGACGCCCTGCAACGGCCCGGCCAGCGTAGCCCCGCAGCAATCAGCAGCCACGCCCTCCTTGCCAGGCATGTGCACGAGCCTTTGTCCACATCTCCTGCCATGTACAAGCAACCACATGGCATGCGCTGCATGCCTCAAATCTGATCCTCCAACCACATGCGAGCACGGCATGTCAATTTCAGCTTTGCATGTGTGAACAGGGCGACGGCATGCGGCAGGTGCATGGCGAGCAGGGTTGCATTGCATGTGGGTTCTGCTGAGGGGCAGCTTTGTGTGCAGGGTTCGCTGCTGGGACGCCAGCACTGCGCACGCGCCAGCGAGGCACCCAGAACGGGCGGCCAGCAGACGAGAGCCAGAACAGGACACCCCCGGGCAAACCTGCTGCCCATAGCATGCGCACAAATCGCCTGTTTGCCACAGACAACGGCGCAAGCCTCAGGTCTGCTGCTCGTGCTGTATCTGACATATGTATCGACAGTTGTCATGTATGCAGTAAGCCTGAACCCCACTGTCTGTCATGACATGACAGAGCCTCTTGCATGCTGTTGCACCGTACACACCTGAGGTAGGACCGCAGATGTCCATTCTGAGTAGATTACGGTATGTCTGAGGTGGGCATAATGACTTCGCAGGCGAAGCAGCCGAGTAGCTCCGGCGCCAGACGCATCGGGTCAAAGCATGCAGGATGTGGCTGCTGACTCAGCAAGCCCAGCAGATCAAGGTATACTCTCGATTTTCAAGGTGCAAGCAGGAATGATGTTGCTTGGTGCATCTCAAGCACCAGCTCTTGCTCTGCATCAATGCCAGTGCCGTTCAAGCACCTTGTGCTGAGCACATGCATACGCATTGCGCCACTAACCTGCGCCTGACGTGTGAGCTCAAAATTCAAAATTCAAAATTCAAAATTCAAAGATGTAAGGATCGGATCAGGAATGTTACGGTATGTTCTGCTTCACCGAGGACATCAACCTGGAAGGCTCATGTACATGCAAGTAAGGCAGCGTAGGGCTCTCTTCCTGTCACTACGCAAACATCAGTGCTGAGGGTTGTCTTGGATGCGCAGAGGGAGCATGGGGCGGGGGCCTCAAGACGCCAGAGGGTCAGGCGGCCTGCTTGTCGCTGTTGCAAGGCGTTGGGGAGGGCTATCGCCTGCTGAGCATATATCAGTGTCGAGTGAGCCCCTCTCAATACCCCTGAACCTCCTGAACCTCCAGCATGCAAGGCCAATGCAGTCTGTCAGAGCAGTGGTACCCTATCTTGTACTCATGAGATGGCACTGTTTGGGACGCCCGCACTCACTTCACCCAGAAACTTTTTCAGTTGTGCATCGGGTGCAGGTGCATGCGAGAGGGGCCTGGTGATGCCCCCTTGACATTCATAGTATGCCGTGCCAAGCACCAACACTTTGAGGATGCCACGCAGGAAGCTATAGAGTCGTTTGGGCGGCTGCCGCCCAATCAATATGCCACTGGCTGGGTGCTGGCCTGCATAGGCAGAGCCTACTTTGAGATGGTGGACTACCATCAAGCAGCCCAGGCCTTCCAGTGGGCCAAGACGGCTGACCCGTCGCGCTTGGAGGTGACATTCTGGATCCTGGCATCTTACTTAATAAGTCACCCTCAGAGACAATCCTCATGTGAGTTGCTCCGCAAAAACGTCTTTCAGTGGGCCAAGACAGCCGGATACTAAAGTTTGTAGGTGTTGCTCTACATGTAGACATCGGCCCTGCTCTTGCCATGCTCATAGAGACACATCCGCAGTAGTGTCTGAGCAGCATTGCTCTGCATATCTGCTGGCTTACAACTGCACAATTCTCACAGTGGTGTGTTTAGGGGCTCAGAGCGTCTCTTCTGGTGCAGGGCATGGAGGTGTACAGCACAGTGCTGTGGCATCTCAAGCGGGAGACTGCGCTGTCAAATCTGGCGCAGGAGGCAGTGGCCTGGGACAGAAGGTCCCCCCATGCTTGGGCCATCATGGGCAACTGCTTCTCCCTGCAGAAGGTGCCCCCATCCCTCTTTACACCTCCTCTGCCTCTCACCATAGCGGTCAATAAGTGCGTGCTGCCGAGTTGATGCTTCCTGGGCATGGCAAGACCATGGCCATGAATGCTCTCTGTGCCTTAGCGCTGGCGAACTTCCAGCATTGGCGCAGCTGGACCCGGGCTTGCATGCAGCGCTCGCTTCTTGACACTTCCCTGTGCAGGAGCATGAGGCGGCACTGCGCTACTTTCAGCGTGCGACGCAGCTCGATCCAGGCTTTGCGTATGCGTACACGCTGTCGGGGCATGAGTACTTTGCCTGCGAGGACTTCGAGCAGGCGCGCAAGCTGTACGAGACCGCTCTCAGCGTGGACAGGCGCCACTACAATGCCTGGTGCGCGCTGCATCTCTCTTGGGGATTGCATGATGCTGCCTGATGATTCCGTGCAGCATGTAAGGTGTGCCTGGGTTGTGCCTCCTGACAGTCAAAGTCGCTGGAGCCCAATTGGTACATCAACACCTGCACACCTGGCCTTCATGTGGCAATCTGTCGAAATTCAAGTGCCAAGGCGTGCAGGGCACACCAGGGCCTTGGTGCACCCCATGAGACACACTCCCCCACACTGCTTTGCACCACTCGCCATGCCTGCTTGACAGTGCAGACTGCTGATAATCTGAGAATCATAGACTCTGTAAGTGCCAGTGCCCATATGCACTGAAGAACAGTAGTTTGGCCAGTGCAGAAGGTTGAGCTGGCTAGGCATGTGTGCGCAGGTATGGCATAGGGCAGATCGACTTCCGGCAGGAGAAGTATGAGCTTGCAGCAGCCCACTTCCAGCGAGCCCTTGAGGTAAACTCGAATCACAGAATGCATGCCCCTTCTATGCTTGGAATGACTGTTGAACAGGGCACCTCTGTGACAGGTGCTGAACAACTGCATGCTAGCCTTTTCTGGTGTGTACTGGGGCAATCATGGCTGTCACAACGCATGGAGAACCTCAGTCCTGGCCTCATGTCTGGTCCATGCCTTCTCTGGTCCTGAATTGAGAGACGTACGCCAATATAGACAGTGTTGTGTCTGGTCCTGTGCATACCTGTGACGAGCCAGGCAACATAGTGCTGTGCTGTGCACGTAAAGCAGCATGCTGCTATGCTTCTCGGGCAGAGCACTATGAACCCTGGACAATGCAAGTGCGGCCAGTAAGGCTCTGCATTGCCGAGTCATCTGCAAGTCTGTGATGAGGAAGACTCCGTCGTGCGCAGATCAATGAGCGGAGCAGCGTGCTGCGCTGCTCGCTGGGCACGACGCTGGCGCGCATGGGCGACGCGGGCGGCGCCATCAAGGGCCTGCAGGCGGCCATCCGGGCCGACCAGGCAAACCCGCTGGCGCGCTTTGAGCTGGCGGGCGTGCTCCTGGGCCAGGAGCGCTTCCAGGAAGCCCTTCAGGAGCTGACGTACCTGCGGGTGAGTTCTTCTGCTCCGTCATAGGAACGATCCTGATCCCAAGCCTGTGCCAATACGCTCAGCACATTCTGGATGGGGCGGCAGTGTACTCTGCCTGCGGTAGCATGCTCACGCCAGGCAATGCTTGCGAGTGGACGCCTCTGATTTGCATTGTGAACCTTCCTTGCTGGAGCTCTCCTAAGGCTCCTTGAGGGCAATCTGAGGGCTGCGGAATGGTCTCCCAGCATCCCATGTGAATGGTTCCTGGCCTATGCATGATTAGCACGCCCCCTTTTTAACATGGTGTACCCATGCAAGATCCAGCGTAAGGGCAGATTGGCTGTCGTTGGGATCTTTGATCTGGGGCTGATTCATGCAATGGCTCATGATTGAGCAGCATGCAGGCCTTTGTCCCGAGAACAAAAATCCTGTGTGATCAGTCAATGTGTGCTCAACCAGGATCTTGCATGGGTCTGGAGGGGTGATGTTGCTTTCCTGGCCATGACCTTACAGAGAGGAGACAGTGCAAAAGAAGCAGCAACTGTCACTCAAGCATGACTGCAGGGCTTATTACGGTCGCAGGCCCTCGCAGCCAACAGTCTAGCTACCTCTCCCAGTGATGAGTAGTAGTAGAGCAATTGGTCACAGGTGCTTATCAACACAAAATGTCGACTGTAGGACGTCGCGCCAAAGGAGGCAAGCGTGTGGTTCCAGATGGGCAAGATCTTCAAGCGCCTGGATCTCCTGGAAGACGCCCTGCTGCACTTCAATCACGCGCTCGACCTGCAGCCCTCGTCAGGGGACACAGCTCTCATCAAGCAGGCCATCGAGAAGCTGAACGTGCCTGACGGCATTGAAGAGGAGGAAATCTAGTAGCAAGAATGCAGTATAGAACCGCTCATACAGGGAACATGACCTTGTTGTATGCCTTTCCAGACCACCATGTCAGCTGAAGTGTAGACATCACAAGCATGTATCTGTGCCGGCAGTAGAGCAGACTCAAAAGTAACCTGCACAAGGTGACAGTTGGAGAGAGCATGTTGACAAAAAGGCAGCTGGAGCGTGATTGGATCCAGGGTTAGGGCTGAGAGAGCTGGAGTGAAAGTTCTCAGTGTGCTACGGCGAGGGGCAAGCTTGACATAGATGCAGCGTCCCAGCACAAGCTGCGCAGCTTCATGCATGCATAGCTTCCTGGCTGGCCTAGCGTGCACGTAGGTACTCTGCCTCAAGCGGGGTGGGGCTGTGGACAACTACAAGTGTAAGATCTGGGATTGACACATATCACTACTCTCACACAGCAGATCAAGGGCACAACATAGACCAGACACAATTCTTACAGAGTGCAATCTGTAACTATGCCAATCACTCACACCTGCAGTCATGCCATACGTGCAGATGCATCTCAGTTGTTGCCTGTCTGCTTATACTTGGGACGGCGCTCAAGGCCTGGGTCGTGATCACACAGGAGCTACACACCTACTCAGTACCCTCCTTCACAGCTGTGCTCAGATTGCAGCTCAGACAGAGGCCAGCTCCGATTGTGGCAGCAGGGCTCTGTCCACTAGCTGTAGCAGCAACTGCCGCCTGTGCCCGGTGCCTTCCACAACACTGATACGCACAGCCGCCTTGTCAAAGATCTTGATCTGAACCTTGCCGTCCTTGGAGGCTAGCATCTGCTGGTCCTCATCTAGCTGGAAATCCTCGCTGCCTGGCTTGGCTGCAGTATTGCCTGCCCCGATGCCCTGCATGCTGGCCGTCTTGGCCTTCTCGGTCAGGTACACTGGGCCCTCGATGCCGTACTTGGGCACGAAAACCACCAAGCCATTTGCCCGCACCTGCAAGACGCCACACAACCCTCGCACCCCTCTGAACATTTGCGCCTTGCCCCTGCCCATCCTTGCCAGTACATGGCTGCGTATGCGAGACACACCATCTCTTTTAGACAGCGATCTCTTTCAACCTGTGCTGAGGACGACAAGTGATGTCTGCATGGCTGCCATGATGCGCTGCAATATGCAAAGCAGCTCAATGGCATGCAAGTACGCCCTACGGCCAAAAGACATGCAGGTCCGGAGTCAAACAATACGCACCCTGGTGACACGCGCATCAGCAATGACTTCCCGGTCCTTGAAGAAAATGAGCGTGTGCAGCTCCACGCTGGCGCGCCCTGCCATCTGTGCATTCCTGTGGCGCAGATTCAGGTTGCCTGCCAGCGCGTGCAGCCGGTCCCCGTCCTTGGCATCCTCCGGGAGCCTATTCAGGCCGATGGCCGCTGCCAGCAGCCTGTGCACAACCACATCTGCATACCTGCACCCCAGCACCTCAGCTTAGCTTTGCTGTCCTGCTGGCCAGCCCGCAAGGGTCATGAGCATTGATTGGCATTGAGAATTCCAGAGTTCTTGGGTGGAGATAGCATGACACTGATTTCTACGAGTTCCAGCTCTTTGCTCTACCAGGCTTCACCACCCTTCACGCATGACTCATCAGAGCTTCCAGATACCTTGCGACTTGACAGTTTGCATGAATGCGCACTGCCTGAAATTCACTCAATCGGCTTTTTCACAGAATACTTGGGCACAGCTTTCAGGGAGCCCTCTGTGGCAATGCGGCATAATGAAGCCCTACCTGCGGATAGGGGAGGTAAAGTGGGTGTACAGGGGCGCAGCCAGGCCATAGTGGTAGTACTCCGGGGGCGACACCTCCCCGCTGCCAAAGTAGGCCGCCTGCGTCATGCAGCGCGTCGCCATGATGCGCACCAGCTTGTTGAAGTAGGCGTCCTCCGGGCGCTGCGCCAGGTCCAGGGACTCTGCCAGGGTCTGCAATCCACTACACAGTATAAGTATACACTCCCTGTTGCAAGATGGGCTCAGTGATGAAGAGGAACATCAGGAGCATGACACCAGGACCTGCAGCAGTGCAGCTCAAGCCTGTAGCCTGAAGATTGCAAACATCAGGACTGAGAGCAGCTGCAGGCTAAAGGCTCTAACCACACTCAAGAGGTGCTTGTGTCATGCTGGCACCACAGAAAGCACCAAGGGGACTCTTGCCAAGTGTTGCAAAAGGCGTCTTACACGTCCTTTGGGAGCATGCTGAAGGGCTTGGTATGCAGTGAGAAGTGGGACCACCTTGGAGGAGCTGATGTCAATGGAGAAGTGTGCTGCAGAGGCGGCCTTGAGCAGGGGCTCAAACTGGCGCGGCGGGGGGACCTGATGCCTCCGCAGCAGCGTGCAGGTGGCAAAATGGGACAGCACATGCTCTGCAACCGTCACATTTGCCAGCAGCATCATCTCTTCCACCATCTGATTGGCCTCTCGGACCTGCAGGCCAGAGCAACTGTGTTGTGAATTTGATGAAAGGGCTGATACGATAATGCCATGCATCCCAATGTCAGAGCGTATCACCACACTGCTCCTTGTCTACATGCCGTTGAGATGCTAGAGTGCAGAAGAAATGAAATTCAATTTATACGTTTCCTGCATGCTGAGGGTCTGCATGCCAGGAGCCTGAGAAAGTGTGTAAAAAGGTGATGTGCCAAGATTTCTTGAAAGAGTGGTCAATTCACAGGGCAGTCTCAGGGCGGCACAGAGTAGATAAGAGTATACAAATTTGCTTACCTGGTACATGCCAACATCTAGGGGGTCATGCGTTTCCGTGTCAATCTCAAACTTGACTTCCGGGGACGCCAGCTGGAGCGCGCCGCGCTCCGAGCGCTGCCGCCGCAGCACGCGCGCAATGGCGTTCATGCGCCGCAAATTGACGCTGAGCTCGTCCTGCAGCCGCTCGTCGTCTATCCGCGACTGCGCCTCTGCATACGTCAGAGCCGCCCGGCTCCTGCAATACAGAAGCGAGCGTGTGGGCAGGGCTCTTTATAGCGTACACCGCACAATCTGAAAGCAATTGGCCACCTATTAGTGGTCTGCCTCATGGTGATCAATGCTCATTGAGCAGGTTGGGGGCCTGCTGCTTGGCGCACAGTCTCCAGAGAAAGTGAACAAGAGATCAGCAAGAGATCAGTTGTAGCGGTGTAGACTGTGAGTAAAGCATCGATCTCACTGTGCTCTGAGATTGGGGTAACCCAGCATGCTGCTTAGGCCTATGCCCCCAAACTATGGCGACTCGTAAGTCAGTAGGTCTAAGTCAGGCACGTTGCGATACCACATCTCAAAGCATGGAGTGGATACACAGTTCACATCGCTGCTTGATTGAGCTGCTGCAAGTATCTCCTGCTTCACACAAGCACAAGTGCAACATTCCCCAACAGCCGTTCATTGCAGCTTTGGGAGCTACCGGCATGGAGCTGCGCTGCTTCAAGCAATGCAGCAGAGCTGGCTCACTTATGACGCTCTTGGTGAAGCGCACGCTGACACTGCTCGCATCCTTGGTGACCAAGAGCACAGAGCAAGCCAGCTTGGGAGTGTCGGCAGCATGCTGCATGCTATGCAGAGCAGTGAGGAGAAACCAGAAGATGGCTCACTTGATGACGCTCTTGGTGAAGCGTACGCTGACGATGCGCGCATCCTTGGTGATCTCCCACAGCACAGAGAACGCAAGGCGCTCCACGCCTGCCCGCAGACTGCAAATGTCCTCCGTGAGCGGCTTGGGCAGCATGTCGATACGCCGTTGCACCAGGTAGGTGGTCGTCGCCCTGCACAGGCAGCCAAGCTTCGAGACAGTGAGGGCCGGGGCGTCTCCTTCAGTACAACATCTCTATGGCCAAAGGCAGATCAGCCTATGCTAGACATGGCAGACATATGGTACGAAGCATGTGGGACAAGCGCATGTCTGGCTTGGACTCGATGACGTGATTTAGCACAGAGACTCATCATGCCGCTTAATGCTACAGACACAGAGACCGAGAGAATTTCGCAGACTTCGGTGGGCGCCTCAGCAACTATTCTGATCAGAGGCCTTGCAGCCAGTCACAAATTATTAATCTTCAACCATCATCGGCGCCCAGCACTGGCAAACCCCAGCAGCCACACAGAGCCTACACAACCTGGCATGGCACAGTGGCCATTCAGAAGCCCTAGGGGGGTCTGGAGTGCGAGTACACAGGGCGTGCCTGGAGGCAGCTTCCGTGTCCATGGCAGTGGCCGGGTGCAGGAAGTGGGTGACGTCTGCTATGTGCACGCCCAGCTCCAATGTACCGTTGGGCAGGGGGCGCATGTGCAGGGCGTCATCAATGTCCTTGCACCCCGGCGGATCCACGCTGCAGATGGGTAGATGCCGCAGGTCCTCCCTGCACATGCAGACTGGCGTCAGTGCACTGTGAATACAGGTTGCCTCAGAGCTGCAGGGGCTCTGTACTGAGCATCAGGACAAACTACTATGTTATTGGAGCTGTCACTGACAAAGAGGATCTCTCACATGATGCTGCTTACAGGCAGCACAGCATTGCAAGGCATGCATTCACATGTCAGCAGGTCGTCAACTGCAAAAGCCCCATCTCCTCTTGCAGACACTGAGTACACAGACTTTATAGGATGAGAAGAGAGATGGCCAATGCACGTGGACATTGCCCCTGTGGGAAGTAGTGTCCCACCTGTTGGGGTCATTGAGGTCAGCCTCCGTGACGCTCCAGGGCAGCGGAGGCACGCAGGCATGCACCGCGGGCGAGAAGGGGCTCGTGTTGATATCATTCTCCAACAGCAGTACCTCCGTCTCGGTGTCTTTGTCGCCAATTGTGCCCAGCGTGCGCACATAGTGGCCTGAAGGGTATGCTGAGTCCACTTCCCAGCTGTCTATTGCCACCACTAACCGCTTGTCTGCTAGTGTATCCGCCTGGATGAGAACATGACAGGTCTGAGTAGAATTCTGACTGCCGGAGCCAGCCTGCAGGATCCCAACAGAATATGTCCCCTAGCACAGCGCAAACCTAGCAAGCCCTGCATGCTTGGGCCAATCAGGTGCAAGGACCTAATTGTTGCAGCATTGTATGAGGAAGGCAAGACTTTCCTACGCTTCATCCCACGCTCTTATCCAAGTGGATCCTAGAGTAGAATTGTTTCCACAGGAAAGTATGGCCTTCACACACCTGTCTCGTCTGGATGCGGATGAATGGGTAGCGCCGCTCCACAGGGCAGAAGAGCACATTGGAGGGGCCCTGCTTGGCCGGCCTGCCCAGGCGGTCGGGCTGCAGGCTGCCCGAGTAGCCCCGCGTGCGCCAGTTTCTGCGTATGATGCCCACCACCCTCCCTGTGGGCCGCTTGTCCTTGCTGCTGCTGCTGCTGCTGCTGATGTCATCGTAGTGCTCGCCTGGCGCCACCTGGGGCGCCAGGCTGGCGCCGCCGCCCTCCCTCGCCATGTCAGCGTCCTCCTCCTCCTCAGACTGCAGCCATCATGTCATGCTCTACAACTTGCCCATGGAATGGACCATGGATGCCAACCCATTAAATGTGGCTGGTTGGGCAAGCGCGATTGAAGAGACGTGACCGCCCCTGGTGTGGTTGAATATTGTGCAAGCTTGAGAGGATATCGGCGTGCAATGATCACACTATGGCTGTTTCAGGTGTGTGCCTGTACAGGGCGCATGTGTGTGAGCAGGCAGATGAAGTGATAAAGCAGAATACAGTAGGCTGGCTTGCCTCGTCTGCGTTCGGCTCTGCTTCATCATGTTTCCTGAGCTGTGCACTGGCCGAGACCCACTGCTCCTCGGGCAGCAGCTCCACCGCCACAATGTCTCCATCCAGAGCTCGGTTCATGGCCGTGCGACCTGCCAGCAGGATGTCCTGGCCCACGCTCTCAGAGCCCACATAGCCCTCGTAGGGGTTGAAGCGATTGACCCTCAGAGAGCCCTGCACGGAAGGGCATGTCTCAGACACCCGAACGCCCGCCCTTACTGTGACATCAAGATGGGTAAGACAAAGACTTGTCAAAGCATGCCTTCTGCATATCTCCTGCTGCACCTACCGCTTGGCAGATGCAAATTTTGCATACTTGTGCCCTGCTTGGTTCGGCCGTGATGCTGCTCATGGGCAGTCGTCTCCACAAATGCGCTTCTTCTTCTTGCCCTTGGACGGTACATGGGGCATGGCATTTCTAGCACAGGTTTCCGCCTTCTCCCCTCTGCTCACTGCTCACACGATGAGTCTGCTGCACACCTGGTGCAGCGTGCCCTGCTTGATGGCGGCTGCGATGCTGCTCATGGGGCGGTGGTCCTCATAGATGCGCTTCCTCTTCTTGCCCTTGGAGACAGCCCCGCCATCAATGTCCATGGCGGCCTGCCCGTTTGACTCTACAGCTGTGATATCCGCCAGCTCAGGCGCGTCTGGCAGGCTCCTAGCGTATGCCTGCATTGCCACCTTTATGTCACTGATGACCGTGTCTGGCCAGCAAATGCTGCTCACCCCATGTCATTGGGTGTCTGTACAGCCCCGCAGTGTTTGTCATGCATGATACAAGGTAAGCCTGACGTCATGCCCCTGCAGACCCAATCAATCAGCAGTCTTGGGATGTGAGCGTGATGCGTGACGGGGTTCCAGGCCAGAGTGGTCACACGTTCCGCCTTATGAGGTTGATAAGGAAGTGGCCGTGGTGAGACGAGACACACCTGGACACTCATGGCATTGATGCCCATCTCGAGAGCCTTGCGCCGGTTCTCGGCGTCGTTCGTGAGCACGATGATGGGCATGCCGGGCACCCGGCGCATGTACCAGGCAGCCGCTATCCTGATGGCCCTGTCGTTCCTGTCGTTGGGGCTCTCATTCACATCTGCCTTGATGTACGTCTCCCTGCAGTGAACATTCAGGCTATAACTCCGCCATGACGTCTATCAGAGTAGTCATCCTATGCAAAGCTCAGTCTTCAAGTTGATGAAGTACAGACAAGGTGTACAGGTCTCCTATGCAGCAGGTTGTAGAGAAGCTGATGTTGCAGAGGCTCATGATTCTTGGCTGTGAGGCTATTGCGCGACGCCCAGACTGTATCCTTCTCAGGACTCCTGTAGAATTGATGTGTACCCTGGAGCGTAATAGTGCAGAAGCCTCACCTGTGGTGCTCGTTCACAAAGACGAAGAAGCGCTTGGCCGGGGACTCCACCAGCCGGCGCAGGCGCTGGTACACGGAGGCGTTCCTGTGCCGGACCTCCTCCAGCACAACGCTCATGATGATCACATCGTCCACTGCCGCATGCTCCAGGAAGTCAATCTGCAGGGCCAGCATATGTCTGTGCATAATTCCAGCTCATGTGGAGTCTCGGATCCCTAGAAGCACCTTATGTGGACTTCTGCATAGCCCAGCTTCCAAGAGCCAAGAGCATCAGAACACCCCCGGTGCTACACAAGGCCACGTGCAGCGCCACCGCAGCACAGAGGTACCTGACCTTTGGAGTGCAAGCTTAGCTCTCAGATAGCTCCTTTGACGTGGTGGAGTTCTGACAGTCGAAATGTGCTGCATGTGTGCCGCGGAATGTGCTCAATGGCATTCCTGCTAGGATGCTCAATGGAGTGGAGCTTTGTCACCACGCCTCACCTGGCTGAGGGCTACATTTGTATCCACGACAAGATAATGCTTTGCGGTTGCAGACAGCTTGTTTGCCGCGGCATCCGACTCTGGATCTAGGGGAGTGCCGCTCCATATGTCATCACGGAGATAGTGTTCCCTGCTCACCTACAGGTAAGCATTCACCACATCGATCACCACACAATTTTTCAAGACATGCCTGCATGACGATCCGTGCTAGTGAAATCTCATTACCTGCACGATCTTGTTCTGCTTTGTCTTCTTGACGAATTTCTTGTGCTGCAGCATAGTACAAGCCTTCTGTACTCACAAATTAGATCGCGCCGCACTTCTTTTGAGACGCATTTCTCATCACAGATCCTTACAAGACAACTCAGTGCAGATTTAGAGGCGCATATCGCATTGAGGAAGAAGTGACAGCTCGTTCGTCTTTGGCAGCTTCGAGAGGGAACGCCAGCGGATTACGTCAGATGCAAAGCTTTACCAAATTGCCTGTGCATGCCTTAAAAGCCGTCTGTGGAGAGACAGAGGGCAGACATCTGAATATCAGGCTGGAGACTGCGTGAGAGACAGGAGCCTTCTCAAGAGCCTTGAGCTTCTGGGCATTGATCGCAGCCTGAAGCTTGAGCAGAGTTGTGTTGCTCTGAGCGCTCTGCTAGAAATCTTAGGAGAAGTCACAGTCGATCTGAGATCGTAACAGAGCAGCAGGGAAGACTTAGAGGGCACCCCTCGCGTACCACCTGTGCTTGCCATAATGGCAGCCAGGCTACTGCAGGACGACAATGTGGAGCGAGCGGACTTCCCCATCGTGTGCGAGACCTGCCTGGGTCCCAACCCCTACGTACGGATGCAACGCTTCGAGAACGGAGCCGAGTGCCATATCTCTGGCCGCCCATACACCAAGTTTCGCTGGTGTCCAGGTCCAGGGGCCAGGTATGTCTTCAAACGAGCTCTCCTAACATGACTTGTCCTTTCCCCGGCATTACTGCCAAAGCCCAGCATGCAACAACATCCAGACTCTGACAGAGCAGTGCCCTGCACAGGTACAAGGCCACCATCATCTGCCAGGAGGTAGCAAAGGCAAAGAACGTGTGCCAAGTGTGCCTGCTTGACTTGGAGTACGGCATCCCTGTGCAAGCCAGGGACACAGCGCTCGGCATAGAGGACGAGTCCCTGCCTGAGAGTGACGTGGGCAAGGAGTTCAGGCTTAAGGAGATGGAGAATGCAGGCTTGCTAGAGTCCTCCTTCTCAAAGGTGTGTCCATCTGGCTGCTCCAATGACTGAGCAGCTTCTAGCCTTTGTCTCTGAAAGCCATGCTGCTCCTCTCACATTGCTGTCTATCAAACATTGGCTGCCGTGTCTGCATTGCGTTGTGTGCATATACACATCCCTGTGCTGACATACAGCTCCCCACTATCGCATCTGGACAAGTCAACTGCAGCAGGGAGCAGGTTGCCTGAGGTGTGCTGATTGTTGCAGGCAAAGCCAAGCGACTCCCTGATGAAGATGCGCAGCAGGGAGCAGGTTGCCTGAGGTGTGCTGATTGTTGCAGGCAAAGCCAAGCGACTCCCTGATGAAGATGCAGCGCACAACGCCCTACTACAAGAGGAATGCGCCCCATATTTGCTCCTTCTTCGTCAAGGGAGAGTGCAAGCGCGGTGCAGAGTGCCCCTTCAGGCACGAGATGCCCAGCACAGGTGTGTCCCCTGCCCGGCCATAGTGATACACACCCATTCTGAGCGCCACTGATATAGCCTTCATGTGAAATTAGACCAGGAAGCTGTTCACAACACATGATATGCACCTAGCAGAGCAGGTGCCTGCAGGCATGCGCAGCACCAGTGGTCTGCAGGGTTCTGAGACGTATTCATCGTTGTGCAGGTCCGCTGGCAAAGCAGAACATCAAGGACCGTTACTACGGGGTGAACGACCCGGTGGCGGACAAGATGCTGAACCGGGTGAACGCCATGCCTAAAGTGGTCCCTCCAGAGGACCCCACCATCACAACCCTGTACGTGGGAGGCATTGCTGCGGAGGTGCAGGAGTCGGACCTCAAGGACTACTTCTACCCCTACGGCGAGATCACCAGCATCAAGGTAGCACCCTCCTCAGAGAGACATCCCTAGTATTGGTCGCACACCTGCTCAACAGTGCCACTCCATGCAAAGCAAAAGCATCACATCTGAGAGCATCCGCAACTGCCATAGCAGGCAGCGCAGGCAGGAACTCCGCCAGCTCTGATGGATGCTAGCATATACATGTGAGGCCATGTGGTCAGGCTGGCTCTGCAAGGGACACGACACACATTGCATTATGGCCTAAGTTCCCACCCCACAAGTGTGAATGGTCCTGCCTGCACCACTTGTCAGATCTGCAGAAAAGTCTGTGACATGGCTTACCTGGAAGCCGTCCTTGCAATGGATGCATGTGCTCCACCCAGATGATGTGGCCGAGTATCCTTGGCGGGAATAGTCAAACAGAGCTCTTACTTCTAAGAGCTGGCCTCTCCTCATGCTGACGCGCCTCTCCCCTGTGCAGGTGATAGCAAACAGGCACTGCGCCTTTGTGACGTATGCGGAGCGCTCAGCCGCCGAGCGGGCGGTGGACGAGCTGCAGCACAAGCTGATAGTGCGGGGGCAGCGCTGCAAGCTGATGTGGGGCAAGCCGCAGGAGAAGAGGGCTCCCATAGAAGGCAGAGACCCTGCTGGCTCAGACATGCTACCCAGCGGTCCTCCCCCGACCTCCATGATTCCGCCACAGGTACCCCATCCTTTCAAGGCTGCTACTGGACAAGCGCAAGTCTAGAACACTGCCCAGGTTTCTCCCCTGGTTGCAGACCTGTGCACAAGACCCTATCTCATGGCGACGGGATAGTGTGGCTATCCCCCAGGAACAACTTGGGTGAAGCCTGAGAGCTGCCAGGCCTGGTCACTGCTGTTTCATGGCGCTCCTATTTCACTGGGCTAAACCAAAGAGTGATGAGCTTATCAGCGCTGCCTACATGCAGGTGGCAATGCAGATGGGGCCAGGAGCAGGCTACCCTGGCGGTCCAGCCCCACCAAATTTCTTCAACTTGCCACCTGGCGGCGGCATGTACCCCTCTATGGATCCCTCTCAGGCGGGCACCAGGGCGCAGCGCCAGGATGGCTCTGAAGCAGGTCTGTTTGTGTTACTGTGGCCCAGCTGTACTAATAGTGCTTGCCAGACAGTCCCAGCCAGTGAGGGTGAATGTGGGCCTGACAAGACTGTGAGCAAATTGCAACTGCTTGTGTTCAGATCAGACACACACATTGCTTGCCTTGTCACCCATCCTAGATCCCGGAGATATGCCAGCGGCATCTTGTACTTCTAGTATAGATGCCTGATACCATGTGCCATCCATGCAGGTCCATCAGCAAAGCGGCAGCGGCCCGACATGGGCTACGCGCCAGGCCCAGGATTCGGGCCGCCTCCAGGATGGAATGGCGGTGGGCCACCTGGAGCCTTCTACGGGCGCCCGCCCTGGGCAGGCCCGGGCAGGATTGGCGGCCCGCCGCCCGGCTGGCGGCCTCCCATGGGTGCCCCCCGCCCTGCAGCACCCCCTGCTGCAGCTCCACAGCCCGCAGCCCCGCAGGCAGCAGCCCAGTAGCAGGGGCACAGTATACCTTGCATGGGGCGGTAGATGATGAGAAGGCCCAGCTAGCAGCGGGTAACCCTGTAGGCTGCAGCGCAATGACAATGACAGCAGGGAAACTGCAGTGTGGGTACAGGAGCGCAGCCAATAGCCGGTGGTAGCAGCTTTGTGAGGGCAAGAGGACTGGAGCCTGTTGAGGGGACGGTTTGCAGCCACACTGCAACACATTGCAGCACAGGATGCAGCTTGCCAGGAGACAATGCGTGGTTATGCACTTTCATTGAATTTATTATTACAAGGGAGGCAACCCGTAGCCTAGGGCCATAGGGCATACACGTGGGAGTCTAGCAGCCTCAACCACGGGGGCCAGCACAGTCACCATGCAATCAGTCTGCAGCCCAATTGCATGATGTTGGGATAGCATGTACAACACAAGCTCTAAGGCATACTCAAGCCTGGGTAACCTTGGTGTCCCCACACCAAAGCCCCCATACTCCAGCCCCACAGCGACGCAACACCAGCTGGTGACGTCGAGGGTTTCTAGGGGAGAGGACCTCCTCTGTCTGGAGCGGCATCAGAAGCAAGCAAGCTAAACACGCAAGGCAAACATGCACATGCAGGCCAAACATGCAGTGCAAGGCAATCAAGTCCTAGTGCCACTGTCAGTCAGCCCCCAAACTGCTCCACGCAAAGGTTTCTAAAGGTAATGACGGCAAGCAGGAATGTATCTGCCGCCGTAGCTGCCTCCTCTGCACCTCCTATAAAGTCATCTCGTAATAAGGCAACCATCCCCTCATTGTCAGACAATACTGGGGCAGTATCCTGTGCTCCTGGTAAAGAAGCCACTACTGTACGGAGTGCTGCTCTATGGTGCTCATATGCATGGCAATGAAGCAAGACGTGCTGTATAGACTCTATGCTGTCTGGCTCCTCGCAAGCTGGGCAAATGCGGTCCTCTCTGTCGTGGTTGGGCTGATCCCTAAATTGGCTGTCATGCTGACGCAACATGGATGTGCCACAACGCAGCTGAAACCGGATCTGGGCTGCCTGCTGTCCCTGTGTGCTGCGCTGCAAGTACTCCCTAAACCCTGGACCCTCATACATGCGCTGGTACAAGGCAAGCTCGGGTTTGGCAGCAATTGTGCGTAAAAATGCGGCCTGGTCTCTGTCACGTACCGCAGCACAAAGCTCCCGATCAAACTCCTTACGGGGTAAGGACATGGAATCCATGTTGAACTCGGACAAAGTGTCCCATATGCTGCCCATGATCTGACCCCACGTGCGCCTGTTCCTACCCCTGCTATGAGCTGGAGCTTCCAGACCACGGTCGTACAAAACTCTCTCGAGCCTGTCAGCCGAAAGGCCATGCAGCCTATGCTGCCACTTTAGCTTCGCAATGTCTCTGCGAGAGCTCAAAAGCTGCACCCCCAAATCTGCCCTGGTCACATCGGAAGATGCTCTAGACGGGCAACCCAGAATCATACGACCAGCCTTGAGCTGCACACTCTCCAAAGCCCTAGCATGCTCCTTGGTGGGGACAAGCACTTCAGCTGCATACTCAAGCAATGGACGTAGTGCAGTCAAGGTGAGCACACGCTTGACGCGCACCGAAAGATGCTTGTCGCGCAGTAGTTTCCCCATCTGCAATACGCGCGCATTCCCTTGGGTGATGACATGCTTGATGTGCGTGTCTTGCCGCCCATCTGGAGTGACGATGACGCCAAGGTGCTTGTACTGAAGCACTCTGGGGATCTCTGTCTGCCCCCATGTGAAGGTCCTGGCTGGCAGGCCCTGCACAACAGAAGCAGGACCACAGACCATGACTCCACACTTGGGCACATTTGCCCTGTACCTGTGTCTACGTGCATACTCAGCGCAAGGATCAATAATGTCACTCTGCAAGCCCTCTGCTGTGAATGCAATGCCAACAAGATCATCAGCGTACAGCAATGCAAGGATTCCCCTAGCAAGGGAGGCCTCCATGCTGTGCCCTGCATGCAACTCCTGTAACAGTGCATTCTCAAAGATGGCATACAATGTGGGTGACAATGGATCCCCCTGAGCAACACCCTGGTCAATGGGGAAGTAGTCAGACTTCTGCCCATTGACCACAACTCGACTCCTATTACCCTGGTACAGATTCCTAATGATGCGCCACAGCCTACCCCTGACCCCTATGTCCCATAGCCTATCAAACAGGCCATCCCTCCATACAGTATCAAAGGCCTTAGCCGCATCCCTAAAGAATAGCCACGTCGGTAAACCCTGCCTAGTCCGCTCCTGAACAATCTGCGACAAGCTATAGACATGATCTATACAGCTGCGCTGACTCCTGAAGCCAGCCTGGCAGACATGCAACCTGTCATGCGTGTGCAGCCATGCAGAGAGGCGGGAGTCTATCACCTTTGTGTACAGCTTACCCACCACATTCAGGAGCGTGATGCCCCTGTAGTTACCTGGGTCCTTCTTATCACCCTTCTTGAAGATGTTCACAATGTCTCCAGAGCGCCACGGCACCGGCACCAGCTCCGTGGTCCATAGGGTCTCCACGAGCCCAGCAAGCATGTCCAGGAGGGCTGGGCCCCCGTACTTGAGCATCTCGTTGACAATCCCTTCCTCCGTGCCAGCCTTATGGTTGCGCAGCCTCTCCACGCATCCTGCAATTTCATCTCGCGACGGAACGGCATCAAGTGCAGCGTCTGCATTACCAGGGTCATGTGACCTCTCAATATGATCTGCAACCCGTGCCTGGACATGACGCATATGTTCTGCATCAAAATCTGCAGTATGAACAGGGGATGGCTCGCCAAGCCGGGCATAGTGGTGAGCAAATGCAGATGCAATGCCAACATCAGAGGAAACGGTCTGGCCAGCAGGGGTGCGTATCATGGCGACATGGTTAGCAGTGGCTGGTGGGCAGACACCAGATGAGCGCCAACGAAGCAACTGCCAGAAGGACCGGGCCTCATTGGCTTTGAAGAGATCATTGCACGAGTGCATCTGATCCCTCCAAAGCTTCTGCTTGGCCGAGCGCACCACTTCCTTGACTTCGCTCCTGAGGGCCTTCCACTGGCCGTGCAAAGTGGGCCAGGTCTCCAGCCCGCGCTCCTGCGCTGCTCTAGCCTCCACGTAGACAGCGCGCCTCCTATCAATCAGCAGCCGCAATTCCGGTGTCCACCATGCATGTCTCCTGACCTTGAAACTATTGAAACCATTGAAACTACAGAAATGCCTTGAGAGCTGTAGGCGGGATGCCTTGAAGCAAAAATATTGGAGGCTGTGGATCTGCCTTGACTGACCTGGCTCTAAGCACGGTGCAAGGAAGATGTAGCATAAGAGAGGAAGCAACCAAATGGTTGCACAGTCTGCACTGCTTCAGACTAGCCAGAATCGCTGGTTGACAAGAGTTGTATGTACACGACTTGTCAGGCATGCTCGTCGGGAACATTGAGTCTCAAGAGCTGCTAGATCCCAGATCTGATCTGTAAAGCAAAACTTGATCACCTGATTTTGTTCGATAGTCCTGAACCAAGAAGGATTGGTCTCCCAAAACCTGATCAAACCATGTAAGATTTGGAGCTAGCCGGCCCTATTCATACCTGACCTGGTGTTCTCTTTGCCTGGTACATTGCAACGGACGTCTGCAGAGTACTTCCGGCATCACACTTGTGCCGGAGTTTGTACCGGAAGCCAGGCAGGGCAACGTGGAAGCTGCACGTGCCGGCACACCAGTACTTCGTTCTTCTGCGTTATGTCCACTGCAGAATGTTGCAAAAATGTCTGTGGTAGCATCCTGATATTACACTTTCCAGAAACGAGATGGTGTGGCCTTTTACTAGCCCAATAAAGGACGAGATTCCAGCAGTTCCTCCAACTTCGACCAAGAAAATCTGCTGCGCCTGTCCCGAGACCAAGGTAACATTTCGAGACGAGCTATGCGTTCTACCGCCGTCAAAAGATCATAGCCAATATCTTGATGCCAGGAAAGGTGTATAAGTTGATCCCAGCTTCACGTCATGCAGCAAGAGCGGGACGAGTGCGTTGCGACATACGGTATGCTCCATCCATCAATGAATTCCATGTTGTGTGCACATCGCTTCTTCTCCTTAAGTTATGGGACCTTATGGCCAGAAAAATAAAGCTTAGGTGGCTCACTCCACCACATCTCGAACTGGCATAAAAGAAGTCTCTCACTGCAGGTCCTGAGTCAGAACGGTGTGCCAAGCTCATAGAAGCACACAAGCAGTGCCTCAGGGCTGAGGGCTTCAAGGTGGTCACATCCATAAGCATGATGTTAAGGCATCACAATAGCAGCTTAATCATACTGACGGCTCTTTGCACAGGAAATCCTTGTTAGCCGCCCTTTTCTACGCTACTGTGCGTGGAAGGTCGCCTCAGCCTGACACCCAAAGGGCTTTTATATACAGATTTGAGGACAGCGCGTCAGGCGCCTCAGGTGCATGTCCCGGTCAAAGCGCACGCCTCTGTCAGCGCAAGACAAGTCGAAATGGCGGGACAAGGTGCGCGAGGAGTGCCTGCAGCGCGTGAAGCAGCATCGCCAGGGTGTGCTCTGGCGCATGCGCCAGGTATCTTGGCTCTCTTGTCCTGTTTCTCTCCTTGTTTCTGGCCTCACAGAGGAGTCTGTTGCAGCTCGCCAAGCTTGAAGCCGGATGTCCTGTTGTTTCGGCCACAGGACATCTGACGGGGAGTAGCGTCGAGTTATCTCAGACAACGTACAGTGTAGACCAGACGAGCCAAAAGATGTGCTTTGCTGTAAATATTCCAGGTCTCTGCTGGCTAGCCTGGCTGATGAGTCAGGGCTGGCAAATTGCATGTCCTTTCACTTGCATTATGGCTGCTGCAGGAAGGAGGGAACGGTCTGCAGGAGGCTGATGTGCATTCTGTGCTGGCTGGCATCATAGCAGACGTGAGCAGCTCCAGCCCAGCACAGGCATCCCCAGAAGCAGCCTCTCTAGGCTCCCCTGGTACGTCTCAGATTCTCTTATCTTCCATGCTACAGCTTACATTGCTCGTACAACGCTATGACCCACTCTCTGTCAAGCCTTTGCATGTGCATGACAACTTGACAGAGAGTGGGTGAATACAAGTTTGAGCTCTGTGAGCCTATCCCTATGCAATGAAGAGCTGCCATGCCGATTCCCCTGGCAGAAGTATGGTCATGCATGCGCTGATTGTTTTGTGATTCTGCAGTTGCTTACGGGACCCCCGCACCCATGATGGACGAAGAGGATGACTGGCTCAGCCGGCCTTCTACTCCTCAGCCCGCATCCGCAGACCCCTTAGCCTGGTTGAGCAGAAGGTAGCAACACCTCATTGACCTTTCCGGTGGTCCTCTGAAATGGATCAGGCGTACCTCCTCTCTCCACAGGCAGAGGGGACAGTCCCTTACCTGCAACAACGCCCTGTGAAGCCTGCCTTGATGTAGCTGAGGTCAAATTCATGAGGTAGGTTCAGCTTCGTTTGTGTCTTGGGTACATGCAGTGAATGCAGGGGCGCAGCATGGGGACATGCCATGCACCCGTATGGCTCATTGTGCTTCCTCTGATGGCACACACATGCCAGATTGATGACCAAACCCTGATCTCTGATGCGCACGCAGGGACATGCCCAGGGAGAATATTGTGGATGCAGCGCAGCAGCTGGACGAGTCTGACTACATGCAGCTGATGGCTGACATGGAGCAGTCCTTCCTGGACGCCATGCTGCAGGATGAGGCGGCGTTCCTGTCGCACCTGGAGGCCCAGGACATAGACAGCCTAGTGAGTCCCTCCTATGCATGGCTGTGGCATGCAAGCAGCCCTCAGCATTGAGGTGGGGCCATGTGTGCATCAGGAAGGGTGCTTGAGTGCAGAAGCGCAGCTGGAATTGGAGGGGTAGTACTGACGTAGCGCCCCTCTCCTGACTTCATGCCTCGCTGTCAAGGCACATCCTCCCTGCGATGTTTTGAGCAGTGCATTTCTTATGTCAAGCTTCAACTGTGGCTATATGCCCCAAGCCATAGTGCTGCGCGCTGACAGGATGCACTCAGTCAAGTCCCACAGCATCTGCAGCAGAGCCAAGCTGAGGCCGTAGACCTGAGCCACATGTGCTTGGCAGCAGGTGGCCCTGCACGATGAGACGCCATCCTCTTCGGGCGGCGTCCAGTGCCCCATCTGCCGCAGCACCGACCTAGTGGAGAGGCACGGAGTCGTGCTGTGCCCTGCTGGCGACCTGCGCCTGGACCTCAGACATGAGGGCATGACCCTGGACCATGTCAGGTGCGGGAGGATGCCTTTCTTTGTCGTGCAGGCATGGCTGACTGTAATCGGCAAGGGGATATTGGCAGGATATGGTCTCTCGCAGATCATGTGCATCTGTGTGGGAGCCCACTCCTGCCTGCTACTTAGCTGTGCATCCGAGACAACCCGCACAGTGTCTGGAGGAAGTTGAGAGCTCTCTTTGGAAACATATGCAGGTGCTCTGCCTTGCTGTTGCAGGCCAAGGACAGAAATTGAGAAGCAATGCTTAAGCATGCTGACGCCTAGCATGCTCCCTACGTGCAGGCAGCGCCTGGCGGCTGCAGTTGAGGGGCACGGGCAGATGGGCTGCCTAGGCCGGCCCAGCTTTGGCATGGAGAGCATCGCCCCGGGGGCAGGTCCTACCCTGGTCATGCGCTGCAACAGCTGCACATGTGTCCATGTTGTTGTCTAGATGCGTAGCGATCCATTTCTGCTGTCATGTAGCAGCCAGATGACTTCTCGTATCTGAGCAGTGAAATTTGCTCAGCTGATTTTGTGATGTTGCTAAGCATCAAATTGTTGCCTCTGCGCAGCTTTAAGGCATGACTGTTAGGCAGTAACATCTTAAACAGAACAAGTAGAAGGAAAATTTCTCACTGAGAAGAGTCAAGCCCGAATTTGCACATGATCCAGGATGCAAAGTGCGCACAGCCCTCCATCTCTGGACATATACATGTAGTTCAATACAAGCTTAACATCACAAGCACCACTTGAAACCCACAAATGTGTACAGCGGGCTTTCCAACACTTATTCCCAACTCATTTCCCCTTCCCCTAAATTCAAAGTACAAAACTCAACTGCACCTCCTCAGACAATTGCAATGGCCATGCATCGACAAGGAGCTATGCCCCATTGCCTTTGCACTTTCAATTCTCTGAATGTCAAGTGTAGATGTCACACCAGCAATGCCAAACCCGTACAGGGCACCCTAGTATGTCATACCAAACCAAGCAGATGCAACTTCTTGGGCAAAGTCTCCTGTGTGCAGTCCTGGAAACTACCCTTGCTGTCATGCCGGATGTGCCTGGTGCCTCGTGTGGCAGCGCACAGAGCTGTGGGCGCGGTGTGATTGTCTTGCAGCCCTTGGGGGAAAACCCTGCAGGCCTTGTGGGGTGCTTCATCAACCTTTTGAGGGGGGGCAGGAATCATAAGCACCTTGCCGACAGGTCTCAAAACCTCGCACAGAGACGCAAGGGCTCACACGTGTGAGACTAAGAGAGAAACCTAGCTAGACTCCATGTCCTGGGTCTAGCTAGAGTCTAGACTGCGGCTCCCTTCTTGAGGGCTGCAATCTCGGACCGGAGGCTCTCAAACTCGCTCTGCACAGCCAGCATCAAGGCTTCGACACAGTGAACTGCAAGTGTTTATGGAGAAACCACAGCGGCCAGCATGCCGTACACATGCAGGACTACATCCCCCAGCAAGATGCCTGGTCCTAACATCACTCAGCAGGCAACACGCTGCGCCAAGCGCCACGCAATTCACCTTGACCAGTAACCCTAACAGGCTTCTGCAGAACATGAGGACATGAGGGTAGGTGTCAGTGTGTCTGTAGCCTCTCTGCAGGAGAGCCGGTCAAGGTAGCAGGTCTGCCAAAAAGACATCCAGAGTGAGGTTTGTCCAAAGGGAGATCCAGAATCAGCAGCACATGCACAATGAGGATCGTGTGGGGCCATTCGCACCTTGGTTGCGTAGTTGCCGCCGCCGACGCCGCCTCCATTGGTGTGGGCGGACTTGTCGTCGTCAGCGTGGCCAGCGTATGCTGATCCACCCTGCAGGTGTCACACAACCAGCATGAGCCCCAACACTTTCGAGCGTACGTGTGCTGCATGCTGCCGCAAGCACGGCATCATCAATCTTTGCCAGCTCTAGCTTGCAGCACTCTGCCATGGAGATCTACTTGTCGTCCCTAACACAGCCGAGGCCTGTATCTGACCCATGCCCAACACCCCATTGACATCCACCTTCTCTGAAACGGGACAAAAGCTGTTCATGCAAATCTGCTGCCTGCAGGCAGCCTGCAAAGCATGCATGAGGTAGCTAAGGTGCAGTACCAGAGGCTGGAATAGAGATAGGCACTTACGTGGTGGGAGGAATCGAGTCCGAGGGCCTCCTCGTCAGCTGTGGCACGCAGCAGGCCGCAGACCTTGAGGAGGAACCAGAAGGGAATCATGTTGCCCAGCACCCAGACTGCACAGCAGAACAGCAATTCTTAGACTGCGCACAGCTCGCATGCTCATATGATAGCTCATCTCAATCTGAGTAAAAGAGTATGAGCCCTTTGACATGGGGCTCATATGAGTGTGTGGCACTCCGAGGATGACATCTTTGAGCGATGAGCAGGTATGGCGTGACCTCGCAACGAGGTGAGTGAGGACACCCAGGTCTGCACCTCCCAGCTGTTGCAACAAACCCTTGTACTGACAGGTGGAAGCGTGGACGCCACAGACATATGTGGACAGAGAGGGCCTCAGGACGCACTGGTGATGAAGAGGGCATAGCAAATCTGGGCAACGAGCAGGTGGCCGTCACTGCCGCTGAAAATGAATCCGTAGGGGCGCTGCGCGCCGTCAAAGACGCCGGTTCCGTAGCTGTTGGTAATCAGGTCGGGGGCGGCGAACATGCCCACGGCAATCACTCCCCACAGGCCGTTCCAGGCGTGCACAGCAATGGCATCCAGAGGGTCATCCCACTGCATGACCATGAGATATCCAGTCAGCACCATGCGCGTGCATGCAGCGCTTGGCGTGTCCAAGAACATCTGAAGACAATGACCTCGCCTACATAATGCAAGCCATTTGGACATATAGCTGTAGTTTATGAGTACAGACTGGTCGCAGACAATCAGTGCCGCAGCAGCAAGCATGGCAGGCAATGGCGATTTGCCATTTACTGAACCTATCATCTCTGCGAGGATTGCACTTTTCCGGGACATGGGGGAATTGAAAATATAACGGTAGCTCACCTTCAACCAGACTGAGACCTGGGATCCCAGGCAGTACCATGCGCCAGCAATGAAACCAACAATGATGGCTCCCCAGGGGTAGATGGTGGAGGTTCCAGAAGTGATGGCCACCAGACCGGCCAGAGCGCCATTGCCCATGATGCCCACGTCATAGATGTGCTTGCCTGCACAGCCAGACATGTGCATCAGCAGCCTGCATGACCCTGTACGGGGGGCCCTAGATGAGGAGTCGCTTTTTGCCGCCAAATTGGGGGAACCAAATTCATCGCCAATCCACCCCACCGTTTTATGGGATTCTTCCCAGCCCCACCCCTAAGTCCTGATCCGTAGCCGATTGCTGGTCACCATAAACCCTAAGGAGAGTCGGTGACGCAAGAATCCTGACTAGCTTGGTCCAAACCAGTAATTTTTCCTCCGCCGGGTTCTCCTATTAAAGTGACTCCTGAAAAAGGCCCTCTCTGTGCGTCTGCCACCTGGTGTGTTGCACGGTAAAGCCTCGAGGCAGCACGGCTCAGAGAGCAGCCCGGACCCTCGAGCAATTTAACCAGCATCACCCCCAATCGGGGACCATTTGCACACCATGATCAGGGACTGTTTCTGCTACCTGCAGACTTTGGCCACCTGGTCCGATTTCACAACCTTGCCTACAGAGCAGTGCTGCAGCTGCGACACCGCCAATCACCCTGCTGCCTTGACAGTGTCGCGACATGTAGCAGCGCAGGGAGAGCGGTATTGACCAAGAGGGTTGTCGATATATCAGGGGTGTTCACACGGGGGTCACTGGGTCCGGTCATTTGCTGGTTTCCCATTACCTCCTCACTGAACCTTCTGCGGCCGGGGCTGAGGCCGCGCAAGCAGAAGAGTCATGACTAAAGTGAATGACTTCGCTAGCATAGGTCGACCCCCGTTTAAAAACGAGGCAATTTGCTCTGATTAGTCAGCTGCATTTGCTCCAGCTAACGGGGGACCCCCAGTGTAAACACCCCCATTGTGGTGAATATCGCACCTGTGGTCCTGTGGGTCAGGATGGCCCTGACAAGGAGGGCGGACATGCCGGCTGCAGCAGGGGCCAGGGTGGTAGTCACAGCGCAGTTGGAGACGGCGAAGGAGTTCTGGAGGCCCACCAGCACCAGCTGGGATCCGGGGTTGAAACCATACCTGCATGCATCATCACAGTATCCCCTCAAAACCCCATTCCCTAAAGACTGGTCCATGCCTATTCCTCCCAGTCACAGCTTAAGCGGCCACAGGGACTGATACAGCCCTCCTCCAACAGAGCACTCAAGAGGTGGAGCATCACAAGATGGACTTATGCATGCGCCTGATGAGAAGATGGGAACAGGCCCTATTGGCTGTCAGGCAATGTATGCAGAACTGTGGATGTGGTGCGCAACAGGAAAGATGCATCGAGACACGAGAAGGTGCCAGCACACTGATAGGAAGCAAAGGAGAAGGCGCACCAGCCGAACCACAGGATCATGACACCGAGCACAAACAGGGAGGAGTTGTGTCCGGCAAAGTCGTTGGCCTGCAAGCAAAGCAGTGTATGTCAGCTCTGAGGCATAAGTCTCCCCTGAGGCTTACTCAGCTCCTATGCTGCTGTGAGCTGATGCAAGCCTCTGCGCGCTGTGCAAATTTCTTCACAGAGCACAATGCAAGCACATTCCAACATTGCATTCTCAGAAAACCATTGGGGTTGTGACATGAGCTCGGCCAAACATACATACATGGGACAGGGGTTCCTGGGGCTAGATACTGTGTACATGAGCGTGACACAGTGTGTGCGGGGACTTACGGTGCCGTCAGCGTTGAAGCGGCCGATACGGGGACCGATGATGGCGCAGCCGGCAGCTGCAGCGTAGCCGCCAACCATGTGGACAGCGCCGGATCCAGCAAAGTCAATGGCTCCGGTGTTGAGCCACGAGGACATGTAGGAGGACGCGTAGGGAGTAGGCCTGCGTTCAGCCAAGTTCATAAATATTCATCGCCTCAGACAACCCGTGACGATGCCCTGAACCCTGTGTTCAGCTTGCATGGGCTCAGACACTATCGTGATGTGATGAGCTCTAGCAACCTCTGTGTATGTTGTGCGCAGGCCGCTGGGCAGCCTTGTCAAGCTGACCATTGAGCTATTCCTGATGCGCCACAGGTTGAGCATTCTCCTGGGCTGGTGCCGCAGGTTTCAGGTTTCGCAGAGGGGTAGGCGAGGGGCTCACTTGAACATGGAGGCCCAGCCGGCTCCAGACCAGATGGAATGGACCACCACGGGGTACACCCAGGCAGCCATGAAGAAGGAGTACAGGGCGTATGCCTCCACACGAGCGCGCTCGGCAATAGCTCCAGACACAATGGTGCATGCTGTGGCTGCGAACTGCGCATGACAGAGCACTCGTCAGCGCACAGCGGCAATGAATTGGTATCTGCACGTGGCACGCGCACACACTGCTGCATGCTGTAACCATATAGAGCATGTGACAGGGCAGGAGACCCTCCGCAGAAACAGCAGGATTCACTCACTGGCATGCCCATATTGGATGGCTGACAGGAGCTTGTTACACATGTGTTGCTCTCAACCAGCTCAGAAGGCTTGCTTACAAGGATGTCTTGGCAGCGCATGCACAATCGCGTGTCAAAATGCGCTCTGCGTCACAAGGCAACCCAGGGGTGGGAGACTTACAGCCCACTCAAAGACCCAGAAGGCGTAGGGGCGGACGGCTGTGGCAAAGTACTGGGGTCCGTCAGCGCCGTGCAGGGCAAAGTACTTGAAGCCGATGAAGGTGTTGCCGTACAGGTTGCCCGCCTCGTCCTGGCCATCACCGAAGGCGAATGCAAAGCCGAGCAGGTAGAATCCGAGCGCCGACGCGCATGCGTCAATCAGAATCAGCACCGCAATGTGCCGGGCAAAGCGGGCGCGCACGCACCCGACAGAGATCTGCACGGGCAGCAACATAACATCAGGACAATGCCTCATGACACCTGACACCCAGAGATCCTGTACATGTCCCCCTCCTAGCAGTCTTATACTTGATAGCTTGAGATACATCTGAGATATGTTTGAGAACCTCATGCAGAGACTCTCCACGCACATGCACAACCTGGCTCGACAAAGAACAGACGCAGAGCGCAAGCCTCCTTGATACTGCTACTCAGCAGAGCATTCAGTGTGATGACAGCTGAGGAAAAAGGTTAGTCAATATCCTTAGTGCAAACGTAGGATGTCAAGTGGTACCAGCCAATCGCAGGTTTAGCTTTGGTAATATCTTTGCTATCGAAAGGGCAGGATGAGCTGCCCTGCTGTCTGCTGGTCGACTTGTAGCTGTTGAATGTGATGAGGAGGAGTGCATGACAGAGGACCCACCATGGCAAATCCACAGTGCATGAAGAACACCAGGTAGGCACTGGTGAGCAGATAGTTGGTGTTGATGTCGATCCATGGCCCAGCAGTGGTGGACTGGGTGATCAGGTTGTTCACGAAAGCCTGATCAGCAGGGACTCCAGTCCCTGGGGCTGGAGCAGTAGGAGCAGACATGCTGCCTAAGCTGCTGCTTCCTCAACCTGCACACGCACCGTACGACATGAGGTCGGTGCTCCCGAGATGCTGAGCAGCATTAAATCATGTGACCACACGCTGCGCGATGACGCTGCGAGTGCGGGCGAGGGTCATGAAGACCAGAGGTGTTGTTAACCAAGACGAGGGTTTGTACCGCTCACACCGCCTGTCGCCTGCTGCCCTGATGCTGCTCACAGCGTACAAAAGTACAACCTCACGAGAAGCCTCAGTCATGCCCGCAACCCAAATGTGCAGCCCCGTGGTATGAGAGGAGGGATCCACGTGAAAAGAAAAAGGAAAGCCACGGCTGCCCAGTGAGCCTCAGGAATGACATGCTGACGGACGCTCTTTTACAGGCGACGGAAAGATGGTGGCCTGGAGCAACATGCTCCAATCTGAGACCGGTTGTGGGGACCGCGATGGGGAACTTGACAAGGTCTTTCGCCGTGCAGAGCACGAATGGTTGCTAGCCATGCTCACAGCACACATCTACACCACTCCCGAAGCGCTCACCCTTGTGGCTGAACACAACTCGGTTGGCGGCGCAAAACGGTTCCTGTTCAACTCCTCGAAGGTCGCTTAGGTTTAAGTTCTGGGCTCGCCCAGCACGGCCTGAGTGGCCAAACTCGGGGCTTGTGACGGCTTAACATGCTAATGCAACCACTGATTGCGGCCTTGAGTGTCGCAGGACAGTCCTTGCTGGCCCTTGCTGAGCTCAGCGCATAAAGCCCTAACGCGGCTGCCTGGACAGAGCCTCACCTGCGCTATGGCCGGCGTCCTTTCAGCCAATTCTACTCCAGTCTCAGCGTCTTCTAGTCCCGCTAGCCGCGAGTGTGCTCTAGTGGCTGCTGCACCTGCTCGCGGCCTGTGATCCATGAGATGACTTTACCGAATCCAGGGTTTGTATATCCTCGACCCTGCTGAACCCTCCCCGCCTGGCTCACGAGTCTCGACATGGGAAGGAGTGTGACAAATATAAGGCTCAGTGTGGCCACACAACACGACCAGTGCCATGTTGTAATATTAGTACGAGTTCTGCTCTGTCCGCACCACTTCTTGCCTCTAGAAGGCGGACTGGGAACAGGCAGGTGATTAGACTCATGGAGGGATAGTACAGAACATTGTGTTCTGTAGGATAAAATTTTTAGATTACTGTTGAATATGTATTCTGGTCAGAGGGGAGAACAATGCTGGATTCGCCATTAGCTTCTTTGTGACATCAGCCGATGACACTCCCACTTGGCTCTTGTCAGCCACAGTTGGGCTTCGAGTGTGCTATACATCAGCCTTCAGCGCTTAAAGTTGGATCTGCATCAGCTAGGAGACTTCCAAAGCGGCCATCAAGGCGATGTCCCCTACGTCCTGCTGTCTTCCACATACATGCAGCAGCGACAGCAGCTCGATCCCAGTCAGATACTACAGACGCACAGAATGCTGCTTCAGCCACAGAACAAAGGAGATCCTGGCAGGTTGCAGCGAGCAACATTGTGTCCAGCTTCCAGAGACACAGGAGGGAGAACCACCTGCCTCTGTGCAGAGCCTTCGGTGTCGAGTCCCTGACCCGTCTGAGGGTGCGTCCAATCGCCTCAGCTGCAACCGTGCTTAGCTCACCGACGGCAGCTGCCCTGCGCCTGCAGGGCCAGTACCTTTGACCAGAGCCATGACTGTACCACACTTTGCAGGATGTCTTCAACTGCATGTGCCTGTCAGAGGGCGCCTACAAGGTGGTGGACTTTGGCGAGGAGAAAGCCACAGAGATCCTTGGAGCCATTCTGGAGGGCTTCCCTCCGGGCCTTGTGTCCCTGAAGCGCGTGGAATGGTCCCGCCCAGACTCCAATCACAGGCAGGCTCCTGAAGCCCAGAGCTCTTGCAAGGCCTCTGCTCCTGGTCGCAATGCTCAGTGGCAGAGCACATCTGCTATTGAGCATCACGACCATGAGCAGAGATCCTAAGAGTTCATACCATGTGCATTGCCTATGGTGTTAGCTGCAATGTGCTGCCTAGCTTGCATGCATATAAGCCCAAGTACTCCTTGCCATGCAATTTGCTTCCCTGGGAACGATTGTGTGCCGAGTATCAAGCCTTATGGCAGGAGCAGGATAGGAATTGGGCAAAGTGCTATTCTGGCCAGCATTCCGTATATCACAGGAGAGGGTTGATGCTTGCAGGTGTCTGTTGGGAGAGGCTGATGGGGCTCTCTACATGGCCTTCATGGGGACAAAGCAGAGGCGGGATCTGGTCACAAATGCACAGGTCCTGCAGGAGCCAATCTGGCCGGAGGATGTGTCGCCAGACTCCCAGGACGCATCGCAGGTAGCTCGGCATATCTCCAGTCAGCCCTTGTGATGGCTCTCGAACAGCCCTTGAGCATGTCCCTATGATCACTGCCCTTGTCAATAGCCAACTTTGCAGCCCTGGTCTGGACTCAAACACGCTCCTACAATGCTCCTTGCAGTGCTGTGCTATGCTGGAGGCATTACCGGCAGAGAAACGTGAGGCCTCTGGCAGGTTTCTAGACCCTAGATGCCTTAGAAGGAACTTTGCGCATACTGGGAAGGTCTAAGTCTGGCGCCTTCCTGCAGGCTGTGCCTGCAGCCCACAGAGGCTTCCTACTGCGCGCCCGCCAGGTGCCTATAGAGGCCATGTATGAACACGCATGCCGCCAAAAGCGGCGCCTTGTGCTGTCAGGTGGGCATTGGAGCACAAGACTCACAATACTTGTGCTGTTGCTTCTGCTGGACTGCTCGCCTCTGAGGGCCAAGAAAGAGTCGCTCGGTATCGAGCTACTTCAGCTTTGAAGATGGCGGATGCACAGACCATGTGCCCATCACTTTTGAGGTGCCAGATCTTCAAGAGGCATTGAAGGTTGACACTGTTTGCATGGTGTTCAGAGAGGCTGAGCAGGACAGCTGCTCGCAGGGCACTCCCTGGGTGGCGCTGTGGCCCTGCTATGCACGCTGAGGCTGCTGCGCCAGCTGCCGCCCGACGCGCAGCCGGAAGTACACTGTCACGTCTTTGCCTGCCCGGCCATAGGGAATGAGGCTCTCGCGCTGTATGTGAAGAAGATGGGCTGGGAGCGCTACTTCAGCAACATGCTAATCCCAGGTGTCCCCGTAGCCCCTGATTTCAATAGTAGTGAAGAATAGTGGATGTGAGCCAGTTTTTTTGTGGTGCTGCGCTTGGCGCCGGTGAGAGCATCTGAGCTATAGCACTCTTTCTTTGCCAGGCGTCTCACCGCTATAGAATCTGCCCACATGAGACATGTCTCCTAACAAGAGTGTCCCTCGGGGTGAGCGGTCTGCAACCTGCAGGAGTTCAGACCTTTGAGCAAGGATGCTGTTGTGCAGAGGATGCTGTGCCCCGCATTCTTGGAGGGATGCAGGATGGCCTCAACCAGACGGTCAGCTCCTCCAGCTATCTGGGTGCAGGAGGACAGAGCATACCTGCACTTCAGCAGGTACTTTGCGCACTGTCACTCTGCATGCCATGTGAAGGGTATATGATCTATGAGAGGGGTTTGCTGTGCCTGGGAAAGGCTCCTGCATCTTGTCGTGTGTCAGCTGCTTGAAGGAGCTGGCTTCTGCAGGCGCAGCCAGAAACACAATGGAGGCCGCGGCGCCTGCTTAGGCTCCCTGGCCGCAGCCTGATCAGGGTGCCCTTGCCAGGGACCTCAGGCAATGGCAGCCAGCAGCGGGTTGGAAGCAAGTCCCTACCCTCTGTGTCTGAGCTGGGCACGAGCAGGTCGAGCACCAGCATGGTGCCCTCAGATGCATCAGCAGACCTCCTGAACTGGGAGAAGCAGATCGGGTCTTGGGAGGAGGACAGCCCTAGGAGCACAGCTGACATGAGCGCTGAGACAGCTGATGAGCTGGAGGCACATGCACGCCAGCTGGCGGCTGAGGTCAGCCAGGAAGGCTCCGAGTGGGAGCCGCTGACAGCGTCCATGGATGACAGCGGGGCAGGCGGGGATCTCATAGCCGGCATGGGCTCAGACAGCACCGCAGAGATAGCTGATACTCAGCCCTTGCCGCAGAACGGAGCTCTGAGCAAAGGAAATGGCGCATCAGCAGAGGCAGAAGCAAAGAGCCTTGTGCCAATGTGGCCCTTGTCGCTGTATCCCCTATCTTACAGGCAGGACTACAGCGACGCAGACCCACAGCGCCTAGATAGCCCACCCTCAGCAGCTGTACCAGGTGAGCCAACCAGCGCGCGTCAGTCAGACAGCAGGTCTACTGAGAGAACAGGCAACCTGCAGCTAGAGACAGCATTGCCTGGTGTCAGCAGAAGTGCTGTCGACGGGATTAGTGCCATGGAGGAGACAGCCAGAAGCCTCAGCAATGACACGTCACAGCCATGGCAGGAGCAGAGCCTCCCCAGCAACGTCAGCGATGACTACACAGCTGCCGAGCAGGCTTCCCTGGACTCAGAAGCCAGCGCTTCAGCGCTCTGGCGCAGCAGGAGGTCCCAGGCGCCGGACGCTGCTGAGAAGGTAAAGGCCACCATCCTCGCACCCCGACTTGATACGCAGCACTGCTGGTTTCTACAGGGCTTTCCATGTCACACAGCTTGAGAACTGCCATGTTGCATGACAAGGATTCTCATATCCTTTGCGTGAGGAGGTCAAGCGGCTCCTATTTACCCCATGGAGGAAAGCAACATGGTGGCCTGCATTGCTTTGACATAGAAGAGCTCTTTGACGCCAGCAATGCTGCACACGTTTGCTCATGTCACTTGAAACCATGAGCAGCCAATATCACATGCATCAGCAGGCCTGGGGTTTCACTAAGCCTCTGGCACATGTGTGCAGGCTGTGAAGCTGGCTGTGAGCAGGGTGGCCAGTCCGGAGCGCCCGCGGCAGCCCCTGAGGCGGCTGCAGTCCATGCGGCAGACAGCAGCCAAAGCTGGCAGCATGGTGCTGGGCGCCGGCAGGTTCAGCGCCAAGGTGATTGCTCTTGGCCTGCATGACCTCAGATGCTTACCTGGTGCTGTCTCCCGGGGACCTGTGACATTTGGCTGTCTGGTAGATGCCTTCTTTTGGAATGAGGAGGGTCATCTCCCATGTGTCTTATGTCACAGGTGTCAGGGAGTGTGCGCCACAGAATGGACCACATCATCTCCCAAGCGGAATAGCTTGATAAGCCAGAGCTGGCCCCCTTCAGCCTCTCTCGGTGTATCCTGCTGTACTAGAAGACTGCGTTGAAACTGGAATGCGCCCATGTGCAGATGGGCGTAGGCCTTGCGAGTTTCAGCATGAAGCGGGCAGCCAGCTTTGCCTCTGTGCCCTTCCGGGTGCCCATCCGGGCAGCGCAGCGGCGCTACTTCCCAATCGGGCGCCAGCTGTTCCTGTACCCTGATGTCGTGACCACTTCTGCACCAGGTAGAGCACATTGCATCGTTCCCATTGAGATCGAGTATCACTCAACTTGTCAATGTGAGGGCGCATGAGTCACAGATCTGTATGCTGAGGGCCTACAGTAGCCCTGCAACATTCGCTTTCATGCGGCAGCTTGATTGCGGCAAAACTAGGCAGTGATGTTACATCTGTTCAACACTGCCTTGTAGTAGCTGGTCTGACAGCCGGGTCCATGGCTGAGGATGCTCCTTCACCTGTGCAGAGCTTGGCAGCAACGGGAGCCAGAGACAGATGTTCGAGGACCCGGCCGCCTGGTGCGCTGACAGGGCGCCCGGTCAGCAGACCCCTGCGGATGCGCTGCCGCTGGATGTCAGGCAGCTGCAGAACAGCGCCCTGCCCATCCAGGTAGACATGCTCAGCCCCTTGAAGCTTACACTACAGTGTCTGCAGGAAGCTGGGTACCCTTCCATGTAGATCTGTCTCCAATGGTACTGATGCTGGCCTCCATGTACTGGTCGGGTGCCTTTCAGTCATTTTGATAGTCCCTTAGGTGAGACACTTGATCTCAGACCATGCCACAACTCAATGCATGGGAGCGTGTGCGGCCGCAATAGACTGAAGATAGAGATATGCGGGTAGTGGTCCAGCCGTCATCGCTGCATGTGAAGCGTGACACGTGCACAGCAATGCATAATCTCACACATGTGTGATGTGCATGCAGGAGCGCGTAGCGCTGTTGGCGGGGGCAACAACTCCCAATGCAGGCAAGCGGCCCCAGCCGTTTGTGATGCACAAGATGGCGTTCCACCGCGGCCGCGCCCTGGGCATCATCCGGCGCACTCTGCATAGCAGCCTGCCAGCAAATGTTGAGGCGCAAGCAGGTGCGTGCATGTGCCCTCTTCTTGCTACATGCCACAGTCTGTCGTGCTAAGCTCCACATAGCCATGCCCTTGCTTTGTCAGCACACCTCTATAGCCTACCTACATGCGAGGTCTGCAACCCGAATCTGATGTCTGAATCCCATGCTGCAGAGTCTGGTGGCGTGCTGAAGGACGCTATCTTTGATGATGTGCTGGCGCTGAAGCAGCCGTCCGCGATGTGGCCGCGGCCTGTTGCTGTGGGCACGCCCAATGCCCGCGGGAACGTTCTGAGGCAGCAGAGGCTGAGGTACGCTTGTCTCAGCATCGCAAGCGCTGCACAATCAGCCAAGACTTCTGTGAGCTACACATCCCATGTCCTCTTATACCTTTTCACAGACAGTCAAGGAGCTGCTAGATTTAGTCTGAGAAAGGATATAGGAGCTGGCAATGCGATGAGGAGCTCAGAGCTGTCTGGCAACATGCATGTCAGGATGATGCATAGGTCTCCCAGGACCTTGGTTGTGCTTGGTGATCTGTGGAGTGAACTTGGGCTATTGTTTGCAGGGAGGGACTGCTGAGCACGGGCATTGCACCAGTACTGAAGGCGCGCAGCGCTGAGACGTGGGTGGAGTGGGCGCTTCCAGGTAATGCCTGGTCTGCGAAAGCATGTAGCCCAAGTGACATCCCTCACACAAGCCTGGCACATGCTGCAGAGTGACAAGCAATGCAACAGCATAGCGTGCACCTCGTCAAGAGTGCCGGGTATCTATGATTTTGCTTGGCTGATAAGGTGACAACCATGCATGCCGGCATGACTTTGCGATGCTGAGGCTACAGGAAGAGACCCTGGACATGTGACGGCTGTCAGGTGTCCGGTAACTTCTTTCTGGAGCCTCTCAATTCTAAAGTCATGCTGACCAGACGCTGTGCTCCCGGTATACAGCAATTTGAAGAGTCCTGATTGTGGCGCTCTCTATGGTCTCTCCTTCTGTTAGCTTCATACCAGCACCTTGGCAGTCTTGGTAATGGCATCATTGCAGGCAAGGAGGATGTGGAACAGATCCTGGACGATTTGGGCAGCCTGTCAGACCCTTGGCGCATGGCGCAGACGTGGTCAGAGCGCTGGCTGCAGCTGATATATACTTTGCTTTTATTCATCTGTCCAGCACCAATCAACCAGTGTATGCTTTGCAGGCAAGGAGGATGTGGAGCAGATTCTGGACGACCTGGGTAGCCTATCAGACCCCGGGCGCATGGCGCAGCCGGGCTCAGAGCGTTGGCGCAGCTTTGATAGGCCTGCTCTCTTTAAGTAGCTTTCTCTGTAGAGCCATGACCTCTTACGACTGCCTTTGCAGGTAAGGAGGATGTAGAGCAGATCCTGGACGACCTGGGCAGCCTGTCAGACCCCGGGCGCATGGCGCAGACGGGGTCAGAGCGCTGGCGCTGGCTGCAGCCGTGGACCTGGATCCTGGGCGTCTGGGGAAACACGCGCCTGCAGGCGGATTTTGTGCTGGACGTCACTGTGCGAGGCAGAGGCTTGGAGACATGTGCTGGGGTTAAGGTGGGTCCATGCAAGCACTGAGATGCTTTGCATGACTGCTTTAGGTCTTGTGGTTTCTGAATTCAAAAGACCCTGAGTCGATACAATCTGGCCTGTTGCGCCCTTACTAGGTTGCAGCATGTGTTGACACTGGTCATTGCCAGGCTTGGTGGCGCCTGTCGATGCTAGGCGTGCCTGCCAAGCAGCCGTCATGTGCCCTCCAGTGCCTTCTTGCCAGCAAAAGGCTGCGCTACTTCATTATGATGTTCATGCACACCTAGCACAGGGACGCTTCGTGGTCATCTCTGACAGATGCCCTGGACTGCTGCTGACCAGAATCACACGCTCTGCAGGTGCAAGCGCTGGGAGGCGCTCCCTGCCGGGCAGCCGTCATGCAAAAGCCGGCGCCTCTGCCGCCGGGCCAGGTGACAGCGCTGCTGCACCCGAATGTCCCGGACGCCCTTCGCACCATCTCCCTGTTGGGGGCCTGGGTCACTGATGGGGTGCGCTGGCTGGTGGGCGCTGTGGACCGGCAGAATGCCACTGGAATCCAGGATGACCTCAAGGCAAGCCCCCTTCTCTGCTTAGCATGGAGTGTTCTGCTCCCGATGCCTTCTGAGCAGTTGCTGCAGAGGATACAGCAGAAGTAGGGGTAGTCAGTGCTGTGCCCAGAGCACAGCATGAACAGCTAGCCATGGAGCCTGGTAAAGCAATGGGAGCCTAGTTACATTCGTGCAGGGCATGCTCTTGGCAAGTGGCCTTGACTTCAGTGGGTACTTTGGCAACTACTGGGTCATGGCAAAGCTGCCCCCTGACTGTGTGTAGAGAGGATCGCTTACATAGGAGCTGCCACGTGTGCAGGTGCGAGTGTGGGTGCCGGCAGCAGTCATGAGGCGTGCTCAGGCGATGATGGTCCAGGGCACCGGGCCGGGCTCCTCGGGTCTGACACTCACAGTGCTCTCGGACTTCCAGGAGAGCAGCGTGCCCCTTCAGGTGGGCCCAGCCTGCTCATGTACCCACCTCACAAGCAACCCAACCTGCACAATCTGCTCAATACTTGCACTGAGTCGCTGGATCTCACCTGCGCAATGGTGGCGAGTCTGTGCCAGACATTCAGACTGTCACTTTGCAGGCTTATGTGTGGATTCCTTGCCAAGACTTTAGACTTGGCAAGGGGTCTAATTCTGTAACAAAGCGCTGCTGTGGGTGTGGTGGGGGTGGCATGTGCACCAACATGTGCTTTTGCTGCTTAGTTTGATTGGGCTTCCTTTCTGCAGATCCATGCGGGAGGGTCTGCTGTTGTGTCGGACCTACAAGGGGCCGCCCAGGCGTTCCTGGAGTGGCTCAAGAAGAGCCTGGAGGGCGAGGCTCAGTAGTCTGGCAGATGGCTTGCCTTTGGGCAGTGCCTTGCACACCAGAAATGGAATTAACGCATGTATCTCGCTTACAATCAGCACTTTAGTAGGCACATTTATGTGATGCATACCAGCAGGCGCTGAAGCGCTGCAGATGCGTGGCAGATCTCAGAGGGCTGGGCTCAGACCTTGCATCCAGAGGGGAGGCTGTGACCCTCACTCTCGCATCATGCTTTGCATCACTGAAATTCCGTACAGAACTGCTTCAGCTTGCATGCACTGAACTCAAGCTCTCAAGCAATGGGTGTCTGCAATCAGCATGGATATTATGCAGGCGCAATCATATTGAGCTTGAGAGATGCAGACTCGGGGTCAAGTTTTTAAAGGGCACATTGCTGGAATTGAACTAGAAAGTGAGTGATGCTGATCTGATGCAAGTACTCTGTTCAGTGCCTGCAGATGTAATGCAACAACCTCCACAAGCACATGGATGCTAATCTGCCCCACAGCAGCGGCATACTATGTTGTATATATTGACAAATTTATAGGCTTTAAAGGCTTACAGCAGTAAGTTGTCGGCAGCTGAGCGGCTAGCCATTATGAAACCTTTGTACGGGCCCCGGGGATCCGACCTGATATGGGCGTCTGCAGCGACATCAATGTGATAGCCAGAAGACCAAGCTATCCTGCGCTAAGCGTTACAGAGAAGAGCCAAATCTGGATGCCTACACAAAGCACGTGCACAGAATCTGGCAGATCTGAGTGCTCCCAACCCAGAGCCCCTGATGCCCTGCATTTCATTGCATCAACGAGTCGTTGTGGATCACAGGTGTGCCCCCTCTCTCATTTGGCTTATTTCCTACATGCAGCCCTGGATGATGGTTCTGGCTTTTGCCAGTGTCGGAACCCTTCAGCGCGTTGGCTGGCACAGCCCTCAGACGAATCTGAACGGCATTGGCACACCCTTGCTGCGCACCTTTTACTTACGAACAGACCTATTGAGTGTCGACTGTGCCAAGCAGGTCGGCAACTCTCTTCGCACAAAAAACAAACCAATAACAATTAAGGGTTGATCAATCCAGTAGCTCACCATGGCGGGCAGGGCGGGCAAGGAACGCATCAGATATCAAAAGACCGAACGTATTGAATTCAGCACGCCAACCAAAACAGAGACAGGTTCAATACATCTCAGTGCAGGGGCAGATGCTTGGCAAGATGATGAGTATGTGTACTTGAAGCTCAATGTCCTTGGGGCGGTAAGTGAGCCTCTTCTGAGGCAACCACGTGAGTTCATGGGTCCTTTCCCAACCTATGTGAGCTTCAAAGCCAAGCCCATCTCTGGTACTGATGGACCTCCCGAGTCATCGAGTTGGCCCAAATCTGGGGTGTGGAAGTTTGGGAACTCGATGCAAAGATCAATTATAGGCATTTATAGAAAGGTCTTTTATGTGGAGAGCAACGATGAGGACATCAGATTTGGTCCAGATTACAGCAGTACAAGCGCTTTGTTTTTTGGACGTGTGAGATGCTGGGGGGAAGGAAATCTGATGCGAAACAAGACAATCCCTGGCTGGAGCAAAAGGTACAGGACGTGGCGGGAGCTGCCACTCATGGATACGGACGCAAAAGGCTTTGGCAACGGCTGTGTGAACTTTACTTGGAAGTGGGCCAAGTGTGACTCAGGGACTGAGAGTCAGGATGTCGTCTTTGAGGTCACAATGAAGGCACAGGTCAGCTATCTGAAGGCGGATGGGAAGTGCATTCACAAGCCATACGAGTACACCTTCAAGGATGTGAAGTCATTGACGCAGCGATTCACCATCCCTCCAGCAAGGTCTTGACCGCTAGGCAGGGCCAGCCTAAGGCCCTTGAGCGCTCTCCATGTACATAGGTTTACAGTTCAGTGCTGTACAGGGTTGTCAGAAACTGGAAATGTGCATGTCTGCTTCAAAGAAGAGCAAACTGCTGCACCTAGCAGTGGCAAACAAAGTGCAAGAGGAAAGTATGAAGACATTTCTTGAGGGTCCTCCGAAATGCCATTGAACTGACAATCGTGCGTGTTCACGTGCTTTGTGAGAGACCAATGTCGGAGCAGATCAGACTCCAGCCACATCAGGCTGATGAGACAGTCGACCATCAAACGATGCTCAAAGTACTTTGACCCCTTCAGCATTCATGCAAGCAAGCACTAAGAAAATATGTCAACAGAAAATTGGGCATTCTTTCCACATGACTCATTCAGAAAGCCTGCATTGCTTGCAAATTGTAAGGGTGTCTGCTGCACTTCACCTAAGGTTCCCCCAGCGGCGTTACAGTCACAGGCCCTATACTTGATAATGCACTGATTTGCATAATCTCACCAGCGGCGTTACAATAAACAGTCAAAGCTCCTATTCTGGAAGCACCGTGTCTGGCATGATTTGGCTGCTGCTCACCCGACTTGCTTCATTTTTCATCTGATGGAGTCGATTTTCAGTACAGGTGCGTGCAGCCGGCTTAGAACTTGCATTTAGCTTGGGTCTCAGGTGCAGCTCCCTCAACACATCCCTGGTCTCTGCAGGTGCTCAAGGCTCGGCGAGCCTCTAGGTTGCCTCTGAAAATTGATAGACTATAGCCACTTAGCCTTCACACCTGAGGCGAAGGTGAGTGAGCCGTGCCGGGTGTCTTTTACCCGATTAACACCAAAAGCATCCAGAACACATATCGATCGTAGCAGTGTTTGATATATTCAAAACCTCAGCATGGCAGGCAAGCAGAAAGACTTCGAGGCTGTGCTTTATTGCAATACAGAAGAAATTGCATTCAGCACACCAGCCACAAAGGAGGCGAGTTCAGTGACGTTGTATGCATCGGCAGATATTACTCAGGATGCTGAGTTCGTGTACTTGACAATGTATACCATTGGGATGCATAGTAAGCCTCTCCTAAGGCTGCCAGGTGAGTTCATGGGTCCTTTTCCGACCCTTGTGAGGTTTATAGCCCAGCCCATTTGTGGCACAAGTGGTTACCCCCGCTCGGCCAAGTGGCCTGCTTCTGGGTTTTTAAAGCTCATGGTTGGATCTGCAAAGAATCTCATGGGAATCGGCAGGAAGTTTTCGCGCGTAAAGAGCACCCATGAGAACATCTCTTGGGGTCCAGATTCTGATGCTGATCGTAGCGCTGTCTTTTCTGGGGAGGTGCGATGCTGGGATGGGCTAGAAGGGCTTGCAGAAAATCTGGAGGTTCCTCACATGACAACCAGGTACAAGAAGTGGCGAACCCTGCCATATGCGACCAGGATGTCGACTGGATTTAGCAACCATGGCTTAGAGCATACATTCAAATGGCGTAAATCAGGTGATGGTCAGGAGATTGGCTTTGATGTCTACATGGAAGGGCAAGTCGGTTATCTGAGGGGAGACGGGATATGTCTTCACAAGCCCTACAAGTACACCTTCGAAACTATTAGGCCATCAGCGGAGAAGAGACTCAGAGTCAGCATACCGCCAGCAGATTCTTGGTTAGAGGTCTTGGGGGCCCAGGCTTGATCTTACATATCTGAGACCATCTCCATGTATATAGATGTGTGACAGCTGACGCTGCTGTTATGGTGTGGTCGTACATTAAAGCACAGTAAAGTCAAGGATGCGCTGTAGAGGGAAGTGATTACTCGGCCTTAGGCTCACGCCTGGCGAAAGCACATCATGGAGAGTGTCACTGAGGTTGGATTGACAACCAGATGCTTTTGCTTGTTGCATGCACTACTAAGGCATATGAATAGCTGATGTCAAGATGTGCAATCTGGGCTCGTCATGCTACTGCTGTGAGGCGTCACGCTGACAAGAGTCTTCTCTGATATCATTGGATAAGCCTGCATTAGCACAACAGCTAGGAAGAGAACCAGAGGAGAGCATGGCAATTGGCGGGTCTCATGCCTTGGCACAATCCAACAGTCTCAATGACAAGGGCCCAAGCGCCATTGCTGTCTCGTGTGATAATATTGGCAAGCTCTCCTTGCTGATGGCACTTGCTGTGCTTTGCACTCACTGAGGCATGTGCTGTTGTACGCTGCCTACTAGGTGAAGGATGAGTCCTCCATGTAATACATTCACTGGCAATGGCTACACCTGGCGATATTTGGTCAGTGCTCGCTGTTGCAGTGCATGCCTCTACAGCTACATTGACGTTCACTCCTACAATAGCGACACAACCACTTATGGCGGAGAAGGGCAAGTGGCTGTCAAGTGCAACTGGCCATGGGCTGGGAGACCTTTCATCTTGCGGAAGATGTGTTCACTTCGAGCTAATTGGACACCTGCAGGGGTCCACAATGTGCTGTCAATCAACCATATGGCCCCTTCCTATGAGAAATGCCTTATGATGCCACCTCTGGCACAATTTCCTAAGAAAGGGCGTTACGACAAAAGGCCACAGTGGCTATATCGGCTGCACAGAACGCCCAGGTTGATAAGGTCAGGGATCTGCTGTAGAAAACACAGCTTGAAGCGTGCCACATTAATCGGGAGCATAACATGACACTGTTATTGGGTTGGCCAAAGCTCCTCTCCCTTGCAGCATGCGCTAGTTTTATTTAGAAGGTTGATGTCAAGATGTGCAATCTGGGCTTGCACGCATCTGCTACGCATCTGCTGCCTGAGGCATTGTCACTCACGCTGGTCAGAAGAATTCCGACAGTGTCAACAATGTTGACTGCCTTAGTCAGCAGAATGGCAAGGAGGAGATAGGGGGAGAGACTGAGCAGAACTTATGCTTTGACATATGCACGAGTCTCACTGCCTATGACAGAGGCACTAAGGGCGTATAAGCTGTCTCGTCCAGTATGCTTCGCAGACTCTTCCTGCTGATAGCTTTTGCTGTCCCAGGTATCTGTACAGTTCTAGGCCTACTGCCCGGATCCAAACGCAAAGATATCACAGCGTCAAGCATCAAGCTCAAGGACGGTCGTACTCTGGCCTATGAGCTTCGAGGCCGATCCAATGCTCGGCATGTCGCATTCTGGAACCACGGCATCATCTCAAGCAGGTAGCATCCCTTGTCTCTCATGATACGATGAGGCACCAAAGTCTTGCTTGTACTGACACGCTATCTCAGGAATGCATCCACCCATACCGAAGTTCACACGCAAAATGCAACAGTCATTGGAGGCACTTCGGGTGCAGGCTTGAAGTCTCTTCGACGGATCTCGATGTCCTGGAAGAGCTGGACATGCTTCTCGTGGGAGTAGACAGGCCCAGCTATGGCAGCAGTGATCCTCATCCCAACAGGTCAGCCTTGCACTGTGTCATGACAAATGCAGCCTTTGAAGGCCATCTCCTGTCCGCTTTGGCAGACGCATACTGCGTGGCTTCGACAGAATATGGTGGTCCTATGTGTCAACACCATTATTTTGTTATCATCTTTTTACAAAAGTGGAGGTCATACTGAGATATGCGCATGCATCAGCATATCCTGTCATGGAAGTGTGGTGTCTCAACGTACATCGCCCATGATGTTGGGTTCTGGACAGCCTGCTTGCAAGTCATACAAGTGCAGGGGAGGTATGGTACTGCTACCTATCAGCTCAAGGAGCTGGAGAATGACTTTGTGGCTCTCAGTGCACTGCTGCTGCATGGCAGGTTGTACCAAGAGCTAGGTGGATGATCCAGGGATCTAGTCTGTGTCTCTCACGCTTTTGCTGCATGGCAGGTCGTACGAGAGCTATGTGGACGACCTGAGGCAGCTGGCAGACAGCCTGGGGGTGCACCAGTTCTCTGTGATTGGGGTCTCGGGCGGCGGCCCCTACACCTACGCAGCTGCCGCGCTGCTGCCGGAGCGCGTCCTGGGAGCCATGACCATCAGCACAGTTGCTCAAGCAGGTACCTCAACATTCACCCTCTCGCAGTCATGTCAACACACTGATTGGTATCTCCATGGATTGGGCCCAGCTCCTGAGGCTCCACGATGCATCTGTAAGCCTTGTGAATCCTACAGTGGGCACTTAGTCCCGGCCACAATTGGTCAGAGCCATGGGAGTCACGCCAGTGTGATGGTGCATGGAGACTGTTTGCTGGGATGGCCGAGACTGCCTGCGCCATTTATTGCAGAGCTCTAGAGGTGTTGGCGTGGCGCAATCTGCATGGTCTGTACTGGCAAAGAGCATTGGTGAGGAATCAAGATCCGTAGTCTCTTCACAGAATGTGTCAACAGTGCGACCCACTCCTCTATGTGCGCAGGATCAATGAATGCAGAGGAGGACCGCCAGTTCTTCAGGGAGATGGACAAGGTGGGGGAGGTTGTGGGCCGCCTGTTCAGGCGCCACAACTACATGGCGCGCGTGCTGCGCGACGTGTCGCTGACCTGGTGGGGAGGCCGCCTGCTGTACAGCTTCTTCCTGCAGCCCGTGGCTGCCAACTGCCTCAGCCTGATGGCTGATGTGGACAGGTGACCTGCTTGGTCACTCCCTGAAAAGTCAAGATTCAAAGCTCTTCCCTAGGCCCCAAGCTCTGAAAGGTGAAGGGTCTCATGATATGTACCATCATTGAGTAAGCAACAGAAAGGTGCCTGATGGGACAACCCGAACCCTTCCGCAGAGAGAGCATCACAGCTGCATCCAGCATTGAGCCAGAAGGGTGCTACTCAATGCCCACTTAACCCCAGCAGCAAGCGCAGATCTGGCACAAGGGTCCTGGGCACTCAGGGAGCTACACCAAGAGTGGATGACCGCATGCATGCTGCAGACTTCCATGAAGGCCCTGAACTGAGGGTGGCGCCCTTGCAGGAAGTGCGTCACGGATGTGCACCCACAGTACATGACCCAGACTGTGCCGGAGAGCCTACGCCAGCTCACAGCTGTATGATAAGGCCTCCTGCAACACTGGAGAGCTCCCAGAGTCTGACATGAACATCGTTCTGTTGCAGGAAGTGCGTCACGGATGTGCACCCAGAGTACATGACCCGGGTTGTGCCGGAGAGTTTGCGCCAACACGATGTTCCCAGCTCAAGCAAGACATTCGCTGCAAGGTTCATGCTGCTGCAGGAAGCGTATCAGGGAGATGCACCCGGAGTGCATGACCCAGGTTGTACCAAAGGAAACTGTGGCAAAGATCCGTGACTGCCCAGGACTTGACAAACGCCATGCCCTTGCAGGAAGTGCGTCACGGATGTGCACCCAGAGTACATCAACCGGGTCGTGCCAGAGAGCCTGCGCCAGCGCACAGCTATATGATATATGGCCTCCTGCAAATCTGAAGAGCTCCCACAGTCTGACATGAACTCAATCTGTTGCAGGAAGTGCGTCACGGATGTGCACCCAGAGTACATGACCCGGGTGGTGCCGGAGAGCCTGCGCCAGCGCACAGCCGCCACCTTCTTCCAGGACCTGTGGCTATTTGAGCGCCCCTGGTCGTTCAAACTGGCGGACATCCCCGCCGCCGCGCAGCAGTCCATTCACATCTGGCACGGCACCGGAGACAAGCAGGTGAGCTGCTGGTGATCTTACAATCTGATTAGTGCAGGCAGAATCTCAGAATGAATGCAGAGTTTCTGCATCAGCGGCACTCGTTGTCTGGATGTCAGACATCCTGGCAGCTGCGCAGCAGCCCATTCACGTTGTGCATGGCAGAGGAGATTAGCAGGTCATTCCTGCTCTTCTTCTCGAAGCTCCACACTCGATCTCTGGGTGACAGGTATTTGTGTGACTGGGGACAAACATGGCTGCGGCTCTACAAGCCTTCACAGCTTATAGGGGTGCTGCCTAAGAGCACTTGCACTTGCGCAGTGAGTGAGGGTGCTGTGGCTGTACGCGAGGTGCTTCACAGGCTCACCAGAGGAGCACCTGCCGATTTTGGCGGCGAGTATGGCTGCCGTGTTAAACTTGGTCATGCGCAGCGTTGAAGGGCCTGGTCATCTGCATGCAGGTGCCATGGGTGTCTGCAAAGGTGCTGCACAGGCTGATCCCACAGGCGCACCTGCACATTGTGGAGGGCGGTGGCCACTTTGCCTACTACGCCTGCACCAAGCACTCCCAGCGGTCCGCCTTGAAGCAGCTGCTGGACTCTGGCCGCGCCCGCAACCAGAAGCTGCCAGACACAGTCACCATCAACTATGTGCACTGAGGACATGATGCTTGATTTGCCCTTCAGCGGCCGCTGGAAGCTGGCTGTTACCCCAAGCAGGAGTGTCCCAACGCAAATACTACCAACTGTGTACTGAGCATGCGGTGCTCTTGAGGGGCGAGTGCTGATGTGCCTTGAGCTCCAATTGCAATTTTCAGCCACCTGGTCCCAGTGTATTGAGACAGCAGGACTGGCGTCCGCTCTATCAGAGTGAATCTGTGCTCAGAGTCTTCAGCTGGGCGAGTTGTGGCAGAACGCAAGCAGTGTCAGCATTGTGCCCTCACTAGGAGGACCCATTTAGGCTTCAGGAGCTTAGGGCTTTTGAACCAGGTATCTAGGTTCTTTTAGCCTCGTCTGAGGTCAGTACCTGCATCTACAGGTCTGGCTGTGCGGGCCTTATGCACGGCAGCGCAATTTTGAGAATAGCGGCATGTATAGCAATTTTTGTCAGGACTCATTCTATAATTTGAAATCATCGTATCTTGCTACACCAGGATAACGAAAGGCGCCTTGGCTAGACTTAGTGTGTTGTTTCTTTCAGATCTGTCTGAGCATCCTCAGCCTAGAGGACCTGTGCCATCTCAGTGCTGTACTACTTAGGATAGGAACACAAGTCATGTCGGTAGACCTTCTGCACTGTAGTGCTGCAGGGAGATTAGGGGTGTGACAGGTGCGATTCGCGCCTAAACATGAAACAGGCCAGGGCCCGGGCATGCCTTTGAAGTCTACAATAGCATGTAGGAGCTGTGGCGTCAAACAGGAAGGTAGGGAGATGATAACGCTGTGATCGTACCCAGTGTGCATTGAGAGCCCAAGACGATTTACATCAACGGTGGCAGCATGAAGGCTGATGCCAGGATGTCATGGGGAGCTTATGCCACAAGCCAGATCTGGCGTCACCTGTGTGGGATGTGACATGAGACAGACAAGATGCTCACAAAATCGAGTTCGCAATCCCGTTCGAAGAAGACTGCCAGACTCCGGACATGAGACACCAATTACACTTGCACGCACAGACGCCCTCAAGCGTGGTACAACATACTGCGGACATAGCCGAGGCGTGAGTCAGCCGAACATTGGGCTATCGAACTCTTAACGAGTCCGGACAATACGAGAGCCGGAGAAGAGAGACGTTAGTGATATTTAAAGTCGTGCAGATTTTGTGCAAAGCCACTGGCTGGACCATCCGTTCAGCCGCCTGCATGCCCCACGGTAAGCAGGGCAGCGATGGCAAGGCTTTGCTGCGTACGTGTGGCGGTCTCTGAATGCTGGAATGCCGAATTGAATGCGGTGCAGGTGCAGGCGTGTGGATGATGCCGTTTCTCTTGCCCCATGGCTTGCCATCGCTGCCTGCCGTTTTTCTGGCCCTGCTAGACCAGTGCCTATTGGCTCTGTTCGACTTCTTGTGCGCCCCAGCCGCCTTTAGAAGAGTGGCCAGGAGCATCGGCTTCTAAGCTCCCTGCCACAACGTAGCATTGCTGTCACGCCACCATGTACCGGTGAGAGATGCCATCAGTGAGGAAACTGCAGAGTGGAATACCATATCTGGAAGTGTGGCACTCTCCGTGGTGCAAGCTGCTATCTTCTGTGGGATATGAAGGACTGAAGAGTTCTGCTGTAGCGGCATAAGGTGACAGTCTTGCGCTACAATTTGACGTCTCTATCTCACGTGGCACCGTTGATCCCATGTCCCAGTGTTCGGGCTAAGCAGCAATGTCTATCGTCCAAACACTGAGCAATTTATGCCCCTGATGCGCTTCTGTTGAGTGCATCGCGCTGACAGAGGTCAACGCAGACCATGCAGGATGCCAAATCTGGTGTTCCCTTGCACTGTACGCGTACCTGCCTCTGATTCCGGCGAGTCGCTCAATCACCTGGTTCAGGAGCAGCAATAAGCGCGTCCTTGGCCGTTCCAATCAGGTAATAACATCGTTATCTGGATGGAAAGCCCTTTGCATTGTGTGATTACCTGCCCTTGCGATTGTTTGCGTGTGCCGACGCGCTTCACCTTCGCCCTCAACAAACGTTGCCAGAGGACCCCTTGCACGGTATAATGAGTCAGTAGTCCATTCATAGTCGCGAGTGAAGAGGGTAGTGGTGATGTCGGCTTCAATTTTCCAAGATTCTTCCGGCTAGTGCGCGAGGTATCCTGATCGCAGATTGAGTGGGTGCAAACGCACTTGCAGTAGCCATACAGACACTCCTGAAACAATACACTTTTCGACTTTGATCAAGCGAGCTTTGCGCTGCACAGTCCTTGCGGCTGTTCAAGGCTGCTAGAGCCTCTGCGTCTGTAGGCTGGACCTGGTGGTCGGTGTCTCAGAGTGCGTCTTGTTGACATCTGCCGCATTCCGAGGCGGCCTGATAGACTTTCGTAGCCAACGCGGCGCTTTAATGGCGGCAAAGGTCAGCAAAGAGGGCTTAGGTTTGTTTGCGAGAGCTGCGATGACGTTGAAAATTTGAGGTTGTACTGCAATTTGAGTCGTGTCTTGTGAGTGCAGCCGGTAAGATGAGATGGGGCTCAGCTTTTATCATGTGTCTGATGTATGCTGCGGTCTTCTCGGGAGAAGCCCTAATATCATCTTCAGGATCAGCCTTATCACAAGGTAAGACAGTAGGGCTCACCAATTGGTGCACCTAGTCCAGGCGCTGGTGGATTGAGCGATGTCAGGTGTCTTCCAGGTGCATACAAATCATCTGCATCATTGAGTAGCACTAATTGGGTAGCTCAGTGGCCCTAGTTCAGGAAGTACAAGGAAACTCTCTAGGGGTGGCAACACATGATTGCTTTGCAGGCCGTAAGCTCTTTCAAGTTGGGGCCAATCTGAATGCCAATGTCGATGTCAATGCTCTAGCCAACCAGATTGGAGGCTTGCTGGATACAGGAGGAGCAGCACAGGATTGCGGCTCGTTTGTGCAGAATGCCGTGAACGCAATCTCGTCAAAGTTTCCGACGTGGTATGTGCTGGTAGGTCTCCAGAGCTCAGTCCTTATACAAGTCATCATGAATGATTCTGTGCGTGGTATTGGCGCACTCACTGAGTACCTGGCGAGGCACTCAAAGTGTTGGGCAAGGGAAGTGACACAGCCGAGATATTGGAATGCATGCGCAGTTCTGAGTGCATGTAATCCTGAGAGCATGTCATCCTCAACTTAGGCAAGGCCTCCTTCTGTGCTGATAATGGTAAGCAAAGAGGATCAGTCTTTTTCTGTCTGAGGTGACGTATGCTGTATGCCAGGTATGCAACCTTGCGACCAACTGCCAGCCAGCTTTGAGCGGCGGTCCAAACACAGGGAACACTCCGCTGTACCTGCCAAACTACAAGTATCAAAACATACAATATGGCGTATGGGTGTTTGGTGGCGGCTCCCTCAACCACTGCGGGTCTGACGGCGGCTGGGTAAACTGGGGATTCACAGGGGGTGACCGCTCTGGTAACAGCGGGTGCAACGTGGTGTGGCAGCAGATCAAGACATGCCCGGCAAATGCGGGCGGCTCTTTTGGGGCTAGTTGTACTGGATGCACTTACAACACTAACAGCGTCAGCTGCACCTTGACCTGCACCTGCAAGATGGCCGGCGGGACGCAGTCCACCAGTCTTGACCCCAGCACATGCAGCAATGCAATGGCGGTATCCAACAAGAATGGGAAGCTCAGCTGTTGACATGGGCAGCTACCATCGCCAGCGCCGTAGCAGCAGCATGCTAGGATGCATGCTGCATACCTTACAGCAGCCATGAGACCTCTAGCTGCGCACTGGCCCCTGGCTCAGCAACATGACTGTGCAGTCACGAGTTCACTTTGATCCGAAATAAGTGTGCTAGGAAATTCCCTAGCAACCTGATCCAATTGATCAAGTAGATGTGTACATTGCATAGACTTGAATTGGCCAAGGGCTCTGGCGTCCTCCATGTGAGTAATTTACTGAAAGTCTGAGATAATGGTGGTGGCCAGTAGATGTGTTATAGATGGTAGCTCTATAATTCCTTAGCAGTCCTGCCATACATGGTGCCATTTTCTTCCAGCGCTGGAGTCAGAAGCTCAAGAGTATCCTTGGTATCTGTCCTTGGCTTGAATGTCATCCACATGCCTGCACAACCCACCAGTCATGTAAGCGCTTGCACATGCTCTGTTGTGTGGACAAGTACAGGGCCTCTCAATACTGGTGCAGTGCACCTGATGCACTAGTGGCATGTTTCACACAAGCAATGTTGGAACACTGTTGGACACATCCTAGTGTCTGGCAAAATGCACATCTTGCGGTCTCCTCTGTGCATTCCATTTTGCACAAGGCACACACTTCTGCCCATTCAATTCAGTAGAGGTTTGCTATGATCCCTCAGCGGACATGCCAGGAGGAGTCTGACTTCTGTGCATGCATTGTGTCGGCCTTACACTGTCCTTACAAGATTGTGATCAATCCATGGCCGTCTGTAGGAGTGTGAATCAGCAAGCCAACCTGCACCAGGCTGGAGGGTGAGGCGGTTGATCTCCTGGCGGTCCACCCCTTCCGGCCCGCCCATGCGCGGCGCCAGCTGGAAGCTGAAGTGGCACAGCAGCTGCGCCACGCTGGCGTCGTGCATGATCCCGGCCAGTGACTGCCCGATGCACCGCCGCGGGCCTGCACAGCTGGGAGATGCTTAGAGACGTCAAGCAGCACATCTCAGGCTCGGGAGGAGCCTTGAAGGTGGGCAGCCTTCAGCCTGCAGTGCAGCTGGGCATTATATGCACAGCAACGTCTCGCTTTTGCTGCGACAAGGGGGAGGGTATGTGTAAGCCCTTACCGGTACTGAAAGGAAGGAATCTCTTTGCTGCTGCCTGTGCATCCACTGTGATGTCTTGGGATTCCTCTCGGAGCTTTGAGTGCGAGTCCTTTGCAGATGCCAGCTCAGCGTGCTGCACAGCCCAGCGATCCTGCAAGCGGGCAGCCATGCTTTAGTATGAGCTACTTTTACACTGTTGCTGCTGTGCTTGCAGACACACATACAAGATCGGACCGGCTTCTGGAAAAGAGGAAGCAGGTCATGGCCAAGGGTTTATAAGGCAGGAGCTCACAGGGTCGAAGGTGTCTGGGTCAGCCCAGTTCTCAGGGTGATGATGGACCTGCATCCGCAAACTCTCTCAATTCAGACCCCTTCATGAACTCCAGAGCACCCCTGAGACCTTCCATTTGTCTGTGACCATTGGTCAAGCACCTGCTGCAGGGTGTCAGGTATGCTGTATCCCTACACTTCAGGTGCACCTTCTAAGACAATCTGTTGTGAACGTGAAGGTCCGGATCCGGATAAGCTCCAGGTGATTTGGCCGGATAGCTCACCGCATAGAAGGGCACATCAACCATGGTGCCCTTGGGCAGGTAGTACCCCCCAACGGTCATGTCGTGCTTGATGTAGCGAGTAGATCCTGTGGCGGCCACCGGCCGCACTCGCATGGCTTCCTGCAGCGCGCACATCACAGTCGCTTCGAGCACTGTGTGCAGTGTCATTCATGGCGATGCAATAGAAACCAGACCGATGGTGCATAGACACAGCCTGGCCTTAGATATCCATGCGGAGGTTATCCTGTGCCTTCCCAGGTGCTCCAGAGCACCCAGGACGGCACATGATAGTCTCCACTTGATTGGCTCTGTATGCTGCATCAGTGCCGTCAATGCAGCATTATGAGGCCTACACTCAGCTGCAGGTTTGGACCAGAGAGGGAATGTGAGGACAAAGGATTGCAGAGTGTAGATTGTCGTGACCAGCAGTAACAGAGAAGTCACTGTGGTAGTGTTCACATTTCCATGGAATGCACTCTGCATAAGCGGGATACCAAGCAGCAGCAATGCCATGGCAAACATGAATATCTCCAATATTGCAAGCAAGGGTACGAAATCCTGCGGATGTATCCATACCTTGCAAACCCAGTTGAGGTAGGTGAGGCGGCCCAGGTCTGCATACTCCATGGCGCGTGGCAACGGGCGCTGGGCTGTCACCAGCAGGCCTGCCTCGTCCAGCTCAGCTGCCAGCTTGGCCTCCACTGCAGGGTGCTGCTGGATGAGATACCTGCAGAGCACCATCCTGTCTGGCAAGGCATGCAGCTTTCATAACAATGCATCCAAGTGAGGGCCTGGCATAGCGCGCCGCCACTGCCTATACAACGACAGTGTGTTCAGAGTCCATTGGATAAGATCCAGGATGGGCAATTACATGCATATTTGCAGCTTTCGATCTGGCAGGGATGTAGAGATAAGGGCCTCACAGAGTCCAGGAGATGGCATTGCCCGCTGACTCAATGCCAGCAGAGAAGAACAGCCCGAACTCGCCCGCCAGCAAATCGTCTGGCAGGGGCTCATTGCTGATGGGGTCCCGCAGCCGCAGCAGGTGCGCTGCAATGCTTACATCATCCTTTGCCAGCTCACCCCTTGCCTTCACCTGGGCACATGGGAACAAAACCGTTGGCTTTTACTATCACTGTCCAAGTGTGATATCGCACGCTGCTGTTAAAACTACCAAAGTGACAGGGGCGATGTATTCTCTTGGGACACCAGGTAGAGCAGCATCATGTTGCAGTGCAAGGGAATCAGGCTCACCTCTTGCACGAGCTCCGCCATGCGGGACTTGAATGTCCTGAACAGGCGCCTGGCCTCGCGCACCTCAGACAGCCACAGCATGTACGGCCGTGCCGGGTTGCTCGTACGGCAGTACAGCTCCCTGAACGCTGCAGCGAACAGCATTCCCCTTTCAGCAATCACCTGCTACCCAGTATATGGGGCCTGCTCGGGGGAAATGCAATTCCTTAAGAAGAGGGCCCTCACGACACCAGGCTGCATTACCTTGAGCGCGTTCTGTTTAAATTCAGGCGAGGAGGCTGCTCTGCACCAGTGGACAGCAACTTGAGGAGAATTGCTGCGAGCACTGATAAGTATCGTTCATTCGTTCATTACACGCTTTCCAATCCGTAGACCAGGTGCGTTGCAGCAGACATTCTATGGCAGCCCTCCAGCCTGCCCTGCATTGGATTTTCTCCACCATGTGTACGAAAGCATGATAAGTGTAGCAAGCAAAGATGCAGCTTGGCCTGCGCACGCACTGCTCTACAGCTATACGTAGCAAGTTGAGAAGACAGGTGCGGGCCCGAGTTACTGTAGCATGAGGTCAAGGCTTGGCCCGGGGCACCCACTTTTCTGGATGATGGTGAAGAGCTCGTCTGTGCCGCTGTCCTTGAAGCTGGCGCAGGTCCGGAAGTCCTTGGCAAAGCCGACCATGCCGGTGACGTCCAGCGCTATCCTGAGCGTGACGTTGTTCATGTCGAGCTCGGTGCCAGATGGCAGGGCCGCCATGTTGGCGACCACCCTGTCCAGGATGGCAATGACATCCGGGAAGCCCCTCCTGCAGCAAATACGAAGAACTGAGGATCAGAATGGCCTGGAAGTAGCGAGGTCCCATGCGTGTTTATCCTTAGTTGCTCCACAGTATGTGTGAGCAAAGACATAGGCATGCAGCAGAGTACTCAGCCACTGCGATAGTAAAATTTCGTGTCCACGATACGCTTCCTGCAACCTACTGGATGTACTAGAATGTGCAGCACAGTGCAGCCATCACCATGATACATTGCCATGAACTGCAGCAACATAATGCCATAGGCTCGTGAGCAGCTCACTTGATGTTTGCGGTGATGAAGGCCGGTGCAGTGCCCTTCCTGATCAGGCGCCAGTACGGTGAGTTGGTATCCGCGCTGAACATGGTGCGGTGGCCGCGGCGGTGACTCAGCAGCGTGTCCGACAGGTCCGGCTCCAGAGCCTTGTTCAGGCCCTCCTGATTGCCCAGAATGATGTTTGCCAGCTCAGCGTCCACCACCACTACAAGCTGCAATGAAGAGCTTCCCGCATCAGGCGTCATGAATGTCCCATTACGCATCAGTTTACATCCGTAGGCTGTGATGTGCTCCTGAAGCTGGGCTGTGCGGCAGACACTTGACATCTAAACACATACCCTGAGGAGCACTTGCACCACAGCAGCACAACATATGTGCAGGCTGGGACCGCTGATGATGGAGCCCGCTTGGACCATGTGAGAGCCCTGCACTCTGGCCCCTGCTCTAGGATGACCAGAAAGGGAGCTCTCATCAGCAGTTCTGGCCAACATACATTATGTGCTGCTGTTGTGCAAGCGCTCTGGAAAGGGAGCTCACATGCCAGAAGGCGATGCGGATGGCGTAGACGGGGCCCAGCTGCCGCGCCCAGGCGCTGAGCGCCCGGTGGTGGTCCTTGCGCAGCATGGTGGGCGCCGACCCCAGGATCCACCCCTCCTCCGGCGGATGCGGCAGCTGCACAGGTTAAAATCCTCTTCAGCTGCTATAATGTTTGTCTGTACCACAGCCACTTTTGCTCATGCACATGCACATTATGGCAGAGCAATCAGACAACAGGGTGCCACCTCAGTGAGGCATCACTTTTGCCATGCTCTGTCCATGCTAAATTGAGCTCAAGCTTGCAAGCTACTGCTGCTTAGGCACAATAAGCCAACACAAGGTGGGATAGCACCTGTGCATTACCCTCTCATGTATGCAGTGGCAGACAAGGGCCTACCCTGAAGAGGACAAGTAGGCGGTAGATGCAACCAAAAAAGTTTAGCTGCCAGAGCATTGCTGTGAGTGTGGAGAGGGCAGTGACGGCGAGTACGCGATATGCCATGGTGTGGGGTTCGTCAGGATAATTATGGGTACTGGGACCCTCCATCGCGCTCCAATGTGTCTCTGAGCACCTGCATAGCGGCACCCAGTCTGGCAAGCAAGTCCGGTGTTGCACAGCCTTGACATGCAGCTCTGCACAGATACCTGCGCCTCTCACATCATCTACAAGTTCAAACAGCGACAAGACGTTAGGAGACAGAGATCTTTTCTGATTGCTTACAGAGGCGAAGTGGTGCTGCCCTGACGGCCTTGTCTGGTAGTACAGAGCGTCGATTGATAGTAAAATAACCTCTATGATCTATAACAACATGTCTGCGTCTACCTTTGCCTTTCATTCTGGCCATTGATCCTTGAAGCGACGTGGAGATAGTCGTCCAAGGTTGCGTCGAGCCCTTCCGAGACCTACCCGCACGGTATGCCATAGTGATCAGAACGCAAGAGAGTACGTTGAAGGTATAGTCTAGTGGGTACGAAACGCTGCTGAGATGAACGAGGATGGCTGTTTGTCCAGTACAGCGCCGAATCTTGTCAAGCAAGGGCCCTTTCCTCGGTTTAGGAAGCTGGGCGAGTTATGGATAGTCTTGGACATGCGATAGGAATTCTCAGCCCTTCACCTATGTGCACAATGCAGTACCGAAGCACCTGTGCTGCACCATCTTGTCTGGCTACTCTGTTTCAGCAGGATTTCAGAAGGAAATTACATACAATTCACAAGGGCTCATGCTACTTCGGTCTGGGATGTAGGGACTTCTAGCATACTCTGTACAACACTTGATGGCGCTGGGCCTTTAGCTGTGCGTTCTTGCGAGCGTATACAAAGAGTCCATGATGGAGGCAGCAGCTATCAAACACAACAAATGTCTGTCCGGCGCACAGCAAAGCTGCTGCCACATGGAGACCACAAGTCCAGGAGTTCTGCAAAGCAGTGAGCCTGGCTTAAGAGTTGCCGGCAAGCGGCACCTGAACCACCGTGGTGACCTCAATCCACTAAGCAGCGAGTACAACAGCAACTCTATGCGGGTACTGTACATAGTGCATTTGGCTAGATTGCAGCGCGCCCTCAGGCTGTGACACAATAAGCAGGCCATATGGTGCAGCCAATACTGGAAGAAATCTGGGTGGCTGTATGCTCTAGGACTGCCAGTTGAATAGGCAATCACAGACTATGATGCCTCCCCAGACATAGGCATGACTGCAGCGTTGAGTCTTTGGAAGCTGGCTGCTGAGACTGACAGCTTTCATGTGGCTGCTAATCACACCTGCTCCCGCTGCTGCATGCTAGGCATCTGACGACTGTGAGGTTTCCTAGAAGCTATGCAGCATGTCAAGCCCTCCAGGCCCGCCTCTGAATTACACCTGTGTTGTATGGTGCCTGGAGCTGGGTGCTTATGTCAAGGCAGGCGGGTCAGCACGCATGTCGCCTACTTTGGTCCATCATAGTCTTTCCTGCCCAGCGCAATGTCTCTGCTGTCGTGCGCGATGCATTAAATCTGTGTTGTGTGCTGCCTAGAGCTGGGTGCTTATGTCGAGGTAGGCGGGTCAGCACACAAGTCGCCTTACTTTGGTCCATCGTAGTCTTTCCTGCCCAGCGCGATGTCTTTGCTATCGTGCGCGATACGGTCTGACTTTGCCGAGCTAAGCATCCTGCCCACGCCTGACCGGCTGCGCCCGGCCCCCAGCTTTATTGGCGTCCCTGCAATGCACCACAGAGGTGACCCTAGCCACATACAGGAATTTTTGCAGGGCAGATGCCTGCGTGCAGCGTTGTGGTGCATGCAAGAGCAGCAGGAGCAGTGACAGTGACATGATTATGTGGAGCTTAAATTTCAGTCAGGCCAACTGTTGACGAGGCTGCACCTACATGTAGGGCACTGCTACCATCTTGAAGCTTAGCCTGCTGTCTTGTCTGCAGTGGACACGTCGTTAGAGAACCCCTCACAGGACGTCCACCTGTGAAGACAAGGCCCCCTAACATGAGATAGGCAAGCATGATCCAGCTCCACACACCTTCATGCTCTATGCTCCCCCGCTTCTTTGCTGCAGCACCCCCTGCCTCCACCCCCGACACGCTGCTCATGGTAGACATGTTGCTGGCTGCGCTGTGCAGCGGCCTGCCCGAGCCGGGCGCAGTCTGGGCAGGCTCAGTCTGCGGCACAAAGTCATATGGTCAGTCAGGTGTCACAGTGTGTGCTGACATTATCACCTTGGATGTGTTACAGCGAAGCTGCCACCTTCACTGCAATGCCCTTCCAATGGCAGCTCGCAGGGGCATGCAGCAACATGGCAGACCCTACACTACTCACACAAGTCTGCTGCAGCCTCAGTAACAGGCATGCGTGCAGGACACTGACATACGCCATTCCCTCCTGCTTCACATGAGCAGCAGAGCTGCATATTGATAGACAAGATTGCTAGCTGTGCAGAACATGCCTTGTCAGCCCGATTGACTGCAGCAACATTCGCCTCAAATGGCGATGTTGCCGTTGGAGGTGTCACAACCCTGGGCGCAGCCGTCGCGCCGTCTATCCCCCTTGTAGGGCTCGGCTCATGCCCTAGGGGTATCTCAGGCGCCTGCGGCGAGTGGGTGCTGGTCGTGCTGAGGCCCCGCTCCGCCATATTAGCGTCCTCCTCCCCATGACCTGCTTTGTCACACAGGCTCAAGACTTCCAACATGCTTTCCACGAGGGACAGCATCCCTGGCTTGGAATGCATAAGCAAACCAGTACCCAATTTTTAAGATGAATCATCTGGGTGATGCTGCCAAACGCAGAGAGTGCACGGGCATGCACAGACTGCTGAGGAAGCTCTTGAAGCCCAAGACGCACAACCAGCACTACACGGGCAATAGATCAGGCAGAAGCTGTACACGCATGTGTAGGTGAGAGAGAAACTTACCCTTGCCCCTGAAGAGCTGCTGGAAGCGGCCAGTCATGACGCCAGCTGGCATCATGCGCCACATGCCGCGCGGCGCCTCGTCAGCCGCGCCAGGCGGAGCCTGCGTCGCGCGTGGAGTGTTTGGTTTCTGCGCAACGCAAAGCGAACCCTTCAACTGCAGCCACACTGACGACTGTTGGGAGAAGGATGTACAGCGCAGAGACTCTACAAGCGGCAGCTTTCAGCGTCTTTTAACGTTTCTGACCTTCTTGAAAGAGGCCATCTTGCTGCCAAGCCCTGCGCCTGCCCCAGCACCGGCAGCTGCCGCTGCGCCTGTATTGGCCCGCTGGCCCCCAGATGCGTCTCCAGGGTATGTGCCCAGGTGGTTGGCCTTGCTGTTTGCCTTGAACTGCACAGCAAGGAGGACACTCAGCATCATGGGACACCCATGCAATGCCTTGGGGCTTGAATTGATGCTGGACAGTGTTTACTTGCTGACCAGTGAGGTAGACAGGCACGCAGCAGGCGTCAGCCAGACTCGCTCAAAATGCCTAATGATGCACAGTGCACAGATGCAACCACACAGTGCAGGGTGAAAGATTCAAAAGGGATGACAGGCCAGGCAGCCCTGTGCCATGAACAGATCATTCCATAGCTGAATGAAACAAGCAAGTAATCTTCAATGCTTGCTGTATGAGCCATGGTAATATCTATAAAGGCGGACCTCTTCCCGCTGACGCTTGCGCCGCAGGAGGATGGCAGCTAGCGCTATGAGCGCCAGCAGCGCAACGCCAAGAATGACACCCACAGCGATTGCCCATCCGTGATTGCCACCTGCGCGCACATGTCGCATGCCTCACACCGGCAGAGCCAAAGCAGGACACGGCATTCGCTCCTGACATGCTCAATCGGATGGGCTGCTCTTATGCGAGTGAAGGTCTGATGTACAGGGTTGTCAAGCGCTGATGCAGCCGTAGGATGAACAATCTGATCGTGAGTATCATAGGGCATGAGGTGTCATGTCGGATATTCTAAGAAGCACACCTTGAGATTGCTGCGGAGCACTGCTCTGCACTGTGCTCTGTGTCACAGACGAGGGACCGTTGCCAGGCTTGATCACGTTGATGTCCACCTTCTGCAGAGGGAGTGCTCCCAAGTCAGAATGCCGTGCACCCACTCTCAAGGGCCTTCAAGAGATTGTGCACCTACAATCTGGCGCAACTGAGCAAAAACATTGGGGTGTGACTCTCACTGCAATCTGCCAGCACTGACCAGCCAGCCGGCTGACTGCCTTAAAAGGTCTGCAAGACAAGGCGGGCACTCATGCAGGCGGCGATAGAGCGAGTGACTCACAGCTGGTGCATAGGTGGTGCCCTGGTAGACCCCCTGGACGGGCAAGGTGACATTGCCTCCTGTGACGAGCAGCAGGCTGAGGTTGCCAGTAAACGGCACGGTGATCTTGCCCTGCAGCAAGGATACCTGTGCGGCATAGATCGCGCCACCTGGCACCGGGATGTTGTACGACCATTGGTCCGCCTGCAGGCCGTTGTCTGTGCGCTGGTGTGAGTTCTCTGGGCCGACCTGCCACCTGAAAAGGGCAAGGCAAAACTCATGCATCACAGAAGAAGAGGCAGCCAGACGTCCAGGCAGCACTCACCTAGCTGAGCAGGGGACAGCGCCAAAGGGAGTGCCTGACACATGCCAAGTGCTGCATAGTACTACAGCAATCAAGCTCCAGCATGTGGACAGCAACAGGGGTCACTCCTTGCGTCTCAGCAATCTTAGCAGTCAGTAGATCCTCATAACAACACGACATGAATAAAGTGGAGTGACTGTGAGCGTGGGCAAACCGAAGAAGCACATGCCGGGACGCACCCTTGAGGGGCATCGCTATCATTGTGAGTCAGGAGCTGTGGCACGCCAGCTGTCACGTTGCCGCCAGAATAGGAGTCCAGGCCAATGCCATGAGACCAGGAGCTTGGCCGGGCCTGAGAGAACTCTGACGCATAGGTGTATGTGTGCACGTCACTGCGGTTGGAATTGTTGTAGGTCACGTTCTGCAGCTGCGTGCTGCTGTAGCTCGCGTCGAAAGCAGAGCTATTCGCCTGCAGTCAGAGATAGGCCAGGGGGTTAGCAAGATCCATGGAATACATCCGTCAGATGCAAGGAGAAATGATCAACAAGAATGCAGGGCATGCGCAAGCATGAGACAGTGTGGAGCATGCCTGGTTTGTGGGGATGCCGCTGTAGGTCACATTGTACAGAGCCGACTCCGCAATCTGTTGCAGAAAAACAAAGCCCACAGCATCAATGTCAGCCCCTGCAAGTGTACACGCGGACATCAAAACTTCTTGCAGGGGGACCCTGCACTATTGACACTGTGCATACTGGGCAATCTTGCTGGCTCTCAGTCGGCTGCCTGACAGCTATGCGGCTCACGCGCATGCTCTCAGCTCTTGCTAGATGCCAACAACTGATCCCCCACAGGAGCACCTCAGGATAAGGTCTATATGCCAGCCTTGGAGGATGTGTAGGGCAGACTGAAGCACACCTCTTCTGGCCGCCACCCCACAGGGCACTCCGCTCGCTACAGCCACATTCACAGGCTGATCCCTCGGCTTGTTATTCCCAAAATCAAACAGCCGCCCCTGCACCATCAACAGCTCTGATGCAGCCGCTCAGGCCTGTCACGTGGAGAGACGCCAGGATGCTGCCTGTATAGCGCTTGTGCAATTGACCCTAAACATAATGGCTCCATCCTCTGGGTGCACAGTGACATTTCGAGACTGGCCAGGCTCCAGGTGCGAGGACGTGAGTACGCTTTGTTCTGGTGATGTATTATTGTCCTGGCGACATTGGTAGAACCTGGCCTTATTGCCTGCTGAGGTGAGGGTATGTCTGCCCAGAGCAAGGCTTCAGCCAGCGCACTGGTGTGCAGCCGAGCAATCTGACACCACTTGCGCTGTGACTCACCAGGGATGTGGCAAAGCGTATGGCCCCAGCGCGCGCATTAGGCTTCCCGGTGTTGTCAGGGCCGGCGTACAGCGCCATCTGGGTGACCCGCTCCCCAGGCGCAAAGCGGAAGCTGGCCATGC